>CM038142.1:56542260-57742260 GCA_021437245.1 Aegilops speltoides
CCCAATATGAGCCGATGTTGAGCATGATGAAGCCTTTGCCATCCGACGCTGAGTATCCCACATTTCTTTGTTGAAGACCTTGAGTATCCGCCTCTCACCATATATCATATCATCAGCGAACTCTATGGCTACCAAAGGACACTCATCGTCGCCAAGCTTGAAGGAGCTATGAAGACTTTGGTCTTCTATATTCTCAATGGCATCAGCTTCAACACTCAAGAATTCTTCATCGTGCAACTTGTCGCTCGCTCGACCTGTTTGGTCTGCAGTTTTATGCTCCATGGGTCATGCGCCTCATCAAGAGACACTCATCTGTCAATTATCAGCCCTCTGCTCGCAATCATATAATCTTTCTGCCAGAGGTTGATATGTCAGTTGATGCTATATATTCTGACCCTGCCAAGATGCCGCTTTGTCTTCAGAATATTGAGCACCAAAGCTTCACTCAGCCTATTGAAGGTGTTCAAGCAGCGACACGAATCTATCCACTGGCTGGTAACACTCGTCTGCCTCATAGAGCGCCAACTGAAGCCACTGAAAGCACCACTGCACAAAGGACTCGGAAGCGTTCTTGCGTTCTCAATGACCAAGAACTTCTTGTGGCCCTTCATCAGAAACAGGATAAGCATCATTTCTGGCTCAAGAGACAGATGCAAAGCCTCTTGGTGGATGTCAATCCCATTCGCAACCTTGCCACCAAGAATGCCTTTGTTGCTCATGAAACTTGCCCGCGATCATGGAAGAGTTTGACCCTGCTCAATGCTGAAGCTGATCTTCAAGATGATGGCTTCAATGAAAGATTCCAGTTTGACTCCACTCCTCCATGGACTGATGTCTTACGTCGCACCCCATCTCTTGAAGACTCTGAATATTCTTCTTCCGCGGCAATAGTAAATGCCAGAGTGATCGATGATTAAAATGATGCTACTTCACCACCTCCTACTACTGCGCGCATCGACACTGCACCAAGTTCATCTGCACCGCCAACACCAACAACCCTGATGCTTCACCTACTCATGACGAGTAGAGGTTCTATGTCTTCAAACCTTTTTGGTCATTACTGACAAAAGGGGGAGAAGCGTATGAGTTGATAGTCTTCAATCGGGTTCATATGGGCGGTTGCATTATATTTTGCTTCGTGCTTACAACTCTTGCTTTTGAAACATTTGGTTCTTTGAGTTGTAACACCTGAACTTGATGGTCGTCTGCTACTTTTGCTACTTATTTGCTTTGCGATGATAAATTCCGCATGTGCGATGATAACTTCTGCACTTAGATCATTCTGCAGACGCCCATTTCTCATTATGCATGTCATTCTACTTGCTATATCATTTCATGCATGATAAATTATCTTCATAAGTTGAAGTGGATCTCCACAAGTACAACCTGCCATCTGCATTTGCATTCCAAAAGCAAATTACTTATATGCACATCTTCAGGGGGAGCCCTTGCAACTTATGAAGACAATTCCCTATCCTTACAATTTCACATACTTTATCCCCGTTGAAAACTTCAACTAGCTTTGTCATCAATCACCAAAAAGGGGGAGATTGTAAGTGCATCTAGTGCCACCCCTAGTTGGTTTTGGAGTATTGACGACAAAGTTGGTTGAGGGACTAATGCGTTTGTGAGAATTGCAGGATAACGCAGGTAGTGTCCCTCATTGATTCGGTTTACCTACCGGAGATGACCCCTAAAAATGTATGAAGACATTGAAGACAATGGTGGTAAGAGAAGATATTCATATTGAAGACTATGACATGAGAAGACATTGTGTGAAGACTATGAAGCGCGAAGACTGTGTGGTTTCGTTGGTTTCTTTTCTTCTTTGTTGAGTCATAGGAACCACCGTACTGTTAAGTGGGGTCCAAGTGAACTAAGTTAGAGTGACTGAAGTGATGCTCAACTCAAATCCTATGTCTTTGAGTGAAGACAATGAGAGCAAATCTTATCCAGAGCTGGATGAGTCAGCTTTGCTTGTAGCCCAAGTAAAGTTGCCGCGTGTGTTTGAAATCTAACCATTGGAACACGTGTCAGTTCCTTAGAGACCCAGGGTCATTTTGGACAAATCAGGTCGGGTTGCCTAGTGGCTATAAATAGCCCCCCCTACACCATAAATTTGTGGCTGCTCAGAGTTTGTGCACGGCTTTTGTCGTTTGAGAGCAACCCACCTCGAAGCATTTGAGAGAAAGAAATCCTTGCGAGGACAAAGCCCAAACACCTAGAGCCAAAGAGTGTTAGGCATCATCAAGTCTTTACGCCTCGTGTGACTGAAGACTTATTACACTTGAGGACTGTGAATCCTCCAAATGTTAGGCGTCGCGTGCTCGAGCATCCAAGAGTCATTGTGGATTGTCAGAACGAAATCTGGAAGGTTTGGAAGTCTCCTTGAAGACTTACCAGAGTGATTGGGCGAGGACTGGGTATCCTTAGCTCAAGGGAATAAGGTGAAGACACGGTCTTCGAAAGTTAAATCTCAGCCTCCCTAACTGCACGTCATAGCTTGTCACAAAGAATCGAACAGTCCAACAAATATTGTGTCTTCAACAAGCAACCGGTTCTATCCTTCCAACCTTACTTAAGTTTGTCTTCGTGAAGTCATTGCTTATCCGTATCTGCTTGACTTCATTGCTTGACTACTATTGTTGATTGGCTTCACACTATCTTCCATGTTGATCCTTACTACCTAACTGCTATTAGTCATGTACTTTCACATCATTACATACTTGACTATGGCATGTTTAGGGTAGTTTATCTTCCGCTGCATATCAATTAGGTTATTTCTGTTGTTTGTCTTTGAAACTTCCTAGTTTTGAAGACTTTCATAAAAATCGCCTATTCACCCCCCCCCCCTCTAGTCGATACTAGAACTTTCACTTAGCAGCTATACATGGTGGAGCACTGGGAGAGGCCAAGTGAGGGAGTCCGGGACTAGGGGGTGTCCGGATAGTCGGACTATCATCGTCCACCGGACTCCCAGACTACGAAGATACAAGATTGAAGACTCCGTCCCGTGTCCGGAGGGGACTTTCCTTGGCGTGGAAGGCAAGCTTGGCGATACGGATATGTAGATCTCCTACCATTGTAACCGACTCTGTGTAACCCTAGCCCTAGCGTAGGACACAACATACATTACAACAATCATACCATAGGCTAGCTTCTAGGGTTTAGCCTCCTTGATCTCGTGGTAGATCCACTCTTGTACTACCCATATCATCAATATTAATCAAGCAGGACATAGGGTTTTACCTCCATCAAGAGGGCCCGAACCTGGGTAAAACATCGTGTCCCTTGTCTCCTGTTACCATCCGCCTAGACGCATAGTTCGGGACCCCCTACCCGAGATCCGCCGGTTTTGACACCGACATTGGTGCTTTCATTGAGAGTTCCTCCGTCGCCACCGATAGGCTCGATGGCTTATTCAATCAACAACGCTGTCTGGGTGAGACTTTTCTCCCGAACAGATCTTCAGATTCGTGGCTTCGCATCGCGGGCTAATTCACTTGGCCATCCGAGCAGATCGAAGCTACACCTCGCCGTCAGTCGTTCGGAGCCTAAACTTCACGGCCGACATCCACGGGACTTGATCTTCGACGGGCTCGAGCCACAGCCAAAGCGTGCCAAGACTTCATCACGATGGGCATGATCTAGCTCTGCCACCAACAAAGCCTTTGGTGGTCAAGACAAGAATCCGCTCCCGCCCTTAGTCTAGAGCCGATCGCCAGATCGAGGACCGTGGTTGGACACCGCCTCGGGGCTGAACTTCCACGGCGATGGAGCCAACACTAACCTTGTCCCTTGCGGCTTAGACTCGAGGTGCCGGACTGACCTCCCGCCCGCCAATCGATCTGATTACGCGGGTATGGAATTCACCGCCGCTATCATCTTCCAACACTCGCCTTTGGCGACATCCTAAATTGCTAAAACATCTCTCGCTATCCGAGAGACCTGGCCGGACTATGGCCAGGACGGTTCTCGACACGGACGACGAAGAAATTCAAAGCCCACCCACCTCCCACTTCGTAGCCACCGCCGATTTATCTAACCGACATTCTAGACTACAACTCCGAGGACATCGACGGTATGGACGATTTATGTCGGAGATTTAACAAGAACCAGCGCCATAGGCACCGAAGACCACCTCGTCATACGACGATACATGGTGGATACCCCAAAAGGAAGCGATAACGAGGACCAACGGGCGCGCGTAAGATAATCCCACCGACAACAACCAAACGGCGACGCAGACGCCGCCTCTAATTCCCGCCGACAACAACAATAAGCCCTAATGACCCAGCAATACAGCGGGGGCAAACCAAAGGATTTATTTAACACGCAGACAAGCAACCGCCCAAACAGATTTAGTCGGATAATCAGTCCATGCCCGCGAAAACAATACCCAGACGACCACGCCGGACACACCGCCGGAGAATAAAACCTTCGAAAAGACTCTGTCACACCGCAAGAAGTATGAAAAAGGAAAAACGGAAGCTCAAAACAGCGGAAGATATACTCAGATTGAGGTGGAGCAAAGTGCTCAAGACCGCAGACAAATACGGCAATGGCCATCAATCAAAGAGCTACCCGAAGCGCAAGTTGTTGCCAGACTTGACGAGGAGGCCATAGAGCCCCACAAAAAAAACAAAGAGGCCGCCTGGTCGGATAGACGCCGATGATAGGCCAAAATCTAAAAGCGGCGCCAAGCACATAAGCCAACTAATGACCCCGAAAACAGATGGCCCAGCCAGTCCATTTACGGGCCAAAGAAGAGGGCCCCAGAAGCAACACAACACGCCAAGTGTCCAAAGACAAGTGGTACAACCAAATACAGGGGCCAAGACACCCACTATGTTTCACTAACGAGGTGCCGGATCATGAATTCCCAAAGCAGGATTTAAACCCATAAACATAGAGGCCTATGACGGAACAATGCACTCGGAGTCTGGATAGAGGATTATATACTAAACATACACATGGCTAGAGGAGATGATCGCCACGCCATAAAATACTTACCCTCAAGCTCAAAGGGCCCGCCTGTCATTGGCTCAAAAGCCTCCTGAAAACATCTGGAAGTTGGGAAGAGCTCGAGGACGCTTAGAGCAAATTTTCAAGGAACTTATGTCCGCCCGATGCGTATGATCTAAGTCATATAACTCAACAGCCCGGAGAGTCAGCCACAAGAAATTCGGGAACAGGTTCTCACCAAAAGAACCAAATAGTCGATCGTCCGGACGCCAAGCCTTAGCAGCTTTTAAACACAACGTCCGAGACGTAATGGTTCGCTGACACCTCGCCAAGAGAAGCCGAGGACAATGTCCGCGCTAACAAGCCTCATGACCCGCTTATGCTGGAGAAGATAGCTGGCTAGCAAGATGCAGCACCAGCACCCAAGTACATCCGAGATCGAGATGGAATGGAAATCACGGCGCAGAAAAGATCAAGCCGAATAAAGAGAAAAGCCCAAAGCACACGGCGGTCAACACCGATTCAAAAGCTCGCGCCAAACAACAAAACACCGCCTCTAAAGATAACAAAGATGAGCTATCCAACTTAAACAAAATTTTGGGTCGGATATGTCAAATCCACAAGACTCGGAAGGCTCGCAAACCACACCCACCGAGATTGTTGGGTTTCAAACAGTCCAGCCAATTAAACGCTGAACACAAGGGGCTCGACGATCAAGCGAGGATGATGATAAACCCCACCAGCAGAGCACCGAAAACAAAAGACTTTCCCACAAGAGGTCAAAACAAGAATTCACTTCATGTGATAATACGGAAAAACAATGCGGCACTCGCTAAAATGGGTCTCGCACGGTCCAACCCAGCGGAACATAGAGATTGGATATCAAAACCAATCACCTTCGACCACCTGGATTATTCCAGAAGCGTTCGAAATGCAGGATGGACTGCCCTGATATTGGATCCTATAATCGACAGACTACAATTTACACAAGACCTGATGGACGGAGGCCGTGACTTAAACCTGCTGTATCCAAACACAATCCGCAAGTTGGGGATAAACCTTACTAATATTCGACACAGCCGCACTTCCTTTAAAGGAGTGGCGCCAGGCCCTTACGCCAAGAGCACAGGCTCCTTATTACTAGAAGTTGTGTTCGGTCACCGAACAACTCTCGACGCTAAAAACTAATCTTTCATGTCGTCCCATTCAAATGTAGCTACCAAGCACTCTTGGGACGAGAAGCTTTTGTCCGCTTCAACGCCATACCACATTGCGCTGCCTCTTACACTTAAGATGCCCGTCCACGTGGCATCATTTCAGGCGAGGGTCATTTAAAGACCCCTGACACGGCTAGACGAAGTCCGCATAAATAAGCTAGGTTTCTAGCCGCACACCCCTTCACAAGGGCTGCGCAGATAAGCAACAAATGAGCTCATATAGACTCCGCTTACTTATTTATTAATATTTTTCCTTCAGATATATTTTTCGCGACGATTTCCTTTGCAAACTAAGTTCCTCTCTTCTACAGATGAACAACGCACACACCGGCCCGTGATAACGGCACAACGGAGAAACAGCGCAGACGCGCAGAGGGACCCGCCGCAAGGATTCTTTTCGATTAAGACCCTAAGTAAACCTTTTTTACCGCTCTTGTTGTTATAATCCCCTGGTTTCTCATTATATCCAAAGTGGAGCTCGACGCTTTGGCATCGGGCCGCTGAGGACATTGCCCGCACTGACACTAGGGATTAGGGCATTGTTCTACCCATTATTATAAAGACCGAACACCTTAGGGAGTGTTCGCGCCCTCGAAGTTAGGCCTTATATGCATCAGCTCCAATCATGTCTTTGGTCAAATGTTGGGTTTGCCTGCCTCGTGTTTTGCTGCCTTACGCTCAGATCATCGGCTAACGCGCACCAGGAGAACTATCGCGACAGTGCCCCACTTCGCCGGGCGAGCACCTCAAGAGAGAAAGCCAAAACTGATCATGATACAATGAGAGACTGGTCAACCACTCGATCGACTACCGAATGTTTAGAATTCTCCGCTGACGAAGGACCGCTTCCGGTCAGCACAGCGCCTGAATTCGAGAGCGCTGGTGCCCTGTGGGCTATATCGTAGCCCCACCTCGAACTCCAATGGCTAAGTGAAAGTGATAAAGCATCATAGTCCGTTGCCTCGCTTGCTACGCTACCACCTCCTTAACAGGACCGAGACGCCGGATTAAGTGTGAAAACACGCTATTTTTTATGAACACCCCAAGACTCTTGTGCGTGGGGGCTAGTCAAGATCGCCATCTTTAGGTTATACAAACGATACATAAACGGCCGATAGGAGATATTTCAATACTTGGAACGCATAAGTATAAAAAGCGTTACATCATAATCATTATTTTACAAGATAAAACGCTCATTTGAACGTGACATTTTTCGAGCATCGCGACTCTATTACACGAGCACCATGCATAACTTCCCCAAAATAGTGCTTGGCGGGTAACCGCTTTCGTCTCAACTCCTGTTGCAATAGCGTGGCATCCATCTCGCCCAATGTGTCTTCACACGGCAAGGGCCATCCGCAGACCTTCTATGCAGCCGACCGCTTCATCTCCTTGATATGCGCACCGCTTCCAAGAAATTGCTGCAATAAGCCAAAATAGCTCGCCTCCTTGGGCCTCACGCCGACATGAGCCACGATATCCGCCATGGCAAGTCCGACAACCTGTTCAACTCAGCCCATTCGCCAACCGATCGGTCACCGAAGTGAACGATCCAGACTATGGAATTGAGACCAAAACAGCTCTTCCATCTTGTGATCCTTCCGACCGGAAGTGCACAACCAAGATCCGCCGCGACTTGCCGCTAAGTCCATATATGGATCCTCCGACCCCACAGCTGGCCAAGCCGGGCATAATTCGATCCATAAACCGCGACGCAGCGTAAAAGGCTTGCCACCACAATGTCTCCGCCCGGCGCAGCTCCTCCTTCATAGCCCGCATTGCGAACGGGCATCCTTGGCCTCGGGTGGCCTTCCCTGTGTCTTCGCCCGATAGGGCGCCTTTTCAAGAGCCTCATTGCGGTCGGTAGCATCCTTCAATTTCACGGCCAATCCGCCATCTCTTCCTCGCTAGGCAGGCAAGCAGCCCTTTCGCTTTTAACTCCTCGGCCGCCTCGAGGCAGCCGCATCACTCCTTCCGCTTGCTCCTTGGCTTGAGCAAGCTCGCCCTAAGGTTTCCACAAAGAAAGCAGCACCATCTCAGATCACAAAGATAAATATTGTAAGAGGCGTGCTTTGGCTCCCTTAAATAAGTGATCATGAGAATTCATTTACCTTATGCGACTCGTCAAGTCGCCGTTGACAAGCGCGATGTCCGTGATCCGCCACATCAAGTTGCCACATTAACTCGACACTCCACCAGTCCGCTAGCCCCGACTATCCGCCACCCGCATAGGAAAGGCGACACTCAATACTCTACGATTTGATCCTCTAAGACGCTGTCGTTCTCGACAACCTACCGAGTCTCGTGGGCTACTATCTATACAGGCGCACTTCTATGTGCAAAATGTCAAAAGGTGCGCTGCTTTTACGCACCTCAAATCCTGCCAAAGAAACTCCCGACGGCATTATGCAACCCGCCTCGGTGGATTTAGATCCTTCCTATCACCATGCTCATCAATGCACGGTGATCTTCCGAGATGGACGCCTCTCAAGTAGATCCTTCAGCCCCGCCGAACACTAGTCGGCGCCAACTCTCCTCTCGCTGGCTCGGGATACCTCCGTGATTTACACTTCGTGCTCGTTCGCCTGTCTGACGGCAAGAAAGCAGACGGAGGCGCTCACTTCCATCATCTCCGGACGAAGATCCCCCGAAGACGAACTCATCTGAGAAGGCCGCAGATCCGAACTGTAAGGTAAAAATTTCAGTTACCCTCAAAAGAACAAATAGGGATGTTTTCTTATTAATGAACTCCCCTTTTCCTACTCACGGCTCGCTGGAGGGCTGATCCTTTAGAGAAGATTGTACGGCCGGGGTCTCCCCGGACGCAGGACCCTCTGGTGAAGATTTCTTCCCCCGCTTAGGGGCTTTGGCCTCCGGGTCTTCGGAGGCGGTCCTCTTCTCCCCCTGGAAGGAGGGATTCTCGATCCCCCCTTCTTCAAGTGCCCCCTTGGGTGAGGTGATAGCTCCTCTATTTTCCCCATCGCCTTCTTCTACAGCGCCGACTTCCAACATTCTCGACCAAAGACGGGCTCCGTGCGGTCTCCGGAGGGGGGCCGACACCTTATCAGCTTTGCTCGCTTACCCACTCGGCGAAGGATAACGGGTTAGAAGGCGAATTATAGAAAAGCAAACAAACGGAACGTCCGGACACTGAGCTATTTACCTGAGCATCCGGGCGATTGCAGCTTAGGCTTGCATCCTCGGTCAATTCCGAACACATCGCCTGCGGTCCGAAGAACAACTTGTACATCTCCATGGGTTTCATACCCATGAAGTGTTGGAGAATTCGTGGTCCCTCCAGATTGAACTCCCATAACCGGAGAGGATGGTGTTTGCAGGGCAGAAGACGCCTGATTAGCATGACCTGCATCACCACTACCAGATCGATCTCCCTCGCTTGGAGGTCTAGAATCCGGCCCTGCAATAGGGGCACATCTTCTGACGGCCCCCAATTGAGCCCTTGGTTGACCCACGACATCAACCGTCATGGAGGTCCCGGGCAGAATGAAGGCGGCGGCTTTTGCCTGCTGCCCTTCGGAGCGGTGATATAGAACCACTCCTGCTACCACAAGCCGAGCTCCTCTTGGAAGGAGCCCTCGCCACGGGCATCGGTCCTCCCGCTTATGGTCAGCCAACAGACTCGCTGACGCCCGATCATCTTTGGCTCCACATTGAAGGTCTTCACCACAGCCGGGTGGGGGTGACGCGGAGGAAGGCTTCGCAGATGATAATGAATGCGGAAATATGGAGGATGGACTACGGAGCCAAGTCGGAAAATCCAGCCCGTAGTAGAACATGAGCCCTCTCACGAAGGGGTCCGCCGAGAAGCCTAAACCCCGACGGAGGTGGGATACGAAGACGACGACTCACCGGCTCGGAGTAGGTACGGCCTGCCCTTGGCGGCAACCTGTGCGAAATCTCGAAGATGATACTTGGCCTCACGCAGCTTTAACACGCCCTCCTCCGTGATGGAGGAGGGCATCCACCGCCCCAAGGTCGGAGCCGACATTGTTGAAGGTCCGGCGCCAACTGGGGCTCTGGGTGTTGGAACTTGGAGTAAGTAGAAGATTCGATGGAAGATTGAAGAAAAGAAACGAGCCTTGGTCCTCTTATAAAGAGGGAAAATACCAAGAGCCGTCACCGTGACCGTTCGGGGTTCACCTTCGATAGAGGAGGCGTGGCGACGGGCGTGGTTGGGTTACCCACGTCCGTATTGATGAGAATCCCGGAATAAGGGGAACATGATCTCTGCTTCGACAAGACGTGTCAAGGAAACCGCTTTGCTAAACGTTCTGAGGTGGTATAACAAAAAACGATTCAAGTAAAGGCTTGGTAGTGGTGTGACGTCATGCCGCAAAATACGTCAGCAGATTGAGCTTGTGCATATTTTATTCTCTCTACGGTGGAATGTGGAATTTATTTTGCAGAGCCAGACACTATCCTGGTGTTCATGATCTTCTCTGGATTATTCAAAGGAGGAACCCGCCTTGCAATGCCGAATATTATGCGCACCGGACTTATCGTCATTGAAGCCTGGTTCAGGGGCTACTGAGGGAGTCCTGGACTAGGGGGTGTCCGGACAGCCGGACTACCATCGTCCGCCGGACTCCAAGACTACGAAGATACAAGATTGAAGACTGTGTCCCGTGTCCGGAGGGGACTTTCCTTGGCGTGGAAGGCAAGCTTGGCGATACGGATATGTAGATCTCCTACCATTGTAACCGACTCTGTGTAACCCTAGCCCTCTCCTGTCTATATAAACCGGAGGGCTTTAGTCCGAGGACACAACATACATTACAACAATCATACCATAGGCTAGCTTCTAGGGTTTAGCCTCCTTGATCTCGTGGTAGATCCACTCTTGTACTACCCATATCATCAATATTAATCAAGCAGGACGTAGGGTTTTACCTCCATCAAGAGGGCCCGAACCTAGGTAAAACATCATGTCCCTTGTCTCCTGTTACCATCCGCCTAGACGCACAGTTCGGGACCCCCTACCCGAGATCCGCCGGTTTTGACACCGACACCAAGGCTGGTCATAGTGGGGAGTAACTTGTACTGTAACATATTACTATGTTACTCTAAACATCTCTATAAACCGGAAAGGAGGGAGTAGTAACATAGACTAGTGTCATATGCAGAGTATGGGAGCACATGATATTTCCCCGTCCGGACCGATCCCAAGTTGGCTTCTCACCTTCTTGGCCCAACGAAACCCTCCTCCCCCTCCTTCCTCGCCTGGCGCCGGCTGAGCTCGCCCACATTGATGGCAAGTCAGGCAACGCGACCTCTCACTCGCTTCCGCTTGAAGCGGGCGACCGACCAAGGGCACCGCCCGCTGCACGCCCGGCATTTCAGACTACACAGTGGATAGTAACTTTTAGAGCAAGTACTACAATTAGAGGACATAAGCAGGCTATAAGGATTTAAATATAGTATTTATGCTTAGTTGAAGGAGAGAGAAGAGGAGAGAGAAGAGAAGCAGATTGTAAATGTGTAGCCGGCTGTACTCCAACATACATTGTGAGACAAAAGGTGGGGCCATTATTAATGATATTGTATTTATACTAAAGGGACTAACGGACGCCTTAATTACTCCATTTTTTTAGACAAACCTTGGTGGGGCTATTATTGACTTTTTTTGAGCTATTATTGACTTGGACGTGGGATTTGGGGGCCAAAGGCCTACTATTATACTCGCACGACCGACCTGACATGCTCTACCCTAGCCGCCGCTATATCATATGGTTTCGCACCGTTACAGATCTTAGCGCCGCCACGTAGTTCTTCTCCAGCCCTCCTTCCGACATGCACCGCGAGAAGGGACAGCAGTCCTCTGAACCCCGCCTTTCGTGATCCTGTATGGGAGAGGAGCGATCAGGTTTTTGGGGAGCACACTCCTGTGAGTGCTGCCAGCGACAACTTCCTCAACGACAGCCTTCTTCCCCGACCTCGGTAACCTCTTCATCAATGACATGAGTGACAACATCAACCACATCGGTTCTGCTTCCTATCAGACAAAGATGTGATTCGCCCTCCTGGTTTAGTCTGCATCATTACTTTGATGTTTGCAATTGTCGTCATGATATATTTAGTGCTGATTCGGATTAAATCTCATACTAAATTGCTCATATATTCAACAATCCAATCCAAAATCCTGATCACACGCAATTTACTCCGAGTGGTTTTGTTGCGCTTTTGAAGCCGCCTAATTTTATGGGGGTGCAATATAAAAGGTGGTGCACAAGAGCAGTATATTGGTTTCAGATCATGTACTGCTATGACGCCACTAAGGGTAAGCCTGAGGGCAATCTTAATCCTACACAGAAGGAAGCTTTTCAGAACATGGATACCCTCTTCAAAGCCGCCCTGCTAAGTGTTCTTGACGATTCCATTGTGGATTCATATATGTCGTTTGACAGCAGCAAAGACATGTGGGCTGCGCTCGAGGCCATGTTTTGGCCCTCGGGCGCTGGCAACGAGTTGTACGTCATGGAGCAATTATGTGACTACAAGATGACTGATGAGCGCTCTGTTGTTCAGCAGACTCATGAGATACTACCACTCTAAGGAACTTGAGTACTTTAAGTGTGTGTTCGGGACAAATTTGTTGCTGGGACCATCATTGCCAAGCTTCCACCTTCGTGGAACGATTTTGCTACTTCTCTGAAAAACAAGAGACATGAGTTTTCTGTTTTGGATCTCATTAGCACTCTTGATTTTGAGGAGAAGGCGAGAGCAAAAGACACAAGTGCTTGGGTCGCTGAGGGAGCTTCTAGTGCCCACATGGTACACGAGAAGAACTTCCAGCCCAACCAGCCCCAAAACAACAAGAACAAATCTCAGGGGAAAGGCAAGTTTGATGCAAAGAACAAGCTATCACATTCTACCAAATTCAAGAAGAATTCTCATAACGGGAAGGGATACAAACCTCAATTTTGGTAGCACCGCACAAAATTTATATGGCTGCATCTACCTCCGTCACCTAACCTCATGGTGCTCCTGTATTCCTACATTCGTAATTAGGTACAATGACCACCGCAAGATGAAATTAGCTTATTCAGACGTTGACTTGTCAATGCAAGGCGGAACGATCCTGTCATGTGTGGAGGAGCAAACAAGCAAAGGCAGCCAAGGTGGAAATCAACCAAGGACTTATGAAATTATATGTAATCTTCCTCGGCTGGTCAAGATCCCTTCGCCCGTGATGATCGTGTTTTGTCATGCCGAGCTATTGATATGTGCTACTATTTTACAACACCGTTTAAGTATAGCTACTGTTTTCCTATCTTTTCAGATTCAGGACAATGAATATGGTATCAGGGGAACTGCACAAATATGGACCCATGTTGAGTCATCTCTATTTCCTCATGTGTTTGCTGCAAATGTGTCAGCATCTATTGCAAGATGAGGCAACTAGCTAGCTGTGGAGTTGCCAACATGCTCAAAGTGCTCGCAACATTGAGTAGAAACAAGCATGCCCAGGAAATTAATGCGTGCGCAGGGAGGCCCTTTGCTCAGAGAAGCATCGGCCGATTTTCTTTATTTCCACACCTTCTCACAGCTTTGTATATTGGTTATAGTATGGTGAATCATTGAGATGCATAGACATGCTGAACTTTTGTTCTTCTCAATGTTAGTTTAATGTGAGTGTTCGCATCCAAGATCAAGATACTCTAATTTGGTGGATGCACACAGAGAAAATAAATCTCCTTAATTTACTCCATAACCACCATATTAAATAGGCCTACTAACAAACCAGCGCATGCAAGGTGGCGGGCACATGCATCCTGCATGCATGGCTGGCCACCAAGCCCATGCGCCAGCTCCAATGCAAGAACGCAAAAGAAGAGAGCGGTTCTTGGAAAAAGCGAGTAGTTAGTGCAGCGGCCTTATAAACACGAACAACTCGCTCTCCCGCCTGCTTCCCCACCCACCCCCGCTCCCCAATCTTCCTCACTGCCCGTAAAACCCCGCCACCTTCTTCCTCACTGCATGTAAAACGATGCTCCTCTTCTTCCACTCCTACAGAAATCCCCAGCCCTCCTTCCTCCCCACTCGCACTGCCACTAGGCTTGTCTCTGGCTACTCTGCTCAAACCCGTGAGCTCGGCACGATGCCCACAAGGAAAATGGAGTCGGCTGGCCCCAGCGCCAAGAAGATGAGGCTCCCGCCAGCAGCGACGCCGATTGTAGATCCCAGACCCCAGCTGGGAGAAGCGGCGAGCCCCACCCCCCACCCGGATCTGAGGAACCGGTAGAATCTCCGGTGGACTGCATTAGCGATCTCCCGGGCGTCATCCTTGAGGAGATCATCTCGCTTCCCGCCACAAAGGATTGCTGCCGCACACAAGTCCTCTCAACTTGGTGGCACCCTCTATGGCGCGCCGCGCCCCTCAATCTCGATTGTCGTTAGATATCTGTCCTTCCTGAATTTGATCTCATTAGAGCCATCGTCTCTTCTCACCAGCAGGGCCCCGTTCAATGCCTCTGCATCCCGACAAGCTGCCTGCTGTCCATACCCGCAAGGTGGACGCTATTAACATCCCCGAATTCGAAAACTCCAGCAGTTTGAGTTCTACCATTACCACGAAAAGTTTCATACGACGAACATACCAAAAATTCGTGCCCACACCACCGTTGTCCATCTCGCGGTTTTCTCCCTGTCTCCACACCGCCACAAATACTGGTGCCATCTACTAGACGATCCGGTACAAATGCTTCGACTCCCACCGCTAAAAAACTTTCGCTTGTGGTGGTTTATCCGTCGGAGGCCTCATCAAGACAAGATCATCCACTCCAGCTTGCCCTGCCTCGGAGCGCTTTGTTGATTGTTTTGGGAATAGAAATCGTATCAGTTGTCTCCAAATAAAGTCGCCTCACCTTAAAAGCATTGGAATTTGTTTTAAAGGACAGCAGCTCATCATCAAAGATGCCCCTTCACTTGAAAGGTTGCTCCTTCATAGTTGTTATAGACCTTCGGAAATAACTGTCGTCTCTGTGCCCAAACTAGAGACCTTGGGTGTAATTTGTGACCCGTTTAATAATCACAAGGAGTTGGTGTTTGGCTCCTCACTTTTTCAGGTATCGTATATTATCATCTACACATTTGTCATCATATGCTGCATTTTTCATTTGTGCGCATAAGTTTTATATCATCTTGGAGTACACTTTGGGTACTAATATTATGTTATATGCTCAATGAAGAGTTCGTCCATTGATAGCCTATCAATGCTGCTGGATTCTGTCAAGATCATATATATATCAGAATGTATAGTTTTGATCTGGACATAATTATTGGCTTGCTGCGATGCTTTCGATCTCTGGAGAATTTATACATAGAGGTGATGATTTCATGCACATTGAAAGCCCGTATATATTGTACTAGAATTAATTGTTCAGGTATCGTTCTTTCGACATACTCTTTTTTCAGACCTTAACTGTTTTCAATCTTCATGTCTACTTAGGGAGAACCACATGGAGAAAAACATATAACCAATCGTTGGCGTAATAAGCACAAGGATTTTCTCAGTTCTCATGACATTCGTTTGAGGACAATAACGATGGGAAGATATGCATCCAACCAAGCAAACAGAAGCTTTGTCACATTCTTCCTGTTGAACGCGAGGTTACTATTGTCCATGAGGCTTAATTTTTACAGCAAGAGATTTCTCATGGACGAACATGTTGAACAGCAAAAAAAGAAGCTTCAGGTGGACAAATGGGCTTCTAAACGTGCTCAGCTTATATTTACAATAAGTTGTAGACATCCTGAAATACATTTTTTTGCACAGGATGTTGATTTTATGGATCAGACCGATCCATTTGTTTGTGACTGCAAAAAAAGAGTGGTTGGGTTAGATGTTACTATCATGTTCAATCTGGGTTTTGTCGAAAAATTTGATGAACAATTAATCCTTTGGCTTTTTGTACCATTTGTATGCTTGACTTGCATGTTGTTGCCCTCGTACTCTCTCCACCGCCACTACACCGTCAAGATCTTCCATGGCTGCTATTCGCTCCTCGTCCCGAGGCCTTGCCGTCATTCTCCGCCTTTGGTTAGCTCGATGTGCCGCCGTCGTCTGGCGTTGTCAACATGGTCAACAACCAAGAGGAATCAGAGATGATTTGACGTGGAGAGGTCGATAGTAGGGACCCACTGTGGTCATTGCATTTCGCAAGGTGTGCCTCGTTATTACAAGCCAAGAAAATACTTCCTCCTAATTGTTTGACAACTAGGTTCCACGCCATTGTCAATGTAGTCAATAAACGAGAAAATTACACAACGAGCGGATAACACCAGGGACCCAAAGAGCTCGCCTAGCTTGTTTTTCAGCCAGAGATTTAAGCTCAATCACACACTGTCAGTGGGGTCTGTGGCCCTGCCTAGCCCATGCTTACGCTTTTATTAAGCACATGACGAGCCCAGCTGATATATTTTTTCTTTCTGAAATTGGCTAGCCCAGTTCTTTTTTTTGGAGAATACCAAAACCGAGGCCTACTTGCTTTTCTCAGCCCTGCTGGGGTACAAATCTTTCAAGACGAGGAGGGATGTAAGTAGTAAGAAATGGGCTTCCCCAGAAAACAGGATATAAGATGTAAGAAATGGGTTGTAAATTTTTAAACCAAAGCCAACCGGCAATTGCATTAAAATACCATTTTTTCAGGATTTCTCTACTCTCTACTCTTATAAAAACCAAAGCCAACTGGCAATTACATTAAAATATCATCTTTTCTCCCACAAGATAAACTACTCATACAAATGCATCTTCATGTTTCGTGCAACGAATAGGCTTCTTGCTAGTTAAGATTCAAAATTTCATTCATTTTTTGCGGAGAATTGTTTTTTGAATTTTATTTTGATATAATTTTTTGAAAACTATTTTTAACGTGACTCGAAATTTTGTGATTAAAAGAGTTCGGACCCCACCGAAATATGCAAAATTTCGTTGAATTTTTTAGCGATGCCTGAATATATGGTCCAGAATGCTAATTAAAAGAATATGGGCTTCAAATATCCTTAAGAATTAGCAAATGGGCTGTAAATTATTGAAAATAATGGCTAATGGGTTGTATGTTGTTTTCCACAGATTTGGAGGCTGACTTCTGGGCCTACTAGGTTGACGATCACGCTGTCCTAAAAAAAATTGACGCGTACGCAAGGCTTTGTCAACTTAGTCAACACACAGCAGTGACTGCTGGATGTCCATCGAACGGCCGTCGTGCTTCTTCAATCTCTGATCTTCCTGCTCCAGCCGCCCAAACCAGCGCCAAGGGACTGCTCGCTTCCTCCGTGGTCAGTCAGGCCGCTAGGCCATCCCTCTAACCACCCACACATCCTGTTATTTTCTGGCGACATCAGCCTCACCCCGCAGCCGACCAGTCAGTGTTCGTTCTCCCCTCAGCATGGGCATCCGCTGCGATGGCTTCGCCGGCTCCGGGTGGTTCTCTTCCTGGGCCTCGCCCTCGTCCACCCCGTTTTTGCTCTCGGCGCGGCAAGGTCAACATGGTCAACAAACAACAGCCATCGGAAGAGGCTGACAGTAGGGGCCCACACAGGAAAATGCCTCCTTATTATGCGCAAAATAATGATTCCTCCACCTGATAGTTGGGACCCACCGGAAGGGTCTCTATATTTCGCGAAAAAAAGGTTCCCCCCGCTGTTAGCTCGGACCCACCGGAAATGCCTCCTTATTACGCACAAAAAAAAATGAATACTCCCCCTGCTAGCTGGGACTCACCTTGGTGGGAGGCTGACTTGTGGGCCTACTAAGTTTACGGGGACGGAGGGCTTTGTCAACTTAGTCAATATGAACGAATCTAGCTCTAGTGACCGTACGATGTCCATCCAACGGTCGTAGTGCTTCTTCAACCTCTGGTCTTCGTGCTCCAGCCGCCCAAAGCGGCGCCAGTCGGGCCGCGTGATCCTCCCTCCCGTGGCCGGCTGTGATGCCATGGAGGCCTCACCGCCCCCTACTACTCCCACCGCTGGCCAGGACATCCCTCTACTCACCCACACCCCCTGTTATTCTGCAGCGACGGCAGCCTCACCCTCGTACTCCTCTTCGCGTAGGCATCCACTGCTGCGTCTTCCCCGGCTCTGCGTCGTCCCCTTCCTAGGCCTCGCCATCGTCCACCGCCGTGGTGCTCTCAGCGCAGCATGGTCAATGTGGTCAACGACCGACTTCCATCGGAAGAGTACTGTGTGTGGAGAGGCTGACAGATGGGTCCACGACGGCCGCAAGGAAGTGCCTCCTTATTACGCGCAAAATAATTATTCCTCCACCTGACAGCAGGGACCCACCGGACAGGCCACCAGTATTTCGCGAAAAAACGTTTCCCCCTGACTGCTGGGACCCACCAGCTACATCTTCGCATGCAAGGAAGTGCGTCCGGCCAAAAAAAATGATTCGCCCCCTAACTGCTGGGACCCACCAGCTACATCTTCGCAGGCAAGGAAGTGCCTGACAGTCGGGACCCACCTGGTCGAAGCGTAATTAGCGTTGTCATTCTGGTCGCAAACGTGTATGTACATACCGGTCGATGTAGAGGCACACACGTGTCATAGTAGAGGCGCGCACATGTTGTAGTAGAGGCGCACACGTAGCATGTACACGTACGTACATCGGCAAGGGTGCAAGAAAGAAAATACGGCCACATACATACATACGGGCAGGGTCTCGAACGCCTACTCGTGCATACGTACATGGCTGGGTCGGAACGGAGAAACAGCATCGTCATCGTGTTCATGGGGAGCCAACCGGCTGGGTTGGAATGGAATGCATGGTCATGTTCATCAGGAGGGCTTGGACAGAACAGGCGATGGAAACAAGGCTCGCGCATCGCTGTGGAGGAAACGGACCTCCTACGCTCGAACGGGTCCAGCTTGATCGGGAGGGTGTGGCGCATCAAGAAACGGAGGAAACGGACCTTCTATGGTCGAAACGGGGTCCTATTGATCGGGAGGGTGTGGCGATCGCAAAACGGAGGAAACGGACCTCCCACGGTCAAACGAGGGTCCCGTTGATCGAGGGGGTGTGGCGATCGCAAAACGGATTTAAACGGACTTGTGTTGGGCGCTTCATCGAAAACGGGGTCCCGTTCATCGGGAGGGTGTGGCGCATCGCAAAACGGACTCCACGGATACTGCTTCATCTCCACCGCCGACCTCCTCCAGCCTCCACTTGCCACCGCCGACCTCCTCCACCTCCACGGCTCCTGCTCATCCACCTCCACCGCGGCTACTCCACCGCCATCGCTCAACCACCCTCCACGGGCACCCTCCACCGCTCTCATGCTCATCTAGCCCTCCACACCACGGGTCCCGCTCAACCACCCTCCACGGCCACCCCTCCATCGCCTACTATTCATCCATCCCTCCACACCACGGGTCCCGTTCATCCAGAGGCAACGCCACCGCCATCGCTCATCCAACCCCCCGCCGCAACGCCACCGCTCATCCAATCGATCGCTTCATTAGCGTAGTAGCGGCGAATCGCCGATCGGGTTTAGTTAACAGCCATCGATCAATCGCTCGGTTCAATAACGCGTAGCCTGCAGTGAAATCGCACGGGTTCAGTTAGAGCCCAACGCCTCGCTCGGGTTCAGTTAGAGCCAATGCCTCGCACACACACGCGTACATGTACGAGAGAAACGCGATCGCTTCGCCCCCGACCTCCCACCAGAACCGCAACTCCCGAAAGTTTCTCCCTCGCTTCTACCATGGTTTTTTCCGTCATGGACGGCCCAAAGAATGTCATGCAGCTGTGTCTCCGCCCGCCTGTGACTTAAAAGCCCATTTTCTGTCATGATTTTTTGCCATAGAAGTAGGAGCCCACCACATCTATGATGATACCGAGTTTTGTCACAGTTATCGTCATAGAAGTGTCATATGTATGACAGGAAAAAAATTCGTTCGGCCAAAAATGTCCGGATGTGTCTTTTTTTGTAGTGCTTTGTGCTCCAAATGCATTCGTTGACTATATTACCAGGACAGGCATGGCCGGGACGCCGAGGTATGCATGCTTGTGTTTAATGCAGAGCCACGTTCATGCGTTGATTGCGGAAACCCAACGTTTCGACGGGCGTTTCCACCTACTCGGGTGTGAACACCACGTGGCGCCGCCACGGAAACCCAAGGGTCCGACGGACGTCTCCTCCGGCGACGCCGGTCTGGCTCGTCGCCTGAGGCTACGCTCCGGCTATTTAAGGTGGACGAACAGAGTCTCAAAAACCTAGCCACACACTCTTCCCCCCTCTGCCCGCCGCCAGTCCATCCATTCCTCTTACTGATCTCTATCCTGACCCTCTCCGCCATGGCTGGTTAGGAGGAGACTATCATGGAACCCAAAGGTCCGCATTAATCGCAGGAGATCTAGGCTGGCGAGGGCTCCTCATCTGTGAGTTCACTCTGCTTCCGCTTCATTCGTTTTTCCTTTCCTTCGGCTACTTGATTTAGTAGTGAAACGTGAATAAGTCAGACTTAGTCTAGAAACCCTAGCCACATCCCCTTCGTCCTTTTGTCCGCCTCCAGGCCATCCAGTCATCTTGCTATTCTCTATCCTGAGACTCTCAGCCACTGCTGTGCAGAAGGAGACTACTCCAGAGCGCCATGTCCAGTCGCAGCAGGTGGTCTCGGCTCGCGAGGGTTCCTCATCCGTTAGTTCGCTCTGCTTCGGCTTCATTCGTTTTTTCTTTCTGTCGGCTACTTGATTTAGTTGTGAAACATGGATCATTGTGGTGAGCTTCATCCTAATGTTGATGAGGGTGCATCAACCTAACACCTTCTCCTTTGACCAGCTGAATAACCTGTTCAATACTGTGGACGACTTCATCAAGACATCCGCGAAGTTGGACAACGAGAACAGAGCCATGATTGCACGTCTTATGAATGAGAAGGTGCAGCTCAAACTTGAGCGTGATAAGCTGAAGCTGGAATCATACGTTGTGAAGAAACAGATCGAGGAACTTCGCGCCGAGCAACCAAAAAAGAAGTCTCGCCGGACTAAGTAGATAGCAGCGACCCTGATCCTTGTATCTGAAGCTATTAAGTAGTGCACTAAAAGTTTCTTATTTTGTCTTGCGTTACCTCGTGTCGTCAGTAACTTTGATAACAAGTGTGTTTTGCTTTCCTGGGTCACATTCATTCCAAGTTTATGGGTACAGATGAACATTAACGTAATGGCCAGTTCTAGAGACGCTGTTTTTAAAAGCACGGACGTGAAATCTCTGCAGCCAAAATTTTTGAACCAACCAGAGTCATGTCTTGTGCACACATGAAGGCGTGGACATTCCTGCCTTTCTTTGTTTCAATGTTTCGGGTCACAGGCACATGCATAAAGAGCTCAAAGGCATGGTCGATGGTATTACATAGAGTCACGCTCGCCTGTGACTCTATCAGACGGAGACCCACGGGCGTTTAGCCCACGGAGATGAACCTTTGTCTTATGCACAGCCATGGGCGTTTACTTTGTGAGACACGGAATGGCCTATGTGAGGGATGTTGTTTTTAAAATCTTATTTCATTGTATTTTAAAAACACGGACATGAACTCCCTACGGACACGGTTCCATATTGAGCTACGTCACGCTTCTTTCTTGATGTTACGTATATTGTTTGATAAAGGCGTGGACATCGTGGCTGTATGTGTTTCAGTGTTAAGAGTCACAGGCATGGGCATAAAATGCTCAAAGGTGTGGTCGGTGGTATTGCATGGAGTCATTCTCATGGATCGAGAGGGAGCACGGTTGCCTCTTCCTTCTGCTCCGACGACAAGCACACAACGAGAAGGCGGCGTCGCTGGTGGAGCCACTCTGGACCTCTTGGTACTACGAGCAGCGCATTCCATCTCCACCTCCATTGCTGCCGTGGCGCCGCCTATGACCATTGTTCGGTGAGGTGGATCTGGAAGAGGCACGACAAGAAGCCAATGGAGCCATACTTTAATATTAGGCAGAATCACGTTCATGCGTTTATTGCACAAACCGTACATTTCATTAGCTGCACGGGCTTGAAGTCTCTGCAGCCACGGTTATGTGCGTTTGTGACTTTCTGTATTTCAGTGATAAGGGTCGTAGACACTGGCGTCAAATCCACAAAGGCATAGTGTCGTATTATATAGAGTCATGTTTGCCTGTGTCTGTTCTCCGGATGATTCCGTCGACTCGTTTAGACGGAGAGGCACGGACGAGAAGCCCATGGATGCACACTTCAGTATTAGGCACAGTCACGTTCGAGCGTTTACTGCACAAACCGGACACGAGATAGACACTTAGGTTAGGTCTTCACTGCGCATGTACAAAAAACACAAGAGCTTAATAGAGGAGGAGGAGGAGATCTCAGGAAAAAAACGAGGATGAGGCACAGTGCAAGGAAATAATTCCAGATGTCACCACTGGCGCGTGTTTTTTAAAAGCACGGGCTAGCAGTCTCTGTAGCCACGGCTACGTACGTTTGTGACTCTCTATGTTTCAGTCATTAGGTTCACAGGCACAAGCGTCAAATCCACAAAGGCATCGTGTGGTATTATATAGTCATGTTCGGTTGTGTTTGTGTTCCGAATGATTCAGTCGACTCATTCAGACGGAGAAGCACGGACGAGAAGCCCATGGAGGCATACTTTAGTATTAGGCAGGGTCATAATCATGCATTTATTATGCATGGTCGATTGTATTACATATAGTCATGCTGGCCTGTGAGACTCGACCAGGCGGAGATGCACGGGCGTTTACTCTGTGAGGCACGGAATTGCCTATACGAGAGACACTGTTTTTTAAAGCGTGTTTCCTTGTATTTAAAAGCACAGACGTGAAGTCCATACAGACATGGTTCAGTACCGAGTTGCGTCACACTTATTTCTTGATAAAGGCGTCGACGTTCGAGGCTATCTCTGTTTCAGTGTCAAGGGTCACAAGCAAGCACGGGCATACAGCCCTCAAAGGCATGGTGTGCTATTATATAGAGTCACGCTCAAAGGTTTTCTGATTGTATTCTAAATGAGTCGGTGGACTCGATCAAAAGCAGAGGCACGGGCGTCCAGTCCACAGAGGCATGGTTTTGTATTACCCAGAGTCACGTTAGTGCCGCTGCTATTCGGGTGTGAACGCCACGTGCCGCCGCTACGGAGACCCAAGGGTCCGACGGACGTCTCCTCTGCTGACGCCAGTCTGGCTCGTCGCCCGAGGCCAGGCTCCGACTATTTAAGGCGGACCGAGGGGGTCTCGAAACCCTAGCCACACCCTCCTTGGACTGTCCAGATCCACGCCACATAAAGCGGCGCTCGCAGGCCGCACGATCCCAGCAATGGAGATGGAAAATTGTTATACAAGATGCCTCGTCACTTCAACGGTTGCTTTGTGATGGTGATTGCAAGAAGTTGCGGATAGTTATCATCTCTGCACCTAAACTGTAGGTCATGGGCAAATTATCTAATATTTTCTCTGAATCCGGCATCACAAATGACCGTATAATTATTCAGGTACTGACTTTCAACAATACTTTCACCTCCATTCATTGGTACAAACAAGTTCCATGCAATTCAACCTTTACTCTACTAATATTATATTATATTCCACTTGAAGTGTTTGCCGACGGTCAGCACATCCACGGCGGTTCATTCTGTCAAGACGTTGTCTATCAGCATGGATTATGACCTGCACGCAGTCTTTTCCTTGGTGCAACACTTCCGAAGCTTGGAGAACTTGTATATCGAGGTGATGCTTCTCACACAAATTGTAAACACATACCATGCATGGTGTAGAACTCCAATCAACAACAAAAAACGTCACTTAGATTTGTATGTAATGGACAAAGCTCTATATAGTCATGGACAAGTATCAGGACAAAACTAAAAAAGCTTTTATCACAACAAAGGTTATAGAATTATTCCTTCACTTGCTCTCTCAGCAGAATCACTCTTTATGGAGCTTAACCATTTCAAATCTTCATGTTTATTTAGGAAATAGCCTCTAATGAAGAAAGTCTTGCGAACGACTGTTCTTGCAAGCACCATCATGACATTCGTTTGAAGTCACTGACGCTAGAGAGCTATGTTCAATGCGAGAAAAGCATTTGATTTGCGACTTTCTTTATTCTCAACGCAGCACAGCTGCAGACTATGAGGATAAAGTTTCTTCGTCACGAAGACTTCACGGAAGAATTCTACAAACAGCAACAAGACATGCTTCAGTGGGACAAAAAGGCTTCTAAACATGCTTGCCTTAGGTTGTCGCCAAGTTGGAAACACGGGAACTTGGATCTAAGGCACGCATGCGTTGAGCACCTGGATTTAAAGGATCCATTCACTTGTAAGTGCTGAAAACAGTCTTGGAGTGAGATGTTGCCGCCACTTTCCGGTTTGGAATTTATGTAGGTGTGGTGAAACAATGTCCGTACCTTTTTGCTCAATATGTAACCTTGCCAAGAGTGTACACGGTATTTCGGTCTATGGCTAAACGTTCTTTTGCTCATGTCGTACATTTCATTAGGTGAACGGGCTTCAAGTCTCTTGCAGCCACGGCTATGTACGTTTGTATCTGTCTGTGTTTCAGTGATAAGGGTCACGGGCACGGGCGTCAAATCAGCAAAGGCATCGTGTGGTAGTATATAGAGACATGTTCGCTTGTGTCTATTTCCCGAATGATTACGTCGACTCGTTTAGACGGAGAGGCACGGACGAGAAGCCCATAGAGGCATACTTTGGTATTAGGCAGAGTCACGTTCATGCGTTTATTGCACAAGCCGCACATTTCATTAGCTAAACGGACTTCAACTCTCTGCAGACATGGCTATGTACGTTTGTGACTTTTTGTGTTTCAGTGATAAGGGTCACATGCACGGGCGTCAAATCCACAAAGGCATCGTGTGGTATTATATCGAGTCATGTTCGCTTGTGCTTGTGTTTGTGTTCCGAATGATTCAGTGAACCACGGTTTGTCAGCAAACACACAGACTATCATGCCTGTCACACGGGCACGACCATGGCAAGCGCACGGTTTGCCACGTACCACACAACGGCCGTGAAGTGATACGACGCGCACTGTTCTACATGCCGCACAGGATTCTTACACAGCAAACGCCGTGAACCTACTGCCAGGCAATATATCCATTTGTGAAACAGAAATGCAAACACGTTCGCCTGAGTCTCAGTGTTTCAGTCATTAGGATCACAGCCACGGGCGTCAAATCCACAAAGGCATCGTGTGGTATTATATAGAGTCATGTTCGCCTGTGTCTGTTTCCCGGATGATTCCGTCGACTCGTTTAGACGGAGAGGCACGAACGAGAAGCCCATGGAGGCATACTTTAGTATTAGGCAGAGTCACGTTCGAGGGTTTACTGCAGAAACATAACAAAATTGGATTCAGATGTGAACCCTCGCTGTTTACTTTGTGAGGTAATGAATGACCGATCCGAGAGACACTGTCCTTGAAAGCAAACCACGGTTCTATACCAAAGATCCACTATCAAACGAATGGAAGTCAAGCAACGAGGGCCACACTTTTAGTAGTAGAAAAAGCAATTTATGAGTTGGCGTTGCTTCTTTGCTACACGCACAGTAGGGTGGGTGTGGAAGGCACGTTATCCAAGCACACAACAAACATCACGATGTCACGACAAGGTCAAAAGCATGGTTGTGAGTCTGCGGTGTCACGGCTAGAATCCTCGATACGCATTTGGGCGTGGCCTGTTAAGTAGAAACTCGATTGTGCGGTCACCAGAGGCACTACGTAACGCCCCGTGAAACAGGTTTGGTTGACCACTAGGGCGGCTATCTATGCTTTGAGCTCTTTTCATCTCTCCTGTGTTGTAGCAGAGACGCATGGTTGTATTATTACACCATCCAGCTTCATAAAGAAATGACTGCAAAAAACTTACCCGCAAACCTATCGCCCTTATAATATTTTCTCAGCTGAGTAATAAAAATACCTAAACAAGCAAATCTCTTCTACTTAAATTTGCTTTGTTTCTACAACTTCACCAAATAAACTTACAAGTCGTTTTTTATAACCACAGAATAAGGAGAAGAAACAGTGTAGCGGCTCAAATGCAGCTCCATCAGTGCAAGGCTCAACTGCAGCTCCTTAGTGTGTATGGCAAGTACATATGAGAAGCACTGCTCTACCTGCAACACAGGAACGGATGTGCATCCATTCTGTGCATGACAGGTATATACGAGAGGCACTGTCGTACATACAACACAGGTACGATTACACGTACAACGAGCATTTCTCCACTGAAAAATTAAAATTACTTTATATATTTTAACCTTCGTGCCACAGCATTTTATAGTCCTTCGTCCCATACAAAGCCGCAAAACCACACACTTCCATCATGGCTGCACGCAACACAAAAACAGACAAGCCTACAAACAGTGCAAAGACTACAATGGTTCTTTGATAAAGTTTACATAAAACCCAAGCTCCTCTTTCAGACAAGCCTACACAGGATGCAAAGAGAACGCAACAATAAATAACTCCATACACCTGGACAAGTAACACAAGGCCTGATTTCAGCATCCACACCTGAACGGAACCGTCAAATCCAGGTATTTAATACTCCTCGTTCTTAAATGTGGACGCGCATGGCTGCAACTTGATGATAATCTAAGACGTGCACGTTTAGAAGCCCTTCTATGCCACTCCAGAACCTTTTGTTGCTTTTCGTAAAATACTCCCGTGAACTCTGCGGGAGGGGAGGAAAACTTAATGGTCATGGTCTCCAGATCCTTTGCATTAAGAACAAAGAACATCGCAAAATCAGCGTAACTCCCGGGGCGAACATAATCTTCCAATGATACTGTCTTCAGACAAATGTCGTGATGTTTGAGAAACTGCCGGTACTTACGACGCCATTTGTTTTTTTCACCATGAGAAATCGACAATCCCTAAAATATAAATGATAGGTTGAAAATACTTAGCGTCTATAAAAAGAGTTATAGACCATGAAAAAAACAAATGAAACAATTAGTTCTACCACCTCCGTAACAAGAAGTTAGAGATAGACTTGTCTATGTATGGATGTATCCAACAATAAATCATGTGTAGATACGGGTGCATCAATTTCAGTCAAAATTAAGAAAAGCATTTTGAAAAAGAACGAGTACTACAGTATGCACATTTTTGAAGATCATCACCTCGACAAACAAGTTCTCCAGTTTGTAAAGCACTACAATAATTCAACAACAATGTCCACCTTATAATCCATGTAGATAAGCAAGGTCTTGACAAACTGACGCATTTTTGTTAGACTGACTGCCTTCAAACCCTTGATGATAAGTAACAGAAGGTGTATCACAAAACAAATATAATAAAGGTTGGATGAAATAAAACATGTTTTCTCACAAACAAAGTGAAGCTGGAAGTATCGTGAAAACTCAATACCTCAATACACGTGGGATGACATGGATACGGTTCAGACATAGAGACACCGGTTAACTCCAAGTCCTGACTCTGCATGAAGAATAGAACATAGACCATCAAATTAATAGAACAAACATCAGAACAAGTGCAACTCTGTTCCAGTATGAAGGAAAGGCAATACCTCAAGATGCGTCGAGGGGGGCACGAACACGAATTCACCGAACGCCTCCACTTTAGGTGCAGAGACAACAGTTATCAAACAGTCGTCGACCAGACAACCAATAATCAACTGTCGAACCGAAGGGCCATCCTCAATAATGAGTTCTCTGAATGGACAACGAATGCCAATGCTTACAAGATTAGATGAGTTTATTGTGACGCGACGACCTCCTCTATTGCAAACAAACAGGAGAGACTCAAGTCCAGAGCAACTAGAGTGGATTATACTTTGCAGCGAGGCGTCTGATATATCAACTTCCACAAGTGAGAGTCTTTTCACCAGTGGTAGCTTAAGCATCCCAATGTAATTGCCCGGTATTTGTCAAAGAGCAAAGGCAAGAGTGTGGAGAGAGGAAGAAAACTGAAACACGGACTCCAGTGCCAAGGGCGTAGATGAAGTGCATAGATCCAGTAATGTTACCTCTTGCATCAGAAACCTTGGGCAGAGGTAGTAGAACTTAAGAACCTGGATATTGTTCAGCTCCGAGGATCGGTGCCAGGCATCAACGGTGGAGGGTCTGCACTGCAGGTAGCACGCCGGGAAACAAAGGCGGCTAACAGAGCCAGCATGGCCGGACAGAATGGATTCCGGAAGACTGACAACACCAGAGACAGGATTTCAACCGGAATAGCATCTGCGAACGCACTCCTTGGTGAAGGTGGACAGATGAGATATGGTCTTGATTTGAACTTTTTCTCCATCGTTAAAAATACGAGAGACAAAGATCTCGCGGTAGTCAAGATTCAGAGGAGTGATGGACCACAAAGGATGCCAGCGACGTGCGAGGATTTGAGTACGGATGCCATCCTTGATGGGAAGACGAGAGATGATCTCACCTAGGACGCCGTCGGCGAGATCGCTGATGCGGTCCGCACGACATCCCTCTTCTTCCTCCTCGGATCGAGAGGGAGCACGGTCGCCGCTTCCATCCCCTGCGACGACCAGAACACCACCAGAAGGCGGCGTCGCCGGAGGCACCACTCTCGACCTCTTGATGCTACGAGCAGTGCTTTCCATCTCCAACTCCGTTACAGGGGTGGCGCCGCCCACGCCCAGTGCTCACTGAGGTGGATCTGGAGAAATGGATTACAGCCTGTCAATCCATGAAACAACTTAAATACCCACAACGGGGAGCGGAGGGGTCCAGATTAATTACCTCTTTTTTCTTTTGACGGGAGGGTCGGAGTTAATTACTACTCGTAACGAGTAAAAGGTAGGTGGCTGCTTAAAACATTAAATAGAGCCACGGCTTTAAAGGTACAAGATGCACGGTTGAAGACGCAGACCAGGCACGGGCGTGCCCGTCCATGTTTTAATTATTTACGGCACACATTCAATAGAAGAATTTGTTTGACGCCGCAAGCACGGTTCTACAGTCATCTTCCCTTTGCGAGCAGCAAAATTTTCTACGGGCACGTTGACAAATTAATTCACTACAAGATTCAAGGTCGTGCCTCTGCTTTGCAGATATTCTGCTGAAACGCTCATGGACAAAACCAATGAAGCGTGGCAGAGGCACGGCTTGTCACGTACCAGACACACGGTCCTCCCTTCGGCATTGTAACGCACTGTCCTACATGCCACACAGGCATGTAGAACAGTTCGGGTCTACGTTCGTGTCTCTTTGTGTTCCAAATGATTCCTTTGACTCTATCACCAGAGGAGGCACAGTGTGTCGGACCAGACATGCATGATTGCGTTTTACGCGGGGTCACAATTGTCACAGGCACGGGCATGAAGCGCTCAAAGGCATGGTCGGTGGTATTACATAGAGTCACGCTAACCTTTGTCTTACGCCCAGCCACGGGCGTTTACTCTGTGAGGCACGGAATGGCCTATATGAGAGACGTTGTTTTTAAAAGCTTATTTCCTTGTATTTAAAAGCACGGACGTACAATCCATAGTATATTATTCGGGTGTGAACACCACGTGACACCGCTCCGGAAACCCAAGGGTCCGACGGGCGTCTCCTCCGGTGATGCCGCTCTCGCTAGTGGCCCAAGGCCAGGCTCCGGCTATTTAAGCAGGACGGGGTCTTGAAACCCTAGCCACACCCTCTTCCACCCTCTGCCCGCCGACAGGCCATCCATTCCTATTGCTGCTCTCCATCCTGACCCTCTCCACCATGGTTGCGCAGGAGGACACTACTGCAGAACCCAGTGTCCAGACACTGGAGGGGATCAAGACTGGCGAGGGTTCCTCATCTGTAAGTTCACTCTGCTTCCGCTTCTTTCCTTTTTTACTATGCTTCGGCTACTTGATTTAGTTGTGAAACGTGAATAAGCCAGACGGAATCTCGAAACCCTAGCCACATCCCTTCATCCTTTTATCCGCCTCCAGGACATCCGCTCCTCTTGTTGTTCTCTTCCCTGACATTCTCCGCCATGGCTGTGCAGGATGACACTACTCTAGAGAGCCGTGACCAGACGCAGGAGGAGATCTCTGTTGGCGAGACTTCCTCATCTGTAAGTTCACTCTGCTTCCGTTTCATTCGTTCTTTCTTTCATTCGGCTACCCGGATTAGTTGTGAAACGTGAATCATTGTGGTGAACTTCATCCTAACTTGATGATAGTGCGTCCTGCCATCAATCTGACACCTTCTATTTTGTGCAGGTGAAGAACAAGTGGGAGGCTACTGTTGGGGAACGTAGTAATTTCAAAAAAAATCCTACGCACACGCAAGATCATGGTGATGGCATAGCAACGAGAGGGGAGAGTGTTCGTCCATGTACCCTCGTGAGACCGTGGCGAAGCGTTAGCACAACGCGTTGATGTAGTCGACGCCTTCACGATCCGACCGATCCAAGCACCGAACGTCGGAGCCTCCGAGTTCAGCACACGCTCAGCTCGATGACGATTTCCGGCCTCCGATCCAGCCGAGCTCGGAGATGAGTTCCGTCGGCCGACGGTGTGGTGACGATGATGATGTTCTACCGGCGCAGGGCTTCGCCTAAACTCCGCGACGATATGACCGAGGTGGAATATGGTGGAAGGGGGCACCGCACACGGCTAAGGAACGATCCATAGATCAACTTGTGTGTTCATGGGGTGCCCCTACCCCGTATATAAAGGAGTGGAGGAGGGAGGGCCGCCCTCTTCTATGGCGCCGCGCCTAGGGGAGTCCTACTCCCACCGGAGTAGGATTCCCCTTTCCTAGTCCAACTCGAGTCCTTCCATGTATTAGGAGTAGGAGACAAGGAAGGGAAGAGAGAAGGAAGGAAGGAGGGTGCGGCCTCCCCTAGTCCAATTCGGACTAGGCCATGGGGCGCGGCCTGCCCTAGGCAGCCCTCTCTCTTCAGGGCCCAATAAGGCCCAATACTTCTCCCGACGAATTCCGTAACTCTCCCAGACTCCAAAAATACCGAATCACTCGGAACCTTTCCGATCTCCGAATATAGTCGTCCAATATATCGATCTTTACGTCTCGACCATTTCGAGACTCCTTGTCAAGTCCCCAATCTCATCCAGGACTCCGAACTCCTTCGGTACATTAAAACTCATAAACCCATAATATAACTGTCATCAAAACCTTAAGCGTGCGGACCCTACGGGTTCGAGAACTATGTAGACATGACCTAGAACTATTCTTGGTCAATAACCAATAGCGGGACCTGGATGCCCATATTGGCTCCTACATATTCTACGAAGATCTTTATCGGTCAAACCGCATAACAACATACGTTGTTCCTTTTGTCATCGGTATGTTACTTGCCCGAGATTCAATCGTCGGTATCCAATACCTAGTTCAATCTCGCCACCGCAAGTCTCTTTACTCGCTCAGAATGCATCATCCCGTAACCAACTCATTGGTCACATTGCTTGCAAGGCTTATAATGATATGCATTACCGAGAGGGCCAGAGATACCTCTCCGACAATCGGAGTGACAAAACTTAATCTCGAATACGCCAACTCAACATGTACCTTCGAGACACCTGTAGTACTCCTTTATAATCACCCGATTCGTTGTGACGCTTTGGTAGTACCAAAGTGTTCCTCCGTAAACGGAGTTGCATAATCTCATAGTTACAGAACATGTATAAGTCATGAAGAAAGCAATAGCAACATACTAAACGATCAAGTGCTAAGCTAACGGAATGGGTCAAGTCAATCACATCATTCTCCTAATGATGTGATCTCGTTAATCAAATGACAACTCTTTTGTCCATGGCTAGGAAACATAACCATCTCTGATAAATGAGCTAGTCAAGTAGAGGCATACTAGTGACACTATGTTTGTCTATGTATTCACACATGTATTATGTTTCCGGTTAATACAATTCTAGCATGAATAATAAACATTTATCACGAGATAAGGAAATAAATAATAACTTTATTATTGCCTCTAGGGCATATTTCCTTCAGTCTCCCACTTGCACTAGAGTCAATAATCTAGTTCACATCGTCATGTGATTTAACACCAATATTCATATCTGTATATGATTAACACCCATAGTTCACATCATCATGTGACCAACACCGAAAGGGTTTACTAGAGTCAATAATCTAGTTCACATCTCTATGCGATTGACACCCAAAGAGTACTAAGGTGTGATCATGTTTTGCTCGTGAGAGAAGCTTAGTCAACGGGTCTGTCACATTCAGAGCCGTATGTATTTTGCAAATATTCTATGTCTACAATGCTCTGCATGGAGCTACTCTAGCTAATCGCTCCCACTTTCAATATGTATCCAGATTGAGACTTAGAGTTATCTGGATCGGTGTAAAAGCTTGCACCTATGTAACTCTTTACGACGGGCTCTTTTATCACCTCCATAATCGAGAAATATTTCCTTAGTCCTCACTAAGGATATTCTTGACCAATGTCCAGTGATCTACTCCTAGATCACTATTGTACTGCCTTGCCAAATTCAGAGCAAGGTATACAATAGGTCTGGTACATAGCATAGCATACTTTATAGAACCTATAACTGAGGCATAGGGAATGACTTTCATTCTCTTTTCTATTTTCTGCCGTGGTCGGGTTTTGAGTCTTACTCAATTTCACACCTTTGCAACATAGGCAAGAACTCTTTCTTTGACTGTTCCATTTTGAACTACTTCAAAATCTTGACAAGGTATGTACTTTTGAAAAACTTGTCAAGTGTCTTGATCTATCTCAATAGATCTTGATGCTCAATATGTAAGTAGTTTTTACTGAGGTATTTCTTTTAAAGAACTCCTTTAAAACACTCCTTTATGCTTTGCAGAATAATTCTACATTATTTCCGATCAACAATATGTCATTCACATATACTTATCAGAAATGATGTAGTGCTCCCACTCACTTTCTTGTAAATACAGGCCTTTCCAAAAGTCTATATTAAACCATATGCTTTGATCAACTCATCAAAGCGTGTATTCCAACTCTGAGATGCTTGCACCAGTCCATTGATGGATTGCTGGACCTTGCACACTTTGTTAGCATCTTTAGGATTGACAAAAACTTTCTGGTTGCATCATATACAACTCTTCTTTAATAAACCCATTAAGGAATGCAGTTTTGACATCCATTTGCCAGATTTCGTAAAATGTGGCAATTGCTAACATGATTCGGACAGACTTAAGCATCACTACAGTTGAGAAATCTCATTGTAGTCAACACCTTGAACTTGTCAAAAAACCTTTTGCGACAAGTCGAGCTTTGTAGATAGTAACACTACTATCAACGTCCGTCTTCCTCTTAAAGATCCATTTATTTCTTATGGTTTGTCGATCATCGGGCAAGTCCACCAAAGTCCACACTTTGTTCTCATACATGGATCATATCTCAGATTTTATGGCCTCAAGCCATTTCGTGGAATCTGGGCTCATCATCGCTTCCTCATAGTTCGTAGGTTTATCATGGTCTAGTAACATGACTTTCGAACAGGATTACCGCACCACTCGGGCGCGGACCATACTCGGAAGACCTACGAGGTTCTCAGAGTAACTTGATCTCAAGTTTCATGATCATCATCATTAGCTTCCTCACTAATTGGTGTAGGAATCACTGGAACTGATTTCAGTGATGAACTATTTTCCAATTTGGGAGAAGGTACAAATTACCTTATCGAGCTCTACTTTCCTCCCACTCACTTCTTTCGAGAGAAATTCCTTCTCTAGAAAGGATCCGAATTTAGCAACGAAAATCTTGCCCTCAGATATGTGATAGAAGGTGTACCCAATAGTTTCCTTTGGGTATTCTATGAAGACGCACTTCTCCGATTTGGGTTCGAGCTTATCAGGATGAAACTTTTTCACATAAGCATCGCAACTCCAAATTTTAGAAACGATACTTAGGTTTATTGCTAAACCATAGTTCATACGGTGTCGTCTCAACGGATTTAGATGGTGCCCTATTTAATGTGAATGCAGCTGTCTCTAATGCATAACCCCAAAATGATATTGGTAAATCAGTAAGAGACATCATAGATTGCACCATATCCAATAAAGTGCGGCTACGACGTTTGGACACACCATAACGTTGTTGTGTTCCAGGTGGCGTGAGCTGTGAAACTATTTCACATTGTTTTAATTGAAGACCAAACTCGTAACTCAAATATTCATCTCCACGATCAGATCGCAGAAACTTTATTTTCTTGTTACGATGATTTTCCACTTCACTCTGAAATTCTTTTAACCTTTCAACTATTTCAAACTTATGTTTCATCAAGTAGATATACCCATATCTGCTCAAATCATCTGTGAAGGTCAGAAAATAACGATACTTGCCACGAGCCTTCATACTCATTGGTCTCGCATACATCAAGATGTATTATTTTCAATAAGTCAAGAGCTCGCTCCATTGTTCAAGAACGGAGTTTTAGTCATCTTGCCCAAAAGGCACGGTTCGCAAGCATCAAATGATTCATAACCAAGTGATTCCAAAATCCATCTTTATGGAGTTTCTTCATGCGCTTTACAATCGATATGACCTAAACGGCAAGACCACAAATAAGTTGCACTATCATTATTAACTTTGCATCTTTTGGCTTCAATATTACTTAATATGTGTATCACACGATTGAGATCCAACAAACCATTTTCATTGGGTGTATAACCATAGAAGGTTTTATTCATGTAAATGAACAACAATTATTCTCTAACTTACATGAATAACCAGATTGCAATAAACATGATCAAATCATATTCATGCTCAACGCAAACACCAAATAACACTTATTTAGGTTTAACACTAATCCCGTAAGTATAGGGAGTGTGCGATGATGATCATATCAATCTTGGAACTATTTCCAACACACATCGTCACTTCACCCTTTAACTAGTCTCTGCTTATTCTCGCAACTCCGCTTTTGAGTTACTAATCTTAGCAACCGAACTAGTCTGAAATACTGAGGGTTTGCTATAAACACTAGTAAAGTACACATCAATAACATGTATATCAAATATACTTATGTTCACTCTGCCATCCTTCTTATCCGCCAATCACTTGGGGTAGTACCTCTTCCAAAGGACCAGTCTCTTTGCAAGAGAAGCACTTAGTCTCGTGCTTAGGACCAGACTTGGGTTTCTTCACTTGAGCAGCAACTTGCTTGTCGCTCTTCTTGAAATTCCCTTCTTTTCCTTTGCCTTTTTCTTGAAACTAGTGATCTTGTTAACCATCAACACTTGATGCTCTTTTCTTGATTTCTACCTTCGCGATCTCAACATCGCGAAGAGCTCAGGAATAACTTTCATCATCCCTTGCATATTATAGTTCATCATGAAGTTCTAGTAACTTAGTGATGGTGACTAGAGAATTCTGTCAATCACTATCTTATCTGGAAGATTAACTCCCACTTGATTCAAGCGATTGAAGTACCTGCATAATCGAGCACATGCTCACTAGTTGAGCGATTCTCCTCCATCTTTTAGCTATAGAACTTGTTGGAGACTTCATATCTCAACTCGTGTATTTGCTTGAAATATTAACTTCAACTCTGGAACATCTTATATGGTCCATGACGCTCAAAAACGCCTTTGAAGTCCCGATTCTAAGCCGTTAAGCATGGTGCACTAAACTATCAAGTAGTCATCATATTGAGCTTAGCTAAACGCTCATAACGCCTCGATCTGCTCCGCAATAGGTCTGTCACCTAGCGGTGCATTAAGGACATAATTCTTCTATGCAGCAATGAGGATAAACCTCAGATCACGGATCCAATCTGCATCATTGCTACTAACATTTTCAACACAATTTTCTCTAGGAACATATCAAAATAAACATATGAAAGCAACAATGCAAGCTATTGATCTAAAACATAATTTGCAAAATACTACCAGGACTAAGTTCATGATAAATTTAAGTTCAATTAATCATATTACTTAAGAACTCCCACTTAGACAGACATCTCTCTAGTCATCTAAGTGATCACGTGATCCAAATCAACTAAACCATAACCGATCATCACGTGAGATGGAGTAGTTTTCAATGGTGAACATCATTATGTTGATCATATCTACTATATGATTCACGCTCGACCTTTCGGTCTCCGTGTTCCGAGGCCATATCTACATATGCTAGGCTCGTCAAGTTTAACCTGAGTATTCCGCGTGTGCAAAACTGGCTTGCACCCGTTGTAGATGGACGTAGAGCTTATCACACCTGATCATCACGTGGTGTCTGGGCACGACGAACTTTGGCAACGGTGCATACTCAGGGAGAACACTTCTTGATAATTAGTGAGAGATCATCTTAAAATGCTACCGTCAAACAAAGCAAGATAAGATGCATGAAGGATAAACATCACATGCAATCAAAATATGTGACATGATATGGCCATGATCATCTTGCGCCTTTGATCTCCATCTCCAAAGTACTTGTCATGATCTCTATCGCCACCGCACGACACCATGATCTTCATCATCTTGATCTATATCAATGTGTCGTCACATGGTCGCCTCACCAACTATTGCTCTTGCAATCATTGCTATCGCATAGCGATAAAGTAAAGCAATTATTTTGCACTTGCATCTTATGCAACAAAGAGACATCCATAGGGCTTCTGCGATTGTCGATAACTTCAACAAAACATGATCATCTCATACAACAACTTATATCTAATCACGTTTTGACCATATCACATCACAACATGCCCTGCAAAAACAAGTTAGGCGTCCTCTACTTTGTTGTTGCAAATTTTACGTGGCTGCTACGGGCTGAGCAAGAACCGTTCTCACCTCGCATCAAAACCACAGCGATAGTTTGTCAAATAGACTCCGTTTTAACCTTCGCAATGACCGGCGTAGCCATACTTAGTTCAACTAAAGTTGGAGAAACCGACACCGCCAGCCACACATGTGCAAAAGCACGGCGGTAGAACTAGTCTCGCGTAAGCGTACACGTAATGTCGGTCCGGGCCGCTTCATCCAACAATACCGCTGAACCAAAGTATGACATGCTGGTAGGCAGTATGACTTATATCGTCCACAACTCACTTGTGTTCTACTCGTGCATATAACATCAAACCATAAAAACCTAGGCTCGGATGCCACTGTTGGGGAACGTAGTAATTTCAAAAAATTTCCTACGCACACGCAAGATCATGGTGATGGCATAGCAACGAGAGGGGAGAGTGTTCGTCCACGTACCCTCGTACACCGTAAGCGGAAGCGTTAGCACAACGCGGTTGATATAGTCGTACGTCTTCACGATCCGACCGATCCAAGCACCGAACGTACGGAGCCTCCGAGTTCAGCACACGTTCAGCTCGATGACGATCTCCGGCCTCCGATCCAGCCGACCTCCGGAGATGAGTTCCGTCAGCACGACGGCGTGGTGACGATGATGATGTTCTACCGGCGCAGGGCTTCGCCTAAACTCCGCGACGATATGACCGAGGTGGAATATGGTGGAAGGGGGCACCGCACACGGCTAAGGAACGATCCGTAGATCAACTTGTGTGTTCATGGGGTGCCCCCTAACCCCGTATATAAAGGAGTGGAGGAGGGGAGGGTCGGCCCTCTTCTATGGCGCGCCCTAGGGGAGTCCTACTCCCACCGGGAGTAGGATTCCCCCTTTCCTAGTCCAACTAGGAGTCCTTCCATGTATTAGGAGTAGGAGACAAGGAAGGGGAAGAGAGAAGGGAAGGAAGGAGGGGGTGCGGCCCCTCCCCCTAGTCCAATTCGGACTAGGCCATGGGGGGGCGCGTGGCCTGCCCTAGGCAGCCCCTCTCTCTTTCCCGCAGGGCCCAATAAGGCCCAATACTTCTCCCCAGCGAATTCCCGTAACTCTCCGGTACTCTGGTACTCCAAAAAATACCCGAATCACTCGGAACCTTTCCGAACTCCGAATATAGTCGTCCAATATATCGATCTTTACGTCTTGACCATTTCGAGACTCCTCGTCAAGTCCCCGATCTCATCCGGGACTCGAACTCCTTCGTACATCAAAACTCATAAACTCATAATATAAGCATCATCGAAACCTTAAGCGTGCGGACCCTACGGGTTCGAGAACTATGTAGACATGACCTAGAACTATTCTCGGTCAATAACCAATAGCGGGACCTGGATGCCCATATTGGCTCCTACATATTCTACGAAGATCTTTATCGGTCAAACCGCATAACAACATACGTTGTTCCTTTTGTCATCGGTATGTTACTTGCCCGAGATTCGATCGTCGGTATCCAATACCTAGTTCAATCTCGTCACCGGCAAGTCTCTTTACTCGTTCTGTAATGCATCATCCTATAACCAACTCATTGGTCACATTGCTTGCAAGGCTTATAATGATATGCATTACCGAGAGGGCCCAGAGATACCTCTTCGACAATCGGAGTGACAAAACCTAATCTCGAAATACGCCAACTCAACATGTACCTTCGAGACACCTGTAGTACTCCTTTATAATCACCCGCCACATTGTGACGTTTGGTAGTACCCAAAGTGTTCCTCCGTAAACGGAGTTGCATAATCTCATAGTTACGAGAACATGTATAAGTCATGAAGAAAGCAATAGCAACATACTAAGCGATCAAGTGCTAAGCTAACGGAATGGGTCAAGTCAATCACATCATTCTCCTAATGATGTGATCTAGATTAATCAAATGACAACTCTTTTGTCCATGGCTAGGAAACATAACCATCTCTGATAAACGAGCTAGTCAAGTAGAGGCATACTAGTGACACTATGTTTGTCTATGTATTCACACATGTATTATGTTTCTGGTTAATACAATTCTAGCATGAATAATAAACATTTATCATGAGATAAGGAAATAAATAATAACTTTATTATTGCCTCTAGGGCATATTTCCTTCAGCTACGGAAGCTCACCTCTTCAAGATCGTGGAGCTATGCACGAGGTTGTACCATCTTGGGGATGAGAAGACGAAGGCGAAGCTCAAACCTGACTACGACAAGTTGAAGCTGGACACATACGTTATGATAAAAGAGATCAAGGAACTTCGCGACCAGCGACCCTGATAGTTGTATCTGAAGCAATTAAGCAGTGGACTAAAAGTTTCTTATTTTGTCTTGCATTACCTCGTAGTCAGTTAACAAATGTGATTTGGTTTCCTGGGTCACGTTCCTTCCATGTTTATGGGTACAGATGTGAACATTAACGTAATGGCCGATTCGAGCGCTGTTTTTAAAAGCATGGGTGTCAAGTCTATGCAGCCAAGGTTCTTTGTACCAACTAGAGTCATGTCTTGTGCACACGTGAGGCGTGGACATTCCTTCCTTTTTTTCAGTGTTTCGGGTCACAGGCACGGGCATGAAGCGCTCAAAGGCATGGTCGGTGGTATTACATAGAGTCACGCTAGCCTGTGACTCTATCAGACGGAGGCATTTAGCCCACGGAGATGAACCTTTGTCTTACGCATAGCCACGGGTGTTTACTCTGTGAGGCACGGAATGACCTTTGTGAGGGACGTTGTTTTTAAAATCTTATTTCCTTGTATTTAAAAGCACAGACGTGAACTCCCTACGCACACGTTTCCGTATTGAGTTGCGTCACACTTCTTTCTTGATGTGTTACGTATATTATGCGATATAAAGGACGTGGATGTTCGTGGCTATCTATATTTCATTGTTTCACAATGAAGCACGGGCACGCTTTTAAACAAAGCACAAGCACGTCTCGATTTGCAGAAACAGCACTGTCGTGGTTCTACAGGACACTGTGTTCTAGGCTGTGCAGCATGTTTCCACCCAAACGTTCACCACACGGTCACGAACATACACAGAGGAAGTGTCGTGCAGTGATAACAGACGCACCCTTACAGGTACAAGAGGCACGAGGAGGCATATTGATTAACATCATCAGAAATGAATCACATTATACATGCGCATGCATATAGAGAGATGCACAAAAAGTGGACTACAAGAGGCACGAGGAGGCATATTGATTAACATCATCAGAAATGAATCACATTATACAAGCCTGTCTTTGTGGATCTGTTCGACGCCGGAAGCACGGTTCTACAGTCATCTTGCCTCTGCAGGCGACAAAATTTTCCAGGGGCACGTTGACAATTGAGTCACTAGAAGATTCAAGGCCGTGCCTCTGCTTTGCAGATGATTCTGCTTAAACGCGGACAAAACCAAGTAAGTGAAGTCATGGCAGAAGCACTGTCCTACATGACACACAGGCACGGCCGTGATTCCACAGTCATACTTGTTTGGTCCATCACAAAGTAAGTGTCGTGCAGTGATAACAGACGCACAGTCTTATAGGCACAAGAGGCACGACGCCCCTGTATTGTAAAATATTTCAGCTAACAAGTTATTTGGATAGACACGGCCGTCACATCACACGTGACTGCGTGTTCCAGGTGATTTTATTCGCTCGCTCTATTCACAAAAGGAAATCCAAACTTATAGACTGTGCACAAAAACATTAAAACTTGTTAGTTTTTTGAGCTTCTGAGTTGCTTCCCGACTGAAGAGCACAAAAACAAGTTCTTGACAACCTCACAGACAGTGCATAAAGTACAAGCTGGAAATCCAAACTGGAAAGCACACAACAACACCTATCTGCGACAGCCGGATAACCGTTTTCAACATTCACAAGTCAATGGATCCGGCAAATCCATGATTGGGCACTGGTTTGTCCAGATGTGACTTTTAAATCCAAGTTCATATGCCTACAATACCCTGACAATATAAGACGAGCATGTCTAGAAGCCTTGTTGCCCCATTGAAGCACCTCTTCTTGACGTTTATCAAATCCTTCAGTGATGTTGTCTGGGGGAGAGAAACTTAAGCCTCATAGTCTCCAACTCCTTTGCATTCAGAATAAAGAACGTTGCAAATTCAATGTTTTTGTTGCAGTGTACATATTTTTCCAACGTTACTTTCTTCAGATGAATGTCATGCTGTTTGAGAAACACCCGGTGCTTGTGGCACCACTTGTTTGTTACACCTTCCTCACGGCAGACTCCTCCCTGGAAATGCATAAAGAGTGAGAATACTTGAGGACTACAAGGGGAAAGAGAGGCCTCCAATATAATACACTATGCATTGTTTGTGCTTTCAATGCGTCTGGAAATCATTTTACCTCGATAAACAAGTTCTCTAGGCTAGGAAAGCATCTCATCAAGGCAACAACCTTGTTCAAATTTAATAACATGTGGATAAGCAGGGTCTTCACAGATTGAACCGCCATTGATAGGCTGACTACAGACAAAGCCTGCACCAAGCACATATCATAAAACTAGATGGATAAAAGTTTGCATGGCATGAAACTCGGGCAGTGGAATGAATGCAACTAAAGAGTATACAGTGCAAAAGGTGAGTACCTCGATAACTGTAGAGCCAAAAATAATCTTGGATTCAGAAAATCCTTCGTAAAAATTGCCCAAACACTCGAGTTTAGGTGCAAAGAAGACAGTTATCTGCAACTGCCGGCTCTGAATATCGTGAATCAGTCGTCTAAGTGAGGGCACATCCTCAACAACGAGTTCACCATTCTCACAAAGGATACAGATGAGTTCAACTTTGGCTGAGTTTATTCTGATGCAGTAGTCCAGGTTATTGCAAACAAGCAGGAGTCACTCGAGGGCAGGGCAACCATGGTTGATTATGCTTTGCACTGAGACGTCTGATATATCAACCTCCAAAAACGAAAGCCTCTTAAGCAGTGGAAGTTTGAACAATTGTGCATACTCATCAGGTATCTGGCAAAGAGCAAATGTGATGGTGTGCAGCGAGGAAAACAGCAACGTGTAAGTCAGTGGCGAGGCCGCGGACGAACAGAATTCATGCGGTAGTGTGATGGTTTTTCCCACGAAACGTGGGAACATGTAGTAGAACTCAAGAACCTGCAGATTCTTCAGTCTTGGGGATCGAAGCCCGGCGTCGACTGTAGAGGGTCTGCAGTGGATGTAGCACGCGGGAATGCAGAGGCGATGGATTGCGCCCCCATGGCCGGAGAGGATGGCTTTCGGAAGGCACGAACCACCAACGTCAGGCTGAAAATTGCACCGAGTTCCAAAATATCTAATGCGAATGACATCCTTGCTGGGGAGCATCGAGGCTACGTCGATATGAACTGTTTCTAGAGGCTTAAAAAGACGGCCGACAGGGATCTCACTGCAGTCAAGATTAAGAGGAGTGGCGCGCCACAGAGGGCGCCACCGACGTGCGAGGATTTGAGTGCGGGTGCCCTCCTTAGTGGACAGACAGGAAATGATCTCACCGAGGACACCATCCGGAAGGTCGCTGATGCGGTCCGGGCAAGACTCCTGCTTCTCCGAACCACTGAGCGGGCCCGCGCTGCTTCTGGCCGCTACTGCCATGTCACCAGAGGACGAAGTCGCCAGTGGCCTGAACCTCGCCTTCTTGTTGCTCGGGGCACCTGGCTGGATCTCCATCCCCGTCTCTGTTGCTGGATCCGTGCCGCCTGCGAGCACCGCTATATGTGGTGTGGATCTGGAAAAACTACTAGGTCTTCACTGCGGGCAGATCCCGCGTGTGAGGAAAGAAGAGGAGGGGACGTCGACCAATTGGACGACAACTATAAATTATATCTTTCTTTCACTGTTGCGGTGGAAAACAAAGAACGGTCATTTTCCTTCACTATTACGGAAGAAAACATACACAGGCACGTGTGGACAGCCCAACAAAGCATGGTGTGGTATTATATAGAGTCATGTTCACTTGGGTTTGTGTTCCGAATGATTCCATCGACTCGTTCAGACGGAGAGGCACGGATGTTTCGGCTCATAGGCACGAGCATGCAACGCTCAAGGGCATGGTTCAGGCAGAGAACGAACGTTACGATGCCACGACAAGGTGAAATCATGGTTGTACAGATGCACTGTTGAACAGTCACGGCTTTGATTATACAATATGCACTGTTGAACACACAGACCAGGAACGGATGTGCCCCTCCGAGTTTTAATTTTTTACGACACATACATACATTAAAAGAATCTGTTCCACGCCGGAAACACGGGTGGGCAGCACACAAAGGCATCGTGCGGTATTATATAGAGTCATGTAAACTTGTGTCTGTCTTCCGAACGATCTCGTTGACTCGTTCAAACGGAGAGGCACGGGACGTAAACACGCGGAGGCATGGTGTGGTATTACATAGAGTCACGAGCGTGCGTTTACCATGCAACCGTGAGAGTCACGGTTGAACATTCACCAGTGGCATGGCCGTGGCTTCCCGTGCCCTTCGGTTATTTTTATCTCTCTGTCATGCACCAGAGAAGCATGCTTGTATTCTTACAACATCCACGTTCAGAAACTGACGCGGCTGCGGAAAATAACAAGGAAACCTGTGCCTTCGATATTTTTCTCCGCCGAGTAAAAATACATAAAGAAACAAAAGGCGTTCTTATTTAAATTTGTTTTGTTTCTATAACTATAGCAAATTAACTTACAAGCCGTTCTTATAACCATACAACAAGAAAATAAGCAATCGACACCAGCCCGCCCTCCACACTGATCACTTGCTATTTCATCGCTCCACGTGCAGCCTTGTTTTTGAATGTTCAGCGATCCATTCTTCCTTCTCGACACTTGTGCAACCCCACCCTTCTGCATACCTATTCAACCTATTTGCCTGCAATATTAACATTCATACATAAAAACAAAGCGAAAGATTGTGGTCATCACTGTTTTTTGCTTACGCCCTGTTTAGGCTGCATTATTACCTTTTAATTTTTCTATTCGTACTGCTCTCCGGTACCAAAAAGTCTCCACTCAAACCTTTCCTTTCTGAAAATGGACTATGCAGATTCCGTGCCTTGTCCCAGGCTTCCATGCATGTATTCTATGTGCCTGGCTTGTGTGATGTTCGATTCTGGCGTAGATGCAAGACTTTGGTAAATGCTCCCTACTGTCAGTGGGGTCGTTGGAGTTGCTGGCGTCTGATGTCTTCCTCCTAGGCTTGGAGTGCATTGTCCTGAGCCGTTTGATGTCCTCGATGGTGTTGTCGGTGTTGTCGGCCATTTTATTGACCTTGCCCTCTTCTCCTGCTGTGATTTCCTCTTCTCCTCTTCAACCCTCATCCTCTCCTGTACTTTTGGGTTATCCGGGCAGTTTGTTTTCATGTGATCCTTTACTCGACAACGGCCGCACTTGGATGCGGCTTTGTTGCCTTTTACTTTCTTCTCAGAACCAACTTTGATTCGATCTCCTTTTTTGTGCCCTTTGAGCCACTCATGGGAGGGTTCTTGAGAGTTTCGGCAAGAATGCCTGTGTCTGGTTCCTCAGCAAGTGCCGCCATGACTTTTATTTTCATATCTACCATACACTCATGCAGAACACTATATGCCTTCTCTTTTCTGCAAGCATTTGAACAGATATCCGACAACTCTGCGTAAGCGAGGTCAAATCTCATGGTTTCATCATCTTGTGCGGTCATGCTATCACCTTGACTTGTAGACAGAACTTTCAGACTCTCTGATAGATTCCTGGTCCATCTGAGGATGACAAAGGATTTTGGAAGTTGATCGATCATGCCTGTTTGGTCCATCACCTTAAGCACATGGCAGCACTGAATGCCATCCCTACTCATTTTCTTGCAGCTGCAACTATATATTTCTTTTTGCTCATCCACATCTACCCTGAACTCAGACCTGTCAAATTCCTCGCCCGGATATGGTTTCCACACTTTTTCTCCAGGCTCGGTAATCCTTTTTTAAAAATACTGCCTCCCCTTTGCCAGGTCAGAGCACTTGAAGTAAGTCCGGTTCCGTAGCTCCAGCTGGAATTTCCTGAAAATTTCATTGGTGTATAATTGACTTGCTTGTCTTTCAATCGGAAAACCCGTCTCTAGTGATGGCGCCTTCTCTTTTGTTCGGTGTCTTTTCTTGTCAAGCGTGGCGAGGCAATTTTGCTGAATCATGTGATACGCATTAACAAACCTTTTTATAGTGTCACTGTGCTCGACGTTATTCTTCCACATCGAATTCGTGCTCTCACTGCGAGTGGTTGTTGACGAGAAAGGATAGAAGCAGTCCTTGAAGTAAGTCGGCACCCAAAAATTTCGGAGTTCCCATAGCGTGTTCAGGTGTTTGTTGCCTTCCGCCTTGTGCACAGAAATTGCTGCTTTCTAGGCATGCTCAAACTCGTCTTGATTTAGTGAGCTTTTGATGATTCGAAATAAATCATCAGACATCCCTGGGTGTTGCGCAAACACTACTGCGCTATTTTCCTTCAGGTTCTTCCTAATATGCCACCAGCAGAACCCGTGCCTCGTTCTCGGAAGAGCTTCCTTTATTGCAGTCTTCATCGCCTGGTCATGGTCTGTTATTATGTATTTCGGCTCTTTACCTCCCATTGCCTCGACAAACGTGCTTAGGAGCCACTTGAATGACCCTATTTTCTCATCTTTCAAAAGGCCTAGTCCAAACAGGACGGTCGACCCATGGTTGTCGACACCTATAATTGGTGCAAATGGCAATCCATATATATTCGTAGAGAATGTCGTGTCAAAAGATACGAAATCTCCATATAGATCATAATTCATCTTGCACAAGGAGTCTGTCCAAAACAGGCTCCGCACTACATTGTTCTCTGTCTCTTCCGCATGGTGGACTCTCAGCCTCCGCCTCTGTATATCAGCAAACAGTTTCAAGGTGTCCTTGATATCAGTGCTGCGCTCTCCAGCCCTATCCCGGCATGCAATGTTGCTTACGTCAATCGTGTTGAACATAATTTCTCACCTCGGTCTCCCCATGGCAGTAAAAATCTGCATAACCTTCCTCGGTTCTAATCTCGCCTTCTGCAGCACTTGTATAAAGAATTTCTCCTGAGGTGTCATCTTCTTATAGCATCTCATGAACTTCAGCATCCAATCTTATGGGTGAAGTTGGTGGTTGTGCTCTAGGCGCACGTTCTTCAAATACCATTTCCTCCTATCTGCATCCCTCTTGGCTGTTATTTGGACTGGGCAGCTTGTCCGGATCAAGCAATTGCTCCTTCTCTCCTTAACATGTCTCTCAGTTGTTTTATTCTGCCCTTCCTTGGTGCACTGAAACACCTGCTTGTCAAGCTGCTGATCATATGTCGATCTTCTACTCGTTGATCGCTTGGCAGCAAAGCCAACCTTTCTCGCATATCTGCAGAAGAAGAAAAAGCACTCATCAATGGTCCAAATACAATACCACCCTCTGGTTCGAGCACTCCGGTGACCTCCTGAATCGTTGGGTATATGCCTTCTTTGAACATGTCGTCCATTTCTTTCTCTACAATGGTCGGCGGCGCCATGGTGATTCTGTCTACCGTGTATTCATTCGTCTGATCGCATTCACTTCTGACGACATTAGTTTCATCGCCAGCCACTGGTCCACTTACAGCGGAGCTGCTGCTGCTCTGTTGTTTGTCACACGCAGCAGCATCGTTTCTGCATGGCACGGTCAAATCCATAAATGACTCTGCCTCTCCACTGTCGTATTGTGCAATGTTGATCCCTGTTTCTCCGGCACTCGTGCAACCAAGGGACTGTGCTGCTTCTACCATGCAATCTGTGCTGGTGTTGTACGCTACTTGCTGCTCTGAACGTTGCGTTCCTTTCGAAATGAATGGAGAACTATGATATTTCTTTGCCTCATCTGTTATCCCCTCCACCAAATCCTGAACACATAGCACGAAACAGAATTAGATATCCAGAGCAGCATATGCATTTTTTTAATTTCTAATAAGCGGTACACCAGAGGAACTGTTCACATTACACCCAGCAGCATGAACGTGACCATGCTACACACACATCTGGACAAAGAGGCACAGATGTGCTTCTGCTCACACCATACAACCGGAGAGGCACAACAATATCCTATACAATAGAACAACTGCATATACAGCCGCACCAGACGGACAGCCATCCTCCTGTTTTGCACTTTACCCTGTTCTTCCATAAAATTGTTTGTGCGTTGAATTGAAAAAGTATAGTTCCGACGTCACCTTTGTTTTCCCATGCCTCTCTTGTCCAGCAAATCTTGGCAACAACCTCCGTGCATTGGTAATTTCGCTAACTATTCTGAATGCCATCGGAGATCCTTTGGAAGGACCCCTCATGTTGAACACCGCAGGTGATCCTTTCAAAGGACCTTGCCTTATGTTTTCATCGATCCGTGGACTACCGCGATACTTGCTTCCTTGCTCGTGCACCTGCGTGTGCAAGATACTACAATTTAAATATACCAGACGAAAACAAAGAAAAAATTGCTCACAAAAAAATATACATTTGCTTTAAATGTCGTTGCACGTTCATATTTGTTGTCACCTGTATTGCTTTATGGTGCTGCTGAACAGTAAAGTTTATTCCTCGTATGTTTGATTTTGTCATTGGACTCTTCTTGCCTGCGCAGACCGTACCGAATCCTTGAACACTAATGTTTTTTTTGCCAATGATCCTTCTGCTTGCATCAAGGCAAATTCTGTTACCCTGTACCTCTTCATTATGACCGCCATCAAACGCTGGGGCATCACAACGCCCGCTCTGCACCTTTGTGGACAACTGTGTCTTGAAAGAAAAAAAATAATTAGAGGCACATGCGAGTATTACGAAGAATTAGCACGTAAAACTTCCACGTACGTTCAAAACCAGTGTTTGAAGTTTTCGTCGTTACCTGCACAATCTGCTTAGTGGAGTCTCTACTGCTTAGAATGCTCCTCTTCGCAGGTGTCTACTGCACACCATGCTCCTGGTTGGTACGTTTGCCAAGAACTTGTATCTCACTCTTGACTCCAATTACTCCAGCCCGCATGGCATGTGTGTGTTTGACAGCATCTGCATCCTTGATCTTCTTCTCATTTTGTAGTGATTTTTATTTCTTCCACCTCTCGATACTCAACTGCAGAGTAGATGCACAGGATAAAAAGATATTACAGCATTCATCCAGGATATATTAATCATTTTTGTTGTTCTTAAATATCTACTAATTGGTGTTCTCAGTGGTGGCACCTTGACAGCAAACGTCACAGAAATAAAAGACCAAACCCTAATGTTCAACTGCCTTGCTATTACCTGCCTCCCATAATCCTTGACGATGTCGTTCAAAGACCGACCATCCCTGTTGTCCTGACCAGATGACGCACTCCTGAACATCTGCCCAAAAAAGTTATAAATCCACAGTATCAGTGTTGAAAATTTTCAAAGTCGATCTCGCCAGTTCTTTTGGGAGGCTTAAAAAATAAGCCGCCTCTCCCCAGCTTTTCTCATAAGCCGCCTCTTATATTAATTGAGGCTTCTAAACTAGTTATGGAATAACTACTTTAGAAGTCTCAAAAAAATATAGAGACGGCTTATTTTTTTAAGCTGGGGAAGCAGCTTATTTTTTAAGCTACCCAAAAGAACTGACCCGTACTAACGTACTACACTTACCACACAACAGAGATATATTTATACTTCTATATAATTGACATATATAAATATATACATATATTATTTTTTAATTAAACTACAACCTCGGCCAAAGTGAGATCCTCTGATGCTAGTTTGCTTGTGCAACACTTAACACAAAGATAACCATTCAAACGTAACAAAAGTAACAAGCTCGTATTACAAGGACGAGAGTAAACAAAACAAAAAAAACTCAAATCAGAGCTACAATGTAAAACTAAAAAGTTTTATTCTATGAATCCCGACCACGAGAAATTCATCCACGAATTGAATCTCGTGTATCAGGAATCGCCACGCAAAGGTGCGTTGATAAATTTTCTACTAACCTTTGATTGCTGAATTTTATGCGCTGATTGTTCGGAACTCACACCTTTCTAAATTGTGGGGGGATCTGCTTCCCTGCAGTTTTTCAGCGACTCCTTTAATGATTTTGAATCTGGGAGAGAGAGAAAAGAGAAAGAGAGACGGAGAGAGAGAAGGAAAGAGAGAGGCTACTTCAATTTTTTGCGTGCGGGAGAAGAATAACCTGATAGGTGGGTGAGTTTTGCGATGCATGAGAGATGCACATGTTTTTTCGGCATGACGAGATGTGGTAGGTCGACTTCACTTGACCGTCGATGAGACTGACAAGTGGGCTCTCAGTTACTAATTCCTCTAAGTCTCTCACTAACTTGTGGGGTCGGCCTTATATGAGTCCTACGAGGAGTACCTCCATCTGGGGTGAGAAAATGTGGTAGGTGGACTTCGAAGTCATACTGACATGTGGGCTCTCAAATAGTTCCTCCAAGTATTTGACTAACTTGTGGGGTCATTCGCAAGATGAGTTCCAGATCTTTCTCCATCTACCATTGGTGGCGACAGGCGAGGCATATTCTAGCTCTCCAAAGGAAAGCTAATCCTGATCCCTCTGCAGAGTTCGCTCGTCACTGAAAATCTATCGGTCTCCTTCATCTCACTCATCGTGGATCTCCTGTTCAGGTAATCCATTGCATCATCACCATGATTATGCCACCGATTCAACGTTTGAACAAAATAAATTACCGGTACTAGCAATTCCGCGGGCTGCGTACACACCGCACCTGCATAACACAGCATGTGGGGCACGATTTGAATATCGGTTCCAGATCCAATTATCTTCAGCTGGTCCATGCTGAAACTGTTGTGCCGTCTTAACAGCAGAAGGGTTATGGATTTAAAATTAAGACTCAGCTGACCTCACTTTAATCATGCCAACTGCATGCTTGCGCCGTGGTTTTGCTAAGTTGAGTTATATCTCCAGTCATGCAAAACTTAAGCACTCTCATGACCACATATTATATTAGTTGCAGAGCTCAATGAAACTGCAGTCAAAATTCACTATCCTGATCCCTAACATGAGGTCACAGGTCAAATGATTGTATAGATCCGCAATCAATAGCAGAGATCCAAAGGACTTACGTCCCTTTTTGCAAAGCAGTTACTAACTCAGAGTTAGAAACCGTCTTACATGGACCAAGCTGTTGATGATGGTCTCACATGGACTGCTAACAACTGTCTTACATAGTTGACCTAGTAACGATGATGTCTCGAGACCTCTTATGTAGAGTTCGATGAGATGGACTCCACCCCACAGCTGTCGGAGACTCAGTCCCAGTCTGTCGATGGCACAGAGATTGTCACCCAAGATTTCATGGTTCATGACCAGCTAGAAACAGAGAGACTAAGGATCGAGTTAAAACGTGCAGCGCACAAAAATCTTGTTGAGGAGTACAGGGCAAAGAAGCAGCTTGCTGCCTCGAAGTAGGTGTTTTTTATCATGCATCTTGCGTGTGTCGTTGAAATTTCTTTCGAAATCAATGCCTCTCATTCTAGCTGCATTTTTAATCATGGCTTAAATATTTGTCTCTATTTTGCTGACTCAGCATTTGTATGTAAGCTTCTGCCAGAAAAGCATGTGGTTCAACAATACATTTGCTAAAGGTCATTTCTTATCTTTGTCCACAGAGCTGTTACAATGGGTGAATATGAAGAAGAGTTCAGCACAAAACTTAGCTTCCAGAAATTCATTACTGTCTATGAAAAGCTAACAGAACCACAAAAGCAGCTTGTCAGAGATATTGGATTTGGATACCTTCTAGATCTGTGCTATCGCGAGCTTCCAAGGTGTTTCGTTCGCTGGCTTGTCCGCTATTTTGATTGCCCTTCCAGGTGTTTCATACTGCCTAGTGGATACAGATTCCTCATCAACTCGTACACAGTGCACCGGATCTTAGGAATTCCACTTGGTGGGCATATTATCCCTAGAAAATGCTCAGAAGCTTTCAGATGTCAGGTTAAGTCTGAAACTCGGTGTGCTGGGCACGCTCCAAACATCAAAGAGTTAACTGATCTCATAACCCCAGAGCTGACAGGAGAAGTGTTTCAACGGTTTTTCGTGATGTTTGCAACAGCGGTATTTCTATGCCCAACGACATATGACTGCGTTAGCCCCGACTATTTAGCCGCTCTAGAAGGACCAGCAAGTAACATATCATCATATGATTGGTCCAATTCTATCACAGAGAAGCTGGTGGCATCACTCCAGACCTTCAAGGACAAAGGATTCGCAGGCGCCCTGTGTGGCTGCCTCCTGATTCCAGAGGTTCGTTCACTAACTTGTACATTTCTTTATACCCACAAGCAGCTACAAGAACATGATTCATTTTTACCTCTTCCCCACTTGCAGATAACGTATTTTGAGTACTTGGATATGAAGATTATGGACCTGGAACCTGACACTCCTGCAAGACTTGTCATGTGGGACACAGAGGCCATTAAGAATTATGCTAACATAGACAGCCTGTCAACAGAGGACAAAATTTTTGGGAAACACACGGTGAGTCAACTTTTCATCATTTTCCTTTGGTGAAGTTTTCGACTCAACATAAGGACTTAGCTGGAATGTATTAACTTGACTTGACTGTAATTGTTTCCTTTTCCGCATGGCAGCTGAAAGACATTAGGCACACGCCTTTCCAACCACCGCCTGGCTTTGAGGCGCCACTTTTCCAAATGAGTCCCAGACTATAATCCTACATAGAAGAATTTGTGCCTCAAGAAAAACTTTGTTCCGTAAGTGATTTCCAGCTACTGCACCTGATTTTATGTTTGAAATGATGCTCCCTAAGTTTTTACGAAAAAGATACATGTCCTATTGTGTTCATCCAGACAGTTTCCTATAGTACATTAGCTGTGCTTTTGTGTTAAAACTAGAAGTGCTTCATATAGGATGAGTGCTCATCCAGACAGTTTCCTATAGTATGTTAGCTATGCTTTTCTGTTAAAACTAGAAGTGCTTCCTACAGGACGTTAGCCGTGCTTTTGTATTTAATATATAAGTGCTTCCTATACTACCTTAGCTGTGCTTTTGTGTTAAATATAAAAGTGCTTCCTATACTACCTTAGCTGTGCTTTTGTGTTAAATACAAAAGTGCTTCCTATAGTACCTTAGCTGTGCTTTTGTGCTAAAACTAGAAGTGCTTCCTATAGTACGTTAGTTGTGCTTTTGTGTTAAATATAAAAGTGCTTCCTATATAGTAGTTAGCTGTGCTTTTGTGTTAAACATAGGAGTGCTTCCTACAGGACGTTAGCCGTGCCTTTGTGTTTAATATAGAAGTGCTTCCTATACTACCTTAGCTGTGCTTTTGTGTTAAATACAAAAGTGCTTCCTATAGTACCTTAGTTGTGCTTTTGTGCTAAAACTAGAAGTGCTTCCTATAGTACGTTAGTTGTGCTTTTGTGTTAAATATAAAAATGCTTCCTATATAGTACGTTAGTTGTGCTTTTGTGTTAAACATAGGAGTGCTTCCTACAGGACGTTAGACGTGCCTTTGTGTTTAATTTAGAAGTGCTTCCTATACTACCTTAGATGTGCTTTTGTGTTAAATACAAAAGTGCTTCCTATAGTACCTTAGCTGTGCTTTTGTGCTAAAACTAGAAGTGCTTCCTACAGGACGTTGGATGTGCCTTTGTGTTAAATATAGAAGTGCTTCCAAAAGTACGTTATCTATCCTTTTGTTTTAAATATAAAAGTGCTTCCTATACAGTATGTTAGCTGTGATTTTGTGTTCAATATAGCACTGCTTCCCTACAGCGGTAGGTCAACCATGCTTCGTACAATACGTCGGGTGTGCTCTTTCAAGGAATGTGTTGACCGTGATTCATGGACCTTGTTACCCGCGCTTCCCCGCAGCATATCATGTGTGATCCTGCAATTCTTGACAGAACATACAATAGCTCACAAGATATTTTTCATTTTCGGTATTAATAACTAATTTTCATTTCCGATATTAAAAAAATTTGATATTTTTTTTCAATTATAGACCAAGGTGAAAATTGCAAAAGTTATCAATGAAATGTACACAAAACTTTTCTCGCGGTTTGAACTAGTTCTCGAGCAGAAATTGGAGAAGCTCCTTTCACTTGGTAGGGATCTTAGTGCAAAAGAAACCAAGACCAGAGACCGGGGCATTTATTGTAACTTGCAACTAGACAACTCGAATGAAAAAGAATCTTTTTCATCAGCCCCTTCAACATACTCTACGCTTCCAAGTTCTAGCACGACAAGCAGTCAAAGTTCTTCCAGCAGTGGCTCAACCAGTGTCCTTCACGCCACGTCATACTCCCTGGAAAATTTAAAGGGTTGTTGCGATACCCGACCTGCACTCCCGAAATCCATACGACAAAGAGCGGTCCCAAATTCGTCTATCTTCATAGCTGAAATCATCAACTCAGATTAAGTTGCTCTTTGGAGGTGAACAGGATCGACCACAACAAAGAGGACATTGATGAACAAGCCAAGATTCATCTGGACAAAGTGCATAACCATCTGCAGAACTGCCTTGATGGCTTGCCGGTTCATGAGCCCTTCGTGCCAACGTCTGAGATCTTTGGAGAGCGGGCAATTATAATGACGGTGAAAATTAAATGCGAGTGTTACATGCGGATTGAAACCCAAAATTCTGCTGGAGGATTTGCAGACCACAACTCTCTGACAAGCCCACTGGAAAAACTCTTGGAGGAAACAGCAAAACCCATCTTAGCGAAACATCAACCTCGCACTGCGGTTGACAAGCGATTCTTGGCGGTACAATCTCAACGGATACACTTGGAGAACCTATTCATCACATTGGGAAAACGTCACCAACTACTGCACAGTCCAGCGGTTCTGAAAGCGCTCACAAAAATTCTTCAACCAACACAAAGAGCCTCATTGTATCCCAACCTGCACAAAAGTTAAACATTGTCACTGAACAATGTTCTTCTTCACTGCCAGAAGCTAAGGTCCATCTTGTTTCAATTTTGAGAGATGAAAAGACGATTGCTGAAACTGAACACACCAGAGCTACTTCCTCCCTTGCTCCTAGAGTAGTCGTCACCACTGATTCTGACAGCGGTTCTGCCATAGTACTGGATACGAGAAAATCACTTCCATCCACTAGTGATGCTCCAATCATTACTACCACATCTATCAATGCGGAAGACAATAACATTGCAGAAGAACATGAACAATGTACCAAACAACCACGTATTGATCCCACAGACAGCGTCCCTCTTACCACAACCGCACATCCGCCAGAATTGGAAACACAAATGGCAGCTCACAAGAGGTCCTTACAGCAGTTAGAAGATCCAGGAAACAATAATATGGCACCTCCTAAGAAAAAAGTTAGAATACTGGAGCCTCCACATAATTCAACAGAAACTGCAACCAATCAGTCTCTACAGGCTGACAACCACAGAGGCCTCCTTGATGTTGGATTCATTGATGATGATGAAATATGGTCTGACCCATCTATCTATGAACAACTTGACAGAGTCGTTGAAGAAAAGAAGAAGCAACCCTTTCATAACCAAGTAGCATCCCAACAATGCCAACCTAATACTATCTCACACTTGACCAAGAATTCAACCTCGTCATCCAGATCTTGCCTTTCTAGCTATGAAGAGCCACATATGCCCAGCAGATCAGGCTCAATGCCAGGCGGTAGCCACCTCTCACAGACTTATGATACATCATAATCCACAGGTTTAACTCAAACTATCTTGTCCGAAAGTTTGCCAGCAACTGCTTTGTCCCAACAGTACCAACCAGTTCCTACTCTCAAAAAAACTACTACCGACGTCCTGGTGCACAGAATAACGGCAGCTCAAACAGCAGCCAGCACTCACCTTATGCAATGAACAACCAAAGTCACAAACAGTACCACCAACAAACCCCTGTCCATAACGCCCGGCCACTACCCCCAACACAATGATGCTCAAAATAACAGCACTGTACGACGCCAGCAACGCCAACCTCAAGAGCAGAACCATCGGCAACCACGGACAAGCGAGTCTCGTGGGCAAAGTTACAGTGCCTTGCAACAACAGTTCAACATCATGCAGTATTCCGGCCATCCTCTGCAACATTTTCCAACAGATATTCCTTCGAGCTCAACCGGTGATCCAACTGTCAGAACATTACAACTGCGCATGGAGCACCAATATATATTTATGTGTACTCAGCGAAAAAAACAAGCATTTCAGCTCACTGCAGGATCAATATATATTGAAACATTTGTTCTTTTTGGCCAGGACACATGCAGTCATATTTCCTTAATCCCTCCGTTGGATCATGTTATATTATAGGTGTGTTGGTTCAGTATTTGTTTCATGATTTTTAAGAACTTTTACACCGTCGAAATCCTTAACTAGTTCTGTGGCAAGCTATTGTAGAAAATCCTACTCCTATAGGATTTCGACGGTGTAAAAGTTCTTAAAAATCATGAAACAAATACTGAACCAACACACCTATAATATAACATGATCCAACGGAGGGATTAAGGAAATATGACTGCATGTGTCCTGGACAAAAAGAACAAATGTTTCAATATATATTGATCCTGCAGTGAGCTGAAATGCTTGTTTTTTTCGCTGAGTACACATAAATGCATATTTTCACAATCACACCGTCGGATCATCTTATTATACTAGAGTGAGGCTCCCCTATTTATTTCATATTTGTTACTTACTTTTAAACCGTTAAATGTTTAGCAAGCCTTAACTAGTTCTGTGGCAAGCTATGATAGACACAGTTTTACCTATATATATATATATATATATATATATATATATATATATATATATATATATATATATATATATATATATATATATATATTTCTAGTAGAACCAATCATGCATATATATATCATCAATGTCTCACAAACCACCATATTAATTAAGTCACACAGACACACATGTATAGCTATATACAATTTCTCCTACATATGAATGTTGCCTTCGGAGCCAGTGGCATTAGCCTAATTGGTGCCTTCGGAGCACGATGACAATTGGAAGTGGTTTTCATGGGGGCGTGGCGGGTAATAGAATTCTCCATTCGGATTTATGACCGGTCGAGCAAAAATCCCGCTATTTCCTCTTGAAGTGCTTCTACGCGCTCCCTTTCTATGAGCTTCTCCCGCACCTCTTTGAACTGTTAAGAAGGAGATCAATATGCATGTGTTTTAGTTGTGTGACTAGATATCGATAATGGTGTAAAATTTGTGAATAGTGTTCTGACAAGCGTACCCATTGCTGTCTTTGAGATCTGCTCCTTTCGGACACCATCATGCGAATGTTCTCGCAAACGCAGAATGCACACAGATCAGTCCCCTGCGCCTGCTTCAGGGCCTTTACGAGAATGGAATCTGATCAGATAATCTATACCTACCTACTAATAAAGCAAGGTGCGTTTCTCCAATTTTTTCATCCGTTCACCCATAATATTTATTATAGTTTTGAGAATTTAACTATCCAAGGTGGTACTAATAGTTTCTGCCCGTGTGATTTTGTTCCCGTCAGTTCTCATGGGCCTTAATTATTTTGTTTTTACGTCGTTCTGGGCCGCACTCAGCGGGAGAAAATGTATTGTGGGCCCAACAAAAAATAGTAGGCATAGGGTTTCGAACTCGTGACCTAACCAACAATCGTTACGGCTCCTACCACATGAACTAGGTAATACTTGTGTTTTATAGTTTGCTCGTCATCGAATTTATTAGTACCACATCGCTCCTATACACGAAAACCGACCAATTTATATACGTAGATAAATTGCTTGAACATCAGTGAGCCACATGGGTAAAAGTGGAAAGCCATCCCGTAATAAGGAAGGAAATAAAGAAAATAAAGAAGGAAAGGAAGGGGAAGGAAGTAGATATAGAAGGAAGGGAGGGATTTACGATTTGAATTTGATGTCCAAAAATAAAGAAAGATGGCTCCCGTAATGAGGAAGGAAAATGCATAAAGAAGGAGAGGAGGGATTTAACGTTTGACAGTGAAAAATAGGAAAAATAAAGAAGGAAAGGACGGATTTCAGGTTTGATTGGAGAAAAAAAGAAAGTGGAGAGCCATCCCGTAATGAGGAAGGAAAATGCATAAAGAAGGAACGGACGGATTTAAAGTTTGATAGTGAAAAATGGGAAAGTGGAAACCGTCCCACTATAAGAAGGAAAGACAGAAAAATAAAGAGCCCGTGTGTATTTTTATTACCCACCCATGTGTAGTTTACCCCGTCCATGAATATAGCTCAAGGATTAACAATGAGCTACACATGGCGTCAGGCAAGTGGAATGTTGACGTCAAATTAACTCAAGAGCAAATTTTGTTGGGATTGTTTACCTGCAAATTATGTTATCTAAATCACAATAAAAAATGTTCACATGCACAACATTTTTCAAAGAATTATAATGAAAAAAAGAGCCGCAGTTAGAAGTAGTTGCTTGATTGTTGGTTTAAAACAATAGATTTCTCAAATGCGCACGTTGAAATGGTATTGTATACTCACATGCAATGATTGATTTATGACATAAAGGCCAATGCTTCCGTCTAATAATATTTACACGTCAATCGTTCTCCCGATGCAAAATGGTTAAATGTTTCCTTTATACTTGAATTAAGCCTTTTTCTATATCTCCATGTCATAGGAGTCGTTTTTTAGATAGCTCAGCATCCATGCTGAATGGCTAGGAGTCGTAGTTTCAGATCATCTACGCACCTGATACAAATCAAATTAACTTGAAAAAGCAAGAAAACCTAACAACTTTTACATGTTTGACAAAGTTTTTCCGCAAAAACAAACAATATTCTAGATATTTGTATTTTACTTTTAGTGAAAAACTTTAATTTCACAATGTTACTAGAGAGAGAGAGAGAGTAATCTTATTTGTGACGTTTCTCGGAGTTGAATACAAAAGATGGCACATAGTGGTACGCGGTGCAGGTTTTGTGTTTTCATTCACCCATCACCAAAATACAAAGAGTCGGACTCGGATTCCATGTTGTGTGGGACACAAACTCCATACTTTTCTCTATTATATTAGCCATGGGTTAATGCCTTTTGTACAATGCTCCTAATATCCTTAGACACGAATAGTGCTATGCTACACAGTCCGTAAACCTAGCGAAGACTGGTTCATGGAAATTTGTGTTGCCTTAGTAGTGAAGCAAGTACATTGTACTAAAATTGAATTAACTATTTTTGGTATAATGCAAGATTTATTTGGCATCACTGAGCAACGCTAACAAAGACGTGAAGCGATACTCGCAACCATGAAGATATTTCAGTGAGTTAAATTGCACACACCTTTCATACACTTACAAAATACTTTCACGTTTATATTTTTGCGCAACATATAATTTAATGGCAGCATGGAGGATTTCAAAGAGTTTGTTGATGTCATAATGTCTGGCGGTGGTCCTGGGAGGAGAATGAGGTTCTTCAGCCATTGGGTTAGGGAGGTGCGGTGTTTTTCTCTCCCGTTGCAACGCACGGGCATTTGTGCTAGTAATTAATCAAGCATGATAAAGAGATGGTAGCTAGCTAGCTAGCTAGTACTACTTAATTACTTACCTTGGGTCGAATCCATTTAAGCTTTTGTTTCCATTCACCTTCCGTGACGCTGATAAATCTTGCCCAAGCCCTGCCCGCCGACAAAGAAAATGAATAAAGGGGTTATTAAATAGTTCATATCATGAAATGACGAACTAAATAGGCCGAGATATATAGTTAATAATGATTGAAATTACCTGTTGACTATCCCATACAAGATGTTATAGTCATTTTTTACGAGATTAGCGAGTCGATGCTTCAACTGTTCGGCGTCAACTTTAATGATACACAAGACCAGTGAAATCTGCATGCACACGTTTGCATGTCTTAATTAAGCGGGCATATGTAAGCAAAAACATGTAGCTAGCTAGTAGGCAAAAACAGAGAATTTGTTACAAGGCGAGTGTGACTCACTTTGGAAGTTGTAAGGAAGTAGTATATCTTCATTGTATTTGAGGCGCTTCAAGAACTCTAGCATGCTGTCCTCTACTTCCTTTGCATAACGTTGATTTATCTTCCATGTGTATTCATTAACGGTGTTTGGGTCAATGAACCCAATACCAGCGTCCACCTTTTCTCATTTCATATATCTTCATCCCGCATAATACCACGAGAAAAGAATATAGTGAGGATAATTACAGGTAATGATTGATCAAAAGGATCACTACAGCTAGCTTGAGACTTAAATTATAGAAAGAAATCACTTACAGACAATAGCAACTGACGATAGATTTGTCGAGTGCGTCCTGATTGTATAACTGAAACAGTTCTAAATACTCAACGGACCCAGCTTTCTCATGGTAGTAATGGTCCTGCTTGACATTCACCATGAGGGACAATCGATCTGAAATCTTGGTAATGTTCATGTACCATTGATGCAATTCATACATTCTCGTTGGGAGGTTCTTGACCTTATGCAGCGCGACCAAAGGTTGGCCGGACATATTTCCGTTTTACTTCATCCTCTCTAAGCAAAGGCATGGGCTCGATCTCGAGGAGTTGTCCAACATGATGTTGAGAACTTCAGCCTGCATTATATGCTCCTCCGTTATTACCACATTGCCCACCTCGGGAACATGCACTGTTTGCCCACAATAATATTGGGCGTCGTCTTTATCACCTATTGTTGGCACAACAAGCGAGGGATCGATTATACTACTGTTCTCCCAGTGGGAATGGTTTTCCGCATTTTTGGCAGCTGCTTCTTGTTTGCTCGATCCCGATGTAGGCGTGCTTGCCTCCTTTGTAGACATGCTCGATTTAACTTCCCGATGTGGCGCTCATAGTCTGTGTCAGCGGGCTTGGGAGCTGTTGGTTGAGCCATCTGAATGAAGTGGTCAATCGTTTCCTCGTGCACTTTCTCCCTTGGCGGCGGTGGCGGTTTCGGTGCAAAATGGGCTTCCACCTCGGCCTTGATATGGCTGTGATTTCCTCCTCGGCCTGTCATAAGACCTCTGCGGAAGAGGCTTGAGGCTTGGACCATATTTATATCGCTTGCCTCCGCCTTTGTACTTCTGTACTACCTCGACTCGTGCCGCCACGCACCATAGCTGCGGGTGTCTCTTCTGCGATTCTTGAGGCGGCGGAGGCGGTGACGGGGACTGAGTTGGATGAGGAGGAGGCTGAGGTTGTGCCGGACTTGGAGGAGGTGGGCGTCGGCTGTGGCGACTTGGAGGAGGAGGATTGTCTGACACTTTGCGGACTTGGAGGAGGAGGTGGGTGACACTTTGCGGACTTGGTGGACTTGCAGGAGCGGAGTCTGCTGACTCGGTGGCGGACTTGACGAGGACTCGGTGACGCGGTGTCGGTGGCCTTGAAAGATGATGCAATCCTTTTTCCATAGGATGATATGATGTTTGGCCTCTCCGAGAAAGCGCTCGCCGTCACCTCTAGCAATGTCAAGCTGTAGCCCCGAATATGGTGGGTCCACCACCTCATCAACCAAGACACGAGCATAGCCCGCTGGAATCGGGTTGCAATGGAAGGTTGCCTCGGGGGGATTTGTGAAAGCACAGCCGTCCGCCACCTTCATGGATATGTTCTTCATTTTGACGTGTAGCTCGCAGATTAGTGTTCTCCGTGATGTCATCCACGGGTATCTACCCAACATTGCGTCGTCGGGGACGGAACCCACGCTGCTTCTCGGCGTGGATGGGCGGTGCTATCAATGCTGGATCATCCGCTAGCTGCTGCATTCTTTGAGACCCCTTTGATGGGTAAGTGAGTCGATCTGCTCCTGCTGCCGCTGGAATTTGACTGCCAATTCCGCTTGACTTGCTTCTAGGCCTTGAAGGCGTTCATAGTCCCGCTTCCTTTGCTCCTCCTCCATCTTCCTCTTCTTCTCCTCCGCAATCTTCTTTCTCGCACGGGTTCTGTAGTCGTTGTTTCAGTCTGAAAACCCCTCATACCACGGCATAGCGCCCTTGCCTCGTGTTCTTCCCGGGTGTTCAGGATTTCCCAGGGCACATGTAAGCTCGTCGTTCTCTCTGTTGGGCTGGAACACCCCCGTTCGTGCCTCTTCTATCGCAACAAGTATCGCATCGTCGGCTCCCTTCAGACTTGCCCTCATCGAAACATTGCCTGTCTCTAGGTCCAACTCCCCCCCATGCGCATAGAACCAAGTCCTGACCCTGGGGGGCCAGCTCTTAGTAGCCGGAGTGACACCTGCATCCTTCATCTCTTTCTCAGACTTATCCCACTTAGGCATTGCCACCGCATAGCCACCTGGCCCTAGCTTATGGAACTTATCCTTTTTTCGGCATTCTTCTTGTTTATTCTCGAGCATTCCTTAGCTAATTTCGAATCCTTGAATTTCACGAAATCGTCCCAATGATCACGTTGGTTCTCCAGTGTTCCCTTGAATACTGGAGTCTTCCTTCCTCCCTTGACGTACTTGTTCCATTCACGATTCTTGTAGTTCTTGAATGCAATCGCCATCATCCTAAGAGCAGCCTCTTTGACTTTCTGCACATCTGCTTCTGTGAAATGATCTGGTAGGGTGAAATGTTCCATGAGAGTATCCCAAAGCAGATCTTTTTGATTCTTGTCGACAAAAGTAACATCTGGACGTGGCTTTGCTGGCGCTCTCCATTCTTGAAGTTTGATCGGGAGTTGGTCCTTCACAAGAACTCCGCACTGACGAACGAACTTGTCCGCAATCTTCTTAGGCGCTAATGGTTTGCCAGTAGGGCCGCATGCCTCGATATTGTACTTTACGCCCGGCTTCAACTTTTTGTTCGGGCCTCGTTTCAGTCATTTTGCACGAAGATTTGCTCGATCCGGATGGCTGAAAGAACAAAGATCGATTCGTTAATATATCTTCAAGTCATTTAAAACATGTGATGATCACCGGATGCTGCTTATATAAATATATATACCTCGCCGGTGTTTGTTGTTTCAGGATCAACATGTTCTTCGTCATCGTCATAATCATAGTTCATGACTTCATCAATTTAAATCGTCGCGATCGAATATCATATCACCCTCTCCGGTGTTGTTTAGAAATTGAACCGTCATAATCTTCTTCATTCGATTATCATCGGCCCACGTATCATATCGAACATGGTTTGTTCTCCCTCTCTGTCGGTATTATGCGCCATAGCTTTTGTTTAACTAATCCAAAAGAAATATAAAACAATTTAGTATTCAAATTACATCGTCTCGAATAATAGATATAATCTCGAATACATCGTCTAGAATAATAGATATAATCTCGAATACATCGTCTCAAATAATATATAATATTGAATAGTACATCACTGGCTATTAGCTAATAAAGATCGAATACTACAGAAGAATCTAGGACACTCGCGGTTCCTCCGGCGCGGGCGGTGGACACCCAAAGAGAAGGAACCCTCACAGGATCAAAGCTGAAGTGAGATCCCCGAAGATACTGCCACGTATTGGAGAACCTGCCGCCCTCTAACGCAACCATGTAGCAATGACGTGCTCGTCCTCCTCCCTGACACGGCGACGTACCACCTCCGGCGGGACCGGGTCCCTCCGCACCGAAACTGGCCCACGCGAACGCCACCAAACGAGATCGAGGTCGACGCGGGACCCGGCGGGTTCCTCATCAAGCGGCGCCCTCCAAGCAGCACCTCCCAAAGCCGGCCAGTGAGCCAGTCCTGACATGGGTCGGGGCGTCGTCGCAGACGGGTCGACGGCGAGATGCGGGCGGCATCGTCGAGAACAAATACTAGCTATATGCCCGCAAAAAGTAACATTTTTTAATGATTGGATTTTGATAACTAAAATTTCTAACATTTCTATATAACACTAATTATGCTAATCTAAATAATCTAAATAACACTAAAATTTCTATCATTTCTATATAACACTAATTTCTAACATTTCTATATAACACTAATTTCTAACTGATTAAGCACTAATTATATCCATCTAACATGCATTCATACATATATAATAGTGAAAAATAATAATCTAAATAATCTAAACTAATTAAACACTAATTGTATAAACTAATTAAACATACAAAATAATAATCTAAATAATCTAAACTAATTAAAGACTAATTATCTAAACTAATTAAACATGCTTGTGTGTGTGTGTACGGACTCAGGGCTGGAGGACTAACGGCGAGGGCGAGCGGCGAGCGGCGGCAGCGAGGCGACGGCGAGGAGAGGCGGCGGCGGCGAGCAGCAGCGGCGGCGACGCGGGACGGCGCGACGGGACGGGACGACGCGACGGGATGGGGAGCGGCGACGGGACGGGCCCGGCGGCGGCGGAGACGAGGCGGCGACGGGGCGAAGCGCGACGGAGACGAGCGGCGGCGTCGGAGACGATCGAGAGCGGCAGCGGCGAAAGTCGGCGAACAGAGGAACAAAACAGAGAAACTGAAATTTTCGTAGCGATTGTATATATAGAAGGCACCTTTAGTACGGTTGGAGCCACCAACCGGTACTAAAATCTGTTTTAACCAGAGCCAGCGGCGAAGCGACCCCTTTAATCTTGGGTGGTGGCACAAACCGGTACTAAAGGCCCCCACTAGTACCGGTTTGTGCCACGACCGGTACTAAAGGTGGTCTTATTAGCGCAGTGCTTGATCTTGAAGTTTAGTCCCACCTCGCTAGTCGAGGGCTCTGCTTGGTTTATAAGCCCAGTCACGGTAGCTCTCTCGAGCTCCTCTCCTAATTAGGCCTCTTGGGCCTGCCTGTCCTCCTCGCCTTGTGGGCCTCTTGGGCCTTGGCGGAACTGCATCCCGCCCAACGAAAGGTTGTGTCGCTAGTCGTATGCAGGCTGCTTTGGCCAAGTAGGCGGGCTTTTTTTTCTTAATTTTTTTTTTTGCTTTATTTTTTTGTTTTATTTATTTTTGAGTTGTTTTTTGCTGTATTTAGATTTTCTTTGTGAATATTTTTGCTTTAGGTACAAAAAATTACAAACTTTCTGTTAGTGCCGGTAGATTTCAAATTTGAATAGTTTAAATTTTGAATTATTTGAAATTTGTGTGAATCACTAGTTTGTGAATAACTTAACTTTGAAAAAAGTTTTTTCAGTGATTCTTTTTTCTTATTCAATTTAGTAATGCTTAGGTTATTTAAAAAATGAAATGCCTTTGTAACAGTTTAGTTTTCATCGGAAACCCTGATACTTCGAAAGAGATTGTCCATTTTGTACAGGAAGTGCATCCAGTTTTTGTCGTAACCCTCTCTACTTTCTTGCACATGCTATTTGTATGAAATTATGATGCCATGCAAACTTTCAACCTTTTCTGAGGTCATTTGAATTGCTTTTCAATTTCAGGGTCATTTAGCTAGAAAAAAATCAGTAAATGCATGAAAAGAATTTGTTTGCACATAAAATTTCTTCGCGTTTCAAATGCCAAAACACATAACTACCCTAACTATTACAGACATTCCCTCCTGGGTGTGAAACACAGAAGAAAGTGATGATAGTGAAGCCGATCACATCCCAGATCTTTGGGTGTGAAACTTTTTCTTCGCGTGTGTCCCTTTGCGCCGTAACCATGGAAAATCTTCATCATTTAACGGGATGCTCGGGTCAATATTCACTTTGTGAATGGAGCAATTTCATCAAACTTTTCATAATCTTCTGACTTGTCTGTCTTGTCATCCACTCCCACGATGTTTCTCTTCCCGAAAAGAACTATGTGCGCTTTGGCTCATCGTACGATGCATTAACTTCCTTATCTTTTCTTTTTCTTGGCTTGGTAGACATGTCCTTCACATAGAAAACCTGTGCCACATCATTGGCTAGGACGAATGGTTCGTCTGCATATCATAAGATTGTTGAGATCCTTTGTTGTCATTCCGCATCTTTGGGTCTTCCGTTACCCGCCTCGTGTCATATTGACCCATTTGCACGAAACAAAGGGACCTTTAAACCACGTCGATAGTCAAGTTCCCATATGTCCTGTATATAACCATAATATGTTTCCTTTCCGTCTTGGTTTACGCATCAAAGCGGACACCACTGCTTTTGGTTGGTGCTCTTCTTATCTTGGGCGATCGTGTAAAATGTATTACCATTTATCTCGTACCCTTTGAAAGTCATTATATTGAAGATGGTAGCTGGGACAGCAAGTACAGGTCATCTTCAATAGAGGTGTCATGCATGGTGCGTGTCTCCAACCAGTTGATGAAACTCATGGTTTGTTCACGTGTAATCCAATCATCGAGACCGCTCGGGTGTTTGGGCGTAGCAAATTCTTGTGTTCATCCATATCTGGAGCCACCAAGGTGGAATTTCAGAGAAGCTGGGTAGTGTGCTGCTTGGTGAGAGAATGTCCGTCCATACATATTATTTGTTCCTCTCTAGCGTGCCTTTTCTATCGATGCGCCCTTATGCCGCGATTCAGAACACCAATCGGCTTAAGGTCAGGAATAAATTCAATACAAAACTCAATGACCTCCTCATTTTGATGGCCCTTGGAGATGCTTCCTACGGCCTAGCACGGTTATGAACATATTTCTTTAAGACTCCCATGAACCTCTCAAAGGGAACATATTGTATAGAAATACAGGACCCAAAACGTTAATCTCTTCAAGATAGGTGAACTAGGACATGCGTCATGATGTTGAAGAAGGATGGTGGGAACACCAACTCGAAACTGACAAGACATTGCACCAAATCATTTTGTAACCTTGGTATGATTTCGGATCGATTACCTTCTAAGAGATTGCATTGAGAAATGCACATAGCTTCACAATGGCTAATCGAGCGTTTTCGGTAGAAGCCCCTCAATGCAACCAAAGCGATTGCGTCATAATCACGTGGTAGTCATGAGACTTTAGGTTCGGAACTTTTTCTCTGCCATGTTTATTATTCCTTTATATTCGACGAAGCCGACTGTACCTTAATCTCGGCGGGCATTCAAAGAAGATTTCCTTCTCTTCTTTGGTAAGGCGTAGCTTGCATGACCACGATGTATGTCGTCTTCTCCATGCATACGTTGCTGGTCCTCCGTGCCTCGGTGTATCTTTTGTCTTCCCATACACGCCCAAGAAGCCAAGCGGTCACGCAAAGATTCTTCGTCACGTGCATCACTTGATTGCGGAGCGGACCTCTAGGTCTTTCCAATATGGCAGGTCCCAAAATATAGATTTCTTCTTCCACATGGGTGCGCGTCCGTCGCGTCCTTCGAACAGGTTGTCGCGGGAGACCTTTCCAAATATCACCTTCAAATCCTTGACCATATCATGTACATCAAGACCAAGACGGTGGCGAGGCTTCGTCCGTGATCCGCCTCACCTTTGAAATGCTTGCCTTTCTTTCTTCGGGATGCCTGCTCGGAAGAAATCGACAATGTCCTGTACACATTCTTCTTACAACTATTCAAATATATACGTCGGTATCATCCAAGCAAAGTGCATCCGCGGTATCCCTTGTTTGTCATCACGAAGGTTCTTGAGAGCAGGCCAATCATTGATGGTCATGAACAGCAACGCCTTTAGGTCAAATTCTTCCCCATGTGCTCATCCCACGACGCACACTGTTCCATTCCACGGTTGTAAGAGTTCTTCAACTAATTGCCTTAGGTACACATCAATGTCGTTGTCGGGTTGCTTAGGGCCTTGGATGAGCACTGGCATCATAATGAACTTCCGCTTCATGCACAACCAAGGAGGAAGGTTATACAAACATAGAGTCACAGGCCAGGTGCTATGGTTGCTGCTCTGCTCCCCAAAAGGATTAATGCCATCTGCGCTTAGACCAAACCATACGCTCCTTGCGTCATCTGCAAACTCCTTCCCGTACTTTCTTTCGATTTTTCTCCACTGCGACCCGTCAGCGGGTACTCTCAACTTTTCGTCTTTCTTATGGTCTTCTCTGTGCCATCGCATCGCCTTGGCATGCTCTTTGTTTTGGAACAAATGTTTCAACCGTGGTATTATAGGAGAATACCACATCACCTTGGCAGGAATCTTCTTCCTGGGGCGCTCGCCCTCGACATCACCAGGCTCATCGCGGCTGATCTTATAGCGCAATGCACCACATACCGGGCAAGCGTTCAATCCTCGTACTCACCGCGGTAGAGGATGCAATCATTAGGGCATGCATGTATCTTCGCACCTCTAACCCTAGAGGGCGACAGCCTTCTTTAGCTTTGCTTCGTACTCTCGGGCAATTCGTTGTCCTTTGGAAGCATATCCTTTATCATTACCAAAGAACTTTCCAAATCCTTGTCGGATACACCATTCTCGCCTTCCATTGCAGCAATTCTAGTGTGGTGCCCAGCTTTTCTTGTCACCTCACGCAATTGGGTACAACAATTTTTGTGATCCTCTAACATGCGCTGCAACTTCTTCTTCTCCAAATCACTTGCGCGATTTCCTTTGCATCGGCAATGGCCCGACCTAGATCATCAGCGGGCTCATATGATGCCTCTTCTTCACTTCTTCCGCATTTCGGCTCAGCTTCTTCCCGCATTACCGGCTCAGCTTCTTCCCCCATTGTTGTATCATCGTATTCAGGAACCCATGGCGGGATAGTTGTCGTCGTCCTCTTCTTCTTCATTGTCTTCCATCATAACCCCTCTTTCTCCGTGCTTGGTCCAAACATTATAGTGGGGCATGAAATCGGACTCAAGCAGTGGGCGTGAATGGTTCTTGGCGTAGAGTAATTGCGACCATTCTTCAGCCAAGACATGGACAAGGCATAAAACCATCCACCCGCTTGTTTGCCTCGGCATAGCGAGAAAAGTATGCGCCCTCAACAAACGGGAGAGCATCGGTCATCGTACATCCATTGCGGCTCATCTTCATTACACAACACGAATAGAGCAAATTAATACAAGTTCATACAACACTTAAATGCAACAAACAAATAACTCTCTAGCTAAAGCATTTAAATGCAACAACAAATGCGATCAAGATCGCAACTAAGGTAACAATTGATCCAACAAAGATAATGATACCAAGCCTCACTATCGATGGCATATTTTCTAATCTTTCTAATCTTCAAGCGCATTTTCTCCATCTTGATCTTGTGATCATCGGCGACATCGGCAACATGCAACTCAATTCCATCTTCTCCCCTCAATTCTTTTCAATTTTTCTTTCAAGTACTCGTTTTCTTTTCAACTAAATTTAACCTCTCGACAATAGGGTCGGTTGGAATTTCCGGTTCACATACCTCCTAGATAAAAATATCTATGTCAACTTGATGGGAATAATTTGTCATAAACACAAAATGCAACAAATAGTTTTAAAAGAGAATATACCACATCCTAATCATAACAAAGGCGAGGGCCGCGGGGGCGAATATCAAAACCATGGCACTATGTATAACAAACAACGCACGGGTAAGATAATTATTAGACGATTAACTATATATCCAAATCACACAAACATCAATTTTTTATATAAAATTTCATGAACAAGAGGCTCACCACAAGGTGGTGCCGGCGACGGGACGGTGCGGGCGATCGACGGTGGTTACGACGGATATTTAGAAGGCACTAAGTAAACCACACCTACATATGCAAACTAAGTGTTATTTTTGACATCAAATTGCATATAAATCAAATACTAGCACATATATATATTTCCTCCCAAATTACTAAGCTCACAAATTAATAACTATATAAAGCATTGCAAGAGCTAATCTAGCAATGAGAGATGAAAGGACAAAGTTGCTAACCTTTGTGATCACTTGAATGGATGGGGGGCTTCAAATCTTGACAAATTTTGGACAAAATGTGTGATGAGCTTGAGGTGAAGAGGAAGAACAGAGAGGAGAGGAGAGGGGAAAGGGGGAAGAACAGAGCAAGCTGGACGAAGGGTTTATATGCAAGAGGACCTATAGTACCGGTTAAGTAGCACGAACCGGTACTAAAATCTTGGAGGGGCCCAGATCGACAACATCCTGCCACCACCCTCATTAGTACCGGTTCGTAGCACGAACCGGTGCTAAAGGTTAACCACGAACTGGTACTAATGAGAGCGGCCCGGCTAGCCGTTGGAACCGGCACTAATGTATACATTAGTGCCGGCTCTAATACAAACCGGCACTAATGTGCTGCACGTTTGACCCTTTTTCTACTAGTGCATCAAGATCACTGCCAACTTCTGGAAATAAGAGATTCTACAACGCAGGAGAAAGAAGTGTATGAAACAATCATCGACAGTACACCAGGCATCAGTCAAAATGATAGGTAATGAATTAGTTCTTCCTCTTACAGTAATGTTTTGATCCTTTCTTTTACTACTGCAATGCATTCTGCCTGAAGCTTTCAAATTAAAGAGTTTCAGCTCGATTATTCTACTATTGCAATTGAATACTCATCAACTCTAATGTCAAAAAATAAAATCATACGATTTAAAATGCATTTATCTTTTTTGGCAGCAAGAGGATATTCTACGTCGACCGACGTTGGGCCGATCATCGAACTTTAGGTTTGTCAATGAAGGTATACGGATATATCAACTCATTCGTGGTCGATGCTTACTCAGAGTTACTGATGAAAGAACAATTCTATGCAACGCCAACATCTGTGCACAAGCATATAATGTACATTGACGCCTCTGTAAGCTCTTGCTTCTCATAAATAATACTAACAAACCACATTTACTACTACTAGCACGCTGAGTGATGCAGCTTCAATTTACTGCAGGATAAATTTCAAGTTCTAGGAGCAAGCACTGAACTACTGAAGGAACAAATTGCAGAAAAAACTATTGGGTTCAGGCTGCCAAACAAATACAACATCGTGAGTTCACCCTACTCACTCTATCTGTCCAGTGTTCGTCTTCACTTCTACCAGATTTTCTTGTTACAATGATATAACTTCCCGTTAATTGTTTTAGGTCTTAATACCTGTGAGAAAGAAACCACATTTTATCTACCTCATAATCGTGAATCTTGCAATGCGTCGCTTCGAAATTCTGTGTCCTTATATCAATTGCGACGGTATGGAGGAACACTCAGACATTGTCATTGAAAACTTCAAGAGAGCTTACCATTTTGCTTACAACAACTATGCTCACAAAATGGTCTCCTTTCATGTCAAACCTGTGCAGAGTGTATGTAACTTAGACAGAGAGTGAGTTTCTTTTAACTGTAGCTCTACCTCATTTACACCATGCATTTTTTTGTTCCACTACATATCCCATATCTACTGTCCACCTTCTAACCAATAACATAATGCTCTCAAATTTCAGGGATGACAGTGCTATTTACACCATGCATTTGATGCCCCTCATTAATTTCAATAATAATTCATTTTTTATCAATAATGTAAGTTCACTCTCATTGACAACACATCAACATATGTTCATCCAAGCCAGCTAAACATTAAGTTTTACAATAAATTTTATTAGTTTGTGCACTTATTTGTTTTGCAGATCCATGTGAAACTGATGAGAGAACAACTAACTTACAAAATGATAACATCGAACTACAACACAGGCCATGTATTTGAGGCACTGAGCATCGTACTCAACAAACACAACATCCGGTGCGAAAGAAGAAGATTTGGAAGAACATGACTACTGCTTAAATGTGCCTTAATTTAGATGGAGACATCCGAACATTGTTTCAGCCATATCGACTCATGTAATCACAACAATGTTTCAGCTATTTTTGTGTCGGTCCAAGATATCTGCTATGGATCCCATTAACCACAGCTGTGCATTCAAATGGTCAAGTCTTAAATTCCTGACATCGTATTTTTTCGAAAATAAGAATCGTATTTTTTCAAAAAGTTGTAAAGATCATATTCAAGACATCAATTCCTTGCACTAGAACACCACTCACTTCGACTAGACATAAAAAAGAAACAACTGGAACACAGAGGAAAAACACTATCGATTCGTAAGCATCTACCGAAGGAGCTAAATGACTCACCTCCAGTGATGTTGGTCATAGAGGCACTATCGTGGCTCTTATCCATGTAGAACGTGCCACTCTTAACACGACAACTAACCTGACACACACAAGTGCGCCACCAGTTAACACAGGACCGTCCCCTCGATAGCTTAACACCGGTCCCTCTACCAAGCCAACGAGTCATGGAAGCACGACCGTGACTTCAACCGAAAAAGGTCCGTGACCTCACAAGTTCACCGACGAATCTCTCTCAGCAAGTAAGTGGAAGCAAACGTTTCGAAAGAAAGACACGATCGTTGAGGGAGTCCTGGATTAGGGGGTATCCGGACAGCCGGACTATATACTTCGTCCGAACTATTGGAGCGTGAAGGTACAAGACTCAAGACTCTGTCCCGTGTCCGGATGGGACTCTCCTTTGCGTGGAAGACAAGCTTGGCAATCCGGATATTATATTTTCTTCTTTGTAACCAGCTCCATGTAAACTCTAGCCCTCTCCGGTGTCTATATAAACCGGAGAGTTTTAGTCCTTAAAGACAGAATCATAATCATCATAGGCTAGCTTCTAGGGTCTAGCCTCTACGATCTCGTGGTAGATCAACTCTTGTACTACTCATATCATCAATATCAATCAAGCAGGAAGTAGGGTTTTACCTCCATTGAGAGGGCCCGAACCTGGGTAAACATTGTGTCCCTTGCCTCCTGTTACCATCAGCCTTAGACGCACAGATCGGGACCCCCTACCCGAGATCCGCCGGTTTTGACACCGACATTGGTGCTTTCATTGAGAGTTCCTCTGTGTCGCCGCTGCAAGGCTTGATGGCTCCTTCAATCATCAACAACAACATGGTCCAGGGTGAGACTTTTCTCCCCGGACAGATCTTTGTGTTCGGTGGCTTCGCACTGCGGGCCAATTCGTTTGGCCGTCTAGAGCAGATCGACAGCAACACCCCTGGCCATCAGGTCAGCTTTGGAAACTTGAACTACACGGCCGATATCCGCGGAGACTTGATCTTCAACGGATTCGGTCCCGCGTCAGGAGCACTAGACAGTCACGATGAGCACGGCTTAGACCTGCTGTCGGACAAGGCTCGGGATATTGCCCCTGCTGAAGCCCCGGACCTAAATCCGGAACAGATTGCGTCGTCCAATGACGGGTGAATGGACCCCGCCCCGGAGGCAGCACACTTATCGGTGGTAGAGTCGAACACAGGCCTCACCCCCAAGGAAGCCTATGACACCGGACCCCCGGACTCGTATCCGGCTGTAGGTTCCAATCCGTGCACCCCTGAGCGCGCCGAGTCTGGTTGGGCTCCGATAATGGAGTTTACTGCTGCAGATATCTTCCAGTACTCGCCCTTTGGCGACATGCTGAACTCATTAAAATCTCTCTCTTTGTCAGGAGACTCTTGGCCGAACTATGCCCAGCTTAGAGGGGAAGAAGGCGACGAAGAAATCCGTTGCCCACCCACCACTTCATAGCCACTGTCGACGATGTATCAAACATGCTTGACTTCGACTCCGATGATACCGATGGTATGGACGTCGACGCAGGAGATGATTCAGAACCAACGGGGCACTGGACTGCCACCTTGTCATACGATATATACATGGTGGATAAGGAGGAGGACGGCGACAATCCGGAAGACAAAACCCCCGGGCAAAAGCCAAAATGACGGCGCAGACGCCGCTCCAAGTCCAGCAACAGTAAAAATAGCGATAAGAGCGCTAGAAAGATCGACACCCCAGTCAACTCCGAAGGCAACAACGACCATATGGACCCAGCAATGGAGCAGGATGAGCCAGTTCACGCCGAACACAACTCAAAGCAGACACCCGATCACAATGATCCTGAGGGATGAATTCATCAAACCACCCCGGGACAAGAGCATAGTCCGGACGACGATGCACTCATCATCCCGGAAACATGCGTGGAACGAGATAACCTCCACAGAAGGCTTATGGCCACTGCGAGAAGTCTAAAGAAGCAGAAGCAACGGCTAAAGGCCGCACAGGAAATGCTCAATCGCAGATGGAATAAAGTGCTAGACACTGAAGAAAAGTACAGCGACGATCGCCACACAAAGAGCTATCCAAAATGCAAGCTGCTGCCAGAATTCGATGACGAGGCCATTCCACCAAAGAACAATACGGCCAGGAGGCCGGACAATCCACTCCGTAACCAAAATAGAGCAGCTACCGACGCCGCACACGATTTGCGTGAGCTCCTGGATAAAAAGGCCGGCGCGGCCATGTCCATCTATGGATCTAAAGGACAAGCCCCGACGCAGGACCACGGTCACCAAAACGATCAGACCGACCAGATACCAGTTCGGAATCAGTATCGCATGCAACAACAGCCAACGGCATACCACAATACGTCCAGATACAGAGGGGCTGCTCACCCCCTGTGCTTCACCGAAGAGGTGCTGGACCACGAATTTCCACAGGGTTTTGAACCTGTGAACATAGAGGCATATGATTTGAACGACGGACCGAGTGCGGATCGAGATTTTATCCTGCATATCCACATGACTCGTGGGGACGACCTCCACGCCATCAAATATCTTCCCCTCAAGTTGAAGGGACCAGCTTGACACTGGTTGAAAAGCCTCCCCGAAAATTCAATTGGAAGTTGGGAGGAACTCGAGGATGCTTTCAGGGCCAATTTTCAAGGGACCTACGTCCGGCCTCTGGACGCGGAAGATTTAAGTCACATAATTCAACAGCCCGGAGAGTCCGCCCGCAAGCTTTGGAACAGATTTCTCACTAAGAAGAATCAAATTGTCGATTGTCCGGATGCTGAAGCCTTAGCGGCCTTCAAACACAGCATCCGGGACGAGTGGCTCGCCAGACACCTCGGCCAAGAAAAGCCGAGGACAATGGCAGCCCTAACAAGCCTTATGACCCGCTTCTGCGCAGGTGAAGATAGCTGGTTGGCCCGTAAAGGCACCAGCGACCCAAGTACATCCGAAATCAGGGATGGCAACGGGAAGCCACGGCGCAATAAAAACAAACGTCAAAAAAAGGAAGAGCGTCCGGACAACACAGTGGTCAATGCCGGATTCAGGGGCTCTCGACCCGGTCAACAAAAGAATCCATTTAAAGGCAGCAAAGAGGGACCGTCCGGCCTGAACAAAGTCCTGGATAGACTGTGCCAAATCCATGGCACCCCGGACAAACCTGCAAATCACACTCACAGAGAATGCTGGGTCTTCAAGCAGCCCGGCAAATTAAATGCCGAACACAAGGGAAGGAAAACACCAAGTGAAGACGAGGATGAACCTCGCCAGCCGAACACTGGGGGACAGAAAAAATTCCCACCAGAGGTAAAAACAGTAAACATGATCCACGCGACTCACACACCCATGAGAAGGCGCGAACGCGCGCTCAGAGACGCATACGCTGTAAAGCCCGTCGCCCCCAAACTTAGCCACTGGTCGGCCCGCCCGATCACCTTCGATCACAGGGACTACTCGACTAGTATGCGGCACGGAGGATCAGCTGCCTTGGTGCTCGACCCAATAATCGACGGATACCATCTCACTCGCGTCCTCATGGACGGCGGCAGTAGTCTTAATTTAATATACCAGGACACTGTCCGCGGAATGGGGATAGACCCATCCAGAATCAGCCAAAGTAACACCACCTTTGAAGGGGTGATACCAGGCGTTGAAGCCTACGGCAGGGGCTCCGTTGTACTGGAGGTAACATTCGGTTCCCCAGGCAACTCCAGAAGCGAAGAACTACTCTTCACCATCGCTCCCCTCCAAAGCAGCTATCATGCATTGCTTGGGAGAATGGCCTTCGCCCGCTTCAACACAGTACCACATTATGCCTACCTTACACTTAAGATGCCCGGTCCACGAGGCATCATCACCGTTAACGGAAACACAGAGCGCTCCTCACGCGCGGAGGAATACGCGACGGCTCCAGCAGCCGGACTCTAAACGGCCTCCAATACCAAAAAACTTGACTAGTCGTTAAGACCATGGACACGGTTAGACGAGTCCGGTAGCCCGGATAAACCTGAGCTAGTGTGACATACATGTAATCCCATAGAGGACACCAGGGGCTATGGATATTTAATAAAGCCCCACCGTTGGCTTGACCTTATTAGCAGGCCAATGTCTCACACTTTTACTATCCATCGCACGCTTACGTTATACTCTTCTACATGAGTTTTTCTTTTTTACAGACACCATTCGTGCGATACCCTTCCAGGACACGGCACAACGAAGACAAAGGCGCAGACGTGCAGCAGGGCCCCGCTCAAAGGTTTCTCTTTAGATTAAGCCCCTATGTAAACCTTTTTTATTGTCTCTTGTTGTTTACACATCCCATGGGTACTATACCCGCAGAGGGTACCGCCGTTATTGGCATTTCGCCACGACAGACTAATGCACGTACCTGGAAATACAGGGTTCATAATGAAAGGGCATTCTTCAGCCCATTTTATGTTACAAAGTCCGAATACCTTCGGAAGTGTTCGGCGTCACGAGTTTGGCCTTATATGCATCAGCTCCGAATCATGTCTTTGGTCAAATGTTGGGTTTGCCCGGCTCCTGGGTTTGTCGCCTTATGTTCCGTTCTTATCGGCTAAGGCGGCCAAAGGAGACCTACTGCGATTGTGCCCTGGTTATTCCGGATGAGCACCTCAGTAGAGAAAGCTGAAAATTGACTGTCATGATACTGCAAGAGACTGTTCAACCACTCGAAGACTTATCGGAATCTTTAGGATTCCTCCGCATTAACGAAAGACCGTTTCCCGGTCATGTACAAACGCGCCCGTATTCGGATGCACGCGAAGGTACTAGGGGCTACATAGTAGCCCCACCGTCAAACTCCTATGGCTAAGTGAAAGTGTTAAAGCTATATAGTCCGGTTGCCTAGTTCGACGTGCGGTCACGTCCTTAATGGACCAAGACGTTGGATCAAGTGTGATTATGCATATTTTCTCGAACACCCCCGCATTGTATGCGTGGGGGCTGAAGCCAACGACTGCTAACTTTTAGATTAAATTTATACATAAAACGGCCGCACAAGAGGCACCATAACACTTTCGGGAAAAAAGTACAAAAAGCCTTCATAATTAAATATAGCATTGTTTTTTACAATGAAACGATTTGTCACTCGAATATGACATTCTTCGAGCACTGAGCCTCTATTAAGCGAGCACCTTTTGTTACCTGCTCCAAGTAGTGCTCGGCCGGATCCTGGCCTCTCGCCGGATTCTGGGTCGCAATGATGGTGGCCTCCATATCCGTCCAATAAGCTTTAACGCGGGCAAGTGCCATCCGTGCACCCTCTATACACGCCGACCTCCTCATGGCATCGATCTGTGATACGGCACCGAGGAATTGTTGCACCAAACCAAAATAATTGTTCGGCTTAGGCCCCTTCGGCCAAAGATGGTCTATTACAGACCGCATTGCAAGACCGGACAACCTATGAAGCTCAGCCACAGCAGCCATCTTCTCACTCAATGGCAATGGACGCGCGGGAGCATTGAATTGCGACCAGAACAGCTTCTCCACTTCTTTATCACCTTGATCCTTGAAAAACTTGGCCGCATCAGCCGTACTCTTCGCCAAGTCCGCATACGCGTCTGCAGGGCTCCAACGTCGATCCAGGGGAGCATACTTCGGATCTAAAAACTTCATCCACAATAAGTAGGGGTTTCCAGCCACGATTTTTCCGGCCTGACGAAGCTCCTCCCGTGCATCCCTGCTTTCAGACCGTGTCTCCTTGGCCATATCAAGTGCCTTCTTCAGGTCAGCCAAGTTCACCTGATTCTCCTTCTCAAGGAGCTCATACCGGTTGGCGGCATTTTTCAGCTCCACAGCCATCTCGGCTATTTTGTCTTCGCTTCAGTGATGAGTAGCCTGTTCGGCTCTCAACTCTTCAGCCGCCTTTAGGGCAGCCGCATTGCTAGCCCGAGCTTGTTCCTTGGCCTGGGCAGGTTCTGCCCTCAGGGCTTCCATGGCAGCAGCACCATCTGCAGTCCACGCATATCACATTAATATTATACTCCTTTCAATTTTTCCTATAAATAATAAGGAAAGCAGAGCACATACCTTGTGACTCATTAAGCCGCTCGTTCACAAGCGTGATGTCGGCATCAACAACTCCAATCTGCCTCCTCAGTTCGGAAACTTCAACGGACTGGTCAGCTGCCGGATCCTTCGACACATGCGCATAAGTACAGCGCGATCATTACTTAAAAATGTGATCCTCCGTTTGCCGCCTAGGGCTGGAAACCAGAGTCTCAGGGGCTACTATCCATATGGAGCACACCTAGCGCGCGTGCGTCACAGTCAAAAATTATGCGTTACATACCTCAAAGCCTCTGAGCAGGCTCATAAAAGCTTCATTCAACCCGTTGGTGGCGGATGAGATCTTCTCAAGCACCATGCTCATTAACGAACAATGCTCCTCCGGGAGAGCAGCTCGCTCCAGAAGTCCCGTCAGTGTGTCCGGTCGGACACCAAACTGTGTCGGACCCTTCTTATCGCCCCTCGTGGGAGCCGAACGCTCCGGGCTCAGGGCGGCCGAAGTATTAGCTTCTGGCTTCGGCAAATCTAGACTCCTTCGTGATGACACCTCAGGATCGTCAGGTTGGTGGGGTCTCACCCTCCATCATCTCGGGAAGAAGATCCCCCGACGACGAACTTTGTCGAGAAGAGCTGCTAGCCGGACTGCAAAGAATGGATCCGGGTTATTATTCTTGGAAAAGGAAGCAGTACCTTCATATTTACAACTAACTTACAGCTCGACTGAGGACTGGCCCGTTGGCGGGCATGGCGCGGTGAGGACGCCCTTCGGGGCAGGACCCCCTGGTGAAGCTTTCTTCCCTTGTCTTCGGGGCGGCCCTCTTCTTCCCGCGAGGGGAGGAGGCCTTAGATTCCCCTTCCCGACTATCCTCCTTCGGGGAGGTAGCAATTCCCCCAGTTTGGATGCGCAATGTATGAAGTTCTGCTTCTCTGTTCTTCCCCTCGTCTTTCCCTGAGGGCATTTTGCTAAGCACCCGGCCAAGCATCTTGGCTATGGTGGGACTAGGCGAACCTTCGGGAAGTGGCGCCGGACACCTAATTCTCTCCGCCTTGCTGAGCCATTCCTGGCCGCGGAGGATTTTTAGAATAATGATTATGATAAATATAAACGAAGTGTTCGGTTTCGGGGTTACTTACTTGGGTATCTGGGCGATTGCAGCTCAGGCCCGCATCCTCGGTGGTGTCCGGACACTTTACTTGTGGTCAAGAATAATTTACACATCCTTCGAAGGGGCGAAGAAGTGCAGAATAGTCCGCGGACCCTCCGGATTGAACTCCCACATCCGAAGAGGCCGGCGTTTGCACGGCAACATCGTCGGATTAGCATTACCTGAATTACGCTGACAAGGCTAATGTCCCTCTCAAGAAGCTCCCGGATACGGCTCTGCAATGTTGGCACATCGCTAGCAGACCCCCAATCCCGTCCTACATTGGTCCATGATGCCAGCTGCGACGGAGGGCCCGAACGGAAGTCGGGGGCAGCCACCCACTTCGTGCCTCTCGGAGCCGTGACGTAAAACCACCTCCGCTGCCATAGATCGGACACATCTGGGAAGGAGCCCTCTGGCCATGGGGTGTCGGCATTCCTGCTTATTACAGTGCCTCCGCACTCCGTGCGTCGCCCCTCGATCATCTTCGGCTTTACATTGAAGGTCTTGAGCCATAAGCCGAAGTGGGGAGTGACGTGGAGAAAAGCTTCGCACACAACGATGAATGAAGAGATATGGAGGATAGTGTCCGGAGCTAGATCGTGAAAATCTAACCCGTAATAGAACATGAGCCCTCTCACAAAGGGGTCAAGGGTGATTCCCAAGCCGCGGAGGAAGTGAGAAACAAATATGACGCTCTCATTGGGCTCGGGAGTAGGGATGACCTGCCCTGGAGCAGGAAGCCTGTGCTGGATGTTGGCAGTCAGATACCCGACCTCCCTAAGCTTCACAATGTCCTCCTCTGTGACCGAGGAGGCCACACACTGGCCTTGAAGGTTGGATCCGGACATAGTGGAGGATCTGGGGTGTTTGAGCTTGGGTCTCGGGTGTTAGAACACGAGATGCGAAAAGGCGCAAGGGTGGTGGAAAAGAGGTATAGGCCTCGGCCCCTTTATAAAGGGGGTGAATATCAAGAGTCCTCAGCGTGACCGCTTGAGACTTATCTGAAAACATGGAGTCATACCAACAGTCGTCGTGGGGTTGCGCACACCCGTATTGATGGAAGATCCCGCAATAAGGGGAACACGATCTCTGCTTTGGCAGGGCGTGCCAATAAAACCACCTCGCAATGCGTATCGAAGCGGGCTAAGAAAAACCGGTTTGTGTTGGGCCGCGCCACGATGCAGGGGCACGACATACAAAAATTGCCAGTAGATCAGATTTATGCTATGCTCTCTACGGTGGTATGTGAAGATCATCTTGCAGATCCGGACACGGTTTAAGTGTTCGATAATTACTTTGGGGTATTCGGAGATGGAACCCGCCTTGCAATGCCAAAGACGAACTGCGCGCCGGGCTCATCGTCATTGAAGCCTGGTTCAGGGGCTACTGAGGGAGTCCTGGATTAGGGGGTATCCGGACAGCCGAACTATATACTTTGTCTGGACTATTGGAGCGTGAAGATACAAGACTCAAGACTGCATCCCATGTCCGGATGGGACTCTCCTTTGTGTGGAAGACAAGCTTGGCGATCCAGATATTATATTTCCTTCTTTGTAACCGACTCCATGTAAACCCTAGCCCTCTCCGGTGTCTATATAAACTGGAGAGTTTTAGTCCTTAGAGACAGAATCATAATCATCATAGGCTAGCTTCTAGGGTTTAGCCTCTACGATCTTGTGGTAGATCAACTCTTGTACTACTCATATCATCAATATCAATCAAGCAGGAAGTAGGGTTTTACCTCCATTGAGAGGGCCCGAACCTGGGTAAACATTGTGTCCCTTGCCTCCTGTTACCATCAGCCTTAGACGCATAGATCGGGACCCCCTACCCGAGATCCGCCGGTTTTGACACCGACAACCATGCATTTGAATAACAGCGTATACGTGCCTCTCCGAACAAACGTGTCAGAGAAAGCATTTGCGAACGACACACACAAGTCTGCCTCAACATAACATAGGACATGCCTCCACTAACTAGACAGACGTGAATTCACTAGCCAGACTAAATAGAAATATTACAGAACATACAACCATGACAGTCACTCATACTAACATAACGCAGTGCCTCTCTGAATTTAGTACCCAAAGCAAGGATAACGCCTCTGCCAAACTTACGACAATGCATCCAATACCTTCACCGCATGCCTTTCAAAATCAAAGCACCACCACAATAATTGGAACACAAAAACGCAACCTTCACTAACACAATACTCCCACAGCAACTCTCACACTGGATTATCGTCCCCAAAACAGACAACATATATTGAAAAAGGCAGCACAGTGAGAAAATCTGAAGAATCTTAAACACACCCAAGCTCTGCATAAAAACATTTCAAACGCACAACCACAACCGTATATTCGTTATAAAAACAATCGTGCCAAACACACTACGAACACAAAGTGAAAGTGACGCCCCTACCTGTCAGTGTGACCATATTGAGAGAAAAACTGAAGCAGCTAGCAAACTAATAACACCAGAGCGTGCCTTGCCTAAAACAAAAACAATGCATCCCTAAGCAGACGGCTATGCGCTGCCTAGATTCACGAAAGTGCACATCTGAGTGGTCCTCTTAATACATCTCATCTTATACCAACGAGTAGCAAGAAATCATAGGGGAAAATATTCTTGAAGGCACCCAGTCAAGAAAAACATGATGGAACAAAAATAAACTTAAATTTCCAAACCAGTCAACTCCATCTGGTTCAAAATAAAACCACCACAATTACAAATTCATCAGTCGATGTAATATTACCCAATACAATAACTATCAAATAACCAATTCATCACACAATCCTCAGAAACGTTCTCGCCATCTGACATCAGGAAGACAGCAACGATGCAGGATGTCCCTCATCGACAGAAACCGGCGGTACAACTCATAGCTCACATACCCTTCCTAAAGGAAAACCAAATGAAAACATCAATGTACAAAAAAAATAAAAATGTATTGTTCTTGCAACAAAGGCAGAAACTAACGAAAATGAAGTCTTCACTTATAGTAGCTCCATATTTCAGGTGATCAAAGGTAAGTGGCTTCAAATCCCAGTAGTGACGAAGAAGTTCTGGAAAAGAGGACTCCAGCTTGCAGAAAGATTCATCAATGATGGCTCTTGCTAAGTCCTCCATGGAATCCCTTTCTTGACCGCCTTTTATCATGAACTTCTCTTGGATATCGGCGTGGTACCCTTCTGGAATTCTGATGAAATCTTGAAAAAGAGCATCTCTAATATTCCTGACGCCCACACTAGAGAAAGTTATACCTCTATTCTCAAGGAAATCCTTCAGGACAGGGCACTCTGTCCTGGCCTTGCAGAAGTGATAGACCAAAACATGATTCCGCATAGCCAGTTGCATGACGGCGACTTTTCTATGCCCATACCAATCCTTTCGTGTGAACTCCATGCCGAGACCAACAAACTTGTACTTCTCCTTGCGCAACCAGTCCTCGTACAAGGCAATGATCTTCTCCACCTTGCCAGGCTTGTTGGTATACCACACGTCGAGCTTCGTGTTACCATCGGCAACTATCAGATGGTACTCGGTGGTGTTCAAAAAGTCATCCATGGCAGCGAGCAGCAAGGTGCCAATGGAGACTCCTGAGACCCTGCGACAAGGTTAGGGAGTGGTAAGGAGGGTGGGAACTGCCTGATGTTCTGCGGCTACAATACGACGTGGAGACCTCACAAACACGGCCAGTATTTAGCCTTGGCGAGGGACGTTTGGGTTACCATACGCATTAACGTGTGAACTAGGAGCAGCGTATAGACGGTTGTGCTTCCAAAGCTCATGGAACCATGCACTTCGTAAAGTCACGGTTGTGCACAAATAATTGATACCGCGGAGAAACCGAGGAGCCTCAAACTTTATTTTATGGTAACTGACACACTGAATAGTCACATCGAACAGCCACCACATTGGTCATCGATTCCTCCTTTGAACAAAGACCACCGATGGAAGAATCCAATGAAGCAAACGAACAGCCTGCCGGACACCTTAGATCCGAAGGCCAGAACTCATCCGTCCCTCATCTAGCTAGATTCACACCATCTGTCCCTCGAGAGTCAAGGCTGGTTTCACGTGAGGCATGGGTATGCAGGCACAAGACACACATACATGTCTATTCCACAGGCACGAGCGTACAACTTTTGGAGATATCAGTCGGTATCACAATAGGCACGTACACATGCGGGCAGAAACTCGCCGGAAACACGTCAATGCAGGTAACGAACGCACGAAAACATAGCCTCTACAGGCACGTGCATCGGCTTCGTGAGCCACATGATCTTTTCCGTCTTGTTTTTCAGTCTCGACCTAAATCCTCTGGATACAAATCATCTGAATGCAAAAAAGAGACCTCAAAGAGGCACCAGTGAGAACACTCTGTTCGAGAGTCATGTCATGTATCACGTGAGATACATCAATACTTGAAGCAAATCAACGGCACAAGTCGGAGAGCCACAGTTTTAAAGACTCCGAACGCGCAGGCGTGTAGAAGCATAGGCACGACGAGTAACAGCCACTGCATCCCCTCACGGACGGATGTCTGACACCACGAGCACGAAGAGTCACAACCAGTGTGTCCCCTGAGAAACATGAATGCAGGCACAGGAGGCACAGAACTGCAGCGTATACAGGCACGGAATTGCGGCTTCTCAGCGCACATGCACGGCTTTGGAAATGGCGTTCTCGAGGCACAAGTACAAACCAGCTGGATGCACAATAGAGTGGTGGCAGAGGCACGGTTGTGCAGTCTCAAGAGAAATTGTCGTGTGACACCAGCACATACAGACATCACGTGTGTCGCATGAGGTACAAAAATAGCGGAAAAGAAGCCACGGAGTGAAGCCTCCACATACACGGATGCCGGGCTTCTAAAGGCACGGTCCCGAAGAACACAAAGACAGGGTACTGAAATGTTGCCTCGTACATTAGTAGACATGCCACTCTCGTGCGAATGTGTAAAATACAACAATACAAACACAAACAAACGGCGCTGAATATAAGCCAAACAAAAAACACGCTTCTCCCAAACAATACATATGTGTCACGTCACGGACGGACGTCTGCACCAGAGGCACGTAGAGTCACAGCCAGCATGATGCCTGAGACACACAAATGCACGTACAGGAGACACGGAATTGAAGCGTATACAGTCACGCAATTGTGGCTTCTTGGAGTTCTCGAGTCACGGGTACAAACCAGTTGGATGCACAAAAGAGTGATGGAAGAGGCACGGTTGTGCAGTCTCAAGAGAAACTGCCGTGTGACACCAGCACAAACAGACATCACGTGTGTCACGTGAGGTACAGAAATAGCAGAAAAGAAGCCACGGGAGTGAAGCCTCCGCAGACACGGATGTCGGGCTTCTAAAGGCACGGTCCCGAAGAACACAAAGACAGGGTACTGAAATGTTGCCTCGTACGTTAGCAGACGTGCCTCTCTTGTGCGAACGTGTAAAAGACAACAATTCAAACACAAATAAATGGCACTGAATATACGCCAAACACAAAGTGCGCTTCTCCCAAACAATACATATGCGCCACTTCAACAGGTTACCTAAATGTACATGAACTCGTGCAAAACGTCAACAATGAACTTGTAACATGAAAAAACATTAAAAAATTATTTTCACATAGCATGAGACAAGCCAAACACGATACTGAATAACAAAACGGTACTCCATAGGATTGAACTAAAAGTACTCATTAATTATACAAAAAAAGAAATGAAAGTCTTCCAGGAGTCCATTCCGCTCAGAAACGTCCACACAAACGTCCACCGTGACCATTCTACTCAGTTGGAGTTCTGCTCTGAAACATCAACGGCCTCTGCGGTCGGGAAGACAACGGGGATGCATCATGTCCTTCATCGAAAAAACCCGAGGTAGAGCTCGTAGCTCACATACCCATCCTAAAACAAAAAACGGATGAGAATGAAGATATACGTAAAGGGGAAAAAAGTACTATTGTTGCAGTAAAACAAAAATATAACGACAGAAAATCATAAAAAATGAAGTTTTCACTTACAATTGCCGCATATTTCAGGTGTTCAAGGGAAAGCGGCTTCCATTCCCAGTAGTCATGCAGACCCTTGGGAAAAGACGACTTCATACTCAAGTAAGATTTGTTTATGACGGCTCCTGCCAAATCTGACATGGAATCCCTTAGATTGCCTCCTTTGATCATGAGCTCCTCTTGAAGATCGATGTGACACTCTATTGGGGTTTTGAGGAAACTGTTTGCGAGAACATCCCTATCGTTCCTGACGTCGACACTAGTGAAAATGATATCTTTGTTCCGAAGGAAATCCTTTAGAGGAGCGCACTCCGTCCTGGCCTTGCACAAGTGATAGACAAGAACATGCTTGCGCATCGCCAGTTGCATGACGGCGACTTTTCTACTACGATCAAAATAATCCTCTCGTGTGTACTCCAGATCAAGACCAGCAAACTTGTACCTGTCCTCACACATCCATTCCTCATAAAGAGAAAGAATCTCCTCCACCTTGTAGGGCTCGTTGGTGTACAACACCTCGAGCCTGGTATTACCATCGGCATCTATAAAGAGACGCTCAGTATTGTTCCTGAAGTCATCCATGGAAAAGACGGTGACACGACAATGGAGTCTGAATGTGCTTCTCGTACGAGGCGAGGATGATGGGAGCTACCTGCACTTCTCTGGAGAGAATAAGACACGATAACCTCCCGGAATAGATACTTAACCTTGGGGAGAGACGACTCAGTTACCATGCGCCCATTAAATTGCATCAGGGACGGTGTGGATGGACGGTTGTGCTTCTACAGCTTATGAAACCATGCACTTCAAAAGTCACGGCTGCCACGCTATAATCGAGGAGCCTCTAGGTTAACTCTAGCACGGTATCTGGCACAATGAATACTAACAATAAATAGCCATCCCATCCGTCACTAGCACATCTTTTGACCGAGAGAACAATGAGAGGAGGCAAACTAGATGACCCTGTCATACAAATACTACACGGGGAGTGAACCAAATTAGAAGCACGGTTCGGCCAGCACAAAAGCCACACGCGTGCCTCCACTTTGCTTAAAGACAAACCTCAGTGATATCAACGGACCTGCATCTATATGCCTGCACGTACCACTGAAAACATTGCCAAAACAAAAGCACGTCCATGCTTCTGACATACAGATAACTGTGCGCTATCATACATATTCCCGCCTGAACCCAACGTACATAAAAACAGTGGCTCCCTGGGTCAACGACTATTGAAATTTTTTTTGCAATAACGGAGTCACGAACCGTGGCTCCATTCCAGATGCAAAAGTGCCTCTCATTAGGAACCATCATGCCTCCCGTCAATTTGCCTCCCCCGACGTATCGACCATGCCTCTCCTTCTACAACGACCGCGCATCTAATAACATCATCACTGTTCCTCTCCTAAAAACACACCCAACTATACCTGACTAAATATGTGATTAAAAAAATTAAAACACAGAAGCACGAGTATGCTTTTCAGCATGTATAACCGTGCCTCGCAAAAAGTATGTAAGGTAGGATAGGCACGTAAAAGACTCCGCTGGGAGGCAGCACAGCTGGACAACTATAATGGGAGGCAGCTGGATGAGTCAAACATCTCGTGTCTCCATAACACCTCGGAATGCACGCACACCATCTACAACCAGCATTCATTCCATTTCGCAGAATAAAAAATAAAACAAGAAGCACTCATTACTACTCTTGCTCTCTCCCGTCTTCTTTATATTTCAATAAGCTCCGACTCCCTCAGCCACATCACAACTCATTTGCCTTCTCCGTCGCCTGCTTCTAGGGTTCGTCCTTCTTCTCCGTTGCCTACTTCTAAGGTTCGTGCTTCTTCCCAGCAATCAATCGATTAATTTCGAAGCCATGCTTCTCTCCTACATTGCTGGCCGTGGGTGCTTGCCCTAAGCTTCCCATCACAACCCATCTACCTTATCCGACCACCAACTTCTAGGGTTCGTGCTTCTTCCCCGCACACAATCTCATTTCAAACAAGTAATGTAGAGTTTTTATTGGGTCTCTCGATTAACTTCTAAGCCGTACTTCTCTCATAGATTTGCTAGCCGTGTGTGCTTGCCCTAAGCTTCCCCTACCCCAATCTCCGTTCGTCAACCCTCGTTCTTCTTCTCTCCCAGGTAAAAAGCATATGCGTAAGCAGCATGCTCCGATCCATATTTACGTTTTACGTTTTGGTTTTTCATTTGATAGTTATTGAAGCATCAGATCCGGTACAACGACTTCATTCTCTAAAGGAATATAAAAACCATTTGAAAATCTAAACAAGTGTTCTAAACTCTGTCATACTGATTTTCTGGAAGGAGTAGATGAGAAGATTTCTGGTAAATTTGTAGTTATTGTCTGCCTTCATACGGATATTTTAATATGGCTAACATAGTTGAAGCTAGTCGTTGTCTACCTTCAACGTTGAGGCTTGTTTTTAATTTGTTATCATATTCTTGTTTTCTTAACATAATTGTTCTAAATTATTTAGGTATGGTTTGCCCTACCTGCCGCCAGCCAGGCGGCCCTTGCGAACCACACCCTGAAGTTCTCCAGGAGTTTGAGGTTATTCTTGATGAAAATTGCTGGAGCCGCATGGTTAGTAAGTATCACTAACATATTAGTTGCCTACAACACGGTAGAAATCGTCACTGTTACTCATACCCCCTTGCACCTACACTAGGTTCCCCTGCTGTCACTTCTTCGCACCTGCCATGTGTTTTCATTTCCCATTAGTTTCCTGCCTATGCCCTGATTAATATAATCCATTAGTTTTGCCTACCTATGTCTTGATTACTATAGTGCATCTTCAGTTCTAATTAAAACTAGTCAACATATGCCAAAAATCTGTATCCATTAATTTATAATACCATTATGTTGTTATCTGTAATTCTTATCAAAAAATCATATCCAAATTAAGAAAACTTTAAACATTAATAGTACGCGGGTTCAAAGTTATACTTACAGGTTGTTATTTTTACTATTTTTCCAGTATGTACCTTGTAACGTCAGAGCTTTTCTCGCTGAGTACATCGACGAGAGGAAGGAAGAAGCAAGAAAATTGCGTAAAGAGCAGGTAGAGCCAGCCCTTTTTACACATGAAGAAAGGTCTTACAATGCTTTGTTTAAGCATAGGGCGAACTACACAAAGTTCTGCGGTGGTGAGTGGAACACCTTTGCGGATGATTACCAGCTTCGTGCTGGAGGCCGCATAGAATTCGAACTACCACACGAGGGTCTCAATCTCAAAATACAAACATATCGCAATGACAAAAGGCTGCTTCCATTACCCCATGTTGGTACGTATTTAATATTACAAACTTATCTTCTTTGGCTGTATTTTGATATGCATGCATCAAAATGAATAATATTAACCCGTGTTACATAAAACTTTATCTAACTTTAAAATCTTGTTCTTTTTCTAGCTCTTGACGACCTTTCTTCTGACGATTTCGACCATGTTCACTGATGTATCTACTCTAAGGATATTGAACTTACCTACAACCAGACACGATTCTTTCTACAACGCCTTTTTGGAGATACTTTCATCCATTGCCATCCATTTGTACACGTCTTGACTCCCACTAACACCAAAGACTGCGTCATGGTTGGTTACATCTGTCCTTGTTAAAATACCAAACGTATTTTGCTCATATATATATATAAACAATATTGACGAAATCTTGCTTATATGTAAAATTATAAAGAACCTATTTATTCAAACCTAAAACAACAAAACTTTTGTTGTTCTCTTAATATGTTGTTTTATCTGTTTACACACAAACCTGAACATGCCAGGAATTATATTACTTTCAATTTGGAATTTCTTCATGTTTGCGCACTCACCGTATTCAGCCATTCTTTTATTTATTGTCCAAGTGGCAATTCAACGGTTTTAATTTCCATTTAATTTAGTTTTCTTCTAGAAAATTCCGATGAGCGTTGTCTCGACACTGAAGAGATGGGTGGACATGCCAACCAATGGCACGGTGACCCTTGAAGCTCATGATGAACCTACCCAGGTCATCACTCCTTCGTCGGACTACATCTGCAAAAATGACGGCAGGATGGTAATGAAGGAAATATGCCCTAGAGGCAATAATAAAGTTATTATTTATTTCCTTATATCATGATAAATGTTTATTATTCATGCTAGAATTGTATTAACCGGAAACATAGTACATGTGTGAATATATAGACAAACAGAGTGTCACTAGTATGCCTCTACTTGACTAGCTTGTTAATCAAAGATGGTTATGTTTCCTAACCATGAACAAGGAGTTGTTATTTGATTAACAAGTTCACATCATTAGTCGAATGATCTGATTGACATGACCCATTCCATTAGCTTAGCACCCGATCGTTTAAGTATGTTGCTATTGCTTTTATCCATGACTTATAATTTGTTCCTATAACTATGAGATTATGCAACTCCGTTTGCGGAGGAACACTTTGGGTACTACCAAACGTCCACAACGTAATCGGGTGATTATAAAGGAGTACTACGGTGTATCCAAAGTCAGATGTTGGGTTGGCGTATTTCGAGATTAGGTTTTGTCACTCCGATTGTCGGAGAGGTATCTCTGGGCCCTCTCGGTAATACACATCACTTAAGCCTTGCAAGCATTACAACTAATGAGTTAGTTGCAAGATGATGTATTACGGAACGAGTAAAGAGACTTGCCGATAACGAGATTGTGTTGGAAATATGCCCTAGAGGCAATAATAAAAGGATTATTATATTTCAATGTTCATGATAATTGTCTTTTGTTCATGCTATAAATGTATTATCCGGAAATCGTAATACACGTGTGAACACTTAGACCCAATGAGTCCCTAGTGAGCCTCTAGTTGACTAGCTCGTTGTGATCAATAGATAGTCATGGTTTCCTGACTATGGACATTGGATGTCGTTGATAACGGGATCACATCATTAGGAGAATGATGTGATGGACAAGACCCAATCATAAGCATAGCATAAAAGATCGTATAGTTCGTTTGCTAGAAGCTTTGCCAATGTCAAGTATCTCTTCCTTCGACCATGAGATCGTGTAACTCCGGTTACCGTAGGAGTGCCTTGGGTGTATCAAACGTCACAACGTGGCGGGTGACTATAAAGGTGCATTACAGGTATCTCCGAAAGTATCTGTTGGGTTGACACGGATCGAGATCGGATTTGTCACTCCGTATGACGGAGAGGTATCTCTGGGCCCACTTTCGGTAATGCATCATCATAATGAGCTCAATGTGACCAAGGTGTTGGCCACGGATCATGCATTACAGTGCGAGTAAAGTGACTTGCCGTAACGAGACCGAACAAGGTATTGGGATACCGACGATCGGGTCTCGGGCAAGTAACGCATCGATTGACAAAGGAATTGCATACGAGGTTTGATCGAATCCTCGACATCGTGGTTCAACCGATGAAATCATCGAGGAGCATGTAGGAGCCAACATGGATATCCGACCCGCTGTTGGTTATTGCCCGAGAGTCGTCTCGGTCATGTCTGCGTGTCTCCCGAACCCGTAGGGTCTACACACTTAAGGTTCGGTGGCGCTAGGGTTAGTAGGAAGTCAAGTATGTGACCACGAATGTTGTTCGAGTCCCGATGAGATCCGGACGTCACGAGGAGTTCCTAAAGGTCCGGAGGTAAATAATAATATATAGGAAGTGGTGTTTGGCCATTGGGAAAGTTTCGGGTTTCTGAAAATCACGGACCACCGGAAGGGTCCCGGGTCCACCGGTGGGACCACCTATCCCTGAGGGCCCCATGGGCTGAGAGGGAAGGAACCAGCCCACAAGGGGCTGGTGCGCCCCTAGGGTCCACCCTGCGCCTAGGGTTGAAACCCTAGGGGTGGCGCCCACCGGCTTGGGGGTACTCCACCCCTTGGCCGCCCCCCACAGGAGATTGGATCTCCAGGGCCGCCACTTCTGTGGGGCCTATATAAAGGGGGAGGAGGGGGCTGCTGTACACAACTCCCAAGGCGCAGCCCTCCCTCCCAACACATCTCCTCCTCCGTAGAGCTCGTGAAGCCACTGCCGAGATCTTGCTTCTCCACCATCATCACGCCGTCTTTCTGGGGTGGAGCTGTCTTCCTCAACCTCTCCTTCCCCTTGCTGGATCAAGAAGGAGGAGACGTCGATCGTCCCGTCACGTGTGTTGAACGCGGAGGTGCTGTCCGCTCAGACTTGGCATCGGTGATCTGAATCACGTTCGAGTACGACTCCATCATCACCTTGCAAGCTTCATACACGCGATCTACAAGTGGTATGTAGATGCAAACTCTCTCCGTTACTCGTTGCTTAGATGAACTCATAGATGGATCTTGGTGAAGCCGTGGGAAAAATTTTAATTTTCTGCAACGTTCCCCTTGATGGCATCATGAGCTAGGTCTATGCGTAGTTCTCTAATGCACGAGTAGAACACAATTTGTTGTGGGCGTTGATCTTGTCATCTTACTTGCCTCTACTAGTCTTTTCTTGCTCAACGGTATTGTGGGATGAAGCGGCCGACCAACCTTACGTGCGCTTCGTGAGACCGGTTCCACCGATGACATGCACTAGTTGCATAAGGTGGTGGCGGGTGTCTGCTCTCCCACTTTAGTTGGAGCGGAATCGATGAACAGGCCCTTATGAAGGGTAAATAGAAGTTGACAAAATCACGTTGTGGTGATTCGTAGGTAAGAAAACGTTCTTGCTAGAACCCAATCGCAGCCACGTAAAAGATGCAACAACAACTAGAGGACGTCTAACTTGTTTTTGCAGCGATTGATCATGTGATGTGATATGGCCGAAGTTGTGATGAATGTTGAATTGTGATGTATGAGATCATGTTCTTGTAATAGGATTCACGACTTGCATGTCGATGAGTATGACAACCGCAGGAGCCATAGGAGTTGTCTTTATTTTTGTATGACCTGCGTGTCATTGAAGAACGCCATGTAAACTACTTTACTTCATTACTAAACGCGTTAGTCATAGAAGTAGAAGTAGTCGTTAGCGTGACAACTTCATGAAGACACGATGATGGAGATCATGATGATGGAGATCATGGTGTCAAGCGGTGACAAGATGATCATGGAGCCCGAAGATGGAGATCAATGGAGCTTGATGATATTGGCCATATCATGTCACAACTATATAATTGCATGTGATGTTTATTATGTTTATGCATCTTGTTTACTTAGGACGACGGTAGTAAATAAGATGATCCCTTACAAAATTTCAAGAAGTGTTCTCCCTAGCGTGCACCGTTGCTACAGTTAAATCGCTTCTAAGCACCACGTGATGATCGGGTGTGATGGATCCTTACGTTCACATACAACGGCGGGTGTAAGACAGTTTTACAAATAAAACACTTAGGGTTAACTTGACGAGCCTAGAATGTGCGGACATGGCCTCGAACACGGAGACCGAAAGGTCGAACACGAGTCGTATGGAAGATACGATCAACATGAAGATGTTCACCGACGATGACTAGTCCGTCTCACGTGATGATCGGACACGGGCTAGTCGACTCGGATCGTGTAACACTTAGATGACTAGAGGATGTCTAATCTAAGTGGGAGTTCATAATTTTGATTAAGAACTTTATTATCATGAACTTAGTCTAAAACCTTTGCAAATATGTCTTGTAGATCAATGGCCAACGCTAATGTCAACATGAACTTCAACGCTGCTCCTAGAAAACCAAGCTGAAAGATGATGGCAGAACTATACGGATTGGGTCCTAACACGAGATCATCCTCATAGCTGCCAGAAGCAATATGTCCTAGAAGGACCGCTAGGTGCCGCTCCGTCGAGAGAACCAAGACGTTATGAACGCTTGGCAAACTCGTCTTGATGATTACTCCCTCGTTCAAGGCGGCATGCTTTACAGACTTAGAACCGGGGCTCCAAAAGCGTTTTGAGCATCACGGAGCATATGAGATGTTCAAGAGCTGAAACTAGTTTTCCAAGCTCATGCCCGGTCGAGAGATATGATGTCTCCGACAAGTTCTACGGTTGTAAGATGGAGGAGAACAGTTACACGAGGAACACATCCTCAAGATGTCAGGTTACACGCACGTATGACCCAGTTGAACATTAACCTCCCGATGAGGCGGTCATTGACAGAATCCTCCATCGCTCCCACCAAGCTACAAGAGCTTTGTGATGAACTACAACATGCGGGGATGGTAAAGACCATTCTGAAGTGTTCTCGATCTTTGAAGTCAGCAGAGGCTGAAATCAAGAAAGAACATCAAGTGTTGATGGTCAATAAGACCACTAAGTTCAAGAAGGGCAAGGGTAAGAAGAACTTCAAGAAGGACGGCAAAGATGTTGCCGCGCCCTGCAAGCTTTGTTGCCGGAAGAAGTCAAAGAATGGACCCAAGCACGAGACCGAGTGCTTTTATTGCAAGGAAAGGGCATTGAAGCGGAACTACCCCAAATACTTAGCGGATAAGAAGGCCGCAACACCAAGGTATATTTGATATACATGTAATTGATGTGTACCTTACCATTACTCGTAGTAACTCCCGGTATTTGATACCGTGCCGTTGCTCACATATGTAACTCACAGCAGAGCTGCGGAATAAACGGAGATCATGAAGGGCGAGGTGACGATCTTGCGTCGGGAATGGTTCCGAGTCGATGTGATCGCCGTCGACACGCTGCCTCTACATTTACCTCGGATTAGTTTTAAACCTCAATAATTGTTATTTAGTGCCAAGTTTGAGCATGAACATTGTATCTGGATCTCGTTTGATATGAGATGGCTACTCATTTAAGTCCGAGAATAATGGTTGTTCGATTTATATGAGAGATATGTTTTATGGTCATGCTCCGATGGTCAATGGTTTATTCTTGATGAATCTCGGCGTAATATTACACATGTTCATAGTGTGGATGCCAAAAGATGTAAAGTTGATAACGATAGTCCCACATACTTGTGGCATCGCCGCCTTGGTCACATTGGTGTCAAGCGCATGAAGAAGCTCCATGCCGATGGACTTTTAGAGTCTCTTGATTATGAATCGTTTGACACATGCGAACCTTGCCTCTTAGGCAAATGACCAAGACTCCGTTCTCCGAACAATGGAGCGAGCAACCAACTTGTTGGAAATCATACATACCGATGTGTGCGGTCCAATGAGCGTTGAGGCTCGCGGAGGATATCGTTATGTTCTCACTCTCACGGATGACTTAAGTAGATATGGGTATGTCTACTTAATGAAACACAAGTCTGAGACCTTTGAAAAGTTCAAGGAATTTCAGAGTGAGGTAGAGAATCAACGTGACCGAAGATAAAATTCTTCTGATCGATCGTGGAGGAGAATACTTAAGTCACGAATTTGGTACACACTTAAGGAAATGTGGAATCGTTTCACAACTCACGCCGCCGAACACCTCAAATAAACGGTGTGTCCGAACGTCGTGTCGCACTCTATTGGATATGGTGCGGTCTATGATGTCTCTTACCGATTTACCGCTATCATTTTGGGGATACGCTCTAGAGACAGCTACATTCACTTTAAATAGGGCACCGTCTAAATCCGTTGAGACGACACCGTATGAATTATGGTTTGGGAAGAAACCTAAGCTGTCGTTTCTAAAAGTTTGGGGATGCGATGCTTATGTCAAGAAACTTCAACCCGAAAAGCTCGAACCCAAGTCGGAAAATGCGTATTCATAGGATACCCTAAGGAAACTGTCGGGTATACCTTCTACTTGAGATCCGAAGGCAAGATCTTTGTTGCCAAGAACGGATGCTTTCTAGAAAAGAGTTTCTCTCGAAAGAAGTAAGTGGGAGGAAAGTAGAACTTCGATGAAGTACTACCTCTCGAGCAGGAAAGTGGTGCGGCGCGAAACCGCTCTGTAATGCCCACACCAACTCAAGAGGAAATCATTGATGATGATCAAGGTACTTCGGATCAAGTTACTCTTGAACTTCAAGGTCCACAAGGACACGCTCCGCACTGAGTGGTGCGGCAACCTGTCATGGAAATCATGTTGTTGAACAACAATGAACCTTCGAACTATGAAGAAGCAATGGCGGGCCGGATTCCAACAAATGGCTTGAGGCCATGAAATCCGAGATAGAATCCATGTATGAAAACAAAGTATGGACTTTGACAGACTTGCCCGATGATCGGCGAGCGATAGAAAATAAATGGATTTTTAAGAAGAAGACGGACGCGATGGTAATGTTACCATCTATAAAGTTCGACTTGTCGCTAAGGGTTATCGACAAGTTCAAGGGATTGACTACGACGAGACTTTCTCTCCGTGGCGAAGCTTAAGTCCGTCCGAATCATGTTAGCAATTGCCGCATACTATGATTATGAGATATGGCGATGGACGTCAAAACGGCATTCCTTAACGGACATCTTAAGGAAGAGCTATATATGATGCAGCCGGAAGGTTTTGTCGATCCTCGAACGCTAACAATGTATGCAAGCTCCAAATGATCCATTTATGGACTGGTGCAAGCATCTCGAGTTGGAACATTCGCTTTGATGAGATGATCAAAGCGTTTGGGTTTATGCAGACTTATGGAGAAGCTGCGTTTACAAGAAAGTGAGTGGGAGCTCCGTAGCATTTCTCTGTTATATGTAGATGACATACTCTTGATGGGAAATGATACGACACTCTGGACAGCATTAAGGCCTACTTGAACAAGTGTTTTTCAATGAAGGACCTTGGAGAAGCTGCTTATATATTAGGCATCAAGATCTATAGAGATAGATCGAGACGCCTCATAGGTCTTTCACAAAGCACATACCTTGATAAGATTTTGAAGAGGTTCAAAATGGATCAGTCCAAGAAGGGTTCTTGCCTATGTTACAAGGTGTGAGATTGAGCTCGGCTCGACCACCCACCACGGCAAAAGATAAAGAAGAGATGAGTGTCATCCCTATGCTTCACCATAGGATCTATTATGTATGCCATGCTGTGTACTGACCGATGTAAACCTTGCCGTAAGTTTGGTTGCAAGATACCAAAGTAACCCCGCAAGGAACACCGGACAGTGGTCAAGAATATCCCGAAGTACACGAAAAGGACAAAGGACATGTTTCTCGTTTATGGAGGAGCGAAGAGCTCGCTCGTAAAGGGTTACGTCGGCGCTTAGCCGACTCAGATCTGATGACTCAAGTCACAAACCGGATACGTGTATATGTTGAATGGTGGAGCGATGGTAGGTGCAGTACAAGCGAGCGTCGTGGCGGGATCTACGTGTGAAGCGGAGTACATGGCGGCCTCGGAGGCAGCGCATGAAGCGATTTGGATGAAGGAGTTCATCACCGACCTAGGAGTCATACCCAATGCGTCGGGGCCGATCAAACTCTTCTGTGACAACACTGGAGCTATTGCCCTTGCCAAGGAGCCCAGGTTTCACAAGAAGACCGAGCACATCAAGCGTCGTTTCAACTCCATCCGTGAAAATGTTCAAGATGGAGACATAGAGATTTGCAAAGTGCACACGGATCTGAATGTCGCAGATCCGCTTGACTAAACCTCTCTCGCGTGCAAAACATGATCAACACCGAACTCTATGGGTGTTCGATTCATCACAATGTAACTAGATTGGTGACTCTAGTGCAAGTGGGAGACTGTTGGAAATATGCCCTAGAGGCAATAATAAAAGGATTATTATATTTCAATGTTCATGATAATTGTCTTTTGTTCATGCTATAAATGTATTATCCGGAAATCGTAATACACGTGAACACTTAGACCCAATGAGTCCCTAGTGAGCCTCTAGTTGACTAGCTCGTTGTGATCAATAGATAGTCATGGTTTCGACTATGGACATTGGATGTCGTTGATAACGGGATCACATCATTAGGAGAATGATGTGATGGACAAGACCCAATCATAAGCATAGCATAAAAGATCGTATAGTTCGTTTGCTAGAAGCTTTGCCAATGTCAAGTATCTCTTCCTTCGACCATGAGATCGTGTAACTCCGGTTACCGTAGGAGTGCCTTGGGTGTATCAAACGTCACAACGTGGCGGGTGACTATAAAGGTGCATTACGGTATCTCCGAAAGTATCTGTTGGGTTGACACGGATCGAGATCGATTTGTCACTCCGTATGACGGAGAGGTATCTCTTGGGCCCACTCGGTAATGCATCATCATAATGAGCTCAATGTGACCAAGGTGTTGTACGGGATCATGCATTACGATGCGAGTAAAGTGACTTGCCGTGTGAGGACCGAACAAGGTATTGGGATACCGACGATCGGGTCTCGGGCAAGTAACGCATCGATTGACAAAGGAATTGCATACGGGTTTGATCGAATCCTCGATATCGTGGTTCAACCGATGAAATCATCGAGGAGCATGTAGGAGCCAACATGGATATCCGCACCCGCTGTTGGTTATTGCCCGAGAGTCGTCTCGGTCATGTCTGCGTGTCTCCCGAACCCGTAGGGTCTACACACTTAAGGTTCGGTGGCGCTAGGGTTAGTAGGAAGTCAAGTATGTGACCACCGATGTTGTTGAGTCCGGATGAGATCCCTGACGTCACGAGGAGTTCGGAAGGGTCCGGAGGTAAAGAATAATATATAGGAAGTGGTGTTTGACCATCGGGAAAGTTTGGGGTTACTGGGCAAAATCTGGGACCACCGGAAGGGTCCCGGGTCCACCGGTGGGACCACCTATCCGGAGGGCCCCATGGGCTGAGAGGGAAGGAACCAGCCCACAAGGGGCTGGTGCGCCCTAGGGTCCACCCCTGCGCCTAGGGTTGAAACCCTAGGGGTGGGGCGCCCACCGGCTTGGGGGTACTCCACCCCTTGGCCGCCCCCCGGAGATTGGATCTCCAGGCCGCCACCTGAGGGGCCTATATAAAGGGGGAGGGAGGGGGCTGCTGTACACAACTCCCAAGGCGCAGCCCTCCCTCCCCAACACATCTCCTCCTCCGTGAGCTCGTGAAGCCTCAGCCGAGATCTTGCTTCTCCACCATCATCACGCCGTCGTCTTTCTTTGGTGGAGCTGTCTTCCTCAACCTCTCCTTCCCCTTGCTGGATCAAGAAGGAGGAGACGTCGATCGTCCGTGTCGTGTGTTGAACGCGGAGGTGCTGTCCGTTCGAGACTTGGCATCGGTGATCTGAATCACGTTCGAGTACGACTCCATCATCACCTTGCAAGCTTCCGCACGCGATCTACAAGTGGTATGTAGATGCAAACTCTCTCCCGTTACTCGTTGCTTAGATGAACTCATAGATGGATCTTGGTGAAGCCGTAGGAAAAATTTTAATTTTCTGCAACGTTCCCCTTCAGATTGAACTAGGTATTGGATACCGACGACCGAATCTCAGGCAAGTAACATACCGATGACAAAGGGAACAAACGTATATTGTTATGCGGTCTGACCGATAAAGATCTTTGTAGAATATGTAGGAGCCAATATGGGCATCCAGGTCCCGCTATTGGTTATTGATCGGAGACGTGTCTCGGTCATGTCTACATTGTTCTCGAATCGTAGGGTCCGCACGCTTAAGGTTTCGATGACGGTTATATTATGAGTTTGTGTATTTTGATGTACCGAAAGAGTTCGGAGTCCCGGATGTGATCACGGACACGACGAGGAGTCTCGGAATGGTCGAGACGTAAAGATTGATATATTGGACGGCTATGTTCGGACATCGGAATGGTTCCGAGTGGTTTGGATAATCTGAGTGCTTGGGAGGGTTACCGAACCCCCGGGAAGTAATGGGCCTTAATGGGCCAAGAGGGAGAGAGAGGGCTGCGCCAGAGGTGGCGCCCCCCATGGGGAGTCTGAATTGACAAGGAGGGGCGCCCCCCTCCTCTCTCCTCTCCTCTCCTTCCTTCCCCTTCCCTCCTAGTTGGACTAGGAAAGGGAGTCCTACTCCCACTAGGAGGAGGACTCCCCTCCCTTGGTGCGCCCCTCTAGGGCCACGGCCCTCCCCTTGCTCCTTTATATCACGAGGCGGGGGCACCCTAAGACACACAAGTTGATCCTTGAGATCGTTCCTTAGCCGTGTCGGTGCCCCCTCCACCATAATCCACCTCGGTCATATCGTAGCGGTGCTTAGGCGAAGCCCTACATCGGTAGAACATCAAGATCGTCACCACGCCAGTTGTCTTGACGGAACTCTCTCCCGGAGCTTTCTTTGGATCGGAGCCCGAGGAGCGCCACCGAGCTGTACGTGTGTCAAGAACTCCTGAGGCGCCAGAGTAACGGCGCTGGGATCGGTTGGATCGCAAGGAGAACGTACGACTACTTCCTCTACATTGTGATCGCTTCCGCTTCGGTCTACGAGGGTACGTAGACAACACTCTTCCCTCTCGTTGCTATGCATCACCATGATCTTGCGTGTGCGTGGGAAAATTTTTGAAATTACTCGTTCCCCAACAAAGGCATCCGAGCCTAGGTTTTATGGTTTGATGTTTTGCACGAGTAGAACACAAGTGAGTTGTGGACGATACAAGTCATACTTGCCTACCAAAGATGTCATACTTTGGTTCAGCGGTATTGTTGGATGAAGCGGCCGGACCGACATTACGCCAGACGCTTACGCGAGACTGGTTCTACCGCCGTGCTTTGCACAAAGGTGGCTAGCGGTGTCGGTTTCTCCAACTTTAGTTGAACCAAGTGTGCTACGCCTCGTCCTTGAGAAGGTTAAAACGGAGTCTATTTGACGAAGTATCATTGTGGTTTTGATGCGTAGGTGAGATTGGTTCTTGCTTAAGCCCGTAGCAGCCACGTAAAATTTGCAACAACAAAGTAGAGGACGCCTAACTTGTTTTTGCAGGGCATGTTGTGATGTGATATGGCCAAGACGTGATGCTATATTTTATTGTATGAGATGATCATGTTTTGTAACCTAAGTTATCGGCAATCGGCAGGAGCCATATGGTTGTCGCTTTATTGTATGAAATGCAAGCATACATAATTGCTTTACTTTATCACTAAGCGGTAGCGATAGTCGAGAAGCAATAGATGGCGTAACGACAACGATGCTACGATGGAGATCAAGGTGTCGCGCGGTGATTTATGGTGATCACGACGGTGCTTCAAGATGGAGATCACAAGCACAAGATGATGATGGCCATATCATATCACTTATATTGATTGCATGTGATGTTTATCCTTTATGCATCTTATCTTGCTTTGATTGACGGTAGCATTTTAAGATGATCTCTCACTAAAATTATCAAGAAGTGTTCTCCCTGAGTATGCACCGTTGCCAAAGTTCGTCGTGCCCAAACACCACGTGATGATCGGGTGTGATAAGCTCTACGTCCATCTACAACGGGTGCAAGCCAGTTTTGCACACGCGAATACTCGAGTTAAACTTGACGAGCCTAGCATATGTAGATATGGCCTCGAACACGGAGACCGAAAGGTCGAGCGTGAATCATATAGTAGATATGATCAACATGAGATGTTCACCATTGAAAACTACTCCATCTCACGTGATGATCGGTTATGGTTTAGTTGATTTGGATCACGTGATCACTTAGATGACTAGAGAGATGTCTGCTAAGTGGGAGTTCTTAAGTAATATGATTAATTGAACTTAAATTTATCATGAACTTAGTCCCGTAGTATTTTGCAAATTATGTTGTAAGATCAATAGCTTGCGTTGTTGCTTTCATATGTTTATTTTGATATGTTCCTAGAAAATTGTGTTGAAAAATGTTAGTAGCAATGATGCGGATTGGATCCATGATCGAGGTTTATCCTCATTGTCTTTGCTTGAAGAATTATGTCCTTGATGCACCGCTAGGTGACGACCTATTGCGGAGCGGATGCGCGTTATGAACGTTTGGCTAGCTCAATATGATGACTACTTGATAGTTTTGTGCACCATGCTTTATGGCTTAGAATCGGGACTTCAAAGATGTTTTGAACATCATGGTCCATATGAGATGTTCCAGAATTGAAGTTAATATTTCAAGCAAATACCGAGTTGAGAGATATGAAGTCTCCAACAAGTTCTATAGCTAAAAGATGGAGGAGAATCGCTCAACTAGTGAGCATGTGCTCGATTGTGCAGGTACTACAATCGCTTGAATCAAGTGGGAGTTAATCTTCCGGATAAGATAGTGATTGATGAAATTCTCTAGTCACCATCACCAAGTTAGTAGAACTTCGTGATGAACTATAGTATGCAAGGGATGATGAAAATGATTCCCGAGTTTTTCATGATGATGAAATCGATGAAGGTAGAAATCAAGAAAGAACATCAAGTGTTGATGGTTAACAAGACCACTAGTTTCAAGAAAAGGGCAAAGGGATAGAAGGGTACTTCAAGAAGAACGGCAAGCAAGTTGCTGCTCAAGTGAAGAAGCCCAAGTCTGGACTTAAGCCTGAGACTAAGTGCTTCTACTTGCAAAGGGACTGGTTCTCGAAGCGAACTACCCCAAGTATTTGGCGGATAAGAAGGATGGCAAAGTAAACAAAGGTATATTTGATATACATGTTATTGATGTGTACTTTACTAGTGTTTATAGCAACCCCTCGGTATTTGGTACTGGTTCAGTTGCTAAGAGTAGTAACTCAAACGGAGTTTCGAATAAATGAAACTAGTTAAGGGTGAAGTGACGATGTGTGTTGAAAGTAGTTTCAAGATTGATATGATCATCATCGCACACTCCCTATACTTTCGGGATTAGTGTTGAACCTAAATAAATGTTATTTGGTGTTTGCGTTGAGCATGAATATGATTTGATCGTGTTTATTGCAATACGGTTATTCATTTAAGTAAGAGAATAAACTGTTGTTCTGCTTACATGAATAAAACCTTATATGGTTACACATCCAATGAAAATGGTTCATTGGATCTCGATCGTAGTGATACACATATTCATAATATTGAAACCAAAAGATGCAAAGTTAATAATGATAGTGCAACTTATTTGTGGCATGCCGTTTAGGTCATATTGGTGTAAAGCGCATGAAGAAACTCCATGCCGATGGGATTTTGGAATCACTTGATTATGAATCACTTGATTCTTGCGAACCATGCCTTTTGGGCAAGATGACTAAAACTCCGCTTCAACAATGGAACAAGCTACCGACTTATTGGAAATAATACATACCGATGTATGCGATCCAATGAGTGTTGATGCTCGTGGCAAGTATCGTTATTTTCGACCTTCACAAGATGATTTGAGCAGAAATGGGTATATCTACTTGATGAAACATAAGTCCGAAATAGTTGAAAGGTTCAAAGAATTTCAGAGTGAAGTGGAAAATCATCGTAACAAGAAAATAAAGTTTCTGCGATCCGATCATGAGACGAATATTTGAGTTACGAGTTTGGTCTTCAATTAAAACAATGTGGAATAGTTTCACAGCTCACGCCACCGAACACCACAATGTTATGGTGTGTCCAAACATCGTAACCGCACTTTATTGGATATAGTGCAATCTATGATGTTTCTTCTTGATTTACCAATATCGTTTTGGGATCATGCATTAGAGACAACTGCATTCACGTTAAATTGGGCACCATCTAAATCCGTTGAGACGACACTATATGAACTGTGGTTTAGCAAGAAACCCAAGTTGTCGTTTCTTAAAGTTTGGAGTTGCGATGCTTATGTGAAAAAGTTTCATCCTGATAAGCTCGAACCCAAATCGAGAAGTGCGTCTTCATAGAATACCCAAAGGAAATTGTTGGGTACACCTTCTATCACAGATCCGAAGGCAAGATATTCGTTGCTTAAGATGGATCCTTTCTAGAGAAGGAGTTTCTCTCGAAAGAAGTGAGTGGGAGGAAAGTAGAACTTGATGAGGTAATCAGACTGTTCCCTTATTGGAAAGTAGTTCATCACGTAAATTTGTTCTTGTGGCTACTATACCAATTAGTGAGGAAGCTCATGATGATGATCATGTAACTTCGATCAAGTTACTACCGAACCTCGTAGGTAAAAGCAGTGAGATCCGCACTGAGTGGTACGGTAATCCTGTTCGGAGGTCGTGTTACTTGACCATGACAAACCTACGAACTATGAGGAAGCGATGATGAGCCCAGATTCATAAAATGGTTTGAGGCCATGAAATCGAGATATGATCCATGTATGAGAACAAAGTATGGACTTTGATGGATTTGCCCGATGATCGGCAAACCATAGAAAATAAATGGATCTTCAAGAGGAAGACGGACGCTGATAGTAGTGTTACTATCTACAAAGCTAGACTTGTCGAAAAAGGTTTTGACAATGTTCAAGATGTTGAATACAATGAGATTTTCTCACTCGTGTCGATGCTTAAAAGTCTGTCCGAATCATGTTAGCAATTGCCGCATTTTATGAAATCGGCAAATGGATAAACAAAACTGCATTCCTTAATGGAGTTATTAAAGAAGAGTTGTATGTGATGCAACCAAGAGGTTTTGTCGATCCTAAAGGTGTTAACAAAATGTGCATCTATGGACTGGTGCAAGCATCTCGAGTTGGAATATACGCTTTGATAAGTTGATCAAAGCATATAGTTTATACTGAGACTTGCGTTGAAGCCTCAGTATTTACTAGAAAGTGAGTGGGAGCACTACAAAGATTTACGATAAGTATATGTGAATGACATATTGTAGATCGGAAATAATGTAGAATTATTCGCAAAGCATAAAGGAGTGTTTGAAAGGATTTTTCAAAAAAGACCTCGGTGAAGTTGCTTATATATTGAGCATCAAGATCTATAGAGATAGTTCAAGATGCTTGATAAGTTTTTTCAATGAGTACATACCTTGACAAGATTTTGAAGTAGTTCAAAATGGAACAGTCAAAGAAAGAGTTCTTGCTGTGTTACAAGGTGTGAAATTGAGTAAGACTCAAAACCCAACCACGGCAGAAGATAGAAAGAGAATGAAAGTCATTCCTATGCCTTGGCCATAGGTTCTATAAAGTATGCCATGTCTGTGTACCAGATCTGTTGTATACCCTACACTTTGAGTTTGGCAAGGAGTACAATAGTGATCTAGGAGTAGATCACTAGACAATGGTCAAAATTATCCTTAGTGGAATAAGGATATGTTTCTCGATTATGGAAGTGACAAAAGGTTAAAAGTAAAGGGTTACGTCGATGCAAGTTTTGACACCGATCTAGATGACTCTAAGTCTCGATCTAGATACATATTGAAAGTGGGAGCAATTAGCTAAAGTAGCTCCGTGCAAAGCATTGTAGACATAGAAAATTGCAAAATACATAACGGATCTGAATGTGAAAGACCCGTTGACTAAGATTCTCTCACAAGCAAAACATGATCACACCTTAGTACTCTTTGGGTGTTAATCACATAGCGATGTGAACTAGATTATCAATCTAAGAAACCCTTTGGGTGTTGGTCACATGGCGATGTGAACTATGGGTGTTAATCACATGATGATGTGAACTATCGATGTTAATCACATAGTGATGTGATCTAGATTATTGACTCTAGTGCAAGTGGGAGATGAAGGAAATATGCCCTAGAGGCAATAATAAAGTTATTATTTATTTCCTTATATCATGATAAATGTTTATTATTCATGCTAGAATTGTATTAACCTAAACATAGTACATGTGTGAATATATAGACAAACAGAGTGTCACTAGTATGCCTCTACTTGACTAGCTTGTTAATCAAAGATGGTTATGTTTCCTAACCATGAACAAGGAGTTGTTATTTGATTAACAAGGTCACATCATTAGTCGAATGATCTGATTGACATGACCCATTCCATTAGCTTAGCACCCGATCGTTTAAGTATGTTGCTATTGCTTTTATCCATGACTTATACTGTTCCTATAACTATGAGATTATGCAACTCCGCTTGGGAGGAACACTTTGGTACTACCAAACGTCACAACGAATCGGGTGATTATAAAGGAGTACTACAGGTGTCTCCAAAGTCAGATGTTGGGTTGGCGTATTTCGAGATTAGGTTTTGTCACTCCGATTGTCGGAGAGGTATCTCTGGGCCCTCTCGGTAATACACATCACTTAAGCCTTGCAAGCATTACAACTAATGCGTTAGTTGCAAGATGATGTATTACGGAACGAGTAAAGAGACTTGCCGATAACGAGATTGAACTAGGTATTGGATACCGATGATCGAATCTCGGGCAAGTAACATACCGATGACAAAGGGAACAAACGTATATTGTTATGCGGTCTGACCGATAAAGATCTTCGTAGAATATGTAGGAGCCAATATGGGCATCCGGTCCCGCTATTGGTTATTGATCGAGACGTGTCTCGGTCATGTCTACATTGTTCTCGAACCGTAGGGTCCGCACGCTTAAGGTTTCGATGACGGTTATATTATGAGTTTGTGTATTTTGATGTACCGAAGAGTTCGAGTCCGGATGTGATCACGGACACGACGAGGAGTCTCGAATGGTCGAGACATAAAGAATTATATATTGACGGCTATGTTCGGACATCGGAATGGTTCAGAGTGGTTTGGATAATACGGAGTGCCGAGGGTTACCGAACCCCGGGAAGTAATGGGCCTTAATGGGCCAAGAAGGAGAGAGAGGGCTGCGCCAGAGGTGGCGCGCCCCCCATGGGGAGTCCGATTGACAAGGAGGGGCGCGCCCCCTTCCTCTCCCTCTCCTCTCCTTCCTTCCCCTTCCCCTCCTAGTTGGACTAGGAAAGGGAGTCCTACTCCCACTAGGAGGAGGACTCCCCCCTGGCGCGCCCTCTAGGGCCGGCCGCCCTCCCCTTGCTCCTTTATATATATGGGCGGGGGCACCCTAAGACACACAAGTTGATCCTTGAGATCGCCCTTAGCCGTGTGCGGTGCCCCCTCCACCATAATCCACCTCGGTCATATCGTGGCGGTGCTTAGGCGAAGCCTGCGTCGATAGAACATCAAGATCGCCACCACGCTGTTGTCTTGTGGAACTCTCTCCCGAGCTTTGCCGGATCGGAGCCCGAGGAGCGCCACCGAGCTGTACGTGTGTCAAGAACTTGAGGCGCCGGAGTAACGGCGCTGATCGCTTGGATCGCGAGGAGAACGTCGACTACTTCCTCTATGTTGTGATCGCTTCGCCCGGTCTCACGAGGGCGTAGACAACACTCTTCCCTCTCGTTGCTATGCATCACCATGATCTTGCGTGTGCGTAGGAAATTTTTTGAAATTACTACGTTCCCCAACAGGTAATAGAAAAGTCTTCTTTCAAAGACTTCATATCAGCTACATCCTTTGTTGAAAAGAACGTTGTTCTAATCACTTTCAAAGAGCGCCATGACCATTCTGTGTCCATCATCATTCAATGCATTCTGTAGATTCCGTCGAAACCTGCACATAAATGGAAGCAAACAGTGTGTCTCCTAGGATGTTCAGCGCTCATTTCAAGATGATGCCTCCCAGGATCAAAACACTGGTTTATTTAAAATAAGTTTGCTAGTTAGGATGGTACAATAATGTAACTATTATGGACCATGTGCTTGCTTGAACTATCCGAATGATCTTTTGGAACTTACGTAGCTCTTACGGACCCTCTACTCACAGTTTCAACCATCGGAATGATCCTTTGCAACAAATGCTGTTAGAACTACCATAATTATTCATTCAAAAAAATGTAGTTCTAATCCTTTGAAAAGTTCACAATTCGAAACAACAACAACAGAAAGAACCATTTTCAAAAATCAAACGAAACAAGAATCAGTTTTTGATCCAAAACCTATAGCAATGCCATGTTATCAAACTTATTCAAACGATCTACTGAAACATATCTCAATTTAAAACCAAATAGGACTCCATTTTCAAGTGCAAACTATGTTTACTTCACCAACTTTTCATGAACACACAGTTGTGCGCCGAATAACATAACAACAGTGCCTCCCTGACCAAGGAAGACTGTTAATTGAAAAAAACGTTTTCACAACAAAGTCATGACCATGCATCTGCTGAGTGTTCTACCGTTCACACGACTACTTTCACAGCCAAAGATGGAATACGCACATATGGATCACGCACGCAGCACGCAACGAATAAAAAAAAATTCAAAGAACAAGATAAGTGAAAATCTTAAAAAAATAGATAAAACAAACGCCTGTTTCCGAAAATCTACGCCTGGAACCGCCGGGTGATTAGCAACTGCTCTTTGGCGGTTTCCTTTTTTGCACGACAAAAGATCCCTTTCACTTTTCCGACTCCATTTGCATCCTCTTCCTCGAAAGTTTCTCGCCGGCCACAGTTCACCACCGCACACCTCCAGCCATGGACGATGGGAAACCAACAATATTCACCGAGCACATCACTACCCACGGTACAACCGTGCTGGAGGAGGTGTACACCAACGACCCAAGGACCATGGAGCGGATCATCAAAAAGTACGAGGAATGGCTAAAGGAGGAGAAGAACAAGTTCGTCGGCCTCGACCTCGAGTACACACGTAAGAGCAGTTACGTACGACAAGGGATCGTCGTCGTCCAACTTGCCATGCACGAGCATGTCCTTGTATACCACTATCTGCAGTCCGAAAGCGCCCCAGCGTTAGTTGACTCCTGCGCAACGAAAGCGATAACTTTCACCAGCGTCCACACCAGGAACGACAAGACCATGCTTGCCCGTGCATGCATCAGAATTCTAGACGAGCACCACGTCGACATCCAGAGGCTATTCTGCATCAAGGGTGGTGGAGAAAGGGACTCCATGGCTGACCTTGCAGCGGCCATCATCGACCCCTCATACAAGAACATGATGAAATCATTCCCAAAGGAGAAGCACCAGTTCTGGGAGTGGAAGCCGCTTTCGCCGATACACCTTGAGTACGCGGAAAAGGACGGGTATGTTAGCTACGAGTTGTACCATAGAATCCTAATCATCAAGAACGGGCTGCGTCACCTCCACCAACAACCAATGAAAGAAAGACTCCGCCCACGTAAGAACAAAGACAAGGGATCTTCCAGCGGCTGGAAGCGCCGGAAGGGAAACAGTGGTTGGTAAATTGCGAGAAAATGGATCGTGTCGTGATTGATTGATCTGCCGTGATCGAGTGATCGGGTGCGTGGCACAACTATTATGATAATTTAGGTTGAATGAACCCATGTTGTAAATATGTTTGTTGTTGCTCAAAGATGTTGTCTGTATTGTATTACTATTTTACATCTGAACTTTGAACACAGTGGTGTGTGTGTCTAAATGTAATTAGTAAGTTATGTCCCAGTATTGAGCAAGCATATATTGTATCCATGACTATAGAACGAGAGATTGTCACACGACATTGTATTATAATTTTCATACTCAACCTTTACAAGAGGCATCATGCATTTACAAGAATATGTGATGGTATCGTTGCAAACTTTCAGTAGAATGCTTATTCAACATTGGCATGAACAATTTTATAAATATTGCAGAAGAACATTCGGTACACAGACGCAAGGGACAAGAACTTTGTTACTTTGACCACATTGAAAATAAATTAAAATCACACAACACAACCATTTCACATCAAACACCACTCTGTCCATTCATAGGTTCCTCTCCGTACACCAGTTCTCCACGATGCCACAAAACTACACTACCGTGTCCAACTGACCCATGTACAACCATGACTCTCTAAGTGTCAACTCAACCCATGCCTCTGGTGCCACGCGCCCATGACCCTAGAGACTTCACACCTGTGCATCCACAACCGAGACTCTCTAACCAAATATCCGAACCGATGCCTCTACTACCATACATCCGTGCCTCTAGACACTTGACAGCAGCAAGAGGGTTCAAAACCATGCATCCACACAACCGTGCTTGTACTGACTGCACTTCGGTGGCTTCGTTTGCTCGATCGACGTGCCTCACATGAAACCCACAGTAACTCTACGTGCTCCGCGCAAGTGATCGCCCGTGCCTCCACACAACCGTGCCTGTACTGACTTCAATTACGTGCCTCCATTTCCTCAATCCACGTGCCTCACATGAAACCCACTGTAACTCTACGTGCTACACACACGTGCCTCTTGCATGAAACCCACAGTATCTCTGCGTGTTCGGCACGCGTCATCGCCCGTGTAACTTTGGTATTGCACACACGTTCCTCTCAGTATACCCGTGTTCCAAACAACCGTGTCTGTACTGACTGCAATTCCATGCCTCTGTTTGCTCAAACCACGTGCCTCACATGAAACCCATGGTAACTCTACGTGCCTCCACACAACCGTGCATGTTCTGACTTCAATTCCGTGCCTCAGTTTGCTGAATCCAGGCGCCTCTCACATAAAAGAGATGCACAACCATGCCTCAGAGTAAACAACACGCGTGCCTCTACTGTATTTATAACTGTGACCACAATTAAATAACATCCGTCCAAAAAAACATCTTTAAAAGAGATGCACAACCAAGCCTCTTATACATCAAAATCCATTATGTTCAAAGGCTATAACTAACATCATCATGCGTAAGATTGAAGATAACAACAAGCCTCCCAACACGTTGTTTGAAAGTTATCAGCACCAAGCTGTTTACTTCAATAGACGATGCCCGAAGAAAATCACTGAAACCTTCCTGTTTGAACACCATTCTATTACCTAAACCAATGAAGTAGGAGCAAGGAGTGCTCACATATATATCATCATCACCAGATTCTAGAGTAACTTCAAGAGTTAAAACACCAGTTCTAGGAAAAGTCACAAACTCCTTCAAACTCCTCACAACAATACCAGGAATAACCTGACAAAAAACATCAAGCTATCAGAAATAGAATAAAAATTGAAAACTATAAATAGAAGACGTAATAAAAATAAATAAATAAACAAAAACAAAAAACAATGGAAAAAAATCTGACCATATGATGACCATTAACATTCATGGAATCAATCCTGTGAACAAAAAGACAACATGGTATGTAGTCATCATCAAATAGTTGACACCTCATGAAATACATCTGCTGATAATTAAGAAAAACACCACGGGTGTAATAACAACTCCCAACAAGTTCCTTCTCAGAGTCACTCAAACCTTACCAACATACGGTAAAGGAGACAACGCATCTCCACAGGCTCAAGGGAACAGAAAAATCAAAATGTACAATAAAACAAGATAAAAACTTCCTTAAAAATAAACCTTACCAACAGACGGTAAAGGAGACAACGCATCTCCACGACCAACACGATAAAAATCAATGCCAATCCATGTTCCATAATGTTCAAGCCTAATGGTCATTATATCACGAGGACGAACACCATAATCACTGACCAATCGTTCCCAGGAAGGACCATGGAATTTGCTCCTCACACGACCATGACTAAACAGAACACCATACAAATAACCCTCATTGCACTGAAAAGCAAGATCAGTATCTTCGTCACCCCTCCTTATGGCTAAAGCCCTAAACTCCTCGATGTAACGAGCAAGATGAGCTCTAACACTGCACGGAACATACTGCACAACAAATCAAAACAAGGATCATAATCAAAATCTAAACAGCATGGGCAACACCAAAAGAAATAAGAGTGTGTGTCAAAAATTGAACAACTATAAAATGATTTTCTTACAACACGCCTCTAACAACGCCGATCCAGGACCACACTGAACCCATCTACAGAAGAATCAACAGAATAACACGGGCCACCAGACATACGACAAAAAGGACAAGCCATAACTGCAAGGAACACAATGGTTATCAAGAACTAATCCCACAAAACCCAGTTGAAACTTGACATCTGATAGTGTTGGTAGTCCCCACCCGTAACTACCCCATAAATCTCCATATCCCGGAAATATAATAGGAACAAAAAGAGAAACGAAAAGAGAAACAGGGAACCCACGAAGGCAACCAGTAGGGAACGACGATATCGCGAACGGGGAAGCGCGCTCGACGCTAAAGAAGGACTGCCGTAAGAGCAGGCAACAAGCGCGTCGGCCGGAACAGCTGCCGCCGTAACCACACGACAAGAGCAGCGGCGGCGACGGGCGAAGACGACGGCAAAGAAAGAACAGTGCACGACGAGGGTTCGCCCACACTAGAGAGAAACAGATCTCAAAACAGATCAAAATGTATTACAAAACATTAGAAGTATAAGGACTAGGGATGTAAACGGATCGGATCGGATCGGATAATGCCTTTACCATATCCTTTACCACATTTTTTTGTCGGATTCGGGGCGGATCGGATAATGACCGGATGCGGATTCGAATACGGATTATATCAGACTACGGATTCGGAGCGGAAGCGGAGCGGATTCGGACCGAAAGCGGATAAATAAAATCTATGTACATCTTGTCCATAATATCTATCATGATCTATGCAAAGAAGAACAATATATAAGTAACCAATCAATTTTTATTGATAAATGAAATTAATAACTTACACGCTGCACCAGGCAAGACATTAGCCATCATAGGTTCATAGTGTTCTCTGGTTCATAACAGAATATGTTATATACTATGTAAGTGAGCTTGTACAGTATGTGTTTTCAAGTCTATTTTCTGCGCTTGTACGTGCATTTTATGTGTACAGTCATACGGCGGTGCTATTAGGTTTAGGGTTATATGATATTTATATGTGGTGATTCTGATCAGCGATCTAATTGGGTCGTTGGGCTTGTCGATTGGACCAAATTTATCGGATAATCCTATGTGATAACACCGGATAATCCGCAAAAAATACCGGATAATCCACATCCGTTGGATATTATCGATACCATATCCGCTACCATATTCGTTGGATATCCGGTTAACAATTATCCGTATCCGCATCCGTATCCGTCGGATTTGTGAAAGTGCATACCATATCCTTAAAAACGGATGCGGATGCGGATTCAGAACGGAAATTATTCGTACCATATACATCCCTAATAACGACTAAAGTGAAAAAAAGGAAAAACCACAAAGGGAAACCGGAAATCACGGAGAAGCGTCGCGCTTAAGTGTCACGCCATGAGCGCATCGAAAAAGTCTCGGGGCGCTCGCGCGTGACACTTAAGCGGGGGAGCGCCCCGACTAACCGTTGCGGGGAGCGCTCCTCAATTAGTGATTTCGGTATTAAATTCTTATGCGTTTGTCTGCTAGAAAAAAAATTCCGTACATGGGCCACGCGCTGTGGCCCAGCGAAGCTATCCCATTTATTTTTCTGCCCACGCAGCTGGGAAATTTCTATTATCCGCACTGGGCGGCAAATAGGCTCAGTTTCGCACAGGACAACCAATAATGGTCTGGCCCGTTTTTTCTTTTATTCTGTGTTTTACTTCTATTTTTTATTCTTCTTTCCCTATCTTCTCCTTCCAAGTTTATCTTTTTAGAATTTATTTGGTAAATTAAAAAATCTAAAAAAACACTCAGAATTATTTTTTTGGAAAATGTTCAGAATTCCATTTTTTTGCTATTTTAAAAAATATTCCGAAATTGCAAAAAGTTGCCCATTTTTTTTAAAATTATATTTTCCCAAAATTGTTCGATATTTCTAAAAATAAAATTGCATTTCAAAAAATGCTCAGAATTTAAAAAATATTCATGTTTTAGTGAATAAAAAAATAATGTTTCTATATAAAAGATACACATTTTCTAAAAATCTTATGAATTTCAAGCACATATTCGCATTTAAAAAAAATCACAAATTCAAATAATGTTCATGTTTTAATAAAAAAGTTGTGATTTAAAAAATGTTTTTAATTTTAAAAGATGTTCCCTTTCATATTTTGTTTGCGTTTTTTCGAAAGTGTACATAATTGTCAAAAAACTGTTCAGGATTTAAAAATTTGTTCAAGTTTCCTAGAATATTTAGAAATTTCATACCTTAAAATCCCCTAGATTGAAAGGGACTAGAAGGAAGAATAGATTGAATAATTCATGGGCCTTTTCTGGCGTACGATAACGTAACAAAACTCTTAAATGCCCTTGATCAATGAATGGAAAAGTAGCGGATTGATTCTTTCACACGCGGCGAAACCGAGAAGCTAAATATTCTTTTTTTGTATGCACACAAGGTTTTGTTTGTATATATAATTCTCACTGACTTTAAATACATACTATTTTATGTCCCTTTGCAACGCACGAGCATATGTGCTATTTAAATTATATAATTCTCACTGAATTTTTTAGTAATATAGATGGCATAATACTATTTAAATTATCATGCATGGTTGCATGTTGTGGTGGGCCTTTCTTCATGCATGTTGAATGATGAGGTGACATATTTGCATGTTGAGAGAAATAAGTTAGTGGGGCTAACTATTTAGATATAGAAGACTTAGTTCAATCCGTATCTAACACTAAAACGTAATTTTGGGACGGAGTGAGTACTCCCTCCATCTCAAAATTCTTGTTTTAGATTTGTCTAGATACAAATCTACTACCACTATAAAAGAAAGAGAGGGGCTGATCCAAATAATCAGGCGCGTCCGTAGACAAGATCCGATGGTCTGTAATCGTTCCGTGTTTAACCCAACAAGCCACGCAATTAAGCCACCTGCAGTCCATCGATCGCTAAAAGAAATTGTTCGCACGACCTCTCGCTCGCCCGCACAACCTCATGCCCATGCATGTTCCTCCCAAGACGACCTCGCGCCACGCGTCGTCTCCCAGCCGGGAGCAGTCGTCGAGCCGCCGCCGAGCCGCCGGCCGCCCCCAGTCCCCACCGCCATTCGCCCGCGGCCCACAGTCGCCGAGCCGCCGCCGAGCCGCCCGAGCCAAGCCGCAGTCCTCCAATTGTCGCCGAGCCACCCTTCGCCAGTCGCCGCCGCGAGCCGCCTTTGCCGCAGTCTCCTCCTTCGCCACCTTGCCTCCACCGCTCTTATCTCCTCATGAACGTGCGAGGGTTGGCATCGGACTCACCACGGAGAAGATTGCCAAGTACTTCTTATACATTCGCCAGAACGATCACCGTCTTTGCGCCAAGAAGTGCCGCCCGCCTGGGTTCGCTAGCCGCCGTGTGGAGTCGCCTACGTCCGCCGTCTCGACTTCACCTCCATCGCCGCGAATCAACTCACCGCCGCCACGAGTCCGTCGCGCGGCAAGGTATATGTTCTTCGGTCCTCCCGCCCTGCTTGCTGCGTGTGGGTGTGTGTGTGTTGTGTTGGTGCTTGATGTCGCTGGGTGCTTGTCACTGATGTCCTGCTGCTGCTTTGCGCTTGTATCTTGTAATATGCTGCTATGCTTTGTTGTATACCGACGTTGTTTCTTGCTGCAAATGACCTGATGATGTTGTTGCTGTGTTGGCCAGGTTGTGAGTCCAGTGACACATAACATTCAATTATGTGGATTGAAGAAATTATGATTATTCAGTCATTGAGGATATGAAAAGAGGCATAAGGCAACATGTTCTATCAAGAAGTTTCGTTTGCAAAGTAGATAATCTTTGTTTTGAGCCTCCACCAATTTATTGTTCTCCTTGTGTTGCTCGGACAAAACGAAGTGCATCATACTATACTGCTACTGCTACTGAGATTTGCCACAATTTCTGTATCCTGTGTTAGAATGAGGCTCGCAGTTGCACGATTCAGGTGGTAAGGTAATCAATTTCCTAAGGCTAACCTTCATACTTGAATTCTCTAAACTCTTTTTGTTCATGCTAATTTGTTCTAATTGATTGGCTCTAAGGTGGGTTATGTGTGACAAATGTGAACGCTAGAAGCATCAAATTTGTGCCCTTTTTAATTTCAAAAAGGGTGATTCTAAAGAAGCAAAATGTACTTGCCCTAAAGTGTTGTTCTTGGGGCTAAAGATCTGCCAAGGGCCGTGCTTAGCAATCATATACAAGAACAACTCTTTAAACCGTTCAGGGAAGAGAGACACTAACAGGCCATTCATGATGGGAAAAGCTTTGATGAGGTTAGTGTTGCCTCATCAAATTCACAGAATCTTACTTCTTTCCTGAATCTCGTGTACTTCTCAGAAATAGAGATGTGCTGCTCCATCTATTTATTTTTATTCTGTTTGAAGAATTTGACAGTATTTATATGTTTGTTTTGCTACATCCTTGTTTCATGCACGTGCACCTTTTTCCGAATCAGGAGCTTTTCATTACTGAATAAGTACATAGTTATAGTCATACTGAAGGTTGAAAACGAAGCTAGGATTCATTATTTATTCTGGCACACCTTTGCCGCTGAGGCAAAGCATTTTTTGCACGCAGGTCAGCAACAACATTAGCTGGTCTATGCACAAACTTAAATTGAAAACTATAAACTCTACTTAGCTCGGTCACTTCCTTTAGGATGGGGGTGCTCAGTCTTCACCATCACTGGACCAAAATATATTGCTGCTTGATGTATTGTTTTAATGAGGGTTTTGCTTATGAGTGTGTGCAGTATGTATAAGACTAGGAGTATTGGATGGTTGTCAGTCGGCTGTATGTATTTTGAACGAAGTTTGTAGTATGTATAGGGTTGTAGTTAAATTACTATGGGGTGATAAGTTTGTAGTTTGTTAGTAACATCTCCATATTATTGAGTCTGAAAAACTATTGTAGCATCTTTATTATACTGGATTTTATTCATTTTGGTGGGCTGTGAGAATACCTTGAAAAAGAATACCTTGAAGTAGAGAGAATAACTTGAAAAAGAATTTAAATCCCACTAGGCTAAGAAAACTGTGGCGAAATCATCCTCCCATCTCTGGTTCGATTATGCTAACACGTGTCCCTTTTAAATATGCAACAAACACAACGGCAATAGGTTAATGCATGTACTTCATCTTACCTTATATAGTTTTTCTTTAATCTAACCATGTCATCTCATAATATTATTTGGTCGATATTTTACCATGTGCAACATATATGCAAATGTAAACACACGGCAAAAGGTCAGTCAATTCGCAGGGACTAACCTTGTATTGCAGCTATTTGTCCCAAACATCTAATACTCATAACTAACTTCATTGCCTCCATTGTTAGGCTAAAATCTGGAGCCTATAATGGAGTAATTAGTTAATTACTCCATCAGTTCGGAGAAACGCAATCTGACGAATAGTTACAGAGTACATACTGATATGCCATGACCATTTGATAAGAAGAAAGCAGAGTATCTAAAGAAGCAAAACATATCCCGCTAGCAAGAGAAAGTTGCGGCGGCCAGTGAGCATATCCATGGATCTAGCTCAAGACCCCACAATTTTCTTTCTCTATATATTTAGCCTTCTAAAGATTAGTTATTGACAATTCAGATTCAATAGAATGCCCAGAAGCATGAGTATTCAATATCTGTCTTTGTTCTGATATATAGAAGCAGTGGAAATAGAACTTGATTTATCATTCAGTGAGAAATCACAAATTTTCCAAGAATCTCGTATCTTCACAATTTGTTTGGCGGGAGAGTGATGATTGTGGCAGCAAGCTCGCTAGCGATGGAGGGGACGTGAATGGGATTGGGCGGTTCTATAGTGAGTGTGTTAGTTTATGGATGTTGAACTTCTGGATAGGAATGTTTCATTTGACTATTTGTAATCACGTTGGTGGATTATATTGGTGTATATGGATGTTAAACTTCTGGATAGGAATGTTTCATTTGACTATTTGGAGCATGTATATTTCACTCGGAATCCCCACCATTGTTCTTTGTGGACTAATTCTAATTAATACTTGGCAAAAGCATATTAGACTATTCTTTTATAATTAATTCTGATTACTATATTTTGGGTAATTCTGATTACTACTATGTATTTGGTAGGAGCATAGGACACACTTTACAACAAAATTATCTACCATTTTAGTGGACTCAGAATTGAATGATGATATGGTGAGAAGTAGAAACTATGAAAGTGATGAACACAACGGTGAACTCTTATATCCTATGATTTTGGACAACATATTAGACTATTCTTATATAATTAATTCTGATTACTATGTTAATTTGATTCTTATAATGCTGGTCTTGCTAGCTTTCAAAGTAGGCTTCTTATGCGTTTTTTTACAACAAATGCTCATGGAGCTGATATATATTGTAGCATGCCGCATGGATTGAGCTCGAGCCTGACTCCAGCAAGCTTTCTTATAGTTGGTTGTGCTACAGTTTTTAATTTGGTTTCGGATTTTTCAACTTGACATATATGTATTTAGCCCTCATTTACGCATTCTCTGATTCTTTGGGTCATTTTAGAAGTTCTGATAGTTTAATTTATTAGCAGCACGGTGTCGATGATGCTCTACGACTAGCAGAAAAATTCTAATATACCTTTTATTTTCTTACATAGTGTTCCCTACGCTCCCGCAAAAAATAATGTTTCCTACGCGCAAACTCTGCTTTAATGCTTATGTGCGTAGATTATTAACTCGATGTAAATCGATTTCTTTATACTTCTTTGTGCTTGTTACTGCATATTGCGTGTTGATCGCTGACTCGGAATTATGAATTCTACGCACTTTGCATCAAATTTAATTCCCAAAAGAGTTATTCATGTTATGATAGAAATATTTATATTTCATAGTCGAGACGTGCGTTGCACGTACATGCTTACTAGTCTAAGACAAAAAATTTGGGACAGAGGGAGTATTTGTGAACGAGGGAGTGGTTTGTAGGGAATCTATCAAAAAAATTCGTTTTTTTTAGGGAAATCGAACAGTTTCATTAATCCTTCCTTGGAATCTTTGGATCTCTTCTCACGCTCAACGGCTCAAGGTCCCAGATCCAACACGACGCACGTAACCTCCCAAGATCACCCTCCCCGCTTTCAAAAATTAACCGCGACTGCCCCTGTTCATCTCCTCCCCCCACCCCATCCCCCTCCCCGTTCGCGCAAAACCCCTCTCGCGTCCCCTGGGAAGCGGAAATCCAGCGCGCGAAGCCTCCAATCCAACCTCCTCGGCGCCGGCCGCCGCCTCCACCGAAATCCCCGGCGCCCACCACCCCCACCCCTTCCTCCCCGCGCGAGGGATTCGGGGGATTTCGCGGCCGCCCGGCCCAATTCCGCTCCGGCGCGCAAAAACCCTCGCCCCAATGCCCCAGCGGGCCGCCGCCTGAGCCCGCCGCCGCAGCATGGGGAGGATCAAGTCGCGGCCGTCGCGGGCGAGGGGCCTCGGCGCCTGCGCCGCGGAGCCCGACGCGCCGAGCCCTAGCGGCGCCGGCTCCACCAAATCGAAGCGCGCGGCCAAGGGCGAGGCCAGGAGGGACGTCCTCGTGGAGGTGGGCAGCGGCGCCGACGGCGACCGCCGCGACCTCGCCGAGTTGGTCCTCCGCGACGTGAGGCTCGGCGGCGAGGGGAAGTTGGAGGGGGCCGGCCCCGGGGCGCCGGAGGATGGGTCCTCGGGGAACGGGGGGAGGCCCTCGCTGCGCCTGCGGGTGCGGGACGCGCCGGAGGACGGGTTCAGGCTGGGCCACTGGCCCGTGGTGCCGTCCGACTGCGTGCTGCTGGAGTATCAGGCGGAGGAGCTTGGAGGCGGCGCGTTTGTCTCGGGCTGCTTTGATGGCCCCGACGAAGGCGTATCTGGCCTTGCCCATTTGGTCAGCCTGGGGTTCATGACGCTGCGGGTTTGGGAGTATAGCTCATTGCCGAGTGATGGTGATGATTTGACGCCGGCTGTGGTGCTCCGGGTCAGAGTGGAGGTGATGGACCGGGCTTTCGATGCGTGTAAATCGCTGCTGGAGGTTGCCAGGCAGCCCTGGAGGAAGAGTTTGATGAATGTGATGGCTTGGGTTCGCCCTGAGGTCACCACGTCGGCTGTCATGTATGGGATGGATGGTCTAGTTCCAGCGTCGGATGGTGATGATGATTGTGACTTTGCCCCGAAGAGTGACTCACAGTTTGATCTTGCTGCTTTCTATGAAGCCGTTAAGCCTTCGACGTGAGTGCCTTACATCTCATGATCTCATGTGTTGGTTATTAGGAAACAGTTGAGGCAATTATTCTGAACTTTTATCTGTAAACTTCAAGAAGTATGTGAAAAATAAACTACTTTCTGCTGTCAGTATGGCATACATATGCTGGCTTGGTGGAAATGTTTGTTTATCTGCGATCTCGAGTCATACAAAACAATTTTAGATGAATTATGATAGCACCATTCTCTTTATCACTGTTATATGATACTTTTTTCTTACTACTTGTTGACAGGGGTGCAGAGCTACTGAAAGATGAACTTCCTGATTTACTCCCTAATCTCAGACCATACCAACTCCGTGCAGCAAATTGGATGGTTCAGCGTGAAAAGAGAAATACAACTGTTCCATCACCCAATGAGGACTATGTTCATCATGCACCCTATTGTGTTCCCATAGATTTTATTAGCAAGAATTCGAGGATGTTCTACAATCCCTTCAAGTAAGGGTCCAATGCATATCACTTGTACTTCCCTCAATGTTGCTGTGCTTTCCTTCAATGCAGATTGGCATGTTTGAACTACAGTTACATAATTATCCCTGCACTCATGTAAGGAAAATTAATGGTAATATGGTTTTATGCTGGGTGATGTTGGGTGGTGTTGCCCAAAGGAAAGAAGTGTGTTTTTGGTCTAGTATGTTGAGATTTTTTTGGCTATCAAGGTTTTGCTTGATTTAGGATAGCTGTAGGCTATTAGGATACGGCTGCGAAACTTCTTAGACTCCTATGCATATTAGTATTTGTTTTGCATATTTGTTGTCTTGTTACTCAGTTCTTTTTTCCAAAAATATATTATTTCCAATTCTTTGGATTTGGAACACATTTGTTCCTACAACATTCTTGAATGGTTCAGTTTCATGGAATCTGTCACTTTGCAGCGGAAATGTTTCATTGCAACCAGAGCCTTCTCCACCTCATGTCTCTGGGGGGATTCTGGCTGGTATGTTGATTCTAAGTGTTTGGAAATAATTGCAGTGCACTAATGTTTTGGGCACTAAGTATATTCATCACTAATTTTCCTTTTTATGGCTAAATTATTACAGATGAAATGGGTTTGGGTAAAACTGTTGAGCTTTTGGCTTGCATTTTTGCCCATCGTAGCACATTTTCCATAGATTGTTCTGTCTCTCGAACCAGAAAAGAAATAGATCTGATAAGTAGGCAGAAAAGAGATAGAGTTGAATGCATTTGTGGGGCTGCAAGTGAAAGTTCTGCATACAAAGGGATATGGGTCCAATGTGACATTTGTGATGCTTGGCAACACGGTGATTGTGTTGGTTACTCACCCAAGAAAGGCTTAACCTTTGACGATGATGATGTGTTGTCAAAGAATGAAAAAGGCACCATGAAGACTAAAAGTAGAAGGCAGAAGAGAGCCAAGTTTTCTATTGCAGAGACGGACGAACACTATATTTGCGCGGTATGCTTGGAACTTGCTGAAGCAGCTCAAACTACTATTTTCAGTCATGCTACATTGATAGTATGCCCGTCACCGATATTGGCACAGTGGCACTCCGAGATTACCCGGTATGGTTTCTCCTGTCCAAACAATAGCTGCGCAGTATTGTCTCTAGTTCTTGAAGGAATAGCAGACCTTCATTTTCCGAAGTTCGTAATGACTTTTTTTGAACATAAAAAGGACAGTAGAAAAGGCTCCTACTGACATATATTCACACCAAGAATTGTTACAGACTAGTTACATGGTGTATTGCTTATCACAACCCCTCCCCCCCATCAGGCAAAATAAAATTAAGTTTTTTAGTGATAGAATTAGTAAGAGAGGAGATGAACTGCACTAGGCTGGGCTTGACCCTATTGTAGTGATTTTTTGAACCCACACCACTCATCGGAAAACTTAAAGCATTTGCCTGACCATTTGACCATTCTATATGCTATTATTCCTTCCTAATTTCAGATGCATATCTCTTCGATTGGAATGTAGAATGTTGATTTTGTTCTGTTTTAACCGTGCCGGTCCCATAACTTCCACTTCACTGCTTTTTATCGGATCATTGTAGAAATTCTGCAACTTTGAGTTGAAATTCTTTTCCTGTGTCTATAGGAATTAAGATTGCTCATGACAAAAAAAAAGTTTTTTCATAATAAAATAAATATACATATTTTGGAAGAAGTTCTCAACGGTTAAGAACAATTTGTTCATGTGCAACAGATTTTGCTACACCATTCCAGTGTAGTATAATCTATGCGTATAATTGAAGCTGCAAGTGCCTTATCCAGTTTTGATTATTCCAATGCTTACCGGTACCTCCTTTGTTCAGCGATTATCTGCATATGCTGATAGTGCTGACTGTTAAGTTCCTTTTCTCTTAGACACACAAGGCCAGGATCTCTGGACGTTCGCATTTATGAAGGTGCAAGGAACTTGGACTCAGCTTCTAACCAAAGAAATGATCTGACTGAAATAAGCACTGCTGATGTTGTTTTGACAACTTATGATGTCCTCAAAGAAGATCTGTCGCATGATTCTGATCGGCATGATGGTGATCGCCGTTTCTTGAGATTTCAAAAGAGGTAATGTTTAATTTATGCACCGAAGCTTGGCCATACTGAAGATCAACTTAATCCTTGGTTAATATTTGTCCTTAACTGAAAAGAGGTGTTGTCCCCTTCACTCTAGACATTCTGTAGCGATCACCATTTATTCAGATTTCAGAAGAATTAATGTTTATTTTTCACACTGAAGCTTGGCCATACTTGATCAACTTATTCTGTTATTTTGAAAGTTGACTTATATGACAATGTGAACCTCAGTTAATATGTGTCTTTAACGGAGAAGGGGTTTTGTCCTCTTTATTCTAGACATTCTGTAGCGCCTGCCACCTTCAGTATCACATTTCCAGTTTAATTTCCGTTTCACTTGCATATAACCCTTGTCGACCCAAGACATAGGCACCTCTGCTTAATCCCTTATACATGAAGTGAGGGCGCAATTGTAAGCAAGATGCTGCGAATACGTGGCCACCCCATATTGGGCAGCTGTTAGCCTCTTTGAGACGCAGGGTGTTACACATTCGTCATAGCACTTTGGGTTGTATGGTTACTAGGAAGCAGGGTCAGCAAGTCTCTGTTCTGTGTTCGTCTGCTGGTGGTGGCAGGGTTGGATGCTCACACTTCTATCTTTTATTTTTATACGAGTGCTCTCTATTGTGTTGTGTTGTGTTGAGTTATCATTTTCGGGTTTCAGAATTGTGAATTTATAATATCTATCTATTGGTCTTGCATGACCTGAATGTGGAATCTTGCTACACCTGACAATGTTAGCATTAAAATATAATTAACTTGAGATTTTATTCTGTTTATAATTATGGTTTGCTGATAATAGCTGAAATAGAAGCGAACTAGCTTATTTGGTCCTTGTATTCCATTGAATGCTTGCAGTCTTATATGCATTGCGTTGCTTAACTCATTAGGCCCGCCAATCATTCAATAGTATGGAAATAACTATGGCTTAACTTCTACTGAACTCTTATTACACACTTAGGTACCCTGTCATTCCAACTGTCCTAACAAGGGTCCACTGGTGGCGGCTTTGTTTGGATGAAGCTCAGATGGTAGAGTCCAGCAAAACTTCTGTTACTGAGATGGCGATGAGGCTAAATGCGCAACACCGTTGGTGTGTTACAGGAACTCCAATACAACGCAGGCTTGATGATCTCTTTGGCCTTCTACGCTTTCTCAGAACAAGTCCATTTGACACATATAGGTGGTGGGTGGACGTTATTAGAGACCCATATGAGGTACATTGACTGCCTGTGGTATCTGCAAGCATTTAATACATCTTTCATAATACTGCAGTTGCTCTAACTATTGACAAAAGAATAAACATAATACTGTATTATTTATCATTGTTAGAAATATTAATCACTGATAGTGAAAGAGTTGCACACTTGCCATTGATGCTGAGTGAGGCACCAATAGCTTATAAACCTAGGATGGTATGAATTTTACTGTTAGCTTATAAGGTAATTGCTCATCTGTAGGTTCATATAATTCAAAAACATGCATGGATGATGAACATCTTTGAAGAACTGTAAAACCTGATTAAAGAATGCCAATCTTAGTGCAAATTTGTTGCTTGGCATAGCAATATATGGATGAAGCCATGATGGAAGCTTTTTTCAACATTGGTTCCTCAAGATGGTTGGATTAATTAATCCTTTTGACCTTTTCCTCATTGAAATGAACTGCAGAGGGGAGATACGATAGCTATGAATTATACACACAAGTTCTTCAAGGAAATCATGTGGCGCTCCTCTAAAATTCATGTCTCAGGGGAATTACAACTGCCTCCACAAGAAGAGTGTTTCTCGTGGCTCATCTTTTCTTCAATTGAAGAATATTTCTATCAGAAGCAGCATGCAACTTGCATGGACCATGCACATGAAATTATTAAACGTTTAAGAAATGATGCCAACAGAAGGGAACTAACGCCAGGTACTTTGTCCACTATATCAATTATTTTCTGCTTCTGGTTGCTAGATTGATACTGCAGGGACAGGATTTTAAATATTCCATCTCTTTTCTGCTTTTGTTTTCTTTTATTGCTGTATTTGGAGGGAAATAATTATAGTCTAAAGGACATGTCTTATAAGACAGCAATATACTAGGCAATGATGCAAGATCTGCATCTTTTCTTGTTTTATTTTCTCTTAAATGTCATGCCTATGAGATAGTTTCTGTCAGAAATTTCCCTTTTCAGTTACTTTTTCCACGTGTGCACTCGAACAAAGCAATCACGTGTACTACACACCCTGAAGGCCTGTGTTAAAGTGTTATTCAGTTGCTGTTCATGACCACAAATTCACAGCACTGTTAAAGGTGTTAATTCAGTTGTTGTACAGTTACTGTGCTATACTCTCTTTGTTTTAAAAAAACTGAAACTGCTTTAACCTTTTGTTGTTTTGTAGATTCAAATGCTTTATCAAATGTGTACCTCTCCAACAACGACACTGCCAAACTTCTAGTCCCACTGCTCAAGCTTCGGCAGGCTTGTTGCCATCCGCAAGTGGGGAGTTCTGGTCTCTGCTCTCTGCAACGTACTCCTTTGTCCATGGATGAAATTTTACAGGTGAACGACTAATTTTACCTCCCCAATTGGCAGCTAATTATTTTTGTGTAATTGCTTTATTTTGTGCTTAAGTTTTTCATGATCCTTCTCTATCCAGGTTCTTATTGGTAAAGCAAAAGTTGAAGGGGAGGAAGAACTTAGAAAAGTTGTTGTTTCCCTGAATGGTCTTGCTGGAATTGCTATCATTGAACAAAAGAACCAAGAAGCTATCTCTTTGTACAAAGAAGCACTAGATTTAGCTCGCCAAAATTTTGATGATTTCCGTGTTGACCCGTTGTTAAATCTTCATATCAACCACAATCTTGCGGAGCTGCTCAGAACTAGTTCTGAATATTTGCATGAATGCACACCAAAAATACAACCTCCTGTTGTCTACTACAGACGTAAAAGAAAGGAAACTAGCCATGTGGATTCTGATCTACGTGGTGTAAAGCGAAATAAGATATCCGAGAACATCGGCTCAGTTTCGGCAGCTGGTAGTCCTGAAACCTCTGAGTACAAAAATGTTGTTGGACAAGCATCCATAAGTGTGGAGTTGGATGCAGAGAATCGTACTGGATGCCACTTGTCATCTGAGTGTTTTGCTGATGGTTGCTTGAGAAAGAAATGCAACGCACTCAAAGAAAAATATTTATCAGTTTTTACTACAAAGCTATTAATAGCACAGAAAGATTTCAGTGCATCATTTGAAGAGGTTGATCTCTTCACTTTATTGTTATTTTCTGGGTTGCAACTTGCAACAAGTGATTTTGATCCACGTCTTATCTTCATTGGAATGTTCTATGTAACATTCTTGTGTTTTTTCGATCTTGCTTAGTGCTCTATAAGCACGATGTTTGCCTCTACTCTAGTTCTTACAGTTATCTAGACTAAATTTATCACTGTTTTCTAATGACTGCCTGCCTCTAGGTCACAACTCTTAATAAAGAACTACAAAATCAGGGTATGGGTTGGTGGCTATACGCTTTGGATTGCATTGAAAAGAATAAGGATGATACTGATGAGCTTTTTAAGAAGATTGATAGTTTATCCACCAAGAGCACCACTGGCTTGGGCACAGGGGCGATATTGTCCAGGTCAGCACTAAAACTGGTTCAATTTTTTTCTTGAATCTTATGCTGGTTTATTTTTGAAGGAAGTTGCAGTGGCTTAACTATTTAGGAATTAGAATCACTAAATTAAAATATTATTAGTATTTGATGGATAACATGGTTGTTTTATTCTATGCATAGGGCTAAAACTATTGCTGGCTTGAAGTATACTATTCAAGCTGGTATTGATTCCCTGGAAGGTTCAAGGCAACAATTAATGGGTAGGCTATTGGAAATTAACAAAACAATGGATAACCCAAGGGACGAGGACATTGAGAGTCAGAGATATTGTCCAAAGTGCTATGATGGTACTGGTTCTTTGTGCATCCAGTGTGAATTAGATGGGCTGTCTCAGGTAAACTTGTATGATCATGCTTTTCAATGTATTCTAGGTAAAATGAAACTAATAATGTATTTATCAATCTCATGATTTTTTCTAGGGATATGAGGCACGACTCTTTGTTGTTAAGAAATCGAACAATGATTCTGTTATTGCTTCAGTAGATGAAGCACGGGATGTACAGAGGCGAAACTATGAGTTGAATCACTTTTTCCGTAACAAAAATACTAATGAAGGATCTGAAGTTTGTGGCAACAATGATAATCCAAGATCTGTTCGGGAAAATATACAGGTGACTTTTGTTCCATCCTTATTCAGATGATTGTCATGTCTTTCATTTGCTGATATAGCTCAATACTTGTCAGTTAGAATACCCTTCACTGTACCCTTTTGACTTTTGTTCATCCATCTTTGTATTGCACCGAGTATTCCCTTTATTCCCTTCTACTAGGAACTATTAAGTTTCATGCACCAACAAGCAGAACCAAAACCCCGAACTGGAGGTCTAAACATGGACAAAAGGAGGGAAATCAATTATTATTTTTATATAAATTGTGAATGCCAAGACTTGAACCCAAGAACTCTTGGCTACGATACCATATTACCAGTAGAACCAAAAGTCCGAACTGATAGGGAAGGTTGGGCACTATGCATATACTTCAACTCCTCTCACATCTGGCTCGATAAGCCCTAAACATGGACAGGAAGAGGGCAATCAATTTTTTATTTAAATTGCGAAATCAGAGACTTGAACCCAAGACCTTTTGACTCTCGTATTAAGTTTCATGAACCGTCAAAAGAAACCAGAAGTCCAAACTGATGGAGAAGGTTGGGCGATCCGCATATACTTCAACCAATGCACTTATTAAGATCTGCAGCCATGGCGCAGTTCAGGCTGCACCTGGGTAACTGCAGCGGCCATGGAGCACCATTGCAAGATTTGAAGGGGTGGAGCCATGACCGGATTTTGAAATTTGAAAGTCAGGAGGATGGATATCGGGGAGGGGTGTCTGATGGAGGATGGGTATTGGGGAGGAGGGTGGCAGGGAAAAATTGCTTGGCGAATTGATTGGCTGGTTATTATCATAGTAAAAATATTGTGTCCTACCAAGTACCCCCTCTGTCCCAAAATAAGTGACTCAACTTTGTACTAACTTTAGTACAAATTTAGTACAAAGTTGAGTCACTTATTTCGGGACGGAGGGAGTACTTGTGAAATATTCTCCCATCCAAAACACGAGTGATGCGGTGGCTTTTTGGTTTGACTGAGCTGTGCCAAAATCGAAGATGGTCTGTATGTCCTAGATGGATGATGGGGATCGGGATAGAGGTGGGAGAGTGAACTTGTCATCACCACCACCAACTCCAATTTATAAAGTAGTAGAGATAAGGGACATGATTTGGTTTAACTTCTTTTTAACTAGAATTTTTCTTCTTCTATCGGCTATCTTCAGTTAAACCTGGCATTTAAAGGAGTTAAAAGTGTTCAACTATTTATCTATTATTATTATGTTTTTATAGAACATTATTTATTATGCTGCTTTGAACACATCATTATAGTTTTGTATGCTGCCTCTCTTTACAGGTCTACAGGCATCCTTCTCAAACCGAGACTGCTCTAAGGGCTATTCGAACCCACTCAAGGAGAGTATTGGGAAAGCAATATGTTGAAATTGCTAAGAAGCATTTACTTCTTTTTGAGGTACATCATAGTTTGTAGATTGACGCTTTCTCTTCTGGCACGATGGTCATTTCAGCACTTCGGATTATTCTACTGTAGCATAAGGAATAGCAAATACAAGAAGCCCACCAATAGTATATAAGGAGTACCTTTTCCTTTAAAAAGTGATATTTGGTCATGTCATGATTTTTTATCAGAGAAAGAACACTTGTTTTGAGCCACTACTACTGAGCCTGTTACTATGTAAAAACCTGCTACATCTTGTTTGATGATCAATTGCATTTGGTAATATCTGAGAAAACATCAAGGGGAGATAAAGGCCAATTCAATTAGCCATCATTTTAGGAACCTTGCCATATGTCAAAGCTTAAAATCTTGCTTGCTTTGTTCTGTATATTTAGTTCAAATTTGAAAGGTTCAAAAAGTATCCTGGGCTAGGATATTCTCTGATTATGATTGTTAATTTAGGCTATGCGCAAGGAGTTTTCTCTTGCAAGGAGTTTGTCAATTGCTCAGAACCAATTATTGCGTGCTCATGATGAGATCAAGATGTCTATCTCACGGCTGCAGCTCAAAGAGAATGACGATGAGCCCAGTGCTGTCAATATTGTTACCAGAGAAGAGCTTATTCCATACAACGTGCAGTTCACAAGTGACAAGTTCTTGGCTCTAACATCTTTAGCTCGTATAAGAGGCCAACTCCGGTACTTGAAGGTAACATAATCACTACTACTGCCCTGCTGTCAACTTGATATTATGGCCTGTCATCATATCTTCCTGAAAACCGAACTATTTTCAATCTGTATAACACCTGAATCATTTCTTTTAAATCTACTTATATGTTGCATTTCCCTTTACTTTTAGGGATTGATGCTGCCCAAGTCAGGCAACACTGTTGCTACAGCGACTTCCTTCCCCGCCACAGGGCAAATTGGTTCTGAGATTAGCAATGAACCATGCCCAGTTTGTCAGGAGAAAATTCTCGAGCAGAAAATGGTTTTCCAATGTGGCCACTCCATGTGCTGCAAGTGTGAGTACCCAAGTTATCTCCTCAAAATTTGTTTACAAGTGATGCTGTATGTAATCTTTGCTTAAATTTACCTCGGTTGAAGTATATACATTAACTGGTGCAGTTAATGCTTCTGCCCCTCTATTATTGGCTGTTTACAATGTGTTTGCCTGCATGCTGTACTAATGGACTTCATTTTTGCAAATCCAACCGCAGTGCCTTTTTTGTGAAAATTGCAACCCTGCCTTGGCAAACCATTGATTATTCATCTCATATGTCCATTTGATGTATAATAAACACTTTACCTTCACTAAATTTATCTCCTCGTTCTTCTCAGGCTGTTTGTACCTGACAGATCGAGCTGCTGGGAAGCACAAAAAATGGATTATGTGCCCTACATGCCGTCAACGTACATATCTTGAGAATGTTGCTTTTGTGGTTGAGAAACAGAGTGAAAATGCTGATAAACAAGCTGATGATTTGACAGAAGCCGCTATTTCTGTCCAAGGCTCATACGGAACAAAGGTTTCATTCAATTTGCTTACTTCCATTCTACTGTTGTGTTTCAAATTTATAGTTTCTGTTTGTTTGCCCGTTTGTAATAATTTTATACGGAAGGCTACAGTTAATGCCTGTGTGCAACAAGAAGTAACCTTCTGCACTATCCATTCTATCAGACTGAGTTGCTCATCACTTAATTCTTGGCCAAGTACATAGTTTGTTCTGCAATTAATTTATCTGAGAGTTTACGTAAAAAGTGATTTATCTGAAAAGTTGGACAAATCTATCCATAACCTCAGAGTTTCTAGATGTTGTTACCCATATGCACTTCATATTTGTGCTCAGAGAGTAGAGTTCGTGCTAAGCGAATGCACGTGCTGTTATATAAAGTTTAGCAGAATCACATGTTGTTTCCATCTGTCTGAATCTCATGAACTGTTGTATTTCCATTATGAGCAATGGACAGGAGTTGAGCCCGGGTTTAAAGGAAAAAAAAAACAGAATCACATGTTCATATGCCATGAACCTCATGGAGCTGTCCAACTGAGGCTTGTTTAATTAATAACTATGTGTTCAAGTTGGCTACAATAACTCTGAAATATTTTTGTTATCTTTACTTGGACTAAGATTGAAGCTGTGACAACAAGCGAAATCACAGTTTCATAGGCCATGTACCTCACCAAGCTGTCCAACTCAGGCTTGTCTAATTAGTAAATACGTGTTCAAGCTGGATGTGCTAACTAATGGAATCTTTTTTGTTCTTTTACTTGGACTAAGATTGAAGCTGTGACAAGAAGAATTTTGAAGATCACTTCCACTGATGGGGAAGCCAAAATACTTGTTTTTTCAAGTTGGAATGATGTCCTTGATGTATTAGAGCATTCCCTTGCTGCTAACAATATATCTTATGCTCGGATGAAAGGAGGAAGGTGAGATACGTGTAGCCCAGGCCATACATGCTTTAATTATTTGTCTCACTGCTGAGCTCAATAATTCTATTGTGATATTAGATATCTTGAAGTCATCTTTTCTTTTCTTTTCTCTTATTCTGCTTCCAGTTGTGCTGCTAGTCGTTACTGATCTTATAGAAAATGCCAGTTGCTTAATGCAAGTTCATTTTCCTTCAGAAAATCACAATTGGCGCTCTGTCAATTTAAAGGCCTGGCATCCAGTATAAATGGAGAGAAGGCGAAGAAGGCAGTTTCCAAAACGCGGCCTGTTCAAGTATTGCTAATGCTTATCCAGCATGGCGCAAATGGTCTGAATCTACTGGAAGCACAGCATGTGATTCTACTGGAACCATTACTAAACCCATCAGCTGAGGCACAAGCTATCAGTAGGATCCATAGAGTTGGGCAAGACAAGAGCACGTTCATCCACCGGTTTATAGTAAGCACCGCATCCTATGCTCATTTATTTCATTGAAAGTATTCTTGGAAAGAAAAAACTCATAGAATTGCTGGTGTTCAGGTGAAGAAAACAATAGAAGACAGCATATACAAAATGAACAGGGGCAGGGCTGTCTGCTCCACCATCAAACGCAAGTCAAAGAACTTCAAAGACGAGCTTGCTCTGACGCTGAAGGACGTCGAGTCACTGTTTCCTGTGGCAACACCCGATCAACCTCCAGAGGAGGCCGATAAGGATCACGGTGATAGCCTGAGGAGCTTACCTCCGTCAGTCGCTGCTGGGTTGGCTGCTGAAATGAGGGCTATCAATGGAGCAACATGATTAACCACCATGACGTCAACAGAGGCAGTCTTGGTCTAACTGGAAATTCCACTGCTCGTTCGAATCTCCAGGTTATAGGAGACGACACTAATTTTAGGTGAACGTAGACGGCATGGTCATGAAGTTCTGGCATCACGGATTGAATAGCGTAGAGCACTGTGTGGCCGTTCAGGGAGACGGTGAACTTGTACTCCCTCCATAAAGAAATATAAGAGCGTTTAGATCACTACTTGTGATCTAAATGCTCTTATATTTCTTTGCAGAGGGAATTCTTTGTCATGTGTCGTGAACCATCTCATTTTCTATCTTTGTCATGGTGATTCTGCCATACAAGTTGTGTCAGGTGTACTATGTTCATGAACGCAGCATGTACAGTATATTGTTTTAGAACTACTGCAGGCAGCATGTACAGTTTGTGTCACTGATAGCGTATTTTAAGCTTAAGCACCCTGGGTGTTCGGCAGATGGGCAATATTGTTTTCTTTTGCCTTGCGGACATGGAGTATCTAATCTCGAGCACAAATGCACCAAGACACCACTACACAAGGGTCTGCGTCAATGTTTTGTTGGACCGATGGATATCCACGTTGGCCCTAACGACAACGAAAGTAGAAAAATGTTGTCCTTGCTTCTAGAGTTATTGCCATGCCAACTTTCCAAGTCTTTCACTCCAAAGACTTTGACTATGCTGCATGTATAGTACTGCAAAAGCTAGTGCAATTGGCTCAACCACTTGACACATGGCTCCAAACATTAATTTCTCATAGAAAACAAAAGCATAACCTCGTGCATGAATTAGTTCTCCAGGTGATTAGCTCTGGGAAACAAAAGCAAATAACATGTGTAGCTTCTTCAACATCTTTTTTGATCTTACATTCCTTGGAAAACAAAGCCACGAAAACTACTTGCCTTGTCACCACGAGTGGTCTCAAGTTCTCATCAAGTCAGTCCAGTTACATCCAATTCTTATCCGAGTACTTTTTCTCCCTTGGCGTATATTCCAGAGATGCTACCCAGTAAAAGCCGAGCTAAGCTTGAGCACCAAAGATTAAAGGTCTAAAGACGGTTCTTTCAGTTTCATGCAGAAGTTTCAACTATATATACCTCTGAACCTTCTCTGGCTGGCTGCTAGCGCTAGTGCAGGTGGATCTAGCTTTCTGCTTTTGGTGCATGTGGATCCAACTTTCCACTTCGGTTCATTAGCTGCCCTTAAACTAAACTTTAATCAAGTAACTCACAGTCACCTACATGCACAAGTTAAAGTTGTCATAATACGACAAATATTTACTTCCAAATCGCATGGAGAAATGTCTTAGCTTTCCTTTTCAGTAAATCTATTAGCTTGGATATATATGAGCACTAGTAGAAAACAGAGCTTTGGTCCAGGCCGGGTAAGCCCATTAGTCCCGGTTCACTCACGAACCGGGACCAATGATGGCATCTGTCCTGGTTCGTGAGGTCAGGGGGCCGGCCGGGCCTTGTGGGCCATTGGTCCCGGTTCGTCTGGCCCCTTTGGTCCCGGTTCCAGACACGAACCGGGACCAATGGGCCTCGCTCCTGGTTTGTGGCTGGAACCGGGACCAAAGGGGGTCCTTTAGTCCCGGTTCCAGCCACGAACCGGGACCAATGAGATACCTATATATATAGTGCCCGCGCGCTCAGCTCGGCTCACTGCTATGTTTTTTTGGGAGAGGTGTGTTGTGCTCTAGCTCACCTTTTATGCACATGAGGTGTTCGATGAAATGCCCGAGCCACACTTAAGCTTTCTCCTCTCGAAGCTCCTTGTCCAATCTCCATTTTCAAAAGATTTGTCTAGGTTTGGCGGTCCGTCCCCGTCCTCACCGCCGTCGATCGCCCGCGCCGGTCTCGTCGCCGGCACCACCGTGGTGAGCCTCTTGTTCTTATCTTCTTTTTAAAAGAAAAAAGTTCTTACTTGTATGATTTAAATAGATACTTGTGTAATTTTCTTACTTTTATTATTGTCAGTTATTATCTAGTGTGATGGTTTTGGTATCCGCCTCCGTCGTCCCTCGTCCTGTCTATGATTCGGATGTGGCATATATATATATATATATAATCTTTTATAACTATTAGTTTCATTTAGTGTTTATGACAATTATGTCGAGCAACGTGACATAGCTTTTTTTATCTAGGAGGTATGTGAACCGGAAATTCGAATCGACCCTATTGTCGAGAGGTTAAATTTAGTTGAAGAAGAAAACAATTACTTGAAGGAAAAATTTAAAAAAATTGAGGAGAAGATGATATTGGAGTTGCATGTTGCGGATGTCGTCGATGATCATAAGATCAAGATGGATGCAATGCGCTTGAAGATTAGAAAGATTAGAAAATATGCCATTCATACCGAGGCTTGGTATCGTTATTGCTGTTGGATCAATTGTTACCTTGGTTGTGATTATGATCGCATTTGTTGTTGCATTGAAATGTTTTACATAGTTTCAATGTATGGTTTAATTAGATGATCTGGAGAACTATGTATATACTTTGGTTTTAATGTGATGATGAACTTCTATTAATTTGGTCACTTATCTATTCGTGATGTTCTTTAATGGTTTTTGACGCACTTAATTATATATAATGCACGCAGATGAACTGGCAATGGATGTATGGTAACAGAAGCACCTCCCAGTACATTGAGGGCATGCATAATTTTCTCGCAGTGGCTGAGGCAAACAAGCAGAATGGGTTTATGTGTTGTCCATGCCCTAGCTATGGGAATTCGAGGTCTTACTCTGACTTGAAAACCCTTCACACCCACCTGCTTTATAAGGGTTTTCATTCCACACTATAATGTTTGGATAAAGCACGGAGAAATATGGGTTATGATGGAAGACAGCGAAGAAGAAGAGGATGATGACAACTATGTGCCCCCTGAATACGGTGATGCTGCAACGAGGGAAGCTGAAGATCAAGAGGAACCATACGATGTGCCCGATGATGATCTCTGCCGGGTCATTATTGATGCAAAGAGACAGTGCGAAAGTGAAAAGGAGAAGCTGGAGTTCAATCACATGTTAGAGGATCACAAAAGGGGTTGTACCCCAATTACGAAGATGGCAACACAAAGCTCGATACCGTACTGGAGTTGCTGCAGTGGAAGGCAGAGAATGGTGTACCTGACAAAGGATTTGAGAAGCTACTGAAAATATTGAAGAAGAAGCTTCCAAAGGATAACAAATTGCCCGACAGTACGTACGCAACAAAGAAGGTTGTATGCCCTCTAGGATTGGAGGTGCAGAAGATACATGCATGCCCTATCGATCGCATCCTCTACATGTGCGCGTCGAGGATTTGAATGAATGCCCGGTATGCGGTGCATTGTGGTATAAGATCAGACGAGATGACCCTGGTGATGTTAATGACGAGCGCCCCAGGAAGAGGGTTCTTGCCAAGGTGATGTGGTATGCTCCTATAATACCACGGTTGAACGGGTGTTCAGAAACAAAGAGCATGCCAAGTTGATGTGATGGCACAGAGAGGACATAAGAAAGATGGGAAGTTGAGAGCACTCGCTGACGGGTCGCAGTGGAGAAAAATCAAGAGAAAATACTGGGAGGAGTTTGCAGGTGACGCAAGGAACGTATGATTTGGTTTAAGTGCGGATGACATTAATCCTTTTGGGGAGCAGAGCAGCAATCACAACACCCGGCCCGTGACTCTATGTATCTATAACCTTCCTCCTTGGTTGTGCATGAAGCGGGAGTTTATTATGATGCCAATTCTCATCCAAGGCCCTAAGGAACCCGGCAACGACATTGATGTGTACCTAAGGCCATTAGTTGAAGAACTTTTACAGCTGTGGAATGGAAACGGTGTACGTGTGTGGGATGAGCACAAACAGGAGGAATCTGACCTGCATGCATTGCTGTTTGTAACCATCAATGATTGACCTGCTCTCAGTAACCTTTCGGGACAGACAAACAAGGGATACCACGCATGCACGCACTGTTTAGATGACACCGAAAGTATATACCTGGACAAATGCAGGAAGAATGTGTACCTGGGGCATCGTCGATTTCTTCCGACCAACCATCAATGTCGAAAGAAAGGCAAGCATTTCAAAGGCGAGGCAGATCACCGGAAGAAGCCCGCCATTCGTACTGGTAATCACGTACTTGCTGTGGTCAATGATTTACAAGTAATCTTTGGAAAGGGTCCCGGCGGACTATCTGTTCCGAATGACGCTGAGGGACGCGCACCCATGTGGAAGAAGAAATCTATATTTTGGGACCTATCCTACTGGAAAGACCTAGAGGTCCGCTCTTCAATCGACGTGATGCACGTGACGAAGAACCTTTGCGTGAACTTGCTAGGCTTCTTGGGCGTGTATGGAAAGACAAAAGATACACCGGAGGCACGGGAGGACCAGCAACATGTGCACGAAAAAGTCGGCATGCCTCCAAAGCAGTATGAAGGTCCTGCCAGCTACGCTCTTACCAAAGAAGAGAAGGAAATATTCCTTGAATGCCTGCTTAGTATGAAGGCCCCGTCTGGCTTCTCGTCGAATATAAAGGGAACAATAAATATGGCAGAGAAAAAGTTCCTGAACCTAAAGTCTCATGACGCCACGTGATTATGACGCGATCGCTTTCGGTTGCATTGAGGGGCTTCTACCGAAAACGCTCGATTAGCCATCGTGAAGCTATGTGCATTCCTCAATGCAATATCTCAGAAGGTGATCGATCCAGAAATCCTACCAAGGTTAAGGAGTGATGTGGCACAATGTCTTGTCAGTTTCGAGCTGGTGTTCCCACCATCCTTCTTCAATATCATGACGCACGTCCTAGTTCATCTAGTCGACGAGATTGTCGTTCTGGGCCCTGTATTTCTACACAATATTTTCCCCTTTGAGAGGTTCATGGGAGTCCTAAAGAAATATGTCTGTAACCGTGCTAGGCCAGAAGGAAGCATCTCCATGGGCCATCAAACAGAGGATATCATTGGGTTTTGTGTTGACTTCATTCCTGACCTTATGAAGATTGGTCTCCCTCAATCGCGGTATGAGGGAAGACTGACTGGAAAAGGCACGCTAGGAGGGGACTCAATAATATGTAGGGACGAGCATTATTGGTCTCAACTACACTACACAGTTCTACAGAACTCTACCTTGGTGACCCCGTATGTCAATGAACACAAGAACATTCTGCTCTCCAAACACCCGGAGCAGTGTGACGACTGGATTACATGTGAACACATCAGGAATTTCGCCAGTTGGTTGCAAACATGTCTCAAGGGTGACAACATTGTTTCTGATGAGCTGTACTCGTTGGCCAGGGGACCATCTTCGACTGTGTTGACTTACAAAGGGTACGAGATAAATGGGAATACATTTTACACGATCGTCCAAGATAAAAAGAGCACCAACCAAAACAGCAGTGTCCGCTTTGATGCAGCAACCAAGAGGGGAAAGGACACATATTATGGTTACATAGTGGACATATGAGAACTTGACTACGGACATGATTTTAAGGTCCCTTTGTTTCATTGCAATGGGTCAATCTGTCAGGAGACGGGGTACAGGTAGACCCACAGTATGGAATGACAACAGTGGATCTGAATAATCTTGGGTACATAGACGAACCATTCGTCCTAGCCAATGATGTGGCGCAGGTTTTCTATGTAAAGGACATGTCTACCAAACCGAGAAAAAGAAAATATAAGGAAGCGAATACATCATACGATGAGTCAAAGCGCCACATAGTTCTTTCAGGAAAAAGAGACATCATGGGATTGGAGGGCAAGACAGACATGTGTGAAGATTATGAAAAGTTTCATGAAATTCCTCCCTTCAAAGTCAAGGCTGACCCAAGCACCCTGTTAAAAGATGAAGAATATACATGGTTACGGCGCAATAAGCAAAATACACAAGCGAAGAAAAAGTGAAGACTTTCTCTCCACAACTATTATGATGATGCCTTTAATCTAGAATATCACTGCAGTTACATGTGAAGAAAATGAAATGCCTTTTGTAACAGACGAGTTTCCGTATGAAACCCTGATACTTCGAAAGAGATTGTCCATTTTGTACACGAAGTGCATCCAGTTTATACCGTAACCCTCTCAACTTTGTAGCACATGCTATGTGGGTGAAATGATGATACCCTACCAATTTTCAACCTCTTTAGAGTTCATTTGTAGTGCTTTTCAATTTCAGTGTCATTTAGCTTACCAAAATCAGTAAGTGCATGAAAAATACCAGATGAAGTCAGAAATGGTTGAAAATTGATGATGTAGCTTTGAATAGTTCATTTTGAATACAAAAAAAGTCTGGAGTTCAAATAAGTTCAAAAAAATGAAATCCCTTTTTAACAGATGAGTTTTCGTCCGAAACCCTGATACTTCGAAATAGATTGTCCATTTTGTACATGAAGTGCATCCAGTTTTTGCTGTAACCCTCTCAACTTTTTAGCACATGCTATGTGGGTGAAATGATGATATCATGCCAACTTTCAACCTTTTCAGAGTTTATTTGTAGTGCTTTTCAATTTCAATGTCATTTAGCTTAAAAAATGAGTAAATGCATGAAAAATACCAGATGAAGTTAGAAATGGTTGAAAATTGATGATGTGTCTTTGAATGGTTCATTTTGAACACACAAAAAGTCTGGAGTTCAAATAAGCTCAAAAAAATGAAATGCCTTTTGTAACAGATGAGTTCCCGTCCGAAACCCTGATACTTCGAAAGAGATTGTCCGTTTTGTACACGAAGTGCATCCAGTTTTTGCCGTAACCCTCTCAACTTTTTAGCACATGCTATGTAGGTGAAATGATGATACCATGCCAACTTTCAACCTTTTGAGAGTTTATTTGTAGTGCTTTTCAATTTAAGGGTTATTTAACTCATGAACTAATAGCAAAAAGAATTATCATAAAATTATTTTCTGTTCAAAACAATAAAATCAAAAAGAATTTTCATAAAGAATTTTTTTGTGGGTGAAATTATCAAAGTATTTTTTTCAAAACATTAAAAGCAAAAAGAATTTTCATAAATAATTTTTTTGTTAGAAACTTTAATAGCAAATTATCATGAAGATTTTTTGTTAGAAACTAAAATAACAAAATCTATTTTGAACATAATGTTAAAACACAGTAATATTAAATAGCAGGAAAAAGAATCACTCCAAAATCTATTTTTATAGTAAAGTTAATCACAAACTAGTGATTCACACAAATTTCAAAGAATTCAAATTTAAAAACTAATGGCAGTAACAGAAAGTTTATAATTTTTGTGACCTAAAAGCAAAAAGAATTTTAAAAATAAAGCAAAAAACTAAAGAAAATAAATAATGCAAAAAAAAAAAATAAAAATAAAAAATGCCACCTACTGGGCCACCACGACCTGAATACGACTAGAAACCCTATTGGGCTAGGATTTAGGCCCGCAGCAGGCCCAGCAGGACCACAGGCAGAGAGACAAGTTTAGGCTAGTAGGCCTGCAATAGTGAGAAGTTCAAATGGGTGGATACAACAACGCTTATAAACAGGTACGGCCGCTCCTCAGCTAGCGAGGTGGGACTAAACATCCCACCTTACCGCGGCTTTGGCAGACGCAGGCCATTGGTCCCGGTTGGTGTCACGAACCGGGACCAATGCATACCTTTGGTCCCGGTTCCTCGCACCAACCGGGACCAATGCCGACCTTTGGTCCCGGTTCGTGCCACTAACCGGGACGAAAGGTCTCTACTTCCCACCCTTTGGGCTGCTGAAAAGAGACATTTGGTCCCGGTTGGTGGCACGAACCGGGACCAAAGATTGGCATTGGTCCCAAATGGTGCCACGAACCGGGACCAATGCTTCGTATATATAAGCAACACTTGTAAATTTTTCAGTTTTCATCGACCATTTGCCCCCCCGGACGACTTCGAGCTCATTGACGCCGCCAACCTGCCCATGCTCGCCGTCGCGGCCCCGAGGTCGCCGTCGCCGCCCGTTCCTCGTCGACGTCGCCCCTGCCTTGCCCCGACGCCGCCTCAGGCCCCTACCTCGTCGCCGTCACCCGTGCCCTCGTCGACGCGCGGTCGCCTCGTGGCCTTGCCCGACGCCGCCTGCGCCTCGGCCTGCCCTACCACGCCCGCCCCGACCACGCCCGCCCCGACCATGCCGCCAAGTTCGGTCCGGCCGGCTTCCTCCTCTCTATTCTTTTTTTAATATACTAGCAAATTTGCCCGTGCGTTGCAACGGGAGACAAACTATTAGCTTTTTTGGAGAATAAAACTATTAGATTATACATGTGTGATAGAATAAAAAAGTCTGAATCAAATGCCCGGATGAGATAAGGACTTTTAAAATGTCATTTTCACAAACTATATCCGAGTGATTTCATGATGAGATAAGGTACTTTTAAAAAGTCATTTAAAAAAAATGTGATTGTCTTATCACGACTTGATCTCCTAAGGCGCCATAACGAAAAAAATTCACTGAGCAAACTACATGGATGGACACTGTCTGAGCTAGACTGATGAATGATGTGTCTCACCCTGACCTAGCGTAATGGTGTTTCTCATAATCAGTATTATCATGCCAGAATAAACATAGTTGTAGTTTTATATAGCTTACAAAAAGTAACCCACAGAAAGTTGTGTCAATTTTGGGGGGCTCAACATTGTACAAGATACAAAAACCTTTTTTTACCCAACGCAAGGGACTAAATAAAATCATAAAATGACCTCTACAGATGTCCTAATAAAACCTGTACGTAAGCGACGGTTCGTTATGTTCATTATTTATGGATCTATTTCAATTTTTTGAACATATTCTAAATTTTATGGACATTTTTTAAACTCCCGAATATGTTTTGAATAATATTATTTTAGAAAGCATGAACATTTCTCATTGCATGACATTTATTCGAAATCGTGATCTTTTTTTGTAAAACATGAACAGTTTTTTGAAATCGTGATCATTTTATGAATTTTCAAATGTTTTTTGAATTCACAAACAATTTATGATTTCTCAAAAAAAAAATTAACGCACAACTTTTTAAAATTTGGTTCTTTTATAAATCAAAAATCAATTTAAAAAAGGAAAAACTAAAACAAAAATGAGAAATTAAAAAGGAAAAACAAAATAGGAAAGGAGTGCGGGGAGGATGCGCGCTTGCGATAGAAAAAAAGAGGGAAAAGAGGTAGTCCTGGGAGTCGAACCCTGGTTTCCTGTATGGGCGGCGATCAAAGCCGCTCTTGCCACTGGGGCGATCCTATTACATAAGCGTAGCCACGTCTAATAACGTAAAACCGAGCGCGATTTTGAAATAAAAGCGAACCGTTTTTTCAACTTACGGGTGGCATAGTGGGTAATTTATGCCAATTCAGAGGTAATTCTAATGACGGACGACCAGAAACCCAATTTGCTTTATTATTAGGTAAAGATATATATATGACGATTTTTTTCCAGATTATATGTATGTGTGTATATATGATAATATGTTCTTATTTTTTCCAAATTTTGTGTTCATATATATGATGATTTTTTTTCCATTTTTAGAAAAATGTATATATGTATGTATGTTCTCTGTGTATATATGTTCATATATGCAAAAGTTACATTTTTAGAAAAGTTTTATCTATGTATGTTCTCTGATTTAGTGCATTTTAGGTTAGTTACATTTTTAGAGAAGTTTTATATATCTAGGAAGAAGGAAGAAGAAGAAAAAGTTTTATATATGCAAAAGTTACATATTTAGAAAAAATTTATCTAGGAAAGAAGGAAGAAGGAAGAAGAAGAAAAAGAAGGAGAGGACATTGAGGGGGGGGTCGATATACCCCCTTCCAGATAACATTGTTTCCATTTATGTATGTCGTCGTTGTCGATATACCCCCTCCCCAATAACTTCGACATGAGGGGGGTGGGGGATCGATATACCCCCTCCCCGATAACATTTTTTCCATGTATGTATGTCGTCGTTGTTGATATACCCCCTCCCCGATAACTTCGACATAAGGGGGGGGGGATCGATATACCCCCTCCCCGATAACATTTTTTTCCATGTATGTATGTCGTCATTGTCGATATACCCTCTCCCCGATAACTTCGACATGAGGGGGGGTTTCGATATACCCCCTCCCTGATAACATTTTTTTCCATGTATGTATGTCGTCATTGTCGATGTACCCCCTCCCCGATAACTTTGACACGAGGGGGGGTCGATATACCCCCTCCCCGATAACTTCGACATGAGGGGGGGGGGTTGATATACCCCCTCCCCGATAACATTTTTTTTTCATGTATGTATGTCGTCGTTGTCGATATACCCTCTCCCCGATAACTTCGACATGAGGTGGGGGTCGATATACCCCCTCCCCGATAACATTTTTTTCCATGTATGTATGTCATCGTTGTCGATATACCCCTTCCCCGATAACTTCAACATGAGGGGAGAGGTCGATATACCCCCTCCCTGATAACATTTTTTTCTAAGTTACTAAGGTAAAATGTTTCTATCGTGCATAGACCGATTTTAGACCACGGGAGCACTCCCCCGTTAGCATTTTAGAGCAGCTCTAAAAAAATAAGAAGAGGAAGAGGAAGAAAAAAAAGAGGAGAAGAAGAAGGAATAGGGGAGAAGAAGAAAAAATAGAAGAACAAAAAAAAATGAGGGTGTCCAGGATCGCCGACCGGTCGAGGGTCGGGAACTAGGGTAGAGGGTCGAGGGTCTTCGAGGGGTCGAGGGTCGAGGGTCGAGGATCATCGAGGGGTCGAGAGGGGGACATCGATGAACCCCCTCTCGCTCGACCAACTCTCGAGGACACCCAAACCCTAGAAAAAAACATTGTCGATCTCCTACCCCCTCCCGCCCCTACCCGACAAACTCTCTCTAGATTTGTAAGAGATTTATCAAGAATGCCCCCATTATGGATGTGCATAATTAAGGTGATCCATATTTTTTCCAATCTCATCTACGCTTCTACATGTGCACGTTCTCTTGTGTCAAAGTATTGAAGAAATCCATGGTTTCATAATTAGCCGGAAGTAACATGCGCATTATGGTATGAAGCTCTCCAAAATTATTTTGGAACAGAGTCCTGATAGGATAATTCGCTTTTTGGTACGAAGTTCAGCAGATGCCTTCCAAATAGCGATATTCGAAAGGCTCTTGCTGAACTTCATACCAAAAAGCAAATTATCCTATCAGGACTCCATTCCAAAATAACTTTGGAGAGCTTCATACCATCATGCGGCTGTTACTTCCGGCTAATGATGAAGCCATGGTTTTCTTGAATCCTTTGACACTAGACAACGTGACATGTAGAAGGGTAGATGAGATCAGGAAAAATAGGGACCATTTTCTGCACATCCTGAATGGCACCATTTTGTTAAATCCCTTGTCGGTCCAGACGTCGGAAATTCATGAGAGATGTGGTCCGGCCCAAACCATAGAAGCGTTGCTGAGGCCACCCAAAACCCTAGAAGCGTTGTCGAGGCCACCCAAATTTACCAAGTTAAAAGAGTGTTGTCGTCGAGGCCACCCCAAACCCTAGAAGCGTTATCGAGGCCACCCAAACCGTAGAAGCGTCGAGGCCACTAATATGATTCCTTGTTGTGATTAGCTAGCTAGGTCTATGTTTTCCACTAATATATCCATCTCTCATGTTTCTATATTAATTGCCGTGTTGTAATATTTGCAGAAACTATGAATCAACAAAGATACTTCGAAAAAGAACGGTTGTTGGGGGATATAATCTTCAGCGGAGATGATGTCTTGTCGTTTCTAAATGACACCGATGGTCTGGAAGGAGATGAAGCAGCTGGCTCTGGTGATCGATAAATGGAGGAGGAAAGACATGATCATGATGGCTCCGACGACTGAATGCCGGTTGAAGAAGGAGACCGTGATGACGGCTCCGATGACCGAACGGACGATGGAGCTGTTGCAAAGTACGGCGAGGTATATATATTAATTAAGCATGTGCTGACTAGCAAATTGATGCATTAGTTGTTTTGGTATGTACATATATTAGCTCTTCTTTCTTCTTTTATAGCCCTCCGGATCGAGCCAAACGTCGGTAATGAGACGAGGCCCAAAGAAAAGGTTGCGCCTGGATGAAAGGTTCACAATCACAGCAATGGCGGAGCTATTGTCAGGGACAACATCCCGATAAGCACCCAGCTATGGAATAAGCCTAAGAATGAAGACCCTCAAGTTTCTTATGTCAGCGATAGATAGAAAGATGATCTTTGGACCTCGCTAAAGGCAAATTTCACCCTACCACCAGAGGAGGATCCGGATAAGCCAGTTATAGAGCCATTGGTCAAGGCGTGTGCTCTTAAGAAGACGGCATATCTATTCAGGAGGTGGAAGAATGAGTTGAAATCAACGTTTGTGAACAAAGGGAATACTCCAGAATTCACCGGCCGATTTGAGAAGATAAGAGCTCACTGGCCCGCATTTGTGGCCTACAAGACATCAAACAAGAGTAAAAAGATGTCAGAGACAAACAAGAACAATGCTGCAAAGAAGAAGTTTCACCATCGCACGGGGCCAGGTGGCTACCTCAAAGCCCGACCGTTGTGGGACAAAGTTGAGAATGACCTACTTGCTAAAGGGGTCAAACCAGAGACATTTAACTGGCCAGACCATTCAAGGACTTGGTTCTTCGGGGTTGGGGGAACCTTGGACCCTGAAATAGGGAAGTGCGTTTGGACGGACGAGCAACTTGCAATACTCGTCAAGAAGCTTCAGAAGTGTATTGCTGCTGCGTAGCAAGGGACATTCGTTCCTGACAGAGAGAATGACGAGCTGACCAAGGCCCTCGGGAACCCTGAGCACCCTGGACGAACACGAGGCATGCCAGGCTCTGTTGCGTGGAAGGCTGGGTTTCCCGGTGCAGGCGGTTACAAAATCCATGACAGGAAGAGGAAACAGGAGCCGAGCGAAATGCAGAAGCTAAATGCAAGAGTACAAAAGCTAGAGGAACAAGTTGTGAGCCACCGAGCTACCGGAGCTACCCCAGAAGCTACCCCGCCATCTCAGCGGAGAAGTAGCGTGGCTTCCACCGAGCATGTTCAGCAGCCTGACTTCACGGCTCCTAGCTACCTCGTGGATGCTATCATAGAGGCTCAACATTTCCAGCTTATGACGCAATGGCAGAACCTCAAAGTCAAGGTGGCTGTCGGCTCTGTTGCACCTCCTCAACTCGATGGAACTTTTCACTATCGTCTGATTCCACATGGCTATGCTGTTGTGATGGTGGATGAAGTAACGGAGGGATTTGAGGAGCTCGAGCTTGATCACCCTACAGGTGAAGGGGAGACTCTGTCGGGTCTTGCTCTGAAGACTCCATGTCTATGGCGGAAGGAGCACATCAAGCTTCCGAACTGGACGCCTCCTCCTCCTCCTCCTCCTCCTCTGACGAGTCAGGGCACTCCGCATCCTCCTCCTCCTCCGGCGAGTGATCAGGGCACTCCACCTCCTTCTCTGGCTGCTTGCTACGTCTTGAGCTTGCGTTGGTTTTCCTCGAAGAGGAGAGAGTGATGCAGCAAAGTGTAGCTTAAGTATTTCCCTCAGTTTTGAGAACCAAGGTATCAATCCAGTAGGAGGCTCCTCAAAAGTCCCACGCACCTACACAAACAAACTGAGAACTCGCAACCAACGCAATAAAGGGGTTGTCAATCCCTTCACGGCCACTTGCGAAAGTGAGATCTAATAAAGATAGTATGATAAGATAAATATTTTTTTGGTATTTTATAAGATAAATGCAAAAAGTAATGATGCAAATAAAGGTAGACTGAAAGCAAATATGATAAGAGATAGACCCCGGGGGCCATAGGTTTCACTAGTGGCTTCTCTCAAGATAGCATAAGTATTACGGTGGGTGAACAAATTACTGTCGAGCAATTGATAGAAAAGCGCATAGTTACGAGATTATCTAGGCATGATCATGTATATAGGCATCACGTCCATAACAAGTAGACCGACTCCTGCCTGCATCTACTACTATTACTCCACACATCGACCGACTCCTGCCTCGCATCTAGAGTATTAAGTTCATAAGAACAGAGTAACGATTAAGCAAGATGAAATGATGTAGAGGATAAACTCATGCAATATGATATAAACCCCATCTTGTTATCCTCGATGGCAACAATACAATACGTGCCTTGCAACCCTTTACATCCTGGTAAGGACACCGCAAGATTGAACCCAAAGCTAAGCACTTCTCCAATGGCAAGAAAGACCAATCTAGTAGGCCAAACCAAACTAATAATTCGAAGAGACTTGCAAAGATAACTCAATCATACATAAAAGAATTCAGAGAAGATTCAAATATTATCCATAGATAAACTTGATCATAAACCCACAATTCATCGGATCTCGACAAACACACTGCAAAAAGAGTTTACATCGAATAGATCTCCACAAGAGAGGGGGAGAACATTGTATTGAGATCCAAAAAGAGAGAAGAAGCCATATAGCTAATAACTATGGACCCGTAGGTCTGTGGTAAACTACTCACAACTCATCGGAGGGGCAAGGATGATGATGTAGAGGCCCTCCGTGGTTGATTCCCCCTCCGGCGGAGTGCCGGCGAAGGCTCCAAGATGGGATCTCGCGGATACAGAAGGTTACAGCGGTGGAAATTGTGTTTCGTGGTGCTCCTGGATGTTTTCGGGGTACGTAGGTATATATAGGAGGAAGAAGTACGTCGGTGGCCGCCCGAGGGGCCCACGAGATAGGGGGCGCGCCCTACGGGGGGCGTCCCCCTATCTCGTGGGGCCCTTGGAAGCTTCTTGACTTGCACTCCAAGCTCTCCGGATCACGTTTGTTCCAAAAATCACGCTCCCGAAGGTTTCATTCCGTTTGGACTCCGTTTGATATTCCTTTTCTTCGAAATACCGAAATAGGAAAAAACAAAGAATATGGGCTTGGGCCTCCGGTTAGTAGGTTAGTCCCAAAATGATATAAATGTGTAAAATAAAGCCCATAAACATCCAAAAGGGGTAATATAATAGCATGTAACAATCAAAATTATAGATACGTTGGAGACGTATCAAGCATCCCAAGCTTAATTCCTGCTCGTCCTCGAGTAGGTAAATGATAAAAAGAGAATTTTGATGTGGAATGCTACCTAGCATAATTCATAATGTAATTTTCTTTATTGTGGCATGAATGTTCAGATCCAAATGAATACAAAATAAAAGTTCATATTGACATAAGAAATAGTAATACTTCAAGCATACTAATCAAAGTAATCATGTCTTCTCAAAATAACATGGCTAAAGAAAGTTATCCTACAAAATCATATAGTCCTGCTATGCTCTATCTTCATCACACAAAGTATTTAATCATGCACAACCCCGATGACAAGCCAAGCAATTGTTTCATACTTTAATAATCTCAAACTTTTTCAACTTTCACGCAATACATGAGCGTGAGCCATGGACATAACACTATATGTGGAATAGAATGGTGGTTGTGGAGAAGACAAAAAAGGAGAAGATAGTCTCACATCAACTAGGCGTATCAACGGGCTACAGAGATGCCCATTAATAGATATCAATGTGAGTGAGTAGGGATTGCCATGCAACGGATGCACTAGAGCTATAAATATATGAAAGCTCAACAAAAGAAACTAAGTGGGGTGCATCCAACTTGCTTGCTCACGAAGACCTAGGGCACTTTTGAGGAGGCCCATCATTGGAATATACAAGCCAAGTTCTATAATGAAAAATTCCCACTAGTGTATGAAAGTGACAACATATGAGACTCTCTAACATGAAGATCATGGTGCTATTTTGAAGCACAAGTGTGGAAAAAGAGATAGTAGCATTGTCCCTTCTCTCTTTTTCTCTCATTTTTTTCTTTCCCCTTTTTTTTCTTTTCCTTTTTTCTTTGGCCTTTCTCTTTTTTTTTTATTTTTATTTTTGTAAAGTCCGAAGTCTCATCCCGACTTGTGGGGGAATCATAGTCTTCATCATCCTTTCCTCACTAGGACAATGCTCTAATAATGAAGATCATCACACTTTTATGGATTTACAACTCAAAGCTAGAACAAGATATGACTCTATATGAATGCCTCCGGCGGTGTACCGGGATATGCAATGAATCAAGAGCGACATGTATGAAAATTATGGAAGTGGCCTTGCCACAAATACGATGTCAACTACATGATCATGCAAAAAGCAATATGACAAAAGTAATGCGTGTCATATGAACGGCACGGTGGAAAGTTGCATGACAATATATCTCGGAATGGCTTTGGAAATGCCATAATAGGTAGGTATGGTGGCTGTTTTGAGGAAGGTAAATGGTGGGTGTATGGTACCGGCGAAAGTTGCGTGGTACAAGAGAGGCTAGCAATTGTGGAAGGGTGAAAGAGTGCGTATAATCCATGGACTCAACATTAATCAAAAGAACTCATATACTTGTTGCAAAAATTTAGAAGTCATCAAAAACCAAAGCACTACACGCATGCTCCTAGGGGGATAGATTGGTAGGAAAAGACCATCGCTCGTCCCCGACCGCCACTCATAAGGAAGACAATCAATAAATAAAATTGTGCTCCAACTTCATCACAAAGCGGTTCACCATACGTGCATGCTACGGGAATCACAAACTTCAACACAAGCATTCTTTAAATTCATAATCACCCAACTAGCATGACTTTAATATCACTACCTCCATATCTCAAAACAATTATCAAGCATCAAATTGATCATAGCATCCAATTCACTTTCTATGATAGTTTTTATTATACCCAACTTGGATGCTCATCATTCTAGGACCAACTTTATGATCATAGCAAATACCATGCTGTTCTAAAAGACTCTCAAAATAATATAAGTGAAGCATGAGATAATAGCAATTTCTTCAAAATTAAGACACCACCGTGCTCTAAAAGATATAAGTGAAGCACTAGAGCAAAAACTATCAAGCTCAAAAGATATAAGTGAAGCACATAGAGTATTCTAGCAAATTATAATCAAATAGGCTTCTCCCAAAAGGTGTGTACAGCAAGGATGATTGTGGTAAACTAAAAAGCAAAGACTAATATAATACACGATGCTCCAAGCAAAACACATATCATGTGGCGAATAAAAATATAGCTCCAAGTAAAGTTACCAAAGAACGAAGACGAAAGAGGGGATGCCTTCCCGGGGCATCCCCAAGCTTAGGCTTTTGACTATCCTTGAATATCTTTGGGTTCCATGGGCATCCCCAAGCTTAGGCTCTTGCCACTCCTTATTCCATAGTCCATAAAGGCTTTACCTAAAACTTGAAAACTTCACAACACAAAACTCAACAGGAAATCTTATAAGATCCGTTAGTGAAAGAAAATAAAACCACCACATAAGGTACTGTAATGAACTAATTATTTATTTATATTGGTGTTAAACCTACTGTATTCCAACTTCTTTATGGTTCATAGACTGAATTACTAGCCATAGATGCATTGAAATAAGCAAACAACACACGAAAAACAGAATCTGTCAAAAACGGAACAGTCTGTAGCAATCTGTAACTAACGCAAAAACTTCTGGAACTCTAAAAATCCAACCAAAATAGGAAGTCCTGGAAAAATTGTTTATTTAACAGCAGCAAAAAAAAATCAACGCAAAAGCACGTTCCTGTGATTTAACAAAATTATATTCGTGCGCGCAAAGTTTCTGTTTTTCAGCAGAATCAAATCAACTATCATCGTAGGTTATCCTATAGGTTCTACTTGGCACAAACACTAATTAAAAGATAAAAACACATCTAAACAGAAGGTAGATGCAAGATTTATTGAATAACAGCAACGAAAAATATTGGGTTGCATCCCAACAAGCGCTATCGTTTAACGCCCCTAGCTAGGCATTGATAATTTTAATGATGCTCACATGAAAGACAAGAATTGAAGCACAAAGAGAGCATCATGAAACACGTGACAAACACATCTAAGTCTAACATACTTCCTATGCATAGGCATATTATAATCAAACAAATTTTCAAGGCAAGCAAAAACTAGCATATGCAAGGAAGAAGAAAGAGACGATAGCAATCTCAACATGACGAGAGGTAATTTAATAAGATAAAAATTTCTACAACCATATTTTCCTATCTCATAATAATTACATGTAGGATCATAGGCAAATTCAACAAAATAGCTATCACAAAACATATTATCAACATGATCCACATGCATGCAAAGTTGACACTCTTCCAAGATAGTGGGATTAACATTAGCTAAAGTCATGACCTTTCCGAACCCACTTTAATCAAAAATATCATAAGATTGAACATACTCCAAATATGTGGGATATAAAGTTGACACTCTTCCAAACCTACTTTCAATATTATTGCAAACATTATTATCAATCTCATGTTCATCATGGGGCTTAAATAAATTTTCAAGGTTATAAGAAGAATCACCCCAATCATGATCATTGAAACAAGTAGTAGACATAGAAAAACTAGCATCCCCAAGCTTAGGGTTTTGCATATTATTAGCACAATTGACATCAAGAGAATTTTTAGGAAAATCATTGCAATCATGCTTTTTATTCAAGGAGTTATCGTGACTCTCTTCATAAATTTCTTCATCATAATTTTCAGATTCACAAATGTTGAGCAAAGCTTCATAAAGATAATCTAGTGCACAAAACTCACTAGCAATTGGTTCATCATAATTGGATCTCTTAAAAAGATTAGCAAGCGGATGAGGATCCATAGATCTTAGCTTCTCTATTTAGTAATAAATAAACAACTACTCCAACCAAACGAGCAAACGAGCCAAGTAGAACATCAAAACAAACGAAAAGCCGAAGAGAAGAAGGGCGAATAAAATGGCAAGGGTGAAGTGGGGGAGAGGAAAACGAGAGGCAAATGTCAAATAATGTAAATGCGAGGGAGATGACTTTGTGATGGGTACTTGGTATGTCTTGACTTGAGCGAAGACCTCCCCGGCAACGGTGCCAGAAATCCTTCTTGCTACGTCTTGAGCTTGCATTGGTTTTCCTCGAAGAGGAGGGTGATGCAGCAAAGTGTAGCGTAAGTATTTTCCTCAGTTTTGATAACCAAGGTATCAATCCAGTAGGAGGCTCCTCAGAAGTCCCACGCACCTACACAAACAAACTAAGAACTCACAACCAACGCAATAGAGGGGTTGTCAATCCCTTCACGACCACTTGCGAAAGTGAGATCTAATAAAGATAGTATGATAAGATAAATATTTTTTTGGTATTTTATAAGATAGATGCAAAAAGTAAAGATGCGAATAAAGGTAGATTGAAAGCAAATATGATAAGAGATAGACCCGGGGGCCATAGGTTTCACTAGTGGCTTCTCTCAAGATAGCATAAGTATTACGGTGGGTGAACAAATTACTGTCGAGCAATTGATAGAAAAGCGCATAGTCATGAGATTATCTAGGCATGATCATGTATATAGGCATCACGTCCATAACAAGTAGACCGACTCCTGCCTGCATCTACTACTATTACTCCACGCATCGACCGACTCCTGCCTGCATCTAGAGTATTAAGTTCATAAGAATAGAGTAACACATTAAGCAAGATGACATGATGTTGAGGGATAAACTCATGCAATATGATATAAACCCCATCTTGTTATCCTCGATGGCAATAATACAATACGTGCCTTGCAACCCTTTCTGTCAGTAGGCAAGGACACCGCAAGATTGAACCCAAAGCTAAGCACTTCTCCCATGGCAAGAAAGACCAATCTAGTAGGCCAAACCAAACTGATAATTCGAAGAGACTTGCAAAGATAACTCAATCATACATAAAAGAATTCAGAGAAGATTCAAATATTATTCATAGTGAAACTTAATCATAAACCCACAATTCATCCGATCTCGACAAACACACCGCAAAAAGAGTTTACATCGTATAGATCTCCACAAGAGAGGGGGAGAACATTGTATTGAGATCCAAAAAGAGAGAAGAAGCCATCTAGCTAATAACTATGGACCCGTAGGTCTGTGGTAAACTACTCACAACTCATCGGAGGGGCAAGGATGTTGATGTAGAGGCCCTCCGTGGTTGATTCCTCCCAGTGAGAGTGCCGCGAAGGCTCCAAGATGGGATCTCGCGGATACAGAAGGTTACGACGGTGGAAATTGTGTTTTGTGGTGCTCCTGGATGTTTTCGGGGTACATAGGTATATATAGGAGGAAGAAGTACGTCGGTGGCCGCCCGAGGGGCCCACGAGGCAAGGGGGCGCGCCCTACAGGGGGAGGGGTGGCTCCCCTATCTCGTGGGGCCCTCGGAAGCTTCTTGACTTGCACTCCAAGCTCTCCGGATCACGTTTGTTCCAAAAATCACGCTCCCGAAGGTTTCATTCTGTTTGGACTCCATTTGATATTCCTTTTCTTCGAAATACTGAAATAGGCAAAAAAACAACAATATGGGCTGGGCCTTCGGTTAGTAGGTTAGTCCCAAAAATGATATAAATGTGTAAAATAAAGCCCATAAACATCCAAAAGGGGTAATATAATAGCATGGAACAATCAAAAATTATAGATACATTGGAGACGTATCACTGCTTCGGCGCATGAAGTCGGCACTCCGCCTCCTCCTTCGCCTCATCCGGCACGTCCGAGCAGTCCGCCTCCTCCTCTGCCTCGTCAGCAACGGCGGAAGACAGACCCCCCCGCTCCGGCTGCTCCCGCGCGTCGGAGCACTCCGCCTCCTTCCCCGCTTCGTAAGCAACAACGGAAGAGAGACGCCGCCACTCCGGCGGCTAGTAGTACAGCCAGAGGCGGGAGGCAATACAGATACGGTCCATCTCACAAGACTCCTGAAAAGTTACCGCACAAGAGGATCGATGAGGAAAACGCGGAGATCTCTCAATCCCAAGTGAGGGAATTTTTTGCAAAGAAACCTCCACCTCCGAAGGAGATGATAGCTCCGGTGAAAGCAAAGCACACTATTGATGCCTTGAAGCGACCACCATCGCCTTTGCCGGATGACAACCATGTCTGCGCTCTTAAAAAGACACTAAGAGATGCGCGCCGGTCGGGAACTATTTCAAGTGATAGAAGGTTAGCAGAACAAAGAAGTGGGAAAAAAATTTCCCCAGCTCGGCGAACAGGCGAACCAATCATGCCCCCTGCTCAAGGTGTCTAGCGATATCGTCGCAAATCTGCCGGGGATGGTGCCCGGTACCTATCCTGGTGATTACCTAGGCGATGATGATGTATATTTTCCTATAATGGAGGTGGACGAATTCAGATACCAGTACGGGAAGCCTCTCGTCAAAGATGGAAGTCCTCCTCTAACAACGATGATGCGAAGATTCCATCAATGGTACATGGAAACCTGCAGCAAGTCTGGGAAGGATGTTTTGTCGATGAGAATTAAAGAGGAGCACGACTTCATTGGACAAGATCTGATTACTATTGATTTTGACGAGTTTTTCCAGTTCTACAATCAAAAGGCCCTCGACAAATCACTCGTGGCTTGCTACTGTCTGTAAGTACCAATTCTATAATTAAGTCTCTATATATAGCTCAGTTCTTTCATTGCATGTATATATAATTATCCTCACAATATTATGCAGATTGAAGATCGTTGAATGCAGAAAAGCACAAATCTATGACATTGGGTTCATTAACCCAAATTTCATACATGAATGGACGGTTAAAAAAATGTCTCAGAAACCGAGGACAACTTGCTACTATTGTTGCTCAAAAATCAAAGCAAAGATAAAATACTCTTTCCTTACAACTTCAAGTGAGTGTTACTGTCTTGTGCATATTCGGTTTCCCTTATTACTCAAGGTTATAGTAATGTAACTGATGAGTTATGCATGCGTGCGCAGCTTCCACTTTATTCTCCTAGAGATTAAGCTTGAGCAGGGAGTAGTAACCGTCTTAGACTCGGACGAAAAGATCCCGAGGAGTATGCGGAAATGACTCAAATGCTCCAGAAGTAAGTTCAATCGATCATTATCGCACCATATAGGCAACTTTATTCATTTGATGATATCAAGTAATTATTTTCTTTGTCTGGCAGGGTTTGGAAAGAGTTCACCGCAATTTCCCCGGGACTGCCGAGTGAGCTGCGATTTAAACACCCGTAAGTAAGTACTACTACCTAGTTCTGCACATCTCCCATTGATTCTAGCTAGTTTCATAAATACCATTTAGGATGCTTGCTTATCAGTTTGATTGACCTCTATTTCTCGTAAGTGGTTGTGGTAGGAAGCCGGGAATGATTTCTATGGACACTACGTTTGCGAGTTTATCTACAACGCGACGGAGTCTAATAAGCGGGGCTACTCTGAAAAAGAATATGAAGTGCATAAGCAAAGATATTCACAATTTTATTTTGTTACCATCATTTGTGTTAAGTTTCATTCATATATATGTATTGACCCCCTTCTTTAAATTAGGTCTGGGAGATGCGGGATGAACTCCTACCACATGATCGCATAAAAGCAATTCAAGAGAAATTGGCGGGATTCTTTCGTGACCACGTCATCAATCCAGCCGGATAATACCATGTGGAACTTGACGTCATATGTTAGGTATTGTAATAGATCTTATATTGTATATATGTAGCTAGTAGCGTCGGATAGATATACGAAAACTTGTTGTTCGACCAATCTCTCGGAGAAGGAGAGGTCGATCACTTCTCTCTGTATATGTTCATGATGATCTTGTGTACATAATGGTTTCCTTCATTTGCTTACTAGCTAGCGTGTCAAGTTCTCTCTATACTTATAGTACGTAGCGTCGACCAAACGCGAAATAAGAGAGGTCACTTCTCTCTATTAATTAGATAGCTAACACAATATATGAAACCCCTAAATTAACCTTCCAACCCCCCCACCCTTTCAAACCCCCCCAGCTCTTGAGCTGCTGACGCGTTGATACTCTTTGGTCCCGGTTGGTAACTAAAGGCCCTCCTGCCTGGGCTCGCCGCAGCGGCCACATGGAGCCACACCTGTCCCGGTTCATAAGAGAACCGGGACTAAAGGTATTGGTCTTTAGTCCCGGTTCCAGAACTGGGACAAATGGGCCTCTGAAACCGGAACAAATGGGCATTTTTCTACTAGTGGAGGCCAGTGTGTCGTGCTTGTTTATCCGCAAATCATAAGTGACAACTACTTTTTAGGTTGTAAGATTGTATGTGCGGATCAAAGACGAGCTTGCTTTGACGCTGAAGGAAGTCGAATCACTATTTTCTGTGGCAACACCTGATCAGCCTCCAGAGGAGGACGATAAGAATCATAGTGATTGCTTGAGGAGTTTACCCCCGTCAGTCGCTGTGGGGTTGGCTGCTGAAATGAGGGCTATCAATGGAGCAACATAATTAACCAGCATGACGTTAACATAGGAAGCCTAGGTCTAACTCGAAATTCCAGTGCTCGTCCGAATCTACAGGTCACGTGAGACGACACTAATTTGAGATGAATGTACACGGTATGGTCAGTTCTGGCAACACCGATTGAATGGTGTAGAGCACTGGCGCCGGTGTGGCTGTTTAGGGAGACGGTGAACTTGTAATTCTTTGTTACGTGTCGTGAGCCATCTCATTTTCTATCTTTGTCATGGTGATTCTACCATACAAGTTGTGTCAGGTGTGTAATGTTCATGAATGTAGCATGTACAGTATATTGTTTTAGAACTACCGCAGGTAGCATGTACAGTTTGTGTCACTGATAGCGTATTTTAAGCTTGAGCACCTAGGTACGCCCACTTGTCACTGCGGCTGTCGACTTGCATGCGTCGGGTATTCGGCTGTGCAAGTGGACACGGCAGATGGGCAACATTGTTTTCTTTTCCCTTGCGGACACTGAGTATCTAATCTCAAGCACAAATGCACCTGCATGAATAGTAAATACCAGAACAACAGAAAAATATCAAGACTAGTCTGATTGTTCTGTGTGTATGAACATTATGTGAAGTTCTAACACCCTGCAAAATTTCACTTTGAAAAGATAGACATGGAGGCCTCTCGTGGTACTAAGTCTGACAGTAAGAATAGTGGGTACGTATGAGGAGGCGAGGCCCTAGCTACGACGAGATTGTACACACGAGTTTACGAGTTCAGGCCCCTCTCGGAGGAGGTAAAAGCCCTACGTCTCGGTGCCCTGAGGTGGTCGACTGGAATATGGGTGTGTGTTATAAGGGGTGCGAACCCTTGTCCCAGAGGAGGGGGGTGGCTTATATAGAGTGCACCAGGACCCCAGCCGTCCTGCGTTACAGGGGTTCAATGTACATTAAGATAGGGCGTTACTGGTAACGACAGCTATAAAGTGTTATCAGTGATCTTTAAGACTACAGAGTGAACGCCTGACCGTTGTCATCTTGAGTGACCCTAGGTCTGCTGTACTACGAGTGGTTTCCTGTATGGTCGAATGACTCCATCCAAGTCGAGTGAAATTGGGGGTATCCGAGTGAGGTGACTGGTCGAGTGGATTGCACTCGATGGCTGCAGTTGATACTTCCTGTTGTGCGTTGAATGTCTTTGCTTCTAGGGTAGTGATCTTGGGTAGGGCGTATAGGTCAGGCCTATGACCCTACCCTAGGTCTATGGCATCGTCATTAGCCCCCGAATGGATTGAGATCCGAGTGAAAAGAAAGTTGAAGTTAGTCCTGCCTTGACTCTTGTGCTTCACAAGCATTCATACTGGATTCGAGGTCAATGCAGAAACTTCGGCTTCATTTCAGTCGCCTTGATCGATTCAGAGGTTGTTGAGTGAACTTATGTTGGTACTCTTCGAGTGTTGCTATGACGCGAAATCTTTGGCGCAATTGGTTACTGCGGATCCCGGATCTCACGGGATTCGAAAATTTGGGGAAGTGCGCGTGGCGGAGCGCACCGTAGTAAACGGGACGGATAGACAGTGGCGCCTCGATTTCCATGCCACCTTTTTCGACACGATCCGGTGCGCGACTGTTGCGGATTTGACAGGATCGCTCGGGCCCACGCGTCAGCCACTCGGAAGTAGGCCCTTAAAAGGCGTCGAGGCCGAGGTGTCTGCACTGTGCGCTCCCATTCCTCTTCTTCTTCCTTTGCTTCTCCACCGCATCCTCTTTCGCCCTCGATGCTGCCGCTCCGCCAGTGCACGGCCCTCCATCATGGTGAAGGACACGACGGCGGCGCTGGAGCGTGCAAAAAAGGCGACGGTGATGGCGAAGGGCAAGAAGATGAATTGGGGGTCGTCGTCGAGGTCCGGGCTGCCTCCAGGTTGGATTCAGGGAGAGTGGATCCGTTCTACACTCTAGCCAGAGGATCTCGTAGATCTGGGCGCCGCGGGATTGATCGCCGCCGGGTCTTCGAGGCTGCCGGGGGATAAGATAGAACCTCAGCCGCGAGCGGGTGAGTGTGTCCTTCTGGCCACCCGCGTCGACCGTGGTTTCTCCCTTCCCCTGCATCCTTTCTTCCGAGGCTTTCTAAACTTTTTCGGTGCTCAGCTTCACCACTTCTCTCCCAATACCATCACGTATCTTGCTACGTTCGTGTCTATGTGCGAAAACTTCTTGGGTTGTCGACCGCATTGGGGTCTCTTCAAACACATTTTCATAGTCCGTTCCCAAACCATGAAGAAGGCGAATCCGAATGACGAGAGGCGCACGTGATCCAGATGTGCGGGGGTTTAGGGATCAGATGAGGAAGAGGAGCACTTTTCCTCCTATGACACTTTCCAAGTCGGTTAGGGGCTGACAGTCGACCTGGTTCTACTGCCAGAACATTGCAACCCCAAGTCAGTCGACTGGTCTTCCTCCCTTTTCCCTAGATCGAGTCCAGCAACAGAGAAAGTAGAGACGAACATGTTGGTCGAGAGGGTAGTTCAGTTGGTCCTTCAGGGTGTAACTGGCATGGATTTGTTGGAGGTGTTTGCCAGTCGACGCATCCAACCGCTCCAAGCCCGTGACCACTTGATGTGGATGTACTCGGGCTCCAACGACACCGCTCGGGTCCACCCAGAGGAGGTTTCCGATGAGACGGTGGCTCTGTGGCTGAGGAGTATTACCGGAAACAAAGATAACCCCAGGGGGGCCAGGAGAGTCAATCCATTCGACCCTGACAACCAGCCGGACAAGGTCTGATCCTTGCTACCGAGTGTACTTCAATCTTTCTTGCAACTGTTTCTGAATCCGACTAATGTTTGATTAACTTCTTGCCTTGCATGTTTATACTGAGATGTATTCGATGCCGAACGGGGAACAAGCCTAGGAGAAAGTCCAGGAGGGAGCAGATATCGCAGAAGAGAGCGCCGACTAGCAATCTCCTGACGATGAAGATGAGTAAGAGAATGATGAGTCGGACGATGAAGAAGAGGAGGCCGACTCACCACCTCGCACAGAGCGTCGATCCAAGCAGTTCCATGATCCAGCAGGCGGGCGTAACAAAACTGTGGCTCCGAGTACACAAGTGCATAAGCGCACTCGGACTTCGACTCCGGAGCCGTCAGAGAAGGTCGCCAAGCAGCCCAAGGTTGCCCCTTCAAAGTCTCGGAAGACCTTGCCCAAGATCAAGATGGATGTTCCTGTTGCTTCGGCGTGAGTGTTCTATCTTTCTGTGTTTTCCTACTGACTCATACTTCTGCTCTGACCGAGTGGATTATGAACTTTTCAATGCTGCAACTTCTGGGACCTCCATGGATATTGGCAAGGCTCAAGATGATGAAGAGACTGATGATGCGGCAACTTCCAAAGCTGGTACGATCTTGCAATCTTGAACTTGTTTTGTCAACTGGGTTGTCGGTCGACTGAGCTCCTATGGTTGCATTTTGTTGTAGCTCCACAGGACGTCATTGAGCTTACAGACGACGATGAAGAAGTGCCTCTGAAGACTATGGGAAGGAGGGGCAGGGCTTCGAGCAGGAGGACGGCCGTAAGCCAGGAGCCTCAGTCGACATCAGCGCCGGAGGCGATGGTCCAGCGATCCGGAGATCCGGCTCGGGCCAATGTTTCTTTTGCCAATCCATTGTCGACTGAATGTCCCTCGGCGTCGACTGCTCAAGTCTCTGCTTCGCCTGCACAGCTCCATGCTTCAGATCCTGTGATCGCTCTGACTATACTACCGTCATCGCTCTTTGCTACACATCACACTCCAGACGACCCGACGAGTGCTGCCAGGGAAGACCTACTCCAAGCAAACCTTATGATGGAGCAGATGAAGGTGGTGCATGAGGCCAGTCAGGCTGCCTACAATGCCAGCTCTGCTCTGCATGTCAATGTCAAGGTCAGTTGGTTTCCGACTGATCTCTCGATTTGATTTTTGCCTTGTTACGATGTGGTAGTTGCGACTGCTGCTTCATTGTCCGTAAGATGTCCCTGGATGAGCGTTTTGGAACCTTTATGTGCATCTATCATGAGTCTGCATTTTGCATCCAATCACCCACTGGGTGTTTTGACTTAGTGTTGAATAGTTCTTCTACTTGAGTCGACCAGGTTGAGTCGAGTATTTTTCCGAACCAGTGGGGCCACACAGAGTGCACCCACTGGGTGTAGTCCCCGATACCGCCGTCGGGTGTTTGATGCGGCGGGGGTCTTTGTCAAATGTTACTTCATTGTCCTTTCACTCGGTTGAATAGCTCGATCTAAGTGGAATCTAGACCAGTGGGGGCACGCTGAGTGCACCCACTGGGTGTAGTCCCCGAGACCACGGTCGACTGCTGGTAGTCGGTCGGTGAGGGAGTCCTGGACTAGGGGGTGTCCGGACAATTGGACTATCATCGTCCGCCGGACTCCAAGACTACGAAGATACAAGATTGAAGACTCCGTCCCGTGTCCGGATGGGACTTTCCTTGGCGTGGAAGGCAAGCTTGGCAATACGGATATGTAGATCTCCTACCATTGTAACCGACTGTAATGTAACCCTAGCCTCCTCCGGTGTCTATATAAACCGGAGGGCTTTAGTCCGTGAGGACACAACGTGCATCACAACAATCATACCATAGGCTAGCTTTAGGGTTTAGCCTCCTTGATCTCGTGGTAGATCCACTCTTGTACTACCCATATCATCAATATTAATCAAGCAGACGTAGGGTTTTACCTCCATCAAGAGGGCCCAACTGGGTAAAATATCATGTCCCTTGTCTCCTGTTACCATCCGCCTAGACGCACGCCGGGACCCCCTACCCGAGATCCGCCGGTTTTGACACCGACATTGGTGCTTTCATTGAGAGTTCCTCGTATGTCGCCACCGATAGGCTCGATGGCATCTTCAATCAACAACACCGCCCAGGTAAGACTTTTCTCCCGGACAGATCTTCAGATTCGGCGGCCAAGATCGCGGGCTAATTCGCTGGCCATCCGGAGCAGATCGAAGCTACGCCCGCCATCAGTCGATTCGAAGCCTAAACTTCACGGCCGACGTCCGCGGAGACTTGATCTTCGATGGGCTCGAGCCACGCCAAGCGCGCCCGCCTTTATTTACGATGGGCATGATCTAGCTCTGCTGCCAACAAAGCCTTTGGTGGTCGCACATGAGTCCGCTCCGGCTCTTAGCTCGGAGCCGATCGCCCAGATCGAGGACCGGTGGTTGGACGCCACCTCGGGGGCTTCAACTTCCACGGCGATGGAGCCGAACACTAGCCTTGTCCTTTGCGAAATTCGTGATTCCGAGTTGCCGGACTCCTTGCCGGACTCGGACCTCCCGCGCCCCTGCCGATCGAATCTGATTGGGCGCCGGTTATGGAATTCACCGCCGCGGACATCTTCCAATAATCGCCCTTTGGAGACATCTTAAATTCACTAAAGCATCTCTCGCTATCAGGAGAGTCCTGGCCAGACTATGGCCAGGATGGTTGGGATACGGACGACGAAGAAATTCAGAGCCCACCCAGCACCCACTTCATAGCCACTGTCGATGATCTTACCGACATGCTAGACTACGACTCCGAAGACATCGACGCTATGGACGACGATGCCGAGATTTAACAGAACCAGCGCCTACAGGGCACTGGAAGACCACCTCGTCATACGACATATACATGGTGGACACCCCAAAGGACGGGGACGGCGAAGAAGTAGCGGAGGTAGATTCCTTAAAGAAACAGCCCAAGCGCCGACGCCGTGGCGCCGCCTAAATCCCGCCACAAAGAAGAATGGAGATTCAGCACAGAGATAATAATACCCTAGAGAGTGCCGAAGATAATCCCCTCCAGCAAGACTCAGCGCAGGAGGACGCAGAAGCAAGCCCCCACGAGAGGGCGGCAGACAAAGAGGTCGAGGAGTATAACTATATACCTCCCTCCGAAGACGAGGCAAGCCTCAACGACAACGAATTCGTCGTGCCCGAGGATCCCGTCGAACAAGAGCGTTTTAAACGCAGGCTTATTGCCACGACAAATAGCCTAAAGAAAAAGCAGCAGCAGCTTCAAGCTGATCAGGACCTGCTGGCCGACCGATGGACCAAGGTCCTCGCGGCCGAAGAGTTTAAACTCGAACGCCCCTCCAAAAGCTACCCCAGACGCAAGTTGCTCCCCCGATTAGAGGAGGAAGCATACATACCTTCATCACCGGTGCACGATACGGCCGACCGACCACCCCGTGGTCGCGACAGAGAGGCATCTAGACCCTCCACAAAGACCATACTCCGGCATCGCTCCAAATGTACGAAGCCAAGAGGGAATGCGCCGGACTTGCGAGACGTATTGGAGGACAAAGCAAGGCAATCCAGATCCATCTACGGATCACGAGGGCACCCCACGACCCGCGATGAATACCGTCGCGCCGGATACAATAACCCTGGCCGGGCCGAACACAACAGACAACGCTCTCTCGAGCTGCGTCGTGATATTGCTCAATATAGAGGTGCCGCACACCCGCTATGCTTCACTGACGAAGTAATGGATCATCAAATCCCTGAAGGATTTAAACCCGTAAACATCGAATCCTACGATGACACAACAGACCCCGCGGTTTGGGTTGAAGATTATCTCCTTCACATCCATATGGCCCGCGGCGACGATCTCCATGCCATCAAGTACCTCCCACTCAAGCTTAAAGGACCAGCTCGGCATTGGCTTAACAGCTTGCCCGCAGAGTCAATTGGGTGAAGACCTGGAAGCCGCATTCCTCGACAATTTCCAGGGCACGTATGTGCAGCCACCAGACACCGATGACCTAAGCCACATAATTCAGCAGCCAGAGGAATCGGCCAGACAATTCTGGACACGGTTCTTGACAAAGAAAAACCAAATCATCGACTGTCCGGATGCAGAGGCCCTCGCAGCCTTCAAACATAACATCCGAGACGAGTGGCTAGCCCGACACCTGGGACAGGAAAAGCCGAAATTCATGGCAGCACTCACATCATTAATGACCCGCTTTTGCGCGGGAGAGGATAGCTGGCTAGCTTGCAGCAATAACCTCAATAAAAATTCTGGCAGTCCGGATACTAAGGACCACAACAGCAGGTCACGTCGAAACAAAAACAAACGCCGCATTAACAGCGACGATAAGGAGGATACGACATTCAACACCGGATTCCGAGGCTCTAAACCCGGTCAGCGGAAGAAGCCATTCAAAAGAACCACTCCGGGTCCGTCCAACTTGGACCGAATACTCGACCGCTTATGCCAGATACATGGCACCCCCGAAAAGCGAGCCAATCACACCAACAGAGATTGCTGGGTGTTCAAGCAGGCAGGCAAGTTAATTGCCGAAAACAATGACAAGGGGCTAAACAGCGACGACGAGGAGGAGACCCGACCACCGAACAATAGAGGACAGAAGGGATTCCCCCCACAAGTGTGGACGGTGAACATGATTTACGCAACCCATATACCCAAGAGGGAGAGGAAGCGCCCACTAAGGGACGTCTATGCGATGGAGCCAGTCACCCCGAAGTTCAATCCATGGTCCTCTTGTCCGATCACTTTTGATCGAAGAGACCATCCGACCAGCATACACCATGGCGGATTCGCCGCATTGGTTTTAGACCCAATCGTTGATGGATTTCACCTCACGAGAGTCCTGATGGACGGCGGTAGTAGCCTGAACCTGCTTTATCAGGATGCAGTGCGCAAGATGGGCATAGACCCCTCAAGGATTAAACCTACAAAGACAACCTTTAAAGGTGTCATACCAGGTGTGGAAGCCAATTGTACGGGCTCAGTCACACTGGAAGTGGTCTTCGGATCCCCGGATAATTTCCGGAGCGAAGAGTTAATCTTTGACATAGTCCCATTTCGCCGCGGCTATCACGCTCTGCTCGGACAAACCGCGTTTGCAAAGTTCAACGCGGTGCCGCATTATGCATACCTCAAGCTCAAGATGCCAGGTCCTCGTGGAGTCATCACGGTCAACGAATACGAACGCCCTCCGAACGGAGGAACATACAATGCTCTCGCGGCGGAAGTCTGAGCAGCCTTTTAAGGAACTTTTGAGTCCGCCGTTAAACGGCCGGATACAAAGAAAACGCGCCCAAAGCAATACCAACCAAGACAACTCAGCACGATCGAGCATCGCCGTAGCAATGCGGCCCTAACCCCGCCTCGCATGATTGCAAGAACAACCCTCCGCGTACATCATTACGCTTTGGAGATACCATGGGCGCAGAGGAAGGGGCACGATCACAATGGACCCAGAGTGCGGCTCGACCGCACCAGGGGCTCGCAAGTGCGCCTCTTCTTTTTTATTATTATTTTCCTTTTTTGTATACACAGGAATCCGTTAGCCAGAGGCCCTGTCCGGTGGTGAACCTGCCGAACTCACGATGCAACAGCCAGGGAAGAAAGAAGGCTGCGACAAACACTCAGGTGGTCTCAATTACGAGCATTAAATTCGATTATATACACCAAGTCCGCAGCTCACCCCTGGAGGGGGACATGTTTCATTAGTCCAAATCCCTTGCTTACCGCACCATTTGTATCAGTCCGCACTCATAGCAGACTTCCTTTAATAAATAATGCAACACTTTTCGACTGCAAATACATTACTTTTTATATATGTGTTCATTACAGGACATCTTGCACCCGTATATTTTGGTACGGTCTAATACACCAGGGGCTTATGTTCCCCACATTATGGTGTTATAAGTCCAAACACTTTCATTAGTTCGGCACCCCGAACTTATAGCATTATATGAATCGGCTCCGAATCATGCCTTGGGTCAATAGTTTGGTTTGCCCGACTCCCATGTTTTGGTGCCTTACGTTCCATTCTGTCGGCTAAGGTGGCACTGGGAGAACCACTGCGATTGCGCCCCGGTTGAGCCGGGCGAGCGCCTCAGTGGAGAAAGCTAAAACTGACCGGCATGATAAGGCGAGAGACCGGTCGCTGTTCGAGAGGTCTTTTCGAGTCCTTAAAGACTCACGCCACTTCGAGCAAAGTTCCGGATATTTGTCCGACGAAGGCGTGGATAGCGCCCCGGATTCGATCTTCCGAATACCAGGGGCTTCGCCGAAATTTAAAATTATAGAATTCTATGGCTAAGTGAGAGTGTTCAAGCACTATAAGTTTGGTTGCCTTGTTCGTTGTGTTGAGCGCCTCCCTAGATGGACCCAAAAATGGGAACAAGAGTGCTCAAGTTTATCCCGAACACCCCAGCACTCGCGGCTTGGGGGCTGAAGCCAACGACTTGCCATCTCTCAGATTTTATACACGGCCGCACGGAAGGTAATATTTTAAATTAAACAAGCGTTGCTTAATGCGCATATGAACATAGTTTTCAGCGCACAGATAATACATAGCGAAGTTTACTCAAAATTACATCTCCGGGGCATTCATCCGCAATATCGTGGGCTCCTTCAGACAGTTTTATAATACATTTCGGCGTCGATACTCCTTGCCCGGTGGCGGCGGGTCGCTGAGAAGCTTCTCGCATCCAGCCTGCCCGATGCACCTTTGTGCGGGCAAGGGCCCGACGAGCACCTTCAATACAGCCGAAGCGCTTCATGACCTCCACCCGGGGCACGATCCACCAGCCGCCGCCGAGGCCAAGTAGCTCCTGTGCATGGCCTGTCCAGCCACACCCGGACTATAAGGCCCTTCATGGCCTCCTCGGCTACCTTAGGAGTTCGACCAGCCGCTTCACCGGTCGCTTGGGGGCACCGGATGGCCGGCCTCAACAGATCGAGACCGAAGACCTTCTCCGTCGAGCTCCCTCCTGCCACGATAGAATGCGGCGGCATCGACACACTACGCGCAGATCTGCAAACACCCCGAGAGCTCCGAATGCGGTAAGTGTCGTAGTTCACATTAACATGCTTGCTTTGCATGAAAAATGCCTTACCCGCCGCTATCCTCTTTACATCTTCAACCTCCCAAGGGCCTTACGGGCCTCGGCCTTGGCAGACTTGGCACTTTCGAGAGCCGAGGCAAGCTCGGACTCTCGAGTCTTGAGTCACGCCCAAACTCTCATGCTTCTCCATGAGAGCCCGGAGCTCTTGCCGCATTTCCGCCACTGTGCCTCTTGCTTTTCTCGCTCTGCCTCTTCATGTCAAGACTGCTGCGTTCGCCGCGACACAGCCTCCTTCGTGGCTGCCACCTCGCTCGTGGCCCCTGCAATACCCATATTATCCTTGTTAATTTTATTGCAACCAAAATCCTTTTTTGTAAAGTAAATATTCAAAGTGGTGTTACTCACCTTCTTTGTCCTCGAGCTGCTTCTTGGCATGGCCGAGCTCTTGCTCGGACCGCTCGAGATCCTGTTTCAACGCACCAACCTCCGCAGTCAGTGCGGCAGAGGTCAGCAACGCAGCCTGCAAACCCATATTGACATATTTTAAGCAACTCTGTGTATATCTTATTAGATCCTCAGTCCGGCTTTTCTTTCCGAACACCGAACTGAGCATCAGGGGCTACTATCAATGCGGTATTACATTACATAATTATAACTTCTTACCTCAAAGCCTGTTAGAAGGCTGCTGCAGGCTTTGGTCAGCCCGCTCTTGGCGGCCAATCCTTTCAATCACCGCACTCATGATAGTGCGGTGTTCTTCCTCGATGGAAGCACCTTTAAGCGCCCAACAAGTTGTCCGGCGCCCCGGTTGACGGAGGCCGCCGGTGTCACGGTCTTGCCCTTCTTTCGAAGGGCCGTCTGCGGACTCGAACCACCGCAGTTCCGGCGTAGAGTCCGGCGCAAGTCCGGAGGCTGCCCGGTGGCGCCCGAGCCTCCTCCCGATGGGTCCTCTCGATCCCACCTCGCATCCTCATCGGCGCTGGGGTAGAGGCAATGGAAGTGAATCCACATCCGACGGGGCCAACGACCCGCTCGATGAAGCGGGGAGATCATCATCGGCCGGACTGCGGATAGTATGCGGCATTAGTAGGACGCTATGTGACACGAAAGAAATTGCATATCAGGGATCCAGATACTTACGATCTCGCTGGAGGCCTGGCCCTTGAAGGCCACTCCTCCTCGCCAACGTTGGTGTTGGCGGAGCTGTCCGGGGGGATAGTTCTCCCCCTCTTGGACCTTTCGGCCTCCCCTATTGGGGAAGCCTTCCTCTTCCTCTCTCCCTCCTCCGGGAGAGAGTCTTCTTCTTCCTCCTCATCTTCGGGGGAGGAGTCCGCCTCGTCGTCGGATGCTTGATTGCGGGAACTCTTTCGAGTCCCCGCGGCCACCTTCTTGGCCTTCTTCTCCGGCACCACGTGCGGTGCCGGAACCAGCAGCCCTGCTAGACGGGCGTTCACTAGGTCTTCTGGCATGGGAGCCGGACAGATGAGCTGCACGACCTTCTCCATCCATTCCCGCCAAAGGAAAGGAGAGATTGAGACCTTCTTAGAATCAATCTATTTACCACAAGTGTCCCGTAAAGGGGTTGAATCACTTACCTCGTCAGCTGGATGCTGCGAGCGAAATCCGCGATCTTCCGTCGCGGATGCGGGGGCTTCAGTGCCCTTAAACAACACCCTCCAGGTGCCTTCGTACGTCGTGTCGAAGAGCCCGCTTAGCGCCTGGTGCTATTCCGGATTGAACTCCCACAGATTGAATGCCCGTTCTTGGCATGGGAGAATCCGGCAGATGAGCATGACTTGGACCACGTCGACGAGCCTGAGCTTATTGCTCACCAGCTTACGGATACAGCTCGAGTCCCGCAACTCCTTCGGATTGCCCCACAGCAAGCCCTTCTCTTTCCGTGAGGTGAGCTGCGTGGGGATGCCAGATCTGAACTGGGGGCGCCGCCCATGCGGGCTCGCGGCTCTCGGTGATGTAGAACCACCCCGATTGCCACCCCTTAACGGAGTCCACGAAGGCCCTTCGAGTTAAAGGACGTTGGGCAACTTGCCCAACATGGCGCCCAAGATTCCGCTTATGCGTGCCCTTCACAACCTTAGGCTTGACGTTGAAGGTCTTGAGCCACAGGCGAAGTGGGGCCGGATGCGAGGAAGGTTTCGCACACGCACGATAAACGCCGAGATGTTGAGGATGAAGTTCGGCGCCAGATCGTGGAAATCCAGGCCGTAATAGAACATGAGCCCCCGGACGAAAGGGTGCAGTGGAAAGCCCAGTCCGCGGAGGAAGTGGGGAAGGAAAACAACCCTCTCATGGGGCCCGGGGGTAGGGATGAGCTGCCCCTCGTCGGGCAGCCGATGCGCGATATCACCGGAAAGGTATCCGGCGCTGCGTAGCTTGGTGATGTACTCCTCCTTAACGGTGGAGGCCAACCATTTGCCTCCCGCTCCGGACATGATTGGAGAAGGTCGAGGCGAGATGCGCGAGCTTGGGCGTTGGAGCTTGAGTGCGCGGAGATGGATAAGCAAAGGAGGAAGAAGGCGTAGGTGAGAAGGTAAATCCTTATCCCTTATATATAGGCGGACAAAGAATATGCGCCCCCACCGCCCGGTAAAATCGCTATCTCCCAAGCGCCACCATCAATGGCGCGGTTGGGTTACCCACGTCCGTATTGATGAGAATCCGGAATAAGGGGAACACGATCTCGCTCGACAAGACGCGTGCCAAGGAAACCGCCGCTAAACGTCTTTGAGGTGGTATAATAAAAACGATTCAAGTAAAAGCCTCGGTAGCGGTGTGATGTCATGCCGCATAATACGCCGCCAGATTGGACTTGTGTACATTTTATTCTCTCTACGGTGGAATGTGGAATTTATTTTGCGAGCCGACACTATCCCGGGTTCATGATCTTCTAGATTATTCAAGGGAGGAACCCGCCTTGCAATGCCGAACATTATGCGCGCCGGACTTATCGTCATTGAAGCCTGGTTCGTGGGCTACCGAGGAGTCTGGACTAGGGGTGTCCGGACAGCTGGACTATCATCGTCACGAACTCCAAGACTACGAAGATACAAGATTGAAGACTTCGTCCCGTGTCCGGATGGGACTTTCCTTGGCGTGGAAGGCAAGCTTGGCAATACGGATATGTAGATCTCCTACCATTGTAACCGACTCTGTGTAACCCTAGCCTCCTCCGGTGTCTATATAAACCGGAGGGCTTTAGTCCGTAGGACACAACGTACATCACAACAATCATACCATAAGCTAGCTTTAGGGTTTAGCCTCCTTGATCTCGTGGTAGATCCACTCTTGTACTACCCATATCATCAATATCAATCAAGCAGGACGTAGGGTTTTACCTCCATCAAGAGGGCCCGAACCTGGGTAAAACATCGTGTCCCTTGTCTCCTGTTACCATCCGCCTAGACGCACAGTTCGGGACCCCCTACCCGAGATCCGCCGGTTTTGACACCGACAGTCGGGGTCTGAGAATCTCTCTCTCTCTCTCTCTCTCTCTCTCTCTCTGTTGCATACTCATGCTGGGCAGACCATGCCGTGTGGAAACTCGGACTAGTGGGGGCACACCAAGTGCACCCACTGGGTGTAGTCCCCGAGACTACTGTTGAATGTTTGATTTGGCGGTAGTCTTAGAGCATTTTTTGCTGTGATTGACCTTTGTTTCTGTTGACTGACATATCTTATTTGCTGATCCCAGAAATCTTATGATCTTGGAGCCCAATTTGCTGAACTAGAGAAGAAGCAGATCAGCCTCAACCTCGACCTGGAGCTGGCCAAGAATAATCTCTAGAAGGCCCAGGAAGAAGCAACTACCATGGGAGGTAAAAATTCGTCGACTGTCCACCTTATGACTTTTTTCTTTTATTCTCTTGAACCGAGTGACTCCACTCGAACAGATGTGCATACTAAAAACCGTCAACTCCAAGCTTGTCTGAAGAATGTTATTTCTTTAGAGAAAATGAAGCAAGCTCTAGAGAAGAAGGATCAAGACCTTGCTGCAGCACAAAATGAGGCGCGAGAGAAAACGACACTTGCCGATAAGAAGCTGGCCTCATTCAACAAGTTGGAAGAGGAGAACTCCAAGCTGAATACTGTCGTTACTGAAGCCAACAAGGAGGTTGCGAGGCCGAAGAAGGACAAGGATGCCTTGAATGACAAGGTTGGAATCTCACGGCGAAGAAGGGCGAACTAGAGGCTTATCTGGGACGGCTTGCTGAGAAACTGGTCTTGAAGCTTGAAGGTATTTCCTCTTATCCGATTGATTTGCCGATGTCGATCGACACGTCTTATTTAACTGTCTACTCACCACTTTTCCGACTGTGCAGAACTCTGTCAAGTCTTCAAAGCAGAGACTGGGTGGATCGAGACAGGTCTTGACCCCATAAACTCTCCTGTCAAAGATGATGTCGCGATGAACGTGCTGCGGTTGGAGTCTCGCCTGGACAGTGCTGTGGATTATCTTGCTCGTCTGAAGATGGCGATGTCGCGGATTGACACTGAACTCTGGCCTCAAGCGGAACTCCAGAACGATCTCGAGTCTCTAATGGCTTGACTAAACGAAATCCCTGGTCGAGTGCAAGAGTGGAAGAAGTCGTCTGCTCGCTGCGGCGCCGATGTTGCTCTGTCGTTGGTCCGAGTCCACTGCAAGGATGTCAGAGAAGACAAGCTGGCGGCTCTCAAGGTTGCCAACACTAAGAAGCTCAGCTTCCAGTCCTTCATAGACACCTTCATCAACGCCACTACTCATATCGCAGACAGCATTGATCTTGACAGCTTCGTCGAGCAAGCAAGTCCTCCCGCCGAGTGAACAATCATTATGCCCCCCCTTTATTTGCCTCGGAATGCCGAGTGATTTTGTAACCGTTGAACTCTTTCAGGCCTGATGCCTGAGTACTTCCGCCCGCTGTGGTTCTGAACTTTTGTGGGATTTATCTGAACTTGGCTCTCTTTGAATATGATGGCTTTGCCTTTATCGCCTTCGGATATTTTTTGATTCTGAGTGGAACTTGACCCTTCCACTCTTCGTCGAGTGGCTCGGACGACGTGATCGATCGACACCTCGTCATCCCTGCGGATCGGGATGGAGTGTACATTGTACTTGTGACGTAGCTCTGACGATGTGTTCAGTCAACACCTCGTCGTCCTTGCGGATCGGGATGGAGCGTACGTTGTACTTGTGACGCAGCTCTGATGATGTGTTCAGTCAACACCTCATCGTCCTTGCGGACCGGGATGGAGCGTATGTTGTACTTGTGACGCTTAGGTGAGTTCGGGGTCGTGGCTAAGCCCCCGAGTGGGAGGATTGCTCTCCACTTGGAGCGTCTTTTTAACTTAGGCGAGTACGGGGTCGCGGCTAAGCCCCCGAGTGGGAGGATTGCTCTCCACTCAAAGTGTTTTTTTAACTTAGGCGAGTACGGGGCCGCAGCTAAGCCCCCCAGTGGAAGGATTGCTCTCCACTCGGAATGTTTTTTAACTTAGGCGAGTACGGGGCCACAGCTAAGCCCCTGAGTGGGAGGATTGCTCTCCACTCGGAGTGTTTTTTAACTTAGGTGAGTACGAGGTTGAAGCTAAGCCCTCGAGTGGGAGGATTGCTCTCCACTCGGAGTGTTTTTTTAACTTAGGCGTGCACGGGGTCACAGCTAAGCCCCCGAGTGGGAGGATTGCTCTCCACTCGGAGTGTTTTTTTTAACTTAGGCGAGTACGTACTCGTAGCTAAGCCCTTGAGTGGGAGGATTGCTCTCCACTCGGAGTGTTTTTTTAACTTAGGCGGGTACGGGGTCGCAGCTAAGCCCCTGAGTGGGAGGATTGCTCTCCACTCAGAGTGTTGTTTAACTTAGGCGAGTACGGGGTCGCAGCTAAGCCCCCGAGTAGGAGGATTGCTCTTCACTCGAAGTGTTTTTTTAACTTAGGTGAATCAGGTTCACGGTTAAGCCACCCACTGGGGGATTCAGACACAAATGATTACGGGAAATCAATCATTAAGATACTGCAAAAATCTTGTCTTTGGTAAGCAAACTGAAGGACTCTTATTACAACTCGTCAATCCGAGTGGTTTTAGGTATAGAAAGGGCGAAGCAGCTCTGCGTTCCACGCACGTGGCTCATCCATTTGTTGGGGAACGTAGTAATTTCAAAAATTTCCTACGCACACGCAAGATCATGGTGATGGCATAGCAACGAGAGGGGAGAGTGTTGTCCACGCACTCGTGAGACCGTGAAGCGAAGCGCTAGCACAACGCGTTGATGTAGTCGTACATCTTCACGATCCGACCGATCCAAGCACCGAACGTACGGCACCTCCGAGTTCAGCACACGTTCAGCTCGATGACGATCTCCGGGCTCCGATCCAGCAAAGCTCCGGAGATGAGTTCCGTCAGCACGACGGCGTGGTGACGATGATGATGTTCTACCGGCGCAGGGCTTCGCCTAAACTCCGCGACGATATGACCGAGGTGGAATATGGTGGAGGGGGCACCCCACACTGCTAAGGAACAATCCGTCGATCAACTTGTGTGTCTATGGGGTGCCCCCTGCCCCCGTATATAAAGGAGCAAGGGGGAGGCCGACCGGCCCTTGGGGTGCGCCAAGGAGGGGGGAGTCCTCCTCCTAGTGGGAGTAGGACTCCCCTTTCCTAGTCCAACTAGGAAGGAGGAAGGGGGGAAGGAAAGAGAGGAAGAGGGAGAGGGAAAGAGGGGCCGCGCCCCCTCCCCTAGTCCAATTCGGACTCCCCATGGGAGGGGGCGCGCCACCTCCTGGCCTGCTGCCCTCTCTCTCCCCTCAGGCCCACTAAGGCCCAATACTTCCCCGGGGGGTTCCGGTAACCCCTCCGGCACTCCGGTTTTCTCCGAAATCGCCCGGAACAATTCCGGTGTCCGAATATAGTCATCAAATATATCAATCTTCATGTCTCGACCATTTCGAGACTCCTTGTCATGTCCGTGATCACATCCGGGATTCCGAACAAGCTTCGGTACATCAAAACTTATAAACTCATAATAAAACTGTCATCGTAACGTTAAGCGTGCGGACCCTATGGGTTCGAGAACTATGTAGACATGACCTAGAACTATTCTCGGTCAATAACCAATAGCGGAACCTAGATGCCCATATTGGTTCCTACATATTCTACGAAGATCTTTATCGGTCAAACCGCATAACAACATACGTTGTTCCCTTTGTCATCGGTATGTTACTTGCCCGAGATTTGATCGTCGGTATCCAATACCTAGTTCAATCTCGTTACCGACAAGTATCTTTACTCATTACGTAATGCATCATCCCATAACCAACTCATTGGTCACATTGCTTGCAAGGCTTATAGTGATGTGCATTACTGAGAGGGCCCAGAGATACCTCTCCGACAATCGGAGTGACAAAACCTAATCTCGAAATACGCCAACTCAACATGTACCTTCGGAGACACCTGTAGTACTCCTTTATAATCACCCAGTTACGTTGTCACGTTTGGTAGTACCCAAAGTGTTCCTCCGGTAAACGGGAGTTGCATAATTCTCATAGTTACAGGAACATGTATAAGTCATGAAGAAAGCAATAGCAATATACTAAATGATCAAGTGCTAGGCTAACGGAATGGGTCATGTCAATCACATCATTCTCCTAATGATGTGATCCCATTAATCAAATGACAACACATGTCTATGGTTAGGGAACATAACCATCTTTGATTAATGAGCTAGTCAAGTAGAGGCATACTAGTGACTATATGTTTGTCTATGTATTCACACATGTATCAAGTTTCCGGTTAATACAATTCTAGCATGAATAATAAACATTTATCATGATATGAGGAAATAAATAATAACTTTATTATTGCCTCTAGGGCATATTTCCTTCAGTCTCCCACTTGCACTAGAGTCAATAATCTTGATTACATAGTAATGACTCTAACACCCATGGAGTCTTGGTGCTGATCATGTTTTGCTCGTGAGCGAGGCTTAGTCAACGGGTTTGCAACATTCAAATCCGTATGTATCTTGCAAATCTCTATGTCTCCCACTTGGACTTGGTCCCGAATGGAATTGAAGCGTCTCTTGATGTGCTTGGTCCTCTTGTGAAATCTGGATTCCTTTGCCAAGGCAATTGCACCAAGATTGTCACGAAGATCTTCATTGGTCCCGATGCACTAGGTATGACACCTAGATCGAAAATGAACTCCTTCATCCAGACTCCTTCATTTGCTGCTTCAGAAGCAGCTATGTACTCCGCTTCATATGTAGATCCCGCCACGACGCTTTGTTTAAAACTGCACCAACTTACATCTCCACCGTTTAATAAAAACACGTATCCGGTTTGCGATTTAGAATCGTCCGGATCAGTGTCAAAGCTTGCATCAACGTAACCATTTACGACTAGCTCTTTGTCACCTCCATATACGAGAAACATATCCTTAGTCCTTTTCGTATTTCAGATGTTCTTGACCGCTGTCCATGATCCACTCTGGATTACTTTGGTACCTTCCTGCCAAGCTTATTGCTAAGCATACGTCGTGTCCGGTACACAGCATTGCATACATGATAGAGCCTATGGCTGAAGAATAGGAACATCTTTCATTTTCTCTCTATCTTCTCGTGGTCGGGCATTGAGTTTGACTCAACTTCACACCTTGAAGCACGGGCAAGAACCCTTTCTTTGCTCGATCCATTTTGAACTTTTTCAAAATTTTATCAAGGTATGTGCTTTGTGAAAGTCCTATCAAGCGCCTTGATCTATCTCTATAGATCTTGATGCCCAATATGTAAGCAGCTTCACCGAGGTCTTTCATTGAAAAATTTTATTCAAGTATCCCTTTATGCTATCCAGAAATTCATATCATTTCCAATTAATAATATGTCATCTACATATAATATCGAAATGCTCTGAGCTCCCACTCACTTTCTTGTAAATACAGGCTTCTCCAAAAGTCTCAGATAAAACCATATGCTTTGATCACACTATCAAAATGTTTATTCCAACTCCGAGATGCTTGCACCAGTCCATAAATGGATCGCTGAAGCTTGCACACTTTGTTAGCACCTTTTGGATCTACAAAACCTTCTGGTTGCATCATATACAACTCTTCTTCTAGAAATCCATTCAAGAATGCAGTTTTGACATCCATTTGCCAAATTTCATAATCATGAAATGCAGCAATAGCTAACATGATTCGGACAGACTTAAGAATCACTACGGGTGAGAAAGTCTCATCGTAGTCAACCCCTTAAACTTGTCGAAAACCTTTCGCAACAAGTCGAGCTTTATAGACAGTTACATTACCATCAGCGTCAGTCTTCTTCTTAAAGATCCATTTATTCTCAATGGCCCGCCGATCATCGGGCAAGTCAACCAAAGTCCATACTTTGTTTTCATACACGGATCCCATCTCAGATTTCATGGCCTCTAGCCATTTTGCGGAATCTAGGCTCATCATTGCTTGCTCATAGTTTGTAGGTTCATCATGGTCAAGTAACATGACTTCCAGAATAGGATTACCGTACCACTCTGGTGCGGATATTACTCTGGTAGACCTACGAGGTTCAGTAGAAACTTGATCTGAAATAGTTTCATGAGCAGCTTCCTCATTAATTGGTGTAGTTGTCACAGGAACCGGTTCTTGTGATGAACTACTTTCCAATAAGGGAGCAGATACAATTATCTCATCAAGTTCTACTTTCCTCCCACTCACTTCTTTCGAGAGAAACTCCTTCTCTAGAAAGGATCCGATTTTAGCAATGAAAATCTTGCCCTCAGATCTGTGATAGAAGGTGTACCCAATAGTTTCTTTTGGGTATCCTATGAAGACACATTTCTCCGATTTGGGTTCGAGCTTATCTGGTTGAAGTTTCTTCACATAAGCATCGCAACCCCAAACTTTAAGAAACGACAACTTTGGTTTCTTGCCAAACCACAGTTCATAAGGCTTCATCTTAACGGATTTTGATGGTGCCCTATTTAATGCGAATGTGGCCGTCTCTAAAGCATAACCCCAAAACGATAGCGGTAAATCAGTAAGAGACATCATAGATCGCACCATATCTAGTAAAGTACGATTATGACGTATGGACACACCATTTCGTTGTGGTGTTCTGGGTGGCGTGAGTTGCGAAACTATTCCACATTGTTTCAAGTGTAGACCAAACTCGTAACTCAAATATTCTCCTCCACGATCAGATCGTAAAAACTTTATTTTCTTGTTACGATGATTTTCCACTTCACTCTGAAATTCTTTGAACTTTTCAAATGTTTCAGACTTGTGTTTCATTAAGTAGATATACCCATATCTGCTCAAATCATCTGTGAAGGTGAGAAAATAACGATACCCGTAGCGAGCCTCAACATTCATTGGACCACAAACATCAATATGTATGATTTCCAACAAATCAGTTGCTCGCTCCATAGTTCCGGAGAACGGCGTTTTAGTCATCTTGCCCATGAGGCACGGTACGCAAGTACCAAGTGATTCATAATCAAGTGATTCCCAAAGCCCATCAGTATGGAGTTTCTTCACGCGCTTTACACCGATATGACCTAAATGGTAGTGCCACAAATAAGTTGCACTATCGTTATCAACTCTGCATCTTTTGGTTTCAACACTATGAATATGTGTATCACTACTATCGAGATTCAATAAAAATAGACCACTCTTCAAGGGTGCATGACCATAAAAGATATTACTCATATAAATAGAACAACCATTATTCTCTGATTTAAATGAATAACCGTCTTGCATCAAACAAGATCCAGATATAATGTTCATGCTCAACGCTGGCACCAAATAACAATTATTTAGGTCTAAAACTAATCCCGATGGTAGATGTAGAGGTAGCGTGCCGACCGCGATCACATCGACTTTGGAACCATTTTCCACGCGCATCGTCACCTCGTCCTTAGCCAATCTTCGCTTAATCCATAGTCCCTGCTTCGAGTTGCAAATATTAGCAATGTAACCAAGATCAAATACCAGTGCTCTGCGAGCATTAGTAAGGTACACATCAATAACAAGTATATCACATATACCTTTGTTCACTTTGCCATCCTTCTTATCCGCCAAATACTTGGGGCAGTTCCGCTTCGAGGTCCATCGCTTGCGAGAAGCACTCGGCCTGTGCTTAGGTCCAGATTTGGGTTTCTTCTCTTGAGCAGCAACTTGCTTGCTGTTCTTTTGAAGTTCCTTCTTCTTCCCTTTGCCCTTTTCTTGAAACGGTGGTCTTGTTAACCATCAACACTTGATGCTCCTTCTTGATTTCTACCTCCGCAGCTTTTAGCATTGCGAAGAGCTCGAATAGTCTTGTTCATCCCTTGCATATTATAGTTCATCATGAAGCTCTTGTAGCTTGGTGGCGTGATTGAAGAATTCATCAATGACACTATCATCGTGAAGATTAACTCCCGCTTGAATCAAGTGATTATTATACCCAGACATTTTGAGTATGTGTTCACCGACGTAACTATTCTCCTCCATCTTGCAGCTATAGAACTTATTGGAGACTTCATATCTCTCAATCCGGCATTTGCTTGAAATATTAACTTCAACTCTGGAACATCTCATATGCTCCATGACGCTCAAAACGCCGTTGAAGACCCGGTTCTAAGCCGTAAAGCATGGCACACGAACTATCGAGTAGTCATCGCTTTGCTCACCAGACGTTTAACGCCATCGCCAGTATCAGCAGCAGGCCGGCACCCAAAGTGGTGCTTCCAGGCGAAACTTCTCAGGCAACAATGAGGATAATCCTCGTGTTATGGACCCAGCCGTAATTGCTACCACCATCTTTCAACTTTGTTTTCTCAAGGAACACATTAAAATTCAACGGAACAACAGCACGAGCCATCTATCTACAAACAAACATAGACAAGCAAAATACTATCAAGTACTAAGTTTCATGATAAATTTAAGTTCAATTAATCATATTACTTAAGAACTCCCACTTAGACAGACATCTCTCTAGTTATCTAAGTGATCACGTGATCCAAATCAACTAAACCATGTCCGATCATCACGTGAGATGGAGTAGTTTCAATGGTGAACATCACTATGTTGATCATATCTACTATATGATTCACGCTCGACCTTTCGGTCTCCGTGTTCCGAGGCCATATCTGTATATGCTAGGCTCGTCAAGTATGACCTGAGTATTCCGCATGTGCAACTGTTTTGCACCCGCTGTATTTAACGAGAGCCTATCACACCCGATCATCACATGGTGTCTCAAAGACGAAGAACTTTCGCAATGGCATACTCGTGGAGAACACTTCTTGATTATTAGTGAGAGATCATCTTAAAATGCTACCGTCAATCAAAGCAAGATAAGATGCATAAAGGATAAACATCACATGCAATCAATATAAGTAATATGATATGGTCATCATCATCCTGTGCTTGTGATCTCCATCTTCGAAGCATCGTCGTGATCACCATCGTCACTGGCGTGACACCTTGATCTCCATCGTAGCATCATTGTCGTTACGCCATCTATTGCTTCTACGACTATCGCTACCTCTTAGTGATAAAGTAAAGCAATTACAGGGCGTTTGCATTTCATACAATAAAGCGACAACCATATGGCTCCTGCCAGTTGCCGATAACTTCGGTTACAAAACATGATCATCTCATACAATAAAATATAGCATCACGTCTTGGCCATATCACATCACAACATGCCCTGCAAAAACAAGTTAGACGTCCTCTACTTTGTTGTTGCAAATTTTACGTGGCTGCTACGGGCTTTAGCAAGAACCGTTCTTACCTACGCATCAAAACCACAACGATAGTTCGTCAAGTTGGTGCTGTTTTAACCTTCGCAAGGACCGGGCGTAGCCACACTCGATTAAGCTAAAGTGAGAGAGACAGACACCCGCCAGCCACCTTTAAGCACGAGTGCTCGTAACGGTGAAACCAGTCTCGCGTAAGCGTACGTGTAATGTCGGTCCGGGCCGCTTCATCTCACAATACCGCCGAACCAAAGTATGACATGCTGGTAAGCAATATGACTTGTATCGCCCACAACTCACTTGTGTTCTACTCGTGCATATAACATCAATGCATAAAACCTAGGCTCGGATACCACTGTTGGGGAACGTAGTAATTTCAAAAAATTTCCTACGCACACGCAAGATCATGGTGATGGCATAGCAACGAAAGGGGAGAGTGTTGTCCATGTACCCTCGTAGACCGTAAGCGGAAGCGTTAGCACAACGTGGTTGATGTAGTCGTACGTCTTCACGATCCGACCGATCCAAGCACCGAACGTACAGCACCTCCGAGTTCAGCACACGTTCAGCTCGATGACGATCTCCGGCTCCGATCCAGCAAAGCTCGGAGATGAGTTCCACAAGACGATGGCGTGGTGACGATGATAATGTTCTACCGGCGCAGGGCTTCGCCTAAACTCCGCGACGATATGACCGAGGTGGAATATGGTGGAGGGGGGCACCGCACACGGCTAAGGAACGATCCGTAGATCAACTTGTGTGTCTATGGGGTGCCCCCTTCCCCCGTATATAAAGGAGCAAGGGGGGAGGCCGGCCGACCCTTGGGGCGCGCCAAGGAGGGGGGAGTCCTCCTCCTAGTGGGAGTAGGACTCCCCTTTCCTAGTCCAACTAGGAAGGAGGAAGGGGGGAAGGAAAGAGAGGAAGAGGGAGAGGGAAAGAGGGGCCGCGCCCCCGTCCCCTAGTCCAATTCGGACTCCCCATGGGAGGGGGCGCGCCACCTCCTGGGCTGCTGCCCTCTCTCTCCCCTCAGGCCCACTAAGGCCCAATACTTCCCCGGGGGGTTCCGGTAACCCCTCCGGCACTCCGGTTTTCTCCGAAATCGCCCGGAACAATTCCGGTGTCCGAATATAGTCGTCCAATATATCAATCTTTATGTCTTGACCATTTCGAGACTCCTCATCATGTCCTTGATCACATCCGGGTTTCCGAACAAACTTCGGTACATCAAAACTTATAAACTCATAATAAAACTATCATCGTAACGTTAAGCGTGCGGACCCTACGGGTTCGAGAACTATGTAGACATGACCTAGAACTATTCTCAGTCAATAACCAATAGTGGAACCCGGATGCCCATATTGGTTCCTACATATTCTACGAAGATCTTTATCGGTCAAACCGCATAACAACATACGTTGTTCCCTTTGTCATCGGTATGTTACTTGCCCGAGATTTGATCGTCGGTATCCAATACCTAGTTCAATCTCGTTACCGACAAGTCTCTTTACTTGTTACGTAATGCATCATCCCGTAACCAACTCATTGGTCACATTGCTTGCAAGGCTTATAGTGATGTGCATTACCGAGAGGGCCCCGAGATACCTCTCCGACAATCGGAGTGACAAAATCTAATCTCGAATACGCCAACTCAACATGTACCTTCGAGACACCTGTAGTACTCCTTTATAATCACCCGATTCGTTGTGTCGCTTGGTAGTACCCAAAGTGTTCCTCCGTAAACGGAGTTGCATAATTCTCATAGTTACAGAACATGTATAAGTCATGAAGAAAGCAATAGCAATATACTAAATGATCAAGTGCTAGGCTAACGGAATGGGTCATGTCAATCACATCATTCTCCTAATGATGTGATCCCATTAATCAAATGACAACACATGTCTATGGTTAGGAAACATAACCATCTTTGATTAATGAGCTAGTCAAGTAGAGGCATACTAGTGACTATATGTTTGTCTATGTATTCACACATGTATCATGTTTCCGGTTAATACAATTCTAGCATGAATAATAAACATTTATCATGATATGAGGAAATAAATAATAACTTTATTATTGCCTCTAGGGCATATTTCCTTCACCATTTTCTTGGCTACGTTGTAGATGTGGTATGCTCCGTTGTGAAGCACCTTGGTGATGATGAAGGGACCTTCCCAGGCCGGAGCGAGCTTGTGAGGCCATTTTTGATCCACTCGGAGTACAAGGTCTCCTTCCCGGAACGCTCGACCTCTGACATTATGGGCATGGAATTGACGCAGATCTTGCTGATAGATGGTCGACCGGATCAGAGCCATATCACGTTCCTCTTCCAGGAGATCAACCGTGTCTTGGCGTGCCTATTCTGCTTCATCCTCTGAGAAGAGTTCCACTCGGGGAGCGTTGTGCAACAAGTCACTCGGAAGCACCGCCTCGGCACCGTACACCAAGAAGAAAGGAGTTCGGTCAGTCGACCGGTTTAGCATCGTTCTTAGCCCCCATGGGACGAATGGTAACTCAGTCACCCAAGCTCGGGCAGCGTGCTTGAGGTCGCGCATCATTCGGGGTTTCAGCCGTTGAAGGATCGAACCATTCGCCCTTTCTGCTTGCCCATTCAACTGCGGGTGTGCAACGGACGCGTAGTTGACCTGAGTGCCTCGGGAAGCACATAACACCTTAAACTCATCAGAATCAAAATTGGAGCCGTTATCTGTGATAACGATGTGAGGGACTCCATACCTGAATATCAACTCCTTGATGAAACTGACGGCAGTGCTCGAGTCAAGGTTTTTGATAGGCTTGGCTTTGATCCATTTGGTGAACTTGTCGACTGCCACGAGCAAATGAGTGAAACCACTTCTGCCGGTTGATGTCTACTACACAACCTTCTCCTTGTAGACGTTGTTGGGCCTCCAAGTGCAGAGGTTTGTGGGACAGTAGCAAATTTCCCTCAAGTGGATGACCTAAGGTTTATCAATCCATGGGAGGTGTAGGATGAAGATGGTCTCTCTCAATCAACTCTGCAACCAAATAATAAAGATTATCTTGTGTCCCCAACACACCCAATACAATGGTAAATTGTATAGGTGCACTAGTTCGACGAAGAGATGTTGATACAAGTGCAATATGGATGGTAGATATAGGTTTTTGTAATCTAAAAATATAAAAACAGCGAGGTAACTAATGATAAAAGTGAGCGTAAACGGTATTGCAATGCTAGGAAACAAGGCCTAGGGTTCATACTTTCACTAATGCAAGTTCCCTCAACAATAATAACATAATTGGAACATATAACTATCCCTCAACATGCAACAAAGAGTCACTCCAAAGTCACTAATAGCGAAGAACAAACGAAGAGATTATTGTAGGGTACGAAACCACCTCAAAGTTATCCTTTTTGATCGATCTATTCAAGAGTCCATAGTAAAATAACACGAAGCTATTCTTTCCGTTCGATCTATCCTAGAGTTCATACTAGAATAACACCTTAAGACACAAATCAACCAAAACCCTAATGTCACCTAGATACTCCAATGTCACCTCAAGTATCAGTGGGTATGATTATACGATATGCATCACACAATCTCAGATTCATCTATTCAACCAACACAAAGAACTTTAAAGAGTGCCCCAATGTTTCTACTGGAGAGTCAAGACAAAAACGTATGCCAACCCCTATGCATAAGTTCACAAGGTCATTGAACCCGCAAGTTGATCACCAAAGCATACATCAAGTAGATCACGTGAATATCCCATTGTCACCATAGATAATCACATGCAAGACATACATCAAGTGTTCTCAAGTCCTTAAAGACTCAATCCGATAAGATAACTTCAAAGGGAAAACTCAATCCATTACAAGAAAGTAGAGGGGGAGAAACATCATAAGATCCAACTATAATAGCAAAGCTCACGATACATCAAGATCGTGCCATATCAAGAACACGAGAGAGAGAGAGAGAGAGAGAGAGAGAGAGAGAGATCAAACACATAGCTACTGGTACATACCCTCAGCCCCGAGGGTGAACTACTTCCTCCTCGTCACGGAGAGCGCCGGGATGACGAAGATGGCCACCGGTGATGGATCCCCCCTCCGGCAGGGTGTCGGAACAGGGCCCCGATTGGTTTTTGGTGGCTACAGAGGCTTGCGGCAGCGGAACTCCCGATCTATGTTATTTTTTGGAGGTTTCTATATTTATAGGAATTTTTGGCGTAGGTCTCACGTCAGGGGGGTCTCCGAGCCGTCCACGAGATAGGGGGTCGCGCCTAGGGGGTGGGCGCACCCCCACCCTCGTGGGTAGCCCGGGACTTTTCTGGCCCAACTCTTTTACTCCAGGGGCTTCTTTTGGTCCATACAAAATCATCAAAAATTGGCATGTCAATTGGACTACGTTTGGTATTCCTTTTCTGTAAAACTCAAAAACAAGGAAAAAACAAAAACTGGCACTGGGCTCTAGGTTAATATGTTAGTCCCAAAAATTATATAAAATAATATATAAATGCATATAAAACATCTAAGATGGATAATATAATAGCATGGAACAATCAAAATTATAGATACGTTGGAGACGTATCAAGCATCCCCAAGCTTAATTCCTGCTCGTCCTCGAGTAGGTAAATGATAAAAACAGAATTTTTGATGTGGAATGCTACCTAACATATTTATCAATTTAATCTTCTTTATTGTGGCAAGAATATTCAGATCCATAAGATTCAAAACAGAAGTTTAACATTGACATAAACAATAATACTTCAAGCATACTAATAAAGCAATCATGTCTTCTCAAAATAACATGGCCAAAGAAAGCTATCCCTACAAAATCATATAGTCTGGCTATGCTCTATCTTAATCACACAAAATATTTAAATCATGCACAACCCCAGTTTCAGCCAAGCAATTGTCTCATACTTTAGTATTTTCAAACTTTTTCAATCTTCACGCAATACATGAGCCTGAGCCATGGACATAGCACTATAGGTGGAATAGAATGGTGGTTGTGGAGAAGACAAAAAGGAGAAGATAGTCTCACATCAACTAGGCGTATCAACGGGCTTTGGAGATGCCATAATAGGTAGGTATGGTGGCTGTTTTGAGGAAGGTAATGGTGGGTTTATGGTACCGGTGAAACTTGTGCGGTACTAGAGAGGCTAGCAATGGTGGATGGGTGAGAGTGCGTATAATCCATGGACTCAACATTAGTCATAAAGAACTCACATAATTATTGCAAAAATCTACAAGTCATCAAAACAAAGTACTACACGCATGCTCCTAGGGGAAGGGTTGGTAGGAGTTAACCATCGCGCGATCCCGACCTCCACTCACAAGGAAGAAAATCAATAAATAAATCATGCTCCGACTTCATCACATAACGGTTCACCATACGTGCATGCTACGGGAATCACAAACTTTAACACAAGTATCTCTCAAATTCACAACTACTCTACTAGCATGACTCTAATATAACCATCTTCATATCTCAAAACAATCATAAAGAATCAAACTTCTCATAGTATTCAATGCACTTTATATGAAAGTTTTTATTATATCCCTCTTGGATGCCCATCATATTAGGACTAAATTTATAACCCAAGAAAATTACCAAGCTATTCTAAAAGACTCTCAAAATAATATAAGTGAAGCATGAGAGTTCATCAATTTCTTCAAAATAAAACCACCGTCATGCTCTAAAAAGATATAAGTGAAGCACTAGAGCAAATGACAAACTACTCCAAAAGATATAAGTGAAGATCAATGAGTAGCCGAATAATTATGTAACTATGTAAATACTCTCTAACATTTAATAATTTCAGATCTTAAGTACTTTATTCAAACAGCAAGCAAAACAAAATAAAACAAAATGACGCTCCAAGCAAAACACATATCATGTGGTGAATAAAAATATAGCTCCAAGTAAAGTTACCGATGAATGAAGACGAAAGAGGGGAAGCCTTCCGGGGCATCCCCAAGCTTAGGCTCTTGGTTGTCCTTGAATATTACCTTTGGGTGCCTTGGGCATCCCAAAGCTTAGGCTCTTGCCACTGCTTATTCCATAGCCCATCGAATCTTTACCCAAAACTTGAGAACTTCACAACACAAAACATAACAGAAAACTCGTAAGCTCCATTAGTATAAGAAAATAAATCACCATTTAGGTACTGCTGTGAACTCATTCTAAATTCATAGTGGTGTAATATATACTTTATTCCAACTTCTCTATGGTTCATACTCTCCGATACTACTCATAGATTCATCAAAATAAGCAAACAACACATAGAAAACAGAATCTGTCAAAAACAGAACAGTCTGTAGTAATCTGTATCATTCGAATACTTCTGTAACTCCAAAAATTCTAAAATAAATTAGTGGACGTGAGGAATTTTTCTATTAATCATCTGAAAAAGAATCAACCTGAAATCACTATCCAGTAAAAAAAATGGCAGCTAATCTCGTGAGCGCGAAAGTTTCTGTTTTTTACAGCAAGATCGTATAGACTTCACCCAAGTCTTCCCAAAGGTCCTACCTGGCACAAACACTAATTAAAACATAAAACCACATCTAAAAAGAGGCTACATGAATTATTTATTACTAAACAGGAGCAAAAGCAAAGGACAAAAGTAAAATTGGGTTGCCTCCCAACAAGCGCTATCGTTTTACGCCCCTAGCTAGGATGATGATTTCAATGATGCTCACATAAAAGATAAGAATTGAAACATAAAGAGAGCATCATGAAGAATATGACTAGCACATTTAAGTCTAACACACTTCCTATACATAGGGATTTTGTGAGCAAACAATTTATGGGAACAATAATCAACTAGCATAGGAAGGCTAAACAAGCATAACTTCAAAACTTTAAGCACATAGAGAGGAAACTTGATATTATTGAAATTCCTACAAGCATATATTCCTCCCTCATAACAATTTTCAGTAGCATCATGTATGAATTCAACAATATAACCATCACATAAAGCATTCTTTTCATGATCTAAAAGCATAGAAAATTTACTACTCTCCATGTAAGCAAATTTATTCTCATCAATAGTAGTGGGAGCAAACTCAATGAAATAACTATCATGTGATACTTTATTCACATAATCAATTTGAGCATTAAAATCATGATGACAAGTTTCATGGATATCATTACTCTTTATAGCATAAATTTCATCACAATAATCATCATAGATAGGAGGCATGCTTTCATCATAATAAATTTCCTCATCAAAACTTGGGGGACAAAAAATATCATATTCATCAAACATAGCATCCCCAAGCTTGTAGTTTTGCATATCATTAGCATCATGGGTATTCAAAGAATTCATACTAACAACATTGCAATCATGCTCATCATTCAAAGATTTAGTGCCAAACATTTTAGTGCATTCTTCCTCTAGCAATTGAGCACAATTATCGGAATCCTTATTTTCACGGAAGACATTAAAAAGATGAAGCATATGAGGCACCCTCAATTCCATTTTTTTGTAGTTTTCTTTTATAGACTAAACTAGTGATAAAACAAGAAACTAAAAGATTCGATTGCAAGATCTAAAGATATACCTTCAAGCACTAACCTCCCCGGCAATGGCGCCAAAAAAGAGCTTGATGTCTACTATGCAACCTTCTCCTTGTAGACGTTGTTAGGACTCCAAGTGCAGAGGTTTGTAGGACAGTAGTAAATTTCCCTCAAGTGGAGGTTTATCAATCCGTGGGAGGTGTAGGATGAAGATGGTCTCTCTCAAACAACCCTGCAACCAAATAACAAAGACTCTCTTGTGCCCCCAACACACCCAATACAATGGTAAATTGTATAGGTGCACTAGTTCGGCGAAGAGATGGTGATACAAGTGCAATATGGATGGTAGATATAGGTTTTTGTAATCTGAAAATATAAAAATAGCAAGGTAACTAATAATAAAAGTGAGCGTAAACGGTATTGCAATGCTAGGAAACAAGGCATAGGGTTCATACTTTCACTAATGCAAGTTCTCTCAACAATAATAACATAATTGGATCATATAACTATCCCTCAACATGCAACAAAGAGTCACTCCAAAGTCACTAATAGCGGAGAACAAACGAAGATATTATTGTAGGGTACGAAACCACCTCAAAGTTATCCTTTTTGATCGATCTATTCAAGAGGCCATAGTAAAATAACACGAAGCTATTCTTTCTGTTCGATCTATCCTAGAGTTCGTACTAGAATAACACATTAAGACACAAATCAACCAAAACCCTAATGTCACCTAGATACTCCAATGTCACCTCAAGTATCCGTGGGTATGATTATACGATATGCTTCACACAATCTCAGATTCATCTATTCAACCAACACAAAGAACTTCAAAGAGTGCCCCAAAGTTTCTATCGGAGAGTCAAGACAAAAACGTGTGCCAACCCCTATGCATAAGTTCACAAGGTCACTGAACCCACAAGTTGATCACCAAAACATACATCAAGAAGATCACGTGAATATCCCATGGTCACCACAGATAAGCACATGCAAGACATACATCAAGTGTTCTCAAATCCTTAAAGACTCAATCCGATAAGATAACTTCAAAGGGAAAACTCAATCCATTACAACAGAGTAGAGGGGGAGAAACATCATAAGATCCAACTATAATAGCAAAGCTCGCGATACATCAAGATCGTGCCATATCAAGAACACGAGAGAGAGAGAGAGAGAGAGAGAGAGAGAGAGAGATATGAAACACATAGCTACTGGTACATACCCTCAGCCCCGAGGGTGAACTAATCCCTCCTCGTCATGGAGAGCGCCGGGATGACGAAGATGGCCACCGGTGATGGATCCCCCCTCTGGCAGGGTGCCGGAACAGGGTCCTGATTGGTTTTTGGTGGCAACAGAGGCTTGCGGCGGCGGAACTACCGATCTATGTTATTTTCTGGAGGTTTCTGTATTTATAGGAATTTTTGGAGTAGGTATCACGTCAGGGGGGTCTTCGAGTCGTCCACGAGATAGGGGGCGCGCCCAGGGGGTGGGCGCGCCCTCCACCCTCATGTGAAGCCCGGGACTCTTCTGGCCCAACTCTTTTACTCCAGGGGCTTCTTTTGGTCCATAAAAAATCATCAAAAATTGGCACGTCAATTGGACTCTGTTTGGTAGTCCTTTTCTGTAAAACTCAAAAACAAGGAAAAAATAGAAACTGGCACTGGGCTCTAGGTTAATATGTTAGTCCCAAAAATCATATAAAATAACATATAAATGCATATAAAACATCTAAGATGGATAATATAATAGCATGGAACAATCAAAAATTATAGATACGTTGGAGACGTATCACCAGTCTTGAAGGGTCCAACCATATCCAACCCCGAAACTGCAAACGGCCAGACGAGTGGAATAGTCTTCAAGGCAGATGAAGGCTTGTGCAACATGTTGGAGTAGAACTGACAACCTGCGCACTTGTCGACTATATCCTTTAATTTGCCATCTCATTCGCACGAGGCCAATAGAATCCTGCTCGGTATGCTTTGGCCACGATGGTCTGAGAGGACGCATGGTGACCACAGGTCCCCGAGTGGATATCGTTCAGGATAATTCGACCTTCTTCTGGGGTGATGCGGCGTTGAGCCACTCCTGTGACACTTTCTCTGTAAAGCTGCCCTTTTACCACAGTGAAAGCTTTTGACCGACGGACTATCTGGCGGGCCTCATCCTCATCCTCTAGGAGTTCATGCTTGAGCAGGTACGCGATGTACGACACCGTCCAATCGGGCATGATCACTAGGACTTCCATGATCAGGTCAGCCACAGCTGGGACTTCAATCTCAGTTGGATTGGTTGAACTTATCGGTTGTGGGGGCTCTTCCTTGAAGGGATCTTCTTGTACTGACGGGGTGTGGAGATGCTCCAAGAACACGTTGCTGGGAATAGGCTTCCGATTGGAACCTATCTTCTCCAGATCGTCAGTAGCTTGATTCTTGATTCTGGGAATGTGGTGGAGCTCTAACCCCTCAAACTTCTTCTCTAGCTTTCTCACTGCATTGCAATAACCGGTCATTGCTGGACTCCTGACGTCCCATTCCTTCATTACTTGAATAACCACTAAGTCTAAGTCGCTGTAAACCATCAAGCGCCGGACGCCAAGGAAATGGCCATACGCAACCCATACAATAATGCCTCATACTCAACTTCATTGTTTGAAGAATCAAAGTGAATCTGTAGGACATAACTGAGCTTGTCTCCTCTTGGGGACACTAAAACCACTCGCACCAGAGCCATTCAACATCTTGGATCCATCAAAGAACATAGTACAATGTTTCGACTGAATCTAAGTCGTCTCTGCTGTTCAAAATCCACTATACGAGGAAATCTGCTATTGCTTGAGACTTGATGGCTTTCTTTGCCTCAAACTTGATATCTAAAGGAAGGAGTTCAATCGGCCATTTTGCCACTCGACCAGTTGCATCTCTATTATTCAGAATTTCTGACAATGGAGCGTCGCTGACGACTAAAACCGAGTGGTCTGAGAAGTAATGTGCAACTTTCTTCGTGGTCAGGTAAATTCCATAAACAAGCTTCTGATAATGAGGATATCTCTGCTTGGACGGGGTCAGGACTTCTGAAATGTAATACACATGGCACTAAACTTTGAAGGCTTTGCCTTCTTCTTCCCGCTCGACCGTGAGCACTGTGCTGACAATGTCGGCGTTCTGGAACGGGGGTCCCTAGACTTGCCTGCCTGCAGCCTGCGGCGTGGCTCAAGCAGTGGCCCAGTACGGCCCACCTTCATCAACCCAAGTTCAAGACCCTCGCGAGGGGCCAAGCCTCACGGGGCGGATGACGCAAGGCTTCCTCAGGGGCGGCCTCCCTAGGCAGGCTCGCGAGGAGGCGGAGAGATCAATGCAAGGAGTACCTCGCGAGGTGCTCGTGACGCAAGCCATGACGATCGAGACCAGGCGGGCGCCAGCCAGTGCAGTGTCCTCGCTTCCTCTTTGGTGCAAAGGGGGCAAGCGCAGACGCGGAGTACCAATGCATCAAGCAAAGGTTTCCATATCGGTGCAATGAGACCAAGACCGGCAGGACGGAGATCACCATGGAGCCCAAGACGACGTCATCGCTAGTGCCTTTGGCAGTCGAAGACCAACTTTAGTCAGGATAGCTTGTACTAGCTGTCCCCCTTCTAAATGGCCGTTGTTGGCTCCCTTCCCGCTCAATATTTGGGAAGAGGACCAGGGTCTCTGTAAATAGAGATAGCCACGACAGTAGAAAGGGGATCGAATCCTTCCCTAGCAGAGCACCGCACCAGCTCAAGAACACCCCTCGTGAGGATGTTCTTCCTGTGCACTGTTCATCATCAGCCCCAGAGGCAATCCACCACACCACACACTGGATTAGGGTATGACACCACAACGGTGGCCCGAACCAGTATAAACCTTGTGTCCTTGTGTTGTTCATCGTGTAGCTTAGATTCGCGGCGAGGTTTTGGGGCGTGGATCGGTAGGGAGAAGATCTTTGTGCGCACCCCAGAGTTCGAACCTTAAGGGTTTTGCCGGAACCCTATATCTGACATTTGGCGCGCCAGGTAGGGGTGCGCCGAAATCCTCTTCCCGTAGATCTACGTTCCACTGCTTTGTTGCATCCATGTCCGGTGACCCGACGACCAACACCGACCGCTGGGCGGCATGGCCTGCCCATGCCGTGCCGCCTGTGCAAGGTGACCTCAACCCCGCGTCTCAGGTAGCCCGCGCTCCACAGAACGCTCCAGGGCGTGGGCGACGCGGTCAAGCGCTGCCTGCCCTCACTCCACGGCAGGTGCGATCAACAGCAAGGGCCTCAAACCACGCCGCGGCCACAACACTGCACACCCGACGAGAACAGGCGAACATGAAGGCCACGCTCACGGTGGCTCCGGAACTGCTACGTTGCCGGCTGCAGGAGAGCGGCCATGACGTGCTGCTGGAGCGCGTCGCCGAGCTCCTGGAAGCCGCAGCTTCAGGGGCGCCTCCTTTCTGCATCCATCTTCCACCCCAGGCCCCGGGCGGATCATGCGGCGGGCCCATCCGTGCCTGTGCACCCTCAGGCGTACCCCAAGGCTTCATCAACACCAGCTCAACCATCGGCGCAGGGCGTCAAGTTGCACTAGCACCACCCCCGGTGAGCGAGGGGATGCGTATCGCCGCCTACGGACCGGGCGGGCCGCTGCCCTATTACCCCCAAGACGGCATTTCGAGCCAAGCCGCGTGGAGCATGGGGCACCACAGCAAAGCCTTCGGGGTGAGAGCCTCAGAGGCTTACATGCCCCATATGGTGGACCGGGAATACGCGCTGGAAGACAACCCTGGCTCGTTCCTCAGGCCAGGCTAGGAGGAAGAGACGCCAGAAGCCGAGCCTTTCCAGGAGCCTCAAGGAAGCCTCACCGGCCGCGCCGGCGGCAGCGGCTACCGGGTACCACTAATTCCTCAGGAGCAAGCTTATGCTAACCATGGGTCGCAGGGGGTTCAGGTCACTTCAGCGGGAGGCTGCCCCAGCTCGGCAGCCTCCCTTCCGCCAGGAGGGGCACACTGGGGGCTGCAGGAGAGGGGCCGGGAGCCAGGCCCCTCCCCACGGCGCGCGGAGCAAGGTGATTCTTGGAGGTAGGCCCTCTGCTGGGGAGGTGCCGCAAGGCCTGCCCCCGGTAGAGGACCCGTGGTCGTCGGGGGAACCGATGGCGTCCCCTTTACCCCATTGGCGTCGTCCTTGGTTTCCGGTCCCCTTCAATGGTGGTCGAGGGTGACACAAGGCGGGGCCCTTGTCTGGTGATATGAAGCAAGGCCGGTACCTGTGAAGAAGGCCCAATGCCTGTGAAGCTCGCCGCCCGTGACACTCTCACGTAATAATGAGTTTGGGCTATACACACCCCGGAGTCTCCGGAGAGCCGCCCTCGGGCCTTGGGGGCTCCCTCCCACGCCCAGTGGCAGCACTTAGCTCCGCGCTGGTGAGAAGACGTCGAAGACTAGAGTAGGTGCCGGACGCGGCCTTTTTCTTTTTACCTCCCTTTCAGTGGTCGAGCTTCCTTGCTTCGGATTTAAGTTGAAGTTGAATTCGCATTTGCGTATGTGCGGGGAGGGGTGTTTTGTCTCGATTCATGTGTTTTCTTGCATTCTGCTTTCTACCTTTATTAGGAGTTCGCACCAGCTGCCTCCCCCTTGCGAGCCTCTCGCAGGCGGGGCTGGGCATAGCACACGCACGCATGCCGTCCCGCAGCCAGCACTCGCTTTCGCGAGGCTGTCACCACATGGTCAGCAGGTCCCCCAAAGGACCCACGGAGAATCACAGCCCCGCAAGCCTACCCACGGCACGCCCGGGCTAAAGGTAAACCACAACAATTAACCCATCGCGGGGCCCGCAACACCACGCAGGCGCGCATTCGGCGTCGTTCCTAAAAACATGTGGACGACAGTCCTTTTTACATGAGGGGCTTCCCCTCCCAAAATGCTCTTACAACCTCTAGGGCCGCGCCCGAGTTTCTCTACGCAGGATAAACAGCAGGAGGATACAGGATCAATCAGACATGTCGCTCATCGCATCCTCTTGGTCGCCTCCAGAGGCATCACTGGCGCCGCTGTCACTGTAACTGGCATCACCAACGCCGTCATCAACGCCATCTTCACCGCCGTTCACCACATCACCTTCATCCGCAGCAACTACCACCCCGTCATCATCAGAAGCGAAGGCCCTGACAAGTGCATCCACGTTGTCCTCCACCCACTGCGCTAGGTCGCCTCGAATGGCCACGGGCACCGGAGCAATGACGGCGTCGAAGTCGAAGTGGGGTTCTCTATCCTGAAGATGGCTGAAGACACGGGAGAATGCACGCCCGAGCAAGCCGCGGCTCCTCTCCTGGACAAGCTGGTGACCTCTCTCAGAGCGATTCTCCAGATGCGTCACCACGTCAGTGAAGAACCGGAGATGACCGGCATAATTAGTCACATGGGGCTGCGGAGCGTTCGCATCGATATTGCCCAGGGCCGTGTTGGCCCGTTCGCTGAGCACTTGGAGCATGGGGCCATGCATATGCTCCAGCGTCTGCCGCTGAAGAATTTCTTCTCTGTTCCGCCGCGCAACAGACTCAGCATCATCGACCCATCGTTGGAGAAGAAGCAACTCGGCGCGGGAGGAGGCCAACTCAGTCTGCGCCGAGACCAGGGCGACTGCGGTGGCCTCCGCGCGCTGCGTCGCTTCGGTCAGCTTGGACCTGACGGTGGCAGTCCTGCCTGCAGCCTCTGCTTCAATTAGTTCCAGTCTCTTGTAGTACTCACGCACAAGACCCACGCAAACTTCCCCCACGCGGTGGTCGACCTCTTCTTGGATTCGGGCCTCCCGTGCGCCAACATCGTCCTCCGTCTGGGTAACCTGGCGCTCCCTTGTCTCCAACCGCTCAAGGTCGAGATTGCGCTCGGCTGCTTCCAGCGGCAGCGCTTCTTCACGCCTCCGGAGCTCCTCCTCCTCGACGGGCGTCCCCTTTAGTGATGCAAGGGCGGCCTGGCGCAACTCCACTTGCTGCTCCAGGGAAGTGCTCCAGGCTTGGAGCTCCCACATGCGTTTCTCCGCGATCTCACGCCATTGGTATGCTTCCGAGCCTCCTCAATAGCTCGGGAGTAGGCCTTTCGCGAGGCCGCGAGGGATGCTTCGGCCTTCATTGTTAAGCTTGCGCTGATGATGCGCAAGGTTAACTGCCACCTTCAGCTTGCGCCGCTCCTCAACCAGCTGCAGGCCTTCAGCTTCCAGGCACGCGACCACGTCCACGAGCTCTCCACCGAGATGGCCCATCGCATCCATCGCTTTTCGGAGGAACTCTTGGCAAACAACGCTGCGCTCCCACGCTCGCTTGAGCACGTCGTCAATATCATCCTCCGCCACCGGCGCTGGCAGAGGACCTTGAAGTGGCTCGCCCCCTCTTGGCGGGGGGTTGGGGGCTGGCGCCCTCACGATCACTGGGCGGGTTCCGCAAGGGACCCTGGCCGGCGTAGATCCATTCCCGGAAGAAGAGCCAAGGATCGACTTCAACCATTCACCGTTCATGATCAGAGAGGGAGCCCGGGGCACGCTGGTTATGCCCCAGGCAAGGTCGCGAAGGGAAGGCGGCAAGAGCATGGGCTCGAGTCACCGTGCGGGACGGCCCGCCTCTCTGGCCAAACTCGCGTCTGGGGCAACACGCAAGCTCCGGACACCCAAGGCCAGCGATGGAGGCGAGGCCGGAGGAAGTAGCTTCTCGGCAGACTTCGCGAGCTTGGCAGGAGGGATCCTGAAGGGCCACAGTCAGGAAAGGGACTAGCGATTGAGGAATTACAAGAATGAGGTACTTACTCATCCATGGCGAAGTACTTCCTATGCTTCAACGGTCGGCAGGGGCGCTCATCTCCACTCGAAGACTCCTTCCTTTTGGGGAGGGCATCGAAGTCTATGCGGAACCGACCCAGGATCTCAACATGAGGGCCGACACATGGCGCAGACGAAGAAGCACCTAGGCAGCCTGCCTCAGGGGCGCCAAGCTGAGAGGAGCGGTCGGGCATCGCTTCTTGGTGTCATGCCGAGGCCTCGGGGGCTTCGGCCTCGGGAGCCGCAGGTTGCGCCCCCTCATCAACGACCGCCTTAGGACGAGCTTCGCAAGCTCCGGAGGACGATGCCTCAGGAGCCCCACTCGACATCGGCATCTCGACACCAGATCCCCCAGCCTCCAGCGATGCTTGCCTCCCTGCACCCCTTCCTGAGGCAAGATCGGTGTTGGGAATGGGGAAAGGAGCCACAGCGATGGGATTCTCGCGAGGCCCCACGAGGCTAGCCGGGCGCAGCCCCCAATCGTCGAAGTGAGGCATCTGCCTCGCGAACTCGGCTCCGCCCGAGCAGAGATACAAGAGGCTGCCCGATATCGCCCGACGAGGGGTCGCCTATCAAGACCTCCAGCACCTTCCTCAGCATTTCAGGCGCTAGCTCCGTATCCTGGAGCCTCATGCTATCTTGATGCCCAGTTAGGGCCCACATCGGTCGAGAATGGCGCTGGAGAGGAGCAACGCGACACTGGAGGAACTCCTTCACCACCTGGGGTGCAGTCACGCCGGGCTCTCTCAGCCTCCCCAGCCAACGCCAGACGAAGGAAAGCCGGGTGAGGGAGTCCTGGACTAGGGGGTGTCCGGACAGCCGGACTATCATCGTCAGCCGGACTCCAAGATTATGAAGATACAAGATTGAAGACTTCGTCCCGTGTCCAGATGGGACTTTCCTTGGCGTGGAAGGCAAGCTTGGCAATATGGATATGTAGATCTCCTACCATTGTAACCGACTCTTTGTAACCCTAGCCCTCTCCGGTGTCTATATAAATCGGAGGGTTTTAGTCCGTAGGACGAACAACCATTACAATAATCATACCATAGGCTAGCTTCTAGGGTTTAGCCTCCTTGATCTCGTGGTAGATCCACTCTTGTACTACCCATATCATCAATATCAATCAAGCAGGAGTAGGGTTTTACCTCCATCGAGAGGGCCCGAACTTGGGTAAAAACATCGTGTCCCTTGTCTCCTGTTACCATCCGCCTAGACGCACAGTTCGGGACCCCCTACCCGAGATCCGCCGGTTTTGACACCGACATTGGTGCTTTCATTGAGAGTTCCTCTGTGCCGTCACCGATAGGAAGGATGCCTCCTCCCGTATTCAAGGACGGTACTTTCGCCAAAGGAGCCTTGGCCGCCGGCCAAACTATCCGGCTAGGTGGTTTTCTTATGACCGCCTGTCCGGCCACCGCTTCGACAATGACCTCTCAGGTCGTCAGAAGAAATCTTCACATCAGCTCGGAATTCGCCGAGCGGCTGGATCCAATAGAGCTCTCGTCCGTAAACGAGCTCTTGGATCGCATCGCCGCCCTGGGAGTCGCTACTGACTACAATCAGATTGGGCTTAAAACTGATCTGAGAGAGATTAACTCTCCCCAGGTCACCCACCACGTCGCAGTAGTGGAGGAACAACACGGTGACTCTTCTCCTATATTGAAAACTAGTCATGTCTGGGCTCCCGAACCCTCCATGCCGGATTCCCGCGGAGGGACGAACTTCGATCAAGCACTGAACCTAAAGGCAGGCATCGGACCGGACTCGCTGGATGACGTCCAGCAATCCAAGCTTGCAAATTTGGAAACTTCTTGGCCTTCGAGCCTCGAGATGGGTAGGGTTCCGGACTTAATTCCACCCACCCGCCCAGACATATGCGATCTATCTCTAATCCGGCAAGAGCCCGCTGAAACAATTACATCACTCTCGGGCCGATTCCTCCTAGTCATGGATAGGATAAAGGACTGCCGAGAGGAAAACACAATCTCAATTTTTGCAATAATTGCACGGACGAGGAATCTTGAACGCCGTCGGCGTCGTGAAATTACACGCCGCCGACCAAGGCCCATAGTACGAAAGTATCAGGCGATGGAGAGTTTCCGGAAAACCGAAAATAAGTTTTGGGACAATCCGGCCCCGAATACAACCCTAGTCCGCAACAAAAGGGTGCATTACACTCAGGCACCAGATACAAGAACCAAAAAGAAAAAACCCCATAAAGGGCGCGGAACCGTACTGGAGGGATGGCTTAGCGGACCCTGTAAAATTCGCAGTACAGAGGGCGCCATCCCAACACATAGCCTTCGAGCATGTTGGATATTACGGCAGGTGGCCAAAAGTGGTGAGGAGCTTCTAGCCCCGGAAGACCACTCCAACAATACCGGTACGATATCAACAGTCTTCGAGACTTTCACATCAAATAATATGCGGAAACGAACAATCCGCAGCCTCGCCGAAGTCTACCAAGTAGCAACAACAAATCCATGGAGCGACACAGCCATCACCTTCAACGCCAGCGATTTAACCTAAATTCGAACAGCCCGCACCACCAAGACTGGTACTTAGTCCAATAGTGGACGGCTTTCGACTTACCAAGGTCCTCATGGATGGCGGCAAGGATTAAACCTCATCTACGAGGAAACTCTTCAAAAAATGGAAATAGACCGGAGCCGCATTGAGCGAAGCAGCACAACCTTCAGAGGAATAATCCCTAGCCGGGAAGCGCGTTGCACCGGAGAAATCACACTCGATGTGGTGTTCGGCTCGCCGGACAATTACAGATCCGAAGAAGTCACGCTCCAAGTGGCCCCGTTCAGCAGCGGATACCACGCTATATTAGGACGAGAGGCATTCACAATTTTTCAAGCCATACCCCATTACGGGTACATGAAGCTCAAAATGCCTGGGCCCGGTGGAATAATCACTCTCGCCAGTGATCCGGACATAGCACTCCGCGCCGAAAACAGGACAGCCGCATTAGCCCTGGAGGCACTAGCCGAAGCCCTAGCGGCAGAAGAACTCACTGCGCTGCGCTCTATTGTGAATAGGGACGATGTGATACTCGATAAGAGATCCAAGTCCACCTCCTTTAGCGGACGAAATAGTAAAATTCCAGGTCCATCCAACGGACCCGACAAAGACGGCTTCCATCGGGGCACAGTTGAACCCTGATGTAGACGCCGCACTGCGAGAACTCCTTCGGGAAAATTGGGACATTTTCGCCTGGCACCCTTCAGATATGCCCGGAACCCCACGCAAATTGGCAGAACATAGCCTAAACATCCTAAAAGGATTCAAGCCAGTCAAACAGGCTCTTCGACGATTTTCTGAACCCAAAAGACAGGCAATGGGAGAAGAGCTAGCCAAACTATTGGAGGCCGGATTCATCAGAGACATCAAACATCTGGATTGGCTAGCAAACCTGGTAATGGTACCAAAGAAGGAAAAATCCTGGCACCTATGTGTCGATTTTAAAGACCTCAACAAGGCCTGCCCAAAGGATCCCTTCCCCTCCCCCGCATCGACCAGATAATCGACGCTACCGCAGGACACGATTCATTGTGCTTCCTTGACGCATACTCCGACTACCATCAAATCAAGATGGCGGAAGTGGACCAAGCCGCAACGGCATTCATCACTCCATATGGACCATTCTGCTTCAACACGATGCCCTTCGGACTTAAAAACACCAGCGCAACATATCAGCGCATGATTCAAACATGTCTGGCCACCCAGATCGGCAAAATAGTAGAGGCATACGTAGACGACATAGTCGTCAAAACCAAACACGTCAAAACTCTAGTAGACGACTTGAGGCTCACATTCGACAACCTCGAGCATATGACATCAAGTGAATCCGAAAATGCGCTGAGTACCAGCCGAAAGCTCTCGGGCTTCATTGTATCCGTAGAGGAATTGAAGCAAACCCAGCCAAGATCCGAGCTCACACAGCTAGATATTCCAAAAGACCTCAAACAAATACAAAATTGACAGATGCATGGCGGTTCTAAGCCGCTTTATCTCCCGCCTAGGAGAAAAGGCATTGCCCTTTATCGCCTCCTTAGGCGCACGAACACTTCGAGTGGACGGATGCTGCCACCGCCGACTCAAGAAATAAAAGCCATATTGGCAACAACCGTCCTGGCTGCGCCCAACCTCGGGCGAACCAATGTTGTTATACATCGCGCAACACATCAAGTTGTAAGCGCGTACTGCCGTTTCGACGAGAGACGTAAGGGCATAAATTCTCTTCAAAACCAGCGTACTCGATCCATCGTGTTAACCCCGCAAGTCCTGTTACTGCACTATCAAAAGATAGCGATGCGGTGTTCATGGCATCCCGAAGTCTCCGACACTACTTTCAAGAGTGTTCGATAACAAGGCCTCCAAGTACCCCTCAATGACATTATAAACAACATGACGCGACGGGCAGGATTGCAAATGGGCCATTGAGCTCTTACCATTCGATATAACTTACAAACCTCGGCGAGCTATAAAGTCACAAGTTTTGGCTGACTTTGTCGCTGAATTGACCGAAGCCGAACTCCCTAAAGAGTACTACGCATACTCCAATTGGATTATGCACTTCGACGGCTCTAAAATGTTGGCCGGATTGGGGGCTGGCATCGTATTGACGTCCCCAATCGGGGACACATCAATACGTGCCGAGATAATGTACACGGACTCCAACAACGCGGCGAATCGAGGCCCTTTTACATGGCCTCCGGATGGCAATCTCCATGGGCATTCAATGCCTAGAGGTGTGCGGGGATTCAAACCTTGCAATATCCCAAATAAATGGAGACTTTGATGCCAAGGATCCGAAAATGGCAGCATATCGCAACGCTGTCCTAAAATGTCACCGGTTTGAAGGACTTGAATTCCATCACGAGTCTCGGATAATAACCAAGCAGCCGACGATCTTGCACGCATCGGCGCAAAACATGACGCTGTCCTCCAAACATCTTCCCGAACGGCTCTTTAAGCCATCTGTACTATGGGAAGAGGAGTCCGGAAACAACAAACCGGAAACAGCCGCACCAACCGACGCAGAGCAATCTGACATAATCGATTTATTCAGCCGATGAAATAACACCTTCAGCCCACGACATAATGGCAGTAATCGCCTGCGGACAGAACCATTCCTAGCCTACTTGCTTAGGCAGGAACTTCCCGAAGACCAAAATGAGGCCCGCTGCATAGTCCGGCGATCTAAAGCCTACAAGGTCCATGAGGGAGAACTCTATAAGAAAAGCACAACCGAGTCCTTCAAAGGTGTATCTCCAAGAGGAAGGGCGAAACCTTCGCTGAAATTCATGCCGACTAGGCGGACACCATGCCGCAGCTCGGCCCTCGTAGGAAAGGCATTCCGTCAGAGATTTTATTGGCCGACGGCCCGGCAGATGCTCGGGACTTAGTCCAAGATGCGTTGGTTGTCGCTCTTTGCTAATCGAGCCACATGCCACCCACCGCCTCAAAACTATACCCATTACCCGGCCGTCATGTCCGGGGCTTGACATGGTTGGACCCTTAAAGGGGGAACCCACAAGCAAAGGTACCTATTGGTCATGGTGGATAAATTCACCAAATGGATAGAGGCCAAGCCAGTTAAAACGGCAGAGTCCGGACCAGTGATAGACTTTATATCCGGGGTAGTACACCGTTATGTTGTCCCCCACAGCATCATCACCGACAATGGCACAAACTTCACGGCCGACGAGGTTAAATCATGGTGCAAAAATATGGGCATTAAGCTCGATTACGCTTCAGTCTATCATTCTCAAACCAACGGTCAAGTGGAACGAGCGAACGATCTAATAATGAGCGGCATCAAACCCGCACTAGTGCGGTCACTTACGAAATCGACACGACTTTGGGTAGAGGAGCTCGACCCGACTGGGGCTGCGGACAACGCCCAACCGTACTACCGGATTCACACCATTTTTATGGTATACGGCGAGAGGCAATTCTGCCTGCGACATCATTCATGACTCACCTCGAAAAGCGCATGTACGAAGAAAGAGAAGCCGAGCTAGATCGGCAGGACAGCTTGACGCATTGGAGGAAGAACGCAAAAGTCGCCAAGGCTCGCTCCGCATTCTATCGGCAGCAGGCTCAAGATATCAAAGCAGAGAAGCACGGGCCAAGACTTACAACGCTTGGCGAACTAGTTCTACGCTCACGGACAAGAAAAAGACAAGCTCAAGCCCAAATGGGAGGGCCCTTCATTATTGATCAAGTCCTGACCGCGGAGTGTACCGTCTCACTTAAATGCGCTTGACAACCGACTCGAGCCGAACCCATGGAACGCAGCCCGCCTCAAGATTCTATGCCTAGCGCCTGCACTAAGAGTTCGCCCCTTCCCCCGTCCAAATTTTTACACTTCAGCTGTCTTTTGTTTCTCTTTCTTCTCTTACCCCTTTTCCTCACAGGGATCTCCTTCCCATCGGGCCCCACAGGTCCGACCTCGGCCATGTGGTTGGGATCCGCCTTCTTGTACCGCGTCTTCACCATGGCCCAGGCCTCCCTGGCACCTTGGCGGCAGGCCGAAATCTTCCATAAACGGAAGTGCTGTCGCATTCCCTGAAGCTTCTTAGCAAGCTCCCCAAGGCCCTTGGGCAGGGAGAAGGCTGGCCATAAAGACTGGACGACCCCGCTCATTGCCTGCCAAACTCGTTCGAGCAGCAGCAACAATTCGAGAAGTTGATCACCCGTCGATACGGGCATCTCCTTCGCAGGGCGACTTGTGAGTATACCTACAGACATACTTTGTCAATTGACTTCCTCGCCGAACTCTTCTTTTCAAAGGAGTTCGCTCAAGCACTTACTATAGATGCCGCGATGAAGCCGTTGATTCTCCTTAATGGAGCCAGACAGCTCGGCCCGAACACCTTTCAGCTCTTCTCCGAGCTGGGCGTGGGCATCCTGGAGCTTGTACCTTTCCTGCTGCACTTTATTCAGCACCCTCTCGTCGGCCTTCAGCTGCCGCAGTAGTTCTTGCCTGTCGGGATCTTGTCCGGCATCACCTGCAATGTCATTATTAGACTTGCGTGCACGCTGCACACCGCTTATCTTTTTTAAATACTGTGTTACCAGGAGGGGTCTCTGTGTTTCCTCCTGCAGCAGCAAGTGCGGCCTCGAGTTGGGCCTTGCACTCTTGCAGCTCCTGAGACAGTTGGGTATTCTTCTCTGTAAGATCCTGCATTTCAAATGATCCTTAAATCAGTTAATATAACTACTTTGAGTCTCGGGGCTCTTGCATATACAACTATTAAATTCTCTTACCAGTATGTCTTTTATATCGCTCCATGGCTCGTCAAACCATCTTGAGCAGCACGGAGGTGCGCGTCCCCCGCTAAAGGCATTCAACGCCTCGGGGAGAAGCACGCCACGAAACACCGTCCGGCGGCGCTTTGTGGTTCATGGCGCTCCCACCTCGAACTTGGTGGCGGACAGTGCATCGGCATCCTCCGTTGGAGGAGTATCCAGCTCGCGCCTTGCGCCGCCTCCCCCTCGCACCAGTGCCGAGCACGGCTGGTAGAGGTTGGATTGGCAACCTCTACGCCCGCAGTCCGGCGGGCGCTTTTTCTCCTACAAAAGTCATGAGCACTCAAACGCTTCCTAGGAACGTTGCTCTAAATGGCAAACCGTGGGCTATACCTTTGCGGCGACGTTTCAATCAAGGCCATGTCCTCTTCCGCCATCGTCCGGATCGGCCTTTGTTGGTTAGCCGCCGCGGGCTCGGCTTCCCGCCTTGAAGGTGCTTCCTGCAAAACACCATCATATACGAAGGTCAGAAATGAGCAAGGAAGAAATAATGGTGTCGGACTTCGGTCACAATCACCTGGGAAGCCGGATATAGTCCGGGATAGTCAGCCGTAATGGCGACTAAAGCATTATCTATGCTGAGATGGTGGAACACTCCATCGATTAGCTCCACCTTTATGTCCGGATCCTCTTCGGAGGTCGGATCCTGGGATCTCTCTGGATCCTCGGGTTGCGGAGCTGGACTAAGCATGCCCTCCACGACCCGACGCAGCTCCTGCGTCAAAAACATAATGTAAGAAACTTAAACTTCGAATGCATGGGTCGGGCACACAGAGTGTTCGCTTACCCAACGCCGGGGATTATTCATGGAGAACCCATTCAACGGGTTCGTCTGGAGGAAATCCTCCTTCTCCCCTTGTACAGCCGGACAGATCTTCGCCAGTCTTCGCGAACCCGCCCTTTATGCCATGACGGGTGGCATGGTCCTCCCGCTGAAATCCCACATAGGGTGGCCCTCAGACACAGCGCTGCACCTCAAGATAATGCATGTTGCCATGACTCCAATCATGGTCAACCCGAATGGGCCAAGAATCTTATCCGCCCATCAAATAATGGACACTCTTGTCTTCCTCCAGCTTGGGGGCTCCGTGGGTGCCAGCTAAGGCGTTTCTTCATAGGAGCATTATCAACTCCGGAGGCCGATCCAACAGGTTCGGCAATGAGCGTCTTCTATGTAAACCATTCAAGGCCGGTCTTGGACGCTTAGGGGTTCCGGATGGATATCCGGTCCGGCGATCGCCATATTTGGCGCCGCCCACTTGATATATGGACCCCTCGTGAGAGCGGGTACCAAGCGTAACAACCTCTTCCACAGCGCAAAATGGGGCTCGACGCCTGAAATAGCTCGCTAAGAGCTACGTGAACCCGCGATATGCAGGATAGAGGCGGGCGTAAGGTGATGGAGCTGGAGTCCGTAGAACTCCAGGAGCCCGTGGAGGAACGGATGTATAGGAAATCTGAGCCCCCTTATCAGATAGGGGACTAAGCATACCCGCTCCCCTTTGTTGGGATTTGGGGTAGCCTCCGCTTGCTTCCCACCTTGGTAGGTGGCCAGCCCGGCTCGAACCGGGACCATGAAGGCTGGAGGGAGATATCCCTCCGCTTGGAGCGTCACCAGCTCGCTGTGCAGGACAGAACATCTTCGCCAGTCTCCTGGCAGAGGGCTGGGAGCGGGAGAGGAGGAGCCGCGTCGATGGTCCATGATGGAATGGATTTTTTGGTCGGAAGCGCTCCGATGAGTACTCGCGGAAGGAAGATGGTGTGATTTGGATCTGGATTCTTGCCTCTCTTATAGGCAGATTATTTGCACAGCTAGGGGGTAAAACATAAAAGATACCCTGGCTTTTCGCATTCGTGCAACGCATGGAAGATGGCCATTATTGGGCGTGGAAGCCAAGTAGCGCAACATTGATAAGGAAGCCGGACACTGTTCGGCAGGTACATGGAACTTAAAGGAGAACCCGTCTTGCAACACCGAAGACTACATACGCGCTGGACCTATCGTCATTCAAGCCTGGTTCGGGGGCTACTGAGGGAGTCCTGGACTAGGGGGTGTCCGGACAGCCGGACTATCATCGTCAGCCGGACTCCAAGACTATGAAGATACAAGATTGAAGACTTCGCCCCGTGTCCGGATGGGACTTTCCTTGGCGTGGAAGGCAAGCTTGGCAATACGGATATGTAGATCTCCTACCATTGTAACCGACTCTTTGTAACCCTAGCCCTCTCTGGTGTCTATATAAACCAGAGGGTTTTAGTCCGTAGGACGAACAACCATTACAATAATCATACCATAGGCTAGCTTCTAGGGTTTAGCCTCCTTGATCTCGTGGTAGATCCACTCTTGTACTACCCATATCATCAATATCAATCAAGCAGGAGTAGGGTTTTACCTCCATCGAGAGGGCCCGAACCTGGGTAAAAAAATCGTGTCCCTTGTCTCCTGTTACCATCCGCCTAGACGCACAGTTCAGGACCCCCTACCCGAGATCCGCCAGTTTTGACACCAACACCGGGGGCTCACGAGCCTCTCATGGCCCCAGCCCAGATTGGGGACAACAGGCAATGTCGGATGCGAGAGCAGGGGCTGGGCACTCCGACAACCACATACAACCACCGCGTCCGGAACCCATTCATAGAAGGTGAGAGGCTAAAATCAATCCCTGAGGCAGCCGTCTCTACCACAGCCTGGAAGCTCACGCACCCCGAGCACTGCAATGGGTCAATCAGGCGCAAGGAGAAGAAGTGACGCAAGGGAGCAACGGAAGGCGCAATGCCCACCATGGCTTCATAGACGAAGGCGAAGAGAACAAGAAGGGTAACAGATTGAGGATCGGGATGCATCATATGGATCTGGTAGTGGGAAAGCACCGCATTGAAGAAAGTAGAGAAAGGGGGGACTAGGCTAGCCCACAGGGCGTCGACGGAGAATCGAACCTCTGTGACAATCCTGTCGACGGAGGCATGGGCTGCAGGCCAAACCGTCGTCCTTCCGCACTCGTTGAAGCTGGAGGCGAGTGCGGGGCTGATCTTCTCCAAGGCCTCCAGGTTGAGCACCAGCGACTGGCCGACGGCGGGCTCGATTGCCGGAGACGAGCTAGATGAGGACACATGCTTCTTCCCCTTATCTTTGCTAGTTGGCGCCATAGCGATGGAGGGGGCAGAGCTCAAGTCAGATTGGAAGCGGGAGCAGAGGTTCGAGGAAGAAAGGGGAACAGGAAGCACGCGGGCAGCGAGGAGGGAATAACTGTGTAAAGCTTCGTGTCCATCTTGCCAGGCGGATATTGAGGGAGCATGGGAAAGCGTAGATGCCCACATTGTAACACCCCGGATGTAACTTTCCATATTTGTAACTCCAACTCTTGCCATTTTCGGATATGTGGTATGATATTCCCTTCGTGGTTGGGTTTTGTTTTCGTTTTGCATTTTGTCCATGTCATGCATCTCATATCATGTCATCATGTGCATCTCATTTGCATACGTGTTCGTCTCATGCATCCGAGCTTTTTCCCGTCATCCGCTTTGCATTCCCACACTCCCACATGCACCAACGCACCCTCTTGTTCTTTTTTCCGTAAGCGTGTGTTGAACATTCTCGAATGGACCGAGCCTTGCCAAGTGGCCCTGGTATAGCACCGGTAGACCACCTGTCAAGTTTCGGGTCATTTGGAGTTCGTTTGGTACTCCAACGGTTAACCGCACTCTCGCAAAGGCCTCTTTTAAGTTGCAGCCCAACATCCCTCCAATACAGCCCAATAACCCATCTAACTCCCTTCCATGCTCTCGGCCGCTCGATCATGATCGTGGGCGAAAACCGCACCCCATTTGGAGTCTCCTAGCTCCCTCTACCTCTAAATATAGATCCTCCCCAATTCACGGACAAAACCTAGCAAAATCCTCTCTCAAGCCACGGACACGTCGGATCGGACGACGCGTCCGCCAAGGCCACGAGGCTTAATCGGGATCCACGTGGCCTCCGCGCCACACCCAGCATGGCCCAAGCGGGCTCGCCCAGCCAGCAGCGCCTTGCCGCCAGCCTCCAGCGCCTCACTGCCGTCCGGACTCCGCCGCCATCATCTCACACACACACACCACACACATGGCCAGGCACACCACCACCGCCACCTGGACTGACCATCCCGCCACCACACCCCGCATCACCGCTGCCACACCGCCATTCCTTGCCACATGGCTTTCATTCGCCGCGCCCCCCGCCCGCCGTCGGACCTCGCCGCCGGACCACACCGACCCGCTTGCCACCATCGCTTGTCCTCCGGCCGCCGCCCTGCCTCTCCTCCGCCCCGACCCCATCTCCGGCGAGCACCTCCAACTCCGCGACGACCTCGAAGTTCCGATCTCGAGATCTCATCCACGGTTGAGGTTGACTTTTACCCCCCCGATTTCCACTAAGTCCCTTTCCGCTAATAATTTTGTGCATTTTCATTGCATCACGCCTCCGCACCTGTGGGTCTGCTTTTGGGCGTGTAGCATATCAAATTGTTCTTCTCAAGAGTAGATCATTTCATCTCATTGCACCATTTTCATTTGAGCTCATCTTGATGCCCAAATGTTGTTGGAAGAGGGCTATGTGATGTTAGTTTCTGTTTCTTAACAGAACTTGCACTTTTATCATTTTTGCCACGATTAATGTGTGCACCTTATGAACTTGAGCCCTACATGTGTGTTGAACTATGCCATGCCATCTTTCCAGGGGTGTATGCCATGTATTTTTGTGAGTTATGTGGTGACTAGAACAAGCATGCAAACTAGGGATGATAATGTTGCTGATTTCAGAACTTAGGGTTTTCACTAAGTCTTGTCCTCATCATATTTTTATGCCATATGTTCATGTTGTTACAGAGAGATCTATGCCCTTTTGAGCATGATCAGTAAGGGTGTTTTGAACATATGGATGTGTTTCTATCCATCCATGCCTTTGTTGGCATTTATGGAGTAGTCTAGCATGTCATTTTCGTGCTCTACTTTTGCTTCAAAATGTTTCCGGCAGATTGTTTGCATGAGATTCAATTTTCACGAGGTTGATGTAGTTGAACCGTGTATGCTATGATGTTGTTCTTGCCATGTATAGCTTCTATGCCATGTCTTCTTGATGGGTGTATGCTTAGTTTATCATGAGATGCTCTGTAGTGAGTGCATCGAGCTCACGAACATGCCTACTTGATATCTGTTTTTGCCATGTCCAGTTTTTCTGATAAGTCTGAGATCTGTAATAAAACTTGCAATGCTTACATGGGTGCCATCATTTCTTAAGGTCCTTTTTGGCTTATGGTCATTAAGGGACTACTGATCTATGCTTTGAATAGAATCATGTCATGCCTTGTTTTGCTATTATAAGTTCCTGTAGCATGTTTTTTGCTTGCTCTAAACATGCCTTCCTGATGTTATTTCTGGCATGCTAGTATTTTCACTAAGTCTGTAAACCTGATATTTTTTTTGCACTTTCACCATGCTTGTTTGAACATGTTATGATGTGAGTTAGCCGTAGCTCAGTGTTCCTCTTTTGTTAAGCATCTCCTGTAGATCACTGTCATATGCTTTGTTTTTATGTTGGAGTGCTGTAGCATAGTTTCTTGTTGCATGTTAAGTAGCATCGTGTTGTTAAACGCAGAATTGGGTCATTCTTGTTTTGCTTGTCATTTGCAAACCGTGCATCCGATTCCGGTGATCTTTATATCGATTTCAACCGAAATCATCTCATCTTTCCAGCGGCATACTTGGTTTGCCAAGTTATTGCCCGGTTCATCATTTTCCTTCCGGAGCACACATATGCATTGCATTTCACATCTCGCATAGCATGTCATGTATTGCATCATATTGCTTGTGCATTGCTCCTTGTTTGATTGTTGTTCCATTGCTTGTGTTCTTGCTTTGGGTAGAGCCGGGAGACGAGTACGTGTACGAGGAACCTGTTGAGAATGCCTACGAGGATCAAGCCTTCGTCAACTCTGAGAACCTTGCAGGCAAGATGACCATACCTTCGAAATCACTTCTATCTTTGCTTGCTAGATGCTCGCTCTTTTGCTATGCCTATGCTGAGATACCTACCACTTGCTATATCATGCCACCCATATTGCCATGTCAAACCTCTAACCATCCATGTCCTAGCAAACCGTTGATTGGCTATGTTACCGCTTTGCTCAGCCCCTCTTATAGCGCTGCTAGTTGCAGTGAAGAAGAAGTTTGTTCCTTGTTGGAACACGGATATTTTGGGATATCACAATATCTATTGTTTTAATTAATGCATCTATATACTTGGTAAAGGGTGGAAGACTCGCCTTATGCCCGGTGTTTTGTTCCACTCTTGCCGCCTCTAGTTTCCGCCATACCGTGTTATGTTCCTTGATTTTATGCTCCTTACGCGGTTGGGTGATTTATGGGACCCCGTGACAGTTCGCTTTGAATAAAACTCTTCCAAAGAAGGCCCAACCTTGGTTTTACCATTTGCCACCTACACCCTTTTTTTTTCCCTTGGGTTTTCGCGAGCCCGAGGGTCATCTTTATTTTAGCCCCCGCCGCTGCTCCTTCGAGTGTTGGTCCGAACCGAGCAGATCAAGGGGCCACCACGGGAAACTCAAGGCCCGGTTTTACTCGTAGCTTGACTTATCCGGATGTGCCCCGAGAACGAGATATGTGCAGCTCCTATCGGGATTTGTCGGCACATTCGGGCGGCTTTGCTGGTCTAATTTTACCATTGTCGAAATGTCATGCGAACCGGATTCCGAGATCGACCGGGTCTTCCCGGAGAAGGTTTATTCCTTCCTTGACCATGAGAGCTTGTGATGGGCTTGTTGGGACACCCCGCAGGTATTATCTTTTGAAAGCCGTGCCCGCGTTATGAGGCGATGGGAATTTGTTAATGTCCGTTGTAGAAAACCCGGTTGACCTTAATTAAAATACATCAACCGTGTGTAACCGTGATGGTCCGTTCTCGCGGAGTCCGGAAGTGAACACGGTGTTGGAGTTATGTTTGACGAAGTTGCTTTAGGATCACTTCTTGATCGCTACTAGCTTCACGACCGTGCTTTTGCTTCTCTTCTCGCTCTCTTTTGCGATGTAGCCACCATATATGCTAGTCGCTGTCGCAGCTCCACCTCATTACACCAGCCTTCCCTTGCTTAAATAGTCTTGATCTCGGTGTGAGATTGTTGAGTCCCGTGGCTCATGATTCTACCAAAACAGATGCAGTACCGATGATGCCAAAGCAGAGATGGCGAATCGAGCTGAAGTGGGAATTTGATGAGGCCCTTGGTCGTTACTATGTTTCTTTTCCGACGATCGAGTGGAGCCAGCTTAGCGATCGGGATCTGTGTTGCATTTGGGGTATTCTTCTTTTATTTTGGTTCCGTAGTCGGACCTTGAGTGTAAACCTAATGATGGATGTTTATTTATGTATTGTGTGAAGTGGCGATTGTAAGCCAACTATGTATCTCTTTCCTTATTTATTACATGGATTGTGCGAAGATTACCTCACTTGCGACATTGCTTTCAATGCGGTTATGCCTCTAAGTCGTGCTTCGACACGGGGAGATATAGCCGCATCGAGGGCGCTATGTTGGTAATCGAGCCATCCCCGACTTTAGGAGCCCCACCGCTTGATCGCTTTTAGCGGCCGAGTTGTGTCTAGAAAAATGTTTTGAGTCATTTAGGATTATATATATCGGAGAGTTAGGAATTTTTTACTCCTCACCCTTCGTTGCTCTGGTGAGGTCTCCCGACGAGAGTTTTGACTTTCCTCTCCTCAAATTTCACTAAATTTTTTTAGGATCACGCTGGTATCTTGGAATCGTTCGATGGTTTTATGATGAGAACATTGTCTTGGTGCCTCCCGTCAGGGTTTAGTGGAAGTGTCCCGGAGTTGAGCTCGAGGTGTTGTCGCCATAATTTTATTGTTGCAGTTCGAATACCGAGTTTAGTACGCGACATCGAAAAACTCTTTTATGCAGTTCGTTGGTGAGATAACCCGCTAACCCAAAGATCGAGGTGAGTACGGAGTATTGCCATGACTCGATAACGGATGCTTTTCAAGGTTGAGGTACACGATTTCAAGGTTTCTTGGTTATGTGTTAAAGGATGGATACAATCGGATGTAGGGATTGTTAGTTTGGGTGAGATATATTGCTTCCCTCGTATCCCCAACACCGATTGCATAACCGGAAAGTTTCGGAGTTTATAGGTGGGATTCAAGTAGCTCTAGCATTTCTTCCGCAGATATTTGGTTTGTGATTGGGTAATCCTTACCACTTATTTGTTCCATTCATACCTTGTTTTTATTTTCATTCATCAATCTCTTATCAAGTGGCTTCTCACCTTAATGGACGGATGTTTACTTTGGAATTCATTCGCTCATCCTGTGTTCAATGTTTATTGTGAAGACTATATGTTGCAATTTCTATCCGTTGATTCAACTTGTCTATCTGCTCATCAAGATGCTAACGGATGTCACCCTCTTCAGATGGCTCCGCCAATGCGCCGTAATCCGAATGCAGTGATGGGAATCAGCGAACCTCCACCTCCACCTCCGCCTCCGCCCGAGGCATGGCAAACTTTGATGGCAACCACTAACGCCAACGCCGCTTGTTGATTCAGCCGATGCAAGAGCGTAACCAAGGCCAAGGCAACCAAGGAATCAAGGTCAAGGGCAGTTCTTCCATCAGCCACGCTTCCTACCAACCAGCTTCCTTGCAAATCAGCCAAAGTCTTTCACCATCTTATGCCGAGGCCACGACGCCAACGATTGGCTCGTGGATATCAACAAGCATTTAGAATGCAGCAATGTCGACCGAGGACTACGCCAAGTTCACGCTTTTTCAGCTCAAGGATCGTGCAGCTGATTGGTTCTAGCAATACAAGGATTCCATAGGAGGTCGAGTGATTACTTGGACTGATTTACGCCGGACTTTAAAGCTCACCACATTCCTACCAAAGGTTGTTGAGAGCAAGCGTGAGGAGTTCCGCAATCTCAAGCAAGGAAACATGTCAGTGTACGAATACAACATACAGTTTCAGAAACTTGCTCGCTTCGCTAAACAAGATGTTCCTGATGAAAAGAGTATGATCTATCAATTCAGAGGTGGCCTTAGAGAGGATCTGCAGCTAGCTCTCGTTCTTGTTGAGCCTACTCAGTTTGATCAATTCTACAATATGGCCCTCAAGCAAGAAGGTGCTCAGCTCAAGTGTGAGGCTTCTAAGAAAAGAATCGTGGATGCAGCTCACTCTTCTTCTTCCTCTCAAGTGGCAGCTAAGCAGCAAAAGTTCTACCTTCCTCCTCCTCCGCTCACCAGCCTTATCGCCAGAAGAACTCGTGGTCGTGGATCTTCCCACCCACCCAACCCAAGCTACTGTAACAAGTCTCAGCCTCAAGCTCCAAAGTCAAATGCTCCTTATCACCGTCCGCTCAGAGGTGACTGCAACAAGTTCCAGCAGAAGGGTCACTATGCTAACAAATGCTTCAACCAAAGGCGCCTTCCTCCTCCTCCTCCTCTGAGGTCTTCAAGCAATGCAAGGGTCAAGCATAATCCAAGCATGCAAAGGTGAACATGATGAATGCAGCATAGCGAGGAATCTTCGATGTGATAATGGGTAATCTTCGTTAATGATATTCCTGCAAAAGTCTTATTTGATACTAGTGCATCGCATTGTTTCATGTCAAGACCGCTTTTGCCAAGCATGAATTCACTTCTTCACATTTGGTTAAACCCATGGATGTCATTTCTCCGTAAACGGTTGAGCTCCAGCTTGGTGGTTCCGGATACCACAATCAAGATGGGCGACTATAGATTTCTGGCTAAACCAATTGTTCTTGGTGACTCGATATTGATCTAATTCTCGGATGGATCGCTTTCAAAGACAAGGCTCAACTTGATTGTGCCGCCAGCAGATTCAATTGACACACCCTTCTCGAGGATGTTATCATCTATGCCGCCGTGATGAAACCATTCGGTTGTTTTCTCTCAATGAGAAGGGCGAGTTGATGCTATCTCTCAAATTCCACCATTTGTGAGTACCAAGATGTCTTTCCGTAAGAGCTTCCGGTATGCCTCCTCATCGCCACCGAATTCGTTATCGATCTTGAGCCCGCATCAACCCGCTTGCAAGCGCCCCACAAGCTTGGACCCAAGGAGCTGAAAGAATTGAAGAAGCAGCTCGATGAACAAGAGCGTCTGGTTTGATCGATCGAGTTCATCTCCATGGGGATGTGGAGTTCTTTTGTCCGAAGAAGGATGGCACGGACCGACTTTGTGTCGACACCGATATTGAACAAGAAGACAATCAAGAACAAGTATCCACTTCCCAACATCAATGAGCTATTCGAGCAACTCAAAGGTGCTAAAGTATTCTCCAAGCTTGACCTTCAGATGGGTTATCATCGATTCGCATTCGTGAACAAGATATTCCCAAGACAAAGATTCGTAACAAGCTATGGTTCTTATGAATATACTATCATGTCTTTCGCCTTGTCAATGCTCCTCCAACATTCTCTCGAATGATGAACTTCATCTTCAACCCCTACACCAATGATTTCGTCTTGGTGTATCTCGATGATATTTTGGTCTTCCAAGAACAAGCAGGATCATGCCAAACATTTGCGATTGGTGCTCGATAAGCTCGAGAGCATCAATTCTATGCTAAGTTTTCCAAATGTGAGTTCGCTTGATGAAGTTCTTTATCTTGGTCACATCATCTCCGCCAAGGGCATCGCTGTTAATCCGGCGAAGGTTTCTGCGGTTCTGGATTGGGAACCTCCTCGAATGTCAAGTAGCTCATGCTTTTCTCGGTCTTGCAAGCTATTGTCGAAGATTCGTTGAGAATTTCTCCAAGATTGCAAAGCCTCTTTCCAACCTCCTCCGTAAGCATGTCAAGTATGTCCGGGCGCTCGAGTGTGATGTCGCTTTCAACACCCTCAAAGAGAAGCTAGTTACAGCCTCCCGCCTTGACTCCTCCCGATGAATCCAAGCCATTCGAAGTTTTCTGTGATGCTTCCTTGCAAGGTCTCGGTGCTGTGTTAATGCAAGAGAAGAAAGTTGTGGCCTATAACTCTCGTCAGTTGAAGCCCAACGAAAAGAACTACCCCACTCACGATCTTGAGTTGGCGGCAGTTGTCCATGCATTGATAACATGGAGACATCTCTTGTTGGGAAGGAAAGTGGACATTTTCACCGATCACAAGAGTCTCAAGTATATCTTCACTCAACCAAATCTCAACCTCAGGCAAACTCGATGGGTCAAAATGATTCAAGAGTACAATCCAAGTATTGAATATACTCCTAGCAAGGCGAATGTGATTACAGATGCTTTGAGCAGAAAGGCTTATTGCAACAGTCTAATTCTCAAGCCCTTCCAACCGAATCTTTGTGAAGCTTTCCGCAAGCTGAATCTTCAAGTTGTTCCTCAAGGTTTTCTTGCCAACCTCATAGTCTCTCCTACTTTGGAAGATCAAATTCGTGAGGCACAACTCATGGATACCATGGTGAAGAAGGTGAAACGTGGTATTGACAAGGGCATTTCTAAATACAAGTGCTATCGCTTGGATGACAAAGATACTCTTTTCTTCGAGGATCGAATTGTGGTTCCAAAAGGCGATCTGAGAAAAGTCATCATGAATGAGGCACACAATTCTCTTCTATCCATTCATCCTAGAAGTACGAAGATGTACCATGACCTCAAGCAGTCATATTGGTGGACTCGAATGAAGCGAGAAATTGCTCAATTCGTGAATGAATGTGATGTCTGCAGAAGGGTGAAAGGTAACACCAAAGACCAGCTGGTCTCCTCCAACCTCTTGCTATTCCGGAATGGAAGTTTGATCACATCGAGATGGACTTCGTGACTGGTTTTCCTAAGTCCAAGCGTGGAAATGATGCTATCTTCGTTGTCATTGACAAGCTTTCTATAGTGGCTCATTTTCTTCCTATCAAAGAGTCTATCACAGCAGCTCAGCTGGCAGAGCTATACACCTCCAGAATTGTCTCCTTGCACGGTATTCCACAATTGATCTCTTCAGACCGTGGAAGCATCTTCACTTCTAAATCCTGGGATTCCTTTCAGACGGCCATGGGCACCAACATTCATTTCAGCACAGCTTTCCATCCTCAAACAAGTGGCCAAGTCGAGCGAATCAATCAAATCCTTGAAGATATGCTCAGGGCTTGTGTCATTTCCTTTGGCATGAAGTGGGAAGATTGTCTCCCATATGCCGAGTTCTCCTACAACAACAGCTTCCAAGCGAGTTCGGGCAAGGCCCCATTCGAAATTCTCTATGGCAAGAAGTGTCGTACTCCTCTCAATTGGTCCGAGACAGTGAACGCCAACTTCTTGGCAACGACTTGATCACGAAGCCAAGAAATGTGCAAAGTCATTCGTGAGAATCTTAAAGCCGCGCAATCGCGCTAGAAGGGCTATTATGATGACAAGCACCGTGATGTGGCTTTTGAAATCGGAGACCATGTCTACCTCCGCGTCTCTCCAATGAAAGGCACTCGTCGCTTCGGTATCAAAGGGAAGCTTGCCCCTAGATACGTGGGTCCTTTCAAGATCATTGGCAAAAGAGGCGATCTCGCCTATCAACTTGAGCTTCCATCCAACTTTGCAAACGTGCACGATGTGTTTCACGTGTCACAGCTTCGCAAGTGCTTCAAGATTCCTAAACGCACTATCAACTTTGAAGAAATTGACCTCCAAAAAGATCTCTTATCATGAGCACCCGCTGCTATTCTTGAAGAAACCGAGTGCAAGACTCGCAACAAGTCAATCAAATTCCTGAAAGTGAAGTGGTCACACCATTCCGACCGAGAAGCCACCGGGAGCGCGAGGATCACCTCCGCTCCAATATCCGGAGTTCTTTTCAGTCCTAGATCTCGGGACGAGATCCTCTTGTAGTGGTGGAGTGTTGTAACACCCCGGATGTAACTTTCCATATTTGTAACTCCAACTCTTGCCATTTTCGGATATGTGCTATGACATTCCCTCCGTGGTTGGGTTTTGTTTTCGTTTTGCATTTTGTCCATGTCATGCATCTCATATCATGTCATCATGTGCATCTCATTTGCGTACGTGTTCGTCTCATGCATCCGAGCTTTTTCCCCGTTGTCCGTTTTGCATTCTGACACTCCCACATGCACCAGCGCACCCCTCTTGTTCTTTTTTCCGTGTGCGTGTGTTGAAAATTCTCGGAATGGACCGAGCCTTGCCAAGTGGCCCTGGTATAGCACCAGTAGACCACCTGTCAAGTTTTGGGTCATTTGGAGTTCGTTTGGTACTCCAACGGTTAACCGCACTCTCGCAAAGGCCTCTTTTAAGTTGCAGCCCAACATCCCTCCAAAACAGCCCAATAACCCATCTAACTCCCTTCCATGCTCTCGGTCGTTCGATCACGATCGTGTGGGCGAAAACCGCACCGCATTTTGAGTCTCCTAGCTTCCTCTACCTCTATATATAGATCCCTCCCCCGAATTCACGGGCAAAACCTAGCAAAATCCCTCTCATACTGCCGGACACGTCCGGATCGGACGGACGCGTCCGCCACAGATGCCATGCTTAATCGGGGCTGCCACGTGGCCTCAGGCCGCGCCCGCACCGCCCGCCTGCCCGGCCAAAGGGCCCGCCCATCCATACACGCCGCCCGCTCTCAGCGCTCACAGCCGCTGTCGCCGAACTCCGCACCGGCCATCTCCCCGCCGCCGCCGCCACTGCCCGCCGCCCATGCCCTCAGACCACGCCACCCGCCCGCCGGACCACCGCACCGCCACATGGACCACCGCCGCCGTTCCCACGCGCAAGCCGCTGCTCTCCGCCGCCGCCGCCCGGACTGGGACCCGCCGACCACACGCCCGTCGCCCGTCCGGCTGCCAGCCTGCCTCTCCTCCGGCCCTGACCCCTTCTCCGGCGAGCTCCGGGACGAACTCCGTGACGACCTCGAGTTTCTCCGGCGAGATCTGGATCCAGGAAACCTAGGTTGACTTTTACCCCGACCCCGATTTCCACTAAGTCCCTTTCCTGCCAATAATTTCTTGCATTTTCATCGCATCACATCTCCGCACCCGTGACTCCGTTTTGGGCGTGTAGCATATCAAATTGTTCTTCTCGAAGAGTAGATCATTTCATCTCATTGCACCATTTTCATTTGAGCTCATCTTGATGCCCAAAATGCTGTTGGAAGAGGGCTATGTGATGTTAGTTTCTGTTTCTTAACAGAACTTGCACTTTTATCATTTTTGCCACGATTAATGTGTGCACCTTATGAACTTGAGTCCTACATGTGTGTTGAACTATGCCATGCCATATTTCCAGGGGTGTATGCCATGTATTTTTGTGAGTTATGTGGTGACTAGAACAAGCATGCAAACTAGGGATGATAATGTTGCTGATTTCAGGGACTTAGGGTTTTCACTAAGTCTTGTCCTGCTGTTATTTTTATGCCATATGTTCATGTTGTTACAGAGAGATCTATGCCCTTTTTGAGCATGATCATTAAGGGTGTTTTTAACATATGGATGTGCTCTATCTATCCATGCCTTTGTTGGCATTTGTGAAGTAGTCTAGCAGGTCATTTTCGTGCTCTACTTTTGCTTCAAAATGTTTCCTGGCAGATTGTTTGCATGAGATTCAATTTTCACGAGGTTGATGTAGTTGAACCGTGTATGCTATGATGTTGTTCTTGCCATGTATAGCTTCTATGCCATGTCTTATTGTTGGGTGTATGCTTAGTTTATCATGAGATGCTCTGTAGTGAGTGCATCGAGCTCACGAACATGCCTACTTGATATCTGTTTTTGCAATGTCCAGTTTTTCTGATAAGTCTGAGATCTGTAATAAAACTTGCAATGTTTACATGGGTGCCATCATTTCTTAAGGTCCTTTTTGGCTTATGGTCAGTAAGGGACTATTGATCTATGCTTTGAATAGAATCATGTCATGCCTTGTTTTGCTATTATAAGTTCCTGTAGCATGTTTTTTGCTTGCTCTAAACATGCCTTCGTGATGTTATTTCTGGCATGCTAGTATTTTCACTAAGTCTGTAAACCTGATATTTTTTTGAACTTTCACCATGCTTGTTTGAACATGTTATGATGTGAGTTAGCCGTAGCTCAGTGTTCCTCTTTTGTTAAGCATCTCCTGTAGATCACTGTCATATGCTTTGTTTTTATGTTGGGGTGCTGTAGCATAGTTTCTTGTTGCATGTTAAGTAGCATCGTGCTGTTAAACGCAGATTTGCGTCATTCTTGTTTTGCTTGTCATTTGCAAACCGTGCATCCGATTCCGGTGATCTTTATATCGATTTCAACCGAAATCATCTCATCTTTCCAGCGGCATACTTGGTTTGCCAAGTTGATGCCCGGTTCATCATTTTCCTTTCGGAGCACACATATGCATTGCATTTCACATCTCGCATAGCATGTCATGTATTGCATCATATTGCTTGTGCATTGCTCCTTGTTTGATTGTTGTTCCATTGCTTGTGTTCTTGCTTTGGGTAGAGCAGGGAGACGAGTACATGTATGAGGAACCTGTTGAGAACGCCTACGAGGATCAAGCCTTCGATAACTCCGAGAACCTTGCAGGCAAGATGACCATACCTTCGAAATCACTTCTATCTTTGCTTGCTAGATGCTCGCTCTTTTGCTATGCCTATGCTGCGATACCTACCACTTGCTATATCATGCCACCCATATTGCCATGTCAAACCTCTAACCATCCATGTCCTAGCAAACCGTTGATTGGCTACGTTACCGCTTTGCTCAGCCCCTCTTATAGCGTTGCTAGTTGCAGGTGAAGATGAAGTTTGTTCCTTGTTGGGACACGGATACTTTGGGATATCACAATATTTATTGTTTTAATTAATGCATCTATATACTTGGTAAAGGGTGGAAGACTCGGCCTTATGCCTGGTGTTTTGTTCCACTCTTGTCGCCCTAGTTTCCGTCATACCGGTTTTATGTTCCTTGATTTTGCGTTCCTTACGCGGTTGGGTGATTTATGGGACCCCCGTGACAGTTCGCTTTGAATAAAACTCTTCCAGCAAGGCCCAACCTTGGTTTAACATTTGCCACCTACACCCCTTTTTCCCTTGGGTTTTCGCGAGCCCGAGGGTCATCTTTATTTTAGCCCCCCCGGGCCAGTGCTCCTTCGAGTGTTGGTCCGAACCGAGCAGCCTGCGGGGCCACCACGGGGAAACTCGAGGCCTGGTTTTACTCGTAGCTTGACTTATCCAGATGTGCCCTGAGAATGAGATATGTGCAGCTCCTATCGGGATTTTACGGCACAATCGGGCGGCTTTGCTGGTCTAGTTTTACCATTGTCGAAATGTCATGCGAACCGGGATTCCGAGACTGATCGGGTCTTCCCGGGAGAAGGTTTATTCCTTCGTTGACCGTGAGAGCTTGTGATGGGCTTGTTGGGACACCCCTGCAGGTATTATCTTTCAAAGCCGTGCCCGCGGTTATGAGGCAGATGGGAATTTGTTAATGTCCGTTGTAGAAAACCCGGTTGACCTTAATTAAAATACATCAACGGCGTGTGTAACCGTGATGGTCCTTCTCGGCGAAGTCCGGAAGTGAACACGGTGTTGGAGTTATGTTTGACGTAAGCGCTTTAGGATCACTTCTTGATCGCTACTAGCTTCACGACCGTGCTTTGCTTCTCTTCTCGCTCTCTTTTGCGATGTAGCCACCATATATGCTAGTCGCTGTCGCAGCTCCACCTCATTACACCAGCCTTCCCTTGCTTAAATAGTCTTGATCTCGCGGTGTGAGATTGCTGAGTCCCCGTGGCTCACAGATTCTACCAAAAGCAGATGCAGTACCGATGATGCCAAAGCAGATGGCGAACCGAGCTGAAGTGGGAATTTGATGAGGCCCTTGGTCGTTACTATGTTTCTTTTCCAGACGATCAAGAGTGGAGCTCAGCTAGCGATCGGGATCTGTGTTGCATTTGGGGTATTCTTCTTTTATTTTGGTTCCGTAGTCGGACCTTGAGTGTAAACTGAATGATGGATGTTTATTTATGTATTGTGTGAAGTGGCGATTGTAAGCCAACTATGTATCTCTTTCCCTTATTTATTACATGGATTGTGCGAAGATTACCTCACTTGCGACATTGCTTTCAATGCGGTTATGCCTCTAAGTCGTGCTTCGACACGTGGGAGATATAGCCGCATCGAGGGCGCTACACACATCCAATCAACTGCCATGCGGCGACCAAGGCCAAGAGCTGTTAGAACCCATGCCTTCCGGACTTGCCCTTTGGCTTCGCTAAGCTAAGTCAAGTCCGCGCGCCTTTGGGCCCGGGCTCTGTCGGCGTTAAAATGGGGGTCCCAGACTTGCTCGCCATGCCTGCGGTGTGGCTCAAGCAATGGCCTAGTATGTCCCTCTTCATCAACCCAAGTTTAAGACCCTCGCGAGGGGCCAAGGATCTCGGGGCGGACGACCCAAGGCTTCCTCAGGGGCGGCCTCACCAGGCAGGCTCGCGAGGAGGCAGAGAGATCAAGGCAAGGAGTACCTCGCGAGGTGCTCGTGACGCAAGCCATGACGAACGAGACCAGGCAGGCGCCAGCCAGCGCAGTGTCCTCGCTTCCTCTTTGGTGCAAAGGGGGCAAGCGCAGGCGCGGAGTACCGAGGCATCAAGCAAAGGTTTCCATATCGGTGCAACGAGACCAAGACCGGCAGGACAGAGATCACCGTGGAGCCCAAGACGACGTCATCACCAGTGCCTTTGGCAGTCGAAGACCAACTTTAGTCAGGATAGCTTGTACTAGCTGCCCCCCTTCAAAATGGCCGTTGTTGGCTTCCTTCCCGCTCAATATTTGGGAAGAGGACCAGGGCCTCTATAAATAGAGATAGCCACCACAGTAGATAGGGGATCGAATCCTCCCCTAGAAGAGCACCGCACCAGCTCAAGAACACCCCTCGCGAGGCTGTTCTTCCTTTGTACTGTTCATCATCAGCCCTAGAGGCAATCCACCACACCACACACTGGATTATGGTATTACACCACAAAGGTGGCCCGAGCCAGTATAAACCTTGTGTCCCTTGTTTTGTTCACCGTGTAGCTTAGATTCGCGGCGAGGTTTTGGGGCGTGGATCGGTAGGGAGAAGATCTTCGTTGGCACCCCAGAGTTTGAACCTTAAGGGTTTTGCCGGAATCCAATATCCGACAGACAACCTGTCCAGTGGCTGCAATGTAAAGCAGTAAAGGCTCCTTGCTGACTGGAGCGGCAAGCACCGGCTGGGTGGAAAGCGGGGTTTTGAACTCTTCAAACGCTGCTTCAGCTTCATCATTCCACTCGAACTTGTCAGACTTCTTCATCAGACGGTAAAGAGGCAGTGCCTTTTCACCGAGGCGTGAGATGAACTGACTCAACGCGGCCAAACAACCAGTAAGCTTCTGAACATCGTGCACACGCACAGGGTGCTTCATTCGGAGGATTGTGCCAATCTTCTCTGGGTTCGCATCGATCCCCTATTCGGGAACAAGGAAACCGAGCAACTTTCCACCTGGTACTCCGAATGTGCACTTTGACGGATTGGGCTTGATATCATATCTTCTTAAGTTGGCAAATGTTTCTGTGAGGTCAGTCAGCAGGTCGGAACCTTTGCGTGACTTAACTACTATGTCATCCATGTATGCTTCCACATTCCGACTGATTTGAGTGAGCAGACACTTCTGAATCATGTGCATGAATGTGGCACCAGCATTCTTGAGGCCAAATGGCATAGTAACATAGCAAAAACACCTGAATGGGTGATTAATGTTGTCTTTATCTCGTCGGGCCCATACAGTCGGATCTGATGGTACCCGGAATAAGCGTCCAAAAAGGACAATCGCTCACATTCCGCAGTTGAGTCGACTATCTGGTTGATGCGGGGCAGAGGAAATGATCTTTCGAGCAGGCTCGATTGATGTGCTTGAAATCAATACACATTTGAAGTGACTTATCTTTCTTGGGGACCATAACGACATTGGCGAGCCACTTGTAGCGTTATATCTCGCGGATGAACTCGGCAGCCAGAAGCCGAGCCACCTCCTCGCCAATCGCCTTTCTCTTCTCCGCGGCGGACCGATGGAGATGCTCTTTAACGGGTTTTTCCATTGACTCGACTCGCAAACGGTGCTCAGCCAGTCCCCTGGGTACACCTGGCATGTCAGACGGCTTCCATGCAAAGATGTCCCAGTTCTCACGGAGGAACTGGATGAGCGCTTCTTCCTATTTGCTGTCGAGTGTCGTTGAGATATGGGTCGGAGCAGCATTGGGGTCGGTCGGGTGAATGTGGACCGGCTTTGTCTCGCCGGCCGACTGAAATGCGGACTCCGAGGCAGGCCTCTTGGCACGTAGCAAATCACTCGGATCTGCAGTCCTCTGATATTCTTGAAACTCTACTACTGTCATCTGCTCATCGGCGATCTTCGAACCGTTCCGGAGACAATCCTCTGCTCTCTGCCAGTTTCTAGTGACCGTGATTACGCCTTTGGGGCCAGGCATCTTCAACTTGAGGTACACATAGCACGGTCGAGCCATGAAACTAGCATAAGCAGGTCTGCCTAGAATGACATGATAGTGTAGGATCGTTGAAGGCAAGAGTGTCTAGAGGGGGGGTGATTAGACAACTCGACAAGATAAAATTTTAGCCTTTTGATTAGGACAAGTTTTTAGCAAGTTCACAATGATGATCAAGTCAAGTAACATGCAAACAAGTCAAGCAACATACTACACATGCAATTCTAGAGTATGGGCAGCGGAAAGTAAATTGCACAAGTAGTAAGGGAGAGATTGTGAAGAGCAAACGCAATTTGGAGACACAGAGATTTTTTCTCGTGGTTCCGATAGGTGGTGCTATCGTCAATCCATGTTGATGGAGACTTCAACCCACGGAGGGTAACGGCTGCGAGAGTCCACGGAGGGCTCCACCCACGAAGGGTCCACGAAGAAGCAACCTTGTCTATGCCATCATGGCCTCGCCCACGGAGGACTAGCCTTACTCGGGTAGATCTTCACGAAGTAGGCGATCTCCTTGCCCTTACAAACTTCTTGGTTCAACTCCACATCTTGACGGAGGCTCCCAAGCGACACCTAACCAATCTAGGAGGCACCACCCTCCAAAAGGTAATAGATGGTGTTGGTGATGATGAACTCCTTGCTCTTGTGCTTCAAATGATAATCTCCCCAACACTCAACTCTCCTCACTGATTTGGCTGTGGTGGAAGAAAGGATTGAGTGGAAAGCAACTTGGGAAGGCTAGAAATCAAGTTTCATATGGTGGGAGTGGAGCAACTTGATCTCAACACAAGGGTAGGTAGTTTTCTTCTCGAAATGTAAGGTAGGAGTGGTAGTTCTTTCGATGGCTCTCTCTACTTAATGAAGAGGAGGTGGAGGGGTATTTATAGCCTCCACACAAAATCCAACCGTTACACATTTGACCAATCTCGGTCGGACCGAAGTTGACAACTCGGTGAGACCGAAAGTTCAAATCTTGTGAACGTTGGGATTTTCGTGGGACCGAAAATACAATCTCGGTTAGTCCGATTCTTCCAAAGTCTAGGGTTTGCCATTCTCGGTGGGACCGACTTTCTCATCTCGGTGACACCGATTTGAGTACAGAAGGTTACAGAAGGTTGGCAACACCAATTTCGGTATGACCGAGTTTGGAATCGGAAAATCCGAAATTCTTAGGGTTTGGGTATATGGCTGAGGTGGTTCATCTCGGTGTGACTGAGTTTATGGAATCGGTGGGACCGAGATTACTTATGGGTTTATGTTGGAATGAAAGATTGCTGATAGTTTGAGAGATAAATCACTAAGCACTTTGAGCAACCAGATCATCATCATAACCTCATCCCCTTTTAATAGTATTGGCTTTCCTATAGACTCAATGTGATCTTGGATCACTTAACCAAAAATAGAGTCTTGAGCAACTGCCAATGCTTTCCTTAGCATCCTAGGGGTTCACCTCTTCAGTCCTTTCGCCATGCCAAAGTGATTGACTTTCCTGAAACATACTTGATAAAAGCATTAGTCCAACCACAAAGTATGTTGTCATTAATTACCAAAACCACCTAGGGAGCAAATGTGCTTTCAGATAGGCACTGTCCACTACCTCAAACGTCAACTTCTCCTTGCGGTAATTCAGGGAATCACCGAAAACCACATCAAGAGTGATCTGACCGAGTGAATCGACTTTCTTTCCCGGGATGATACCATGGAATCTCATGTTGCTCTCACTGAGTTTGGACATCGGAATGCCCATCCCCCTGAGGGCCTCAGCATACAATATATTCGGCCCACTGCCACCATCCATCAAAACCTTGGTCAGTCGGGTGCCCCCAACGACTGGGTCGACCACCAACGCTTGCCTCCTAGGGGTAGCAACATGAGGCGGGTGGTCGGACTAGTCGAATGTAATAGGGTTTTTTGACCACTTCAAATATCTTGGTGTTGCCGGAGCAACCATGTTCACCTCTTTGTTAATAACTCTCAGTTGACTTTTGCTCTCGAGGCCAGCAAAAATCACCAAAGTGGCATTAACATTGGGGTAACCACCATCATCCTCTTTGTCTTCCTTGACTCTTTGTCCTTTTCACTAGGTTGGCTTTCTTGGAAGCTCTGAATCAGGAGTCGACACTGTCGAGTGGTATGCTTGGGGAGAATCAGATTCCTCTCTTCATCCTTTTTGGTGTGTATATGACACGGCAAATCAAGCACATCATTTCCTGCTTGATCCTTCACTCTTTTAGGGGTCCAAGGCCATTTAGGCTTCCCCTTGAACTTTCCTTGGTTCAAAACTGCTGCCTCGGCAGGGCCTACTGCCTCAGCCTTTCGCTTCTGCTTCTGACTAGAATTTCCTCCTCCGATGTCCTGGGCAACTGGTCTGTTCTTGCCACCCCGGAGTCGGTCCTCTTCTTCGCTGTTAGTGTACTTAGTGGCAATCTCCATCATCCGAGCTAGAGACATGTCTTCGGTTCGACCGAACTTCAGATTGAGCTCTCTCTAGCGAATGCCTTATTTAAAGGCACACACTGCTTGGTGATCCAAACGTTCTCCACCGTGTGGTGAAGAGTGATCCATCTCTGGATATAATCTCTCAAGGTCTCATTTTGTTTCTGCACACAATGCTGTAATTCCAACAAACCAGCTGGTCTCTTGCAGGTGCCCTCAAATGTTTTGGTAAACACTCGGGCCAACTCATGCCAACTGAAAATGCTTCCAGGGGCCAACTGATTCAGCCAAGCTCTGGCAGAACCTTCAAGCATCAAAGGGAGGTGCTTCATGGCCACCTCATCGCTGCCGCCACCAATATGCACAGCCACTCAGTAGTCTTCCAACCAAGTGTCAGGCTTCGACTCTCCTGTGAACTTACTGACGCCAGTCGCCAATCTGAAGTTTTGAGGGATCTCAGTGGCTCGGATGGCTCTTCCAAACACTCGGGGGCGGAAACGTGGACCCTGCTTCCACCGGGCCTGTCTCTTTCAAACCCCTCTCTATATGCTCTGTTCCGGTCGACCAAACCTTGGACAAGGACTGACCTTGCGTCAAACCCAGGCTCTCCCGGGTCAACTGGAACTCTGCAGTCATTACCATACGTGCGCCTGTCGTGATACCGCCGGGGCGCGTACGACCCGTCCCTCGGAAGGGGCGAAGGCACTCGACGGTGGTTGTCACGGGTGTACTCACGATCAAACTCTCCATGAGCTCTTCCCAGGTGCCGATCTTGATGGTGATCACGATCTTCACGTCGCAAAGGCGACCCAGATCAGGCGCCAACCGAATCAGATCTGCCCTTCTCGACCTGCTTTGTGGATCCTGTTTGCGATCGAAACGGCGGAGTTCAGCTCTCCTGCTACTGGGAGCAGCGTTCTGATATGTTCCAAGCCCCTTCCAGCCTCTGAACGGGACGGCTGAATAGACTCTGCTATATGCGCAGCAGCTGCAAGATTCTGGATCAGAGTGCGGAATACCCGAGGTTCAGGCGGAAACGACTGTCGTGGACGTCGACTGGACTCGGGGATCAGTCGATGAGCACGTTCGTCGAGAGAATGTTGGAGATTCTCCAAACGAGTGCGCTTAGCCAGCGTGGCCAGGCGCGCAACCTCCAAGGCCTGAGCCTCGGCGGTTTCCCCTATGTTGCGGCGGTGTAGCTCTTCCCTCTGCTGTGAGTTGAGAGGTTGGGGCTCGTACTCCTCGTGGCCGAATGACGGGCCAACGCCACCACCGTTGCAGCCGCTGCGGCGAAACCCAGGCGGGCTGCGACGGGAGTCGACCACGAGAGCTTCTGCCGCGGGGTCACAGCTCCCGCTCTCAGAAAACGTACCTGCGGAGCCAGTCGACAGGTCGACTGGACCGCAGTGAAATTCGTCGGGCTCGATTGCCGGGACTTGGGGGTGGTCGTCTAGCAAGCCACCGCCGGAGCCGCGACCGACCAGATCGCTTGCGGCGGCGTCCAGCGGAGTGAGAAGGCAATGCGAGGACCGATCGATACGGGGTCGACGGCTGCCGAAGGACGCCGCAGGCACTCGCGCGGAAGTGCGACCACTGATTGGGAGAGCGTCGACATCAAGGGGGGCTTCCTGGAGCCAGGCGGAGTCGTCGGCGACGAAAGTGAGCGCACCGAGTCGGAACTCGCGGCCCATGACCAAACCGCCGCCGGAAACCATGTTGATGAAGATCGGAGAAAACGCAACCTCGCCGGAAGTTGCTAAGACACTTTGCCCCATGGTGGGCGCCAACTGTCGTGGTACTAAGTCTGACAGTAAGAATAGGGGGTACGTATGAGGAGGCGAGGCCCTAGCTACGGCGAGGTCGTACACACGAGTTTACGAGTTCATGCCCCTCTCGGAGGAGGTAAAAGCCCTACGTCTCGGTGCCCTGAGGCGGGACTGGAATATGGGTGTGTGTTACAAGGGGTGCGAACCCTTGTCCAAGAGGAGGGGGGTAGCTTATATAGAGTGCGCCAGGACCTCAGCCGTCCTCCGTTACAGGGGTTCAATGTACATTAAGATAGGGTGTTACTGGTAACGCCAGCTATGAAGTGTTATCAATGATCTTTAAGACTACGGAGTGAACGCCTGACCGTTGTCATCCTGAGTGACCCTAGGTCTTCAGTACTCCGAGTGGTTTCCTGTATGGTCGAATGACTCCATCCAAGTCGAGTGAAATTGGGGGTATCCGAGTGAGGTGACTGGTCGAGTGGATTGCACTCGATGGCTTCAGTTGATACTTCCTGCTGTGTTTTGAATGTCTTTGCTTCTAGGATAGTGACCTTGGGTAGGGCGTATAGGTCAGGCCTATGACCCTACCCTAGGTCTATGGCATCGTCAAGGCCTGTACAAAAAAAAAATTGTGACTGCATTCCGGAGCACTAATTTTTTTTTTTGCACACACCTCTATGGATGATTTCTCGAGGCGAAATTTTGCAGCATGTAAAAAAAATTGATGTCCATTCACAAAAAATAATAGGAGTAATAATCAGTTTTTTTTGGAGTTTACAATTTATGCGGTTGCATTTGAGTTTGAGATTGTAGGTACTCCCATGCTGATATGCAAGCAGTTTGCTGTCTTGGAAGATGCTCCACCTTGGACGATTGCTGGGCGAGAGGGCACAGTGCACAGCACAACAGCAGGTTATTTAAATTATTTCCTGAGTGTTCAGTTTGCTAGTTATAGGCGCTGCGCTTTTACTATATTTTCCTTGGCGAGCATTGCGACTTCTGTGGCCAGTAAGAAAAGTGGCATCCATCAATTGGCCCTTTACCGTAAGAACTAATGCTAATTAATCGTAGTGCTAACATCATGACTGTGCAAACCATTTGTGCCGGATAGAGGCGGCGCCAGTGTCATGCATGGCCCCACGACCATGCATGCATGAGAGCGATCGATGAGCTCACCCAGCTGAGTCACGGCGATGACGCCCCGACGTCGCCTTAGCTAGCCGGGCCCCGCACGCGCTCGCCTCCTTGTTCCTCGCCACTTCCTCTTACTTTTCCCCCCACCTTCCCACCGCGCGTCGAGCACGCCGATAAAAACCGCGGCACGCTAACCCTACCGACTCTACTCCGCAGCACCAGCAGCAGCAGCTTCGCCTGCTCTCCCTGTGGTTGTCATGGCGTCCTCCGGCGGCGGGCGCTCACCTGCGGCGGCGGTCTTAGACGACCTGGTCGATGTTCGTGACCGTGTGGCGATGCTGCAGACCGTGCTGCAGGAGTCTTCGCCTGGGGCGACCGTGGAGGCCGGGGAGCTGGTGGACGGGATGATGGCCAAGCTGTCGAGCGCCTTGTCGGTTCTTGGCACCGGTGATGGCGGTGTGGCGTCTTCGTCGGGGCCAGGCCGAGGACCGGGCGGGAGGAGGAAGAGGTCGGGCACCGCGTCGTCCGGGCCGCACCGCCGGAGCAGCTCGAGGAGAAGGTGAAGAAAATCTAAAAGCCTTTATTAGCCGTATATACCGGTATACGTGCAACTAGCTAACTATAGTATCTCTTGGATGCACTTCAGTATGTATGCGATTTAACAAATTATTATGGGCTTCAACATCCACTTTTGCAAATTGTACTATTAATTTTGGCGGCCTAGTGGGGGAACTTTAAGCGCCAATGATCAGGGGACGACTTCTGATGACCAATTCCTGTGTTATTAGATTGAAAACATCAAAAGTAGATATGCCACTAATATTAGCTACTCCCTCCGTTCGAAAATACTTGTCATCAAAATGAATAAAAATGGATGTATCTAGAACTAAAATACGTCTAGATACATCTTCTTTTATCCATTTTGATGACAAGTATTTCCGGACGGAGGGAGTACTTGGCATGCATGGGTACATCAAATCAATACACTATATAGTTGCTAATTAATTATGTTTGTTATTCATGGCAGGATGAAGAGCCCTCTAATGAAGACGGTCACCGCTACGACGCTCACAGATGGCAAGTCATGGAGGAAGTATGGGCAGAAACAGATAAACGACTCTACTAACCCGAGGTAGTACACCATTTCAATATGTCTGAACTGTCCAAGTATAAGTAAAGAGTGATTACTGAATCACTAATATTGAAGCTAGCTAGCCAAGCACACTTGCCAGCTGGTCAATTAACTAGTTGCATACCCTAGCTAGTTGAGCTTTTTAATTTTATCCTTTTAAGGGGAAGTTGAGCTTTTTCATTGATCAAATGCATGCATGCATGCATATGGTACTTATCGCTCCCTAAGTCCCTATATATAGCACCAGTTGTTGTATTGGGGTATTATTGGAGACCCAGTAGACTTGATTATTACTAATTACTCCAGGTGCATATGTATGATATACGATGCATATGTATGCAGGAGCTACTACAGGTGCACGCATCTGCCAGATCAAGGCTGCAAGGCCAAGAGGCACGTCCACGTATCCGAGTCCAACCCGTCGGAGTACACCATCGACTACTATGGCCAGCACACCTGCAGGGACCCCTCCACGGTCCCGTCACTCGTCGTCCAACAAGCCGCCGATGCTGCCCCGCCGCCGGACTGCGGAAACCTCATCAGCTTCGCGCCCATCAATGGAGCCAACCGCGCTTTCACTGCCAGCACGAGCACGAGCGCTTTTTCTCATCATCTCATGAAAGAAGCGGCCGATCATCATCCTATGCTCTTCTCCCGCTTCTCCAACCACAGCTCCTCGCCGCCGGCTCAGGAGGGTGTGTCCAGCGGCTCACCGTCGCCGGCTTGCCACGGGAAATTCATCCAGTACGCCGGCAGGCAGTTCATCAACGTTACTGGCCTTTGGACATCGCCGTTGACTGTGGGATCAGCGCCGGCGGAGTACTGGCCAGTCGTGGAGGTCACCGGCGTCGACATGGGTGCTGTCGCAGGCATGGATAGCTTCCCTTCCTCGCCGAGCAGCCTCGGGTTCATGTCGGGATCGTTGGGGGGATCATTTGGCAACAACGTTTACGACGACGACCTGTTCAGCTTTGATTCCTGACCATAACAAGGGCTTGCGCAATTTGCACGGGCCGGGTAATAGTAACGATAGTACGGTGTACTGTCTATGTATGAGTATATTGGGCATGTGGTGGATATGAACGAAAAGGTAGCTAGCTAGTAATCTGTACTATATTGGCATGTCAAGTGTAAATATATACGTAAGTTTGCCTGTACGACCTTAAATTATGGGTTTGTAAATGTTGATTTATGTAAACATTTTTTTTTGGAAAATTGAAGCTTTAATTACCTGACCACTGCATAAAAAAAATGCTTACAACTCAACATCATTACATCGTTTATTACAAGCACATGAACCAAACTAGGACACAAAATCCTCAGTAAGTCACTTTGATCTTTTAGCGCCAAGCCCCTCAGCTATTTGTTGTGCTATAGAGCATTAGAGCCCATGATCACAACCAACTAATGCACATGAGTAATACCTGCATGTAAGGTTGAACCTTTTGTGTTGTAAAAACTTTATAATTCTTTTTTTTGGCGGGATTAAACTTTTTTTATAATTCTAATACAACCAAATACTAGTAGAAAAAAAATCATTACAACCAACTCAACACCCAACGCACGCACGCACTAAAACCCCCATAAAAATAAGTGAGCGGAGAGACATGTGAACCCTTGTAGGCAAGACCCAAAAAAAGTGAATACAACAATAATCAACAATTCTAATGGTCAAATCAAAATCATTTTGCTATGCCGGGGGAAGCCAGCAAGATTATTTCTGAGGAACCTGAAAAAGCAGGAGCAGTGCAATTCTATCAAGAAGAAGAGAATGAGCATGTTTAAAACAAAAAATTGGCCAGACATTACAAATTTACAATTTCCAGAGACGAAAGCTCCATCTCATCAAGATTTAGAATGCATACTTTGGTTAACTTGTACATTAAACAATTGCACATGGTTTGACAGTATCAACCCGGTTTGTAGCCACCCTTTATGATCTTCTAATTAAGTTACCAGTATATTCTTTTGTGTATTAGATGATGCATGCCAATAGCTAGTCCTTGAAACCAAGATACCACCACACTAGGGTCTGCATCGATGCTTTTGGTTGGACTAATGGATATCCACATTGGCCCTAGACCCTAGTGACAAGGAAAGTTGGAAAATGTCACGCCAAGTTTCCAAGTGTTTCACTCCAGAAACTTTGACTACACTGCATATATAGTACTCCCTCCGTTTCTTTTTAGTCTGCATATAAGGTTTGGTCAAAGTCAAGCTTTGTAGAATTTGACTACCTTTAGATTAAAAAATATAAACATTCACAATATGAAATCAATATTACCAAATGCACCATGAAACGTATTTTCATACTATATAGTTTTAGTATTGTAGATGTTTATATTTTTTCCTATAAATTTGGTCAAACTTTGTGTAGTTTGACTTTGACCAAATCTTATATGCGGAGTAAAAAGAAACGGAGGGAGTACTGAAAAAACTACTGAATTGGCTCAACCACTCGACACATGGCTCCAATCATTTTCATATAGAAAACAAAAGCAAGGAACTCATGCATGAACTTCCTCCAGGTGATAAGCTCAAATGGAACAAGGCCACAAAAAGGCAAAGAACATGTGTAGTTTTTCCTAACATTTTTTATCTTGCGTTCCCGAAAAACAAAGCAATGAAAACTACTTTCCTGGTCACCATGAGTGGTCTCAAAGCCAGTAAGTTACATGGATCCATTTAAGATCCGAGGACAAAGTACCTTTCCACCCTTGGCGTATATGCTAGCTAGTCGAAGTCAAGCTAAGATTCAGCACTGAGGAGTGAAGATTTCACTTCCTGAAGAAGTTTCAACTATATATACTCTGAACTTTCATGCTAATAGCTAGTGTATGGCTATCCTACTTTTTGAGCATGCGAATCTATCTTTCTGCTTCTGTGCATTAGTTGTCCCTAAAATAAATTATAGTCAAGCTGATACATACGTGTCACAATAATCGGTACATGAACTTTATTTACATTAATTATCCAAATTAGTCACCTTAGCATCATGTACAGGTAAGACCAACATGGGCAAACCAAATTCCTGGATTTATTTCGGGCATTCTAGCAATGTGTATTGAGTGGGAGGCGAAGTCCCTTGAACTATGAGATGTCTGTGGCGAATTCGTCAATCTTAAGATCTAGCTGCTTATAAGAGTACAATGAATGTGTGTTTGTATCCTCTTGATGCTTCATTTGAGTTAATAAAATTCACTATTTATCGAAAAAAGAGTAGAATGTGTGTTCGCGCTCACGGATGAGTGTACATGTGTTTATGTGAACATTTGTGTTTATACTGTGTGGTTTAAAGAAGAGAGCTGCTATACACACAATGCACAGCGGACGATCTCTGCCCGATAGAGCACATTAGGGCGTCCATGCGAATCATGAGAGTGCAACAGACGGCCAGATTTGCAGTCGGGCAGCTGTCGTGCAGACTCCAACGTCCACAAAGTAGTTTCTTTTAAAGAAAGTAAGACCAAGGTGGGATGGAAAGCAAACATTAACTTTGGTCAAAGTTGTCATTACACGACAAATATTTACTTCCAAGTGCCATGGAGAAATGTCTTATAGCTTCTTTTTTTAACAAGTCTATAAGTTTGGGCATATCAGGCCAATGTGTCGTGCTTGTTTATTCAAACTGACATCCGCCTTTTTAGGTCAAAAGATTTTACGTGCAGACTAAGACAACCAGCCACGCAAGTAAAATATAACCAGTGACATTGTGTTGGTAAATAAAATCTTCCTTCTCATCCCATCAAAGGGGTAAAAGATTACCTCCAAAGATACGGTATGCATGATTTGGAACTATGGTTGAATAACTAACCCTCGTATGAACACTGCTCCGATATGGATATTTTTTGGACCTTGATAAGTGTCCAACGTCAGATATAAGCACATGGCAGTTCCGTGTTGGAGAACGCAGTAATTTCAAAAAAATTCCTACGATCATGCAAGATCTATCTAGGTGATGCATAGAAACGAAAGGGGAGAATGTTGTCTATGTACCTTCGTAGACCGAAAGCGGAAGCGTTATGACAACACAGTTGATGTAGTCGTACGTCTTCACGATCCGATCGATCCTAGCACCGAAGGTACGGCACCTCCGCGATCTGCACACGTTCAGCTCGGTGACGTCCCACGAACTCTAGATCCAGCTGAGGTCGAGGGAGATTTCACCAGCACGACGGCGTGATGACGGTGATGATGAAGTTATCGACGCAGGGCTTCGCCTAAGCACTACAATGATATGACCGAGGTGGAAATCTGTGGAGGGGAGCACCGCACATGGCTAAGCAATCAACTTGTCTCTCTATGGGGTGCCCCCCTCCCCCATATATAAAGGAGTGGAGGAGGGGAGGGTCGGCCCTCTCTATGGCTCGCCCAAGGGGCGGAGTCCTACTCCCAGTAGGAGTAGGTTCCCCTCCTTCCCTAGTTGGAGTAGGAGAAGAAGGAAGAGGGAGAGGGAGAGAAAGAAAGGGGGGCCGGTCCCCTTCCCAATTCGGATTGGGCTTGGGGGTGCGCTCCCACCTTGGTCGCCTCCTCCTCTCTTCCATCATGGCCCATTAAGGCCCATCAACTCCCAGGGGGGTTCCGGTAACCTCCCAGTACTCCGAAAAAATGCCCGAACCACTCGGAACCTTTCCGGTGTCCAAACATGGCCTTCCAATATATCAATCTTTATGTGTAGACCATTTCGAGACACCTCGTCATGTCCGTGATCACATCCGGGACTCCTAACAACCTTCGGTACATCAAAACACAAAAACTCATAATACCGATCATATTCGAACGTTAAGCGTGCGGACCCTACGGGTTCGAGAACTATGTAGACATGATCGAGACTCATCTCCGGTCAATAACCAATATCGGAACCTGGATGCTCATATTGGCTCCCACATATTCTACGAATATCTTTATCGGTCAAACCGCATAACAACATACATTGTTCCCTTTGTCATTGGTACGTTACTTGCCCGAGATTCGATCGTCGGTATCACCATACCTAGTTCAATCTCGTTACCGGCAAGTCTCTTTATTCGTTCCGTAATGCATCATCCCGTGACTAACTCATTAGTCACATTTCTTGCAAGGCTTATAGTGATGTGCATTACCAAGAGGGTCCATAGATACCTCTCCGAAACACGGAGTGACAAATCCTAATCTTGATCTATGCCAACCCAACAAACACCATCGGAGACACCTGTAGAGCATCTTTATAATCACCCAGTTACGTTGTGACATTTGATAGCACACTAAGTGTTCCTCCGTTATTCGGGAGTTGCATAATCTCATAGTCATAGGAACATGTATAAGTTATGAAGAAAGCAATAGCAACAACCTAAATGATCATAGTGCTAAGCTAACGGATGGGTCATGTGTGATCCCGTTCATCAAATGACAACTCATGTGAATGGCTAGGAAACTTTAACCATCTTTGATTAACGAGCTAGTCAAGTAGAGGCATACTAAAGTTGGAGAAACATACACCCACTAGCCACCTGTGTGCGAAGCACGTCAGTAGAACCAGTCTCGCGTAAGCGTACGTGCAATGTCGGTCTGAGCCGCTTCATCCAACAATACCGCCGAATCAAAGTATGACATGTTGATAAGCAGTAGGATTATTATCACCCACAAATCTTTGTGTTCTACTCGTGCATATAACATCTACATAGACCTAGCTCTGATACCACTATTGGGGAACACAGTAATTTCAAAAAAAAATCCTACGATCACGCAAGATCTATATAGGTGATGCATAGCAATGAGAGGGGAGAGTGTTGTCTAGGTACCCTCATAGACCAAAAGAGGAAGCATTATGAAAACGCGGTTGATGTAGTCGTACGTCTTCATGATCCAACCGATCTAAGCACCGAAAGTACGACACCTCCGCGATCTGCACACGTTCAGCTCGATGACGTCCCACGAACTCTAGATCTAGCTAAGGTCGAGGGAGAGTTTCGTCAGCATGACGGCATGATGATGGTGATGATGAAGTTACCGACGCAGGGCTTCGCCTAAGCACTACAACGATATGAGCGAGGTGGAAATCTGTGGAGGGGCGCACCGCACACGGCTAAGCAATAAACTTGTCTCTCTATGGGTTGCCCCCCTCCCCGTATATAAAAGAGTGGTGGAGGGGAGGGACGGCCCTCTCTATGGCGCGCCCAAGGGGGGAGTCCTATTCTTAGTAGGAGCAGGTTCCCCCCCTTCCCTAGTTGGAGTAGGAGAAGAAGGAAGAGGGGGAGGGAGAGAAGGAAAGGGGGGTCGACCCCCTTCCCAATTCGGATTGGGCTTGGGGGGTGCGCCCCCACCTTGGCCGCCTCTTCCTTTCCTCCACCATGGCCCATTAAAGCCCATTAACTCCCCGAGGGGTTCTGGTAACCTCCCGGTACTCCGGAAAAATGCCCGAACCACTCAGAACCTTTCCGGTGTCCAAACATAGCCTTCCAATATATCAATCTTTATGTCTCGACCATTTCGAGACACCTCGTCATGTCCGTTATCACATCCGAGACTCTGAACAACCTTTGGTACATCAAAACACATAAAATCATAATACCGATCGTCATCGAACGTTAAGCGTGCGGACCCTACGGGTTCGAGAACTATGTAGACATGACCGAGACTCATCTCCAGTCAATAACCAATAGAGGAACCTGGATGCTCATATTGGCTCCCACATATTCTACGAAGATCTTTATCAGTCAAACCGCATAACAACATACGTTGTTCCCTTTGTCATCGATATGTTACTTGCCCGAGATTCGATTGTCAGTATCACCATACCTAGTTCAATCTCATTACCGGCAAGTCTCTTTACTCGTTCCGTAATGCATCATCCCGTGAGTAACTCATTAGTCACATTACTTGCAAGGCTTATAGTGATGTGCATTACCGAGAGGGCCCAGAGATACCTCTCCGAAACACGGAGTGACAAATCCTAATCTTGATCTATGCAAACCCAACAAACACCATTGGAGACACCTGTAGAGCATCTTTATAATCACCCGTTCGCCAGACGCTTTGATAGCATACTAAGTGTTCCTCCGGTATTCGGGAGTTGCATAATCTCATAGTCATAGGAACATGTATAAGTTATAAAGAAAGTAATAGAAACAAACTAAACGATCATAGTGCTAAGCTAACGGATGGGTCATGTCAATCACATCATTCTCTAATGATGTGATCCTGTTCATCAACTGAAAACTCATGTCAATGGCTAGGAAACTTTAACCATCTTTGATTAACGAGCTAGTCAAGTAGAGGCATACTAGTGACACTCTGTTTGTGTATGTATTCACACGTGTACTAAGTTTCCTGTTAATACAATTCTAGCATGAATAATAAACATTTATCATGATATAAGGAAATATAAATAACAACTTTATTATTACCTCTAGGGCATATTTCCTTCACTCCGAACATTTTTAATGGCAAGTTTAGTTACGCGAGGATGGCATCTTTAGTTGGCAAGCATGGCAACTTTCGTGCTTACGTGACTGGAATTGCCATCGAAAAATGTTAGAGCCAGAGTGCCATGTACCTGACGTGTGGCACTTATCATTTGGGTATTTTTTTGGATATCCTCGGATGTGCCCTACTTGCTCCTGGGGGCGGTTGGACAAAACCTACTTGTCACCCCCCTAACCCTCCCTTCCCACCCACCTCATCGCTCGGTGGAAGCCGATGGGCAAAGCTTGTCTGGCAGATGGTTGTATCGTGATCATCTTCTTGTGCTACATGAGTCTCACTACTGCAGCATTTTCTTCACATCGCCTCGTGAAAGGGACGATGAATCATCTAATGCCCTTCTCAAGCTTCGCGTGCTAGATGTCCTCACCGCGTAAGAAGGGGGCTACAAGAAGTTCATGCGGTACACCCAAGTTGACATTCCTGGCTGGAGAATGTTGCTGGTGACCGTGGGATCAGTGCCATAGGAGTACTTGTTAGAGGTGCGGGTCGCCGATTCGACATGGATGCTGGAGTGGGCATGGTCAACTTCCCTTCCTCACCGAGAAGCCTCAGGTTCATGCTGGGCTCATTGGGATCCTTTGGTAATAATGCTTGTGACGACGACCTGTTTGGCTTCAATTTATGATCAAGGTAAATTGGACAGCAATACCGTTGGCTTACGTATTGCATGTATACTAAACATGTGATCAAAATATATATATGGTTGCACATACAACCACTTTAAATTGTGATTTTCTACATGTAGATCTACGTATTGCTTATTTTTGTAGACAATAGAAGCCTTATTACCTCTTGATGCATATAGGCCAACATGATTACATTGTTTATTACAAAGCGAGAAACAAGTAGCCAAGACAAAAAAATGTGATAGGCCACGCCGAACATAAGCCTATGTGCAGGAAGCCTAGTACAACCAGTCAAATCAAACAAAAATTTGCACCCGCAAAAAAAATCAAACAAATTATTTTGGGGGTGGGGGTGGGGTGGGGGACGATTCAAGCCTCTCGGTGTCAAGCTACATCGGCTGCTTATGTTGTGATTATTTAGTGTCCGGCCTATTGATTCGATACGCAAAAGCAACACCTGACCGGGTTTTTTTCTTACAAAAATATATACTATTATTTTTGGAAAAATGGTATATTTTAACTATATATATTTTTTTGCCCCACGCACACACATACCCACACAAAAGTGAGAAATCACACCAAGTGATTTGTGCCAATTGCACAGTAAGAAAAGGTGTTGAACTGTCTACTAATTATCCAAAACTAAAGCTGCATTGCATGTCCCTTGCTAATCCTTCACATAGAAACAAGAGAAATACATTTTAACGGAAAAAATCCTTTTCTAAACGTGATCAGGGAACTAACTGATCATTTCAATTGTCGTCGGGTGGCAATTTTTTTGGGATTTCTATTTCTGTGCCCCTTCTTCCTTAGTTGTGCTCAGTTTTGCCCATAGCATCCAACTTTCCTCACTTTTGCCCTCCACAACTTGGCCCATTCTCACAGGAGCCCAAAAGGAGCCTTGCCATCGGGTCAATGCAGTTGACTATTACTTGCTAGGTTATTGACGCGTGGGGCCTCCATTCTTTGGACATGTGGGCCGCGAACGGCAGTTGGGTCGTGGCCGTGACCGCTTATGACGATTGGGACATGGGCTCGGTGAGCTATAGGTTTGTTTTGACTAAAATAGCCCAAACCCGAGCTAGCAACCATATCCCAACCCAGCCGCTGCTCCCGTTGCACTCCTACCACCACTGTGCCCTAGAAGCCCCACTGCCCAGTCGACCATCCCCCTGAGCTACGACGGCGAAGCGACACGGTGATACATCGCAGCTCGGAGGAACCATCATATATAGTTGAGTGACAGGTACGTTTCTAATAGAAACCCTAGCAATTAGGATTAGTCGATTGAAATGGGCGATTTAATTGTTGTTCGTCGATGGGAGCCCATTTCTAGTGTGGAAAAAAGAAAACCCTAGAAATTAGGATCCGTTCTTGGGAGCCCATTTTAGATTCAATTTTGATTTGTAAATTCCGTCTTTGATTGATTGCTAGTTCTACCTAGATGGAAGAGGGCGACGGAGGAGTTTTGCAACGGAGACGGCGATTCTTTCGCCAAGTGCAACGAAATATGCTCTTGGTTTCGGCGTGAAGTAGTGCACTCGATGGGCCTGACCTTTGAAGTGACACGGAAGAATGGCGGATGCTTTCAAGGCAAGGGGCACTCACACTAGAGATTCTCCTCTGGGCAATGGCAGAGGCGATGGAGTCGCCGAATCCTCGACAGCGAGCTCACTGGTACGAGTAGCGCTCCCGCCTCTCGTCATAGAATCCAGAGTCGGACGGGCCTGTGAACTTGGATATTATCGACGTCGTCGACGAGGAAACAGAGGAGGAGGATTCAGATGATGAGGAGGAGGAGGAAGACGATGTTGACGAGGATGAGGAGGAAGAAGTTTCTGACGAGGAGGAGGAAGAGAATTCTGATGAGGAGCAGGAGGAGGAAGAGGATTCTGAAGAGGAGCAGGATAAGGAGCAGGAGGAGGATTCTAGTGAGGAGCAGGAGCAGGAGCAGCAGGAGGAGTAGGATGTAGAAGACGTGGGCTATCAGGGGGTATGGAGATCATCGCTCATCATTCGCCGGTAGACACAAATCTAACGATTGTAGTGGACGACGAGAATGATGAGATGGATGACCAGGAGATGTCCAATGCTATTGTCGGGGAAGATCTACCGCTGCTCAAATTGGAGGCCCAGTCGGGCTGCAGGACTGCCCCAATTGTGGTGGAAGAGTATGAGCTATCGACTCAATTTGAGCAGAATGTTGAACGCTGCCACCGGCGCGTGGCTCGCCATCTTAAGTGTCTCCCACCCCCTTCTAACAAGTGATGAGGATCCAACATGTGGATGCCCATCGTTAAATGAAAACAATTATGTTATTTGAATATGATTAATCAATTGGTGTATGCTAAATTTTGGATTTTGTAAGTCAGAGTTTTTTTTGCATGTTTGCATCATGCAAAACTTAACTAAAATAACAACAACATGCAAAACTTCCCTAAAATAGCAACATGCAAAAGTTACCAAAAAACAGCAACATGCAAAACTTATTTTAAATGGGATCCATGAACATGGAATTTTTTTGTGAAGGTTTTTGCATGTGTGCATCATGCAATACTTAACTAAAATAGCAACAACATGTAAAACTTACCTAAAATAGCAACATGCAAAACTTACTTAAAAAGGGATCCACGCACAAGGAATTTATATTGTGATTTTTCTAAGCTTGTGGTATTGCAAATCCATGATTTTTCCCAGTAACCAGTCACACAGTAGGGCTCCATGCACAAGGATTTCATTTTCTTTGATTTTTTCCAGAATGAGGTCAAACTTGCAAGGTAGACCAATCCTACCAGATGGTTGGGAATTTTAACTTTTATTGTGCCCAATGTCTATACCACCAATTCAAAAGGTAAAGATTATTTTTGTCAATTTTTAGAACATACATACATGACACTTGTAGTTCACATTTGAGCTAGTTCTAATAAATCTCTAGAAATTCAGTAAATGGAAATATAGAAATAAAACTAGATAATTCTTGAAACATGGACAGTGTGCATCCAGTGTGGTCTACTTTGGATGAAAAATGGAAAGACCCAATTTTAGAACTTATTTCCGAAACTTACTTCACAACCAAGGGGCATTGAAAAGTATCCGGTCTACTTGGGCTCTAGTTATATACTATTCGTACAAACAAGGGGTCTTTTGCAAAGTTGCAGCTCTCTTTCTCTACTCCGCGGCTGCCCATACACATGCCGCCTGCCATCAAGAGGGTAGACCACGTGGTGGTGCCCCATTGCCACCACCACCACCCTTCTCGCCACCAGGCAATCCCGCCAATTCTAGATGTCGCAAAAACAATCTCCTACCACTGACGCTCCACTCCCTGCACTCCCCTAATTAAATATCGGCGTCTGGCATCGTTCCACCAATGCTTCACTCCATGGGTGGTCTTTGTCCCAGGGCGCTGGTGCTTGGCACTGGCGGCAGCTCCAACTTCGGCACGAGCTCCAACCACAGCGCTTCGTTGGTCGGCTCGGACTCCAACTCCTACTACTCTGAGTTCGAGCCCACGCTGTCCAAGTTGTCTCATAATCGCAGGGAGCTTGAGGAGGAGGACACCGAGGAGGAGGTGGCCTTCGAGGAGATGCAGGAGCACCTCGATGTCTATGACGTGGAAGATGCGACCGAGGAAGATGCACCGGCTCCTTCATAAGAAGTTCCCGTCCTCACTGCCTAGGCCGAGAAGGCCATGCGCACGGGACAATAGTAGCTCGACCATGTAGTGTTAGCTGTGTCTCCATCCATGGCGCAGGTAGAGGCTGTCAAGCGTCGGGCGGCTGAAGAAGAGGCCTCAGCTTGAGAGCAGAGGAGGGCGGCGACTCTGCATGCAGCGGCCGCCTTTGGGGCAGAAGGTGACGGACCGGACGTCGTGTTCCTATCCTCCTCCGACAATGAAGACCACAACACCGATGACACCATTGTCCTTTCGGACGATGAAGACAAGCAGCCGTCCATCTCTCGGCGTCGGCCGACCATCTTCTTTCTCCCTAGTTGATATTTCGTATTAGTTTAAGGAATCTCGAAGTGTAAGGTCACTGTGTCAATTCACTTTGTTTTAGCCTTGAACAAATACAAATCTAAATGTGCTTGTTAAGCTTATCTGAAATCTGAATCTCTGAATCTATTGTGTTTTACACTGTCGCGTTCTATCTTTCGAAGGTGACTGCTTGGGCCCTTCTGTAACGTAGAAAATATTAGGTCATATAGCCAAGTGTCTGCCCATAACCACACAGACACACACAATTGAGATGGCTCGCACGATGCATATTCAACCCTTGCTCACGAGGTGGACCCCCAAAGGCGCCATTATATGCACTCTACATTTTGCAAACAAATCAGACACTGACATGCGGGTCCTAGGGTGTCCCACGCGTCTTTATATTTCACTATTTCCCCCTAATAAACTATAGACTGGCATGTGGGTCCTGGGTGTCCCACGAGTTAGTATATGTGCCAGGTAACGGTCAACCGCATTGACCAGACGGAACGCTTCACTTTGGGCTTTCTTGAGTGTGGGGCGAGTGGTGGAGAGGAAAAGTGAGATGCGTTAGTTGGGTGGGGCAAAACTGAGAAGTACTAAGGGCGTGTTTGGTTTCTTGTCTCGCACCTGCATCGCACCCACCATGCAATTTTCGCAACGTTTGGTAGGTTGCACGTTGCTCTAGGCCAGGACCAACTGATGCAAAATAGGCCCCCCAGCCAGGCTGAGCTCGCACGCAAGTTTCGCTGGTTTCCGCGAGCCTGCATCCGCGCGAGCGCCCACGCCTGCACCCACGCGAGCGAAGAGGGCTAGGGCTTCTCTCCCTGTCAATTCACGCCCATATCCGCGCCGCACTCCTCACCCCTCTCCTCTCTTCTACGAATGGATCTCGCCGCCCCGTCGCCTCGCGAGCACATCGCCGGCGCGCATCCTCTCCACGCAGAGGTTGACTCTCCTCCTCGTCTCCTCCCATCCCTCTCGAATCCCTCTCATCTATCTCTGTTGTTGTTCCCTGCGCGCGCTTTGGTCGCAGCCGAGCTCCCGGCCATGGCCGCCGTCGCCATGGAAGCTGCTCCCCTCGCTCTTGTACAGGCGGGTGTGTCTTGGTCGGAGCCGAGCTCCCGGCCATGGCCGTCGTTGCCATGGGAGTTGCCCCCCTTGGCCTTGTACAGGCGCGGGCACCCACACGCACACATGCGCGAGCACGGGCGTTCACCCCTGCCCTCCACACACATTCAGCCCACTTCCGGGTGCACAATGCATCCCCTTGCTCTACAGGCCATGTCCTGAACCTCCTCTCCTATGGATCTGTGTGATTAGCATGCATCTGTGAGCTATTGGGCAAGTAATTTGTTTGATTATCATGGATCTATGTGAGCTAACTTGTGGAAATTAGAAGGGATCAGTACTAGGAAGAAATAGTGCATATATTTGTGAGCTGATTATTCTTATTATTATGGATCTATATGAGCTAACTGCTTGAACAATTTGTTCATATATTTTATTTTGTTTTGATGATGCAAATGAGGTTAATATTATCAGTTCCCATGCCTTTATTAATTTATAAATCTGTGGTGAATTTATATAGATGGATGACAACGGTAAGACCCGAGATACGCTGATAGTGCAAGCTGCTGGTTTGGTTGCTGTTTTGTATGCCTATATGGCCACAATAACTACGAGGGCTAGAATTAGAAACTATCGAGCTCCAATTCGTTAAGTTATGCTTGAGAGAGACGTAGCTAGGTTGTCCAATCTACGTTTTATCTATCAAACCAATGATATAAGTTGCCATGAACTACTGAGGATGAACAGGGCCCCATTTTATAACTTGTGTAACTTGTTCCATGATCGGAAATTGTTGGAAGACAGCATTCATACCTGCATTGAGGAGCAGGTTGCCATGTTCCTTCTTGTAGTTGGGCACAACCATAGGTTTAGGGCAATGAAACCCATATTTAGGAGGTCAATTGAAGTGATCAGTCGATACTTCAAGGCAGTTTTATATGCAATTGGGGAGTTGTGTGATGAGATGATCCAGCCCCCTTCCAATGAAGTTCATCCAAAAATCCTACATAGTAGGCGCTTCTATCCCTACTTTAAGGTAATACTTTACCATTTACAATTATATGGACATGCCGGATAACCAATATTTTACAAAAATATACCTCACCTCTTCTCTTAGGACTGCGTTGGTGCAATTGATGGCACCCATGTTGCTGCCAAGGTACCAGCTGCTATTGCTTCGGAATTTAGGGGTCGGAAAGGTGGCACCACCCAAAATGAGATGGCTGCGGTTGACTTTGACCTTAAGTTTACCTATGTGTTAGCTGGTTGGGAAGGGTCGGCCCATGATGCACTCATTTTGGCTGATGCTTTGGAAAGGAATGATGGATTTGTTGTCCCTACAGGTAGTAACACAATTTTTAGTGGCTTTTGATCGTTTCATAACTACTGGTAGTAACACAACACATGACCTCTTGTTTGTTAGGAAAATTCTACCTCGTGGATGCGGGTTATGCCGTGCGGCCAGGGTTTCTTCCACCATATAGGGCTACTCTGTATCATCTTACTAAGTTTGGTGAACGTGTCCCTCAAAACAAGAAAGAATTATTCAACCTCTGCCACTCCTCATTGAGGATCACGGTTGAGTGGGCGTTTGCAACTTACAAGAACCGGTGGAGAATTGTGGACAACAAGCCTCACCACCCTTATCCTTCACAAGTCAAAATCGTCCTAGCTTGCTTATAAGAGTAGAATGAATGTGTGTTTGTATCCTCTTGATGCTTCATTTGAGTTAATAAAATTCACCATTTATCGAAAAAAGAGTAGAATGTGTGTTCGCGCTCACGGATGAGTGTACGTGTGTTTATGTGAACATTTGTGTTTATACTGTGTGGTTTAAAGAAGAGAGCTGCTATACACACAATGCACAATGGACGATCTCGCCCAATAGAGCACATCGTATGCCCATGCGAATCATGAGAGTGCAACAGACGGCCAGATTTGCGATCAAGCTTGTTGTCGTGCAGAACTCGGCGTCCACAAAGTAGTTTCTTTTAAAGAAAGTAAGTCCAAGGTGGGATGGAAAGCAAACATTAACTTTGGTCAAAGTTGTCATTACACGACAAATATTTACTTCCAAGTGCCATGGAGAAATGTCTTATAGCTTCTTTTTTTTAACAAGTCTATAAGTTTGGGCATATCAGGCCAATGTGTCATGCTTGTTTATTCAAACTGACATCCGCCTTTTTAGGTCAAAAGATTTTACGTGCAGACTAAGACAACCAGCCACGCAAGTAAAATATAACCAGTGACATTGTGTTGGTAAATAAAATCTTCCTTCTCATCCCATCAAAGGGGTAAAAGATTACCTCCAAAGATGCGGTATGCATGATTTGAAACTATGGTGGAATAACTAACCCTCGTATGAACACTGCTCCGATATGGATATTTTTTGGACTTTGATAAGTGTCGAACGTCAGATATAAGCACATGGCAGTTCCGTGTTGGAGAACGCAGTAATTTCAAAAAAATCCTACGATCATGCAAGATCTATCTAGGTGACGCATAGCAACAAGACAGGAGAGTGTTGTCTACGTACCTTCGTAGACCGAAAGCGGAAGCGTTATGATAACACGGTTTATGTAGTCGTACGTCTTCACGATCCGAACGATCCTAGCACCGAAGGTATGGCACCTCCGCGATCTGCACACGTTCAGCTCGATGGCGTCCCACGAACTCTAGATCCAGCTGAGGTCGAGGGAGATTTCACCAGCACGACGGCGTGATGACGGTGATGATGAAGTTATCGACGCAGGGTTTCGCCTAAGCACTACAATGATATGACCGAGGTGGAAATCTGTGGAGGGGGCACCGCACATGGCTAAGCAATCAACTTGTCTCTCTATGGGGTGCCCCCCTCCCCCGTATATAAAGGAGTGGAGGAGGGGAGGGTCGGCCCTCTCTATGGCTCGCCCAAGGGGCGGAGTCCTACTCCCAGTAGGAGTAGGTTCCCCTCCTTCCCTAGTTGGAGTAGGAGAAGAAGGAAGAGGGAGAGGGAGAGAAGGAAAGGGGGGGCGGTCCCCTTCCCAATTTGGATTGGGCTTGGGGGGCGCGCTCCCACCTTGGTCGTCTCCTCCTCTCTTCCACCATGGCCCATTAAGGCCCATTAACTCCCCGGGGGGTTCCGGTAACCTCCCAGTACTCCGAAAAAATGCCCGAACCACTCGGAATCTTTCCGGTGTCCAAACATGGCCTTCCAATATATCAATCTTTATGTGTAGACCATTTCGACACACCTCTTCATGTCCGTGATCACATCCGGGACTCCTAACAACCTTCGGTACATCAAAACACAAAAACTCATAATACCGATCATCATCGAACGTTAAGCGTGCGGACCCTACGGGTTCGAGAACTATGTAGACATGATCGAGACTCATCTCCGGTCAATAACCAATATCGGAACCTGGATGCTCATATTGGCTCCCACATATTCTATGAAGATCTTTATCGGTCAAACCGCATAACAACATACATTGTTCCCTTTGTCCTTGGTACGTTACTTGCCCGAGATTCGATCATCGGTATCACCATACCTAGTTCAATCTCGTTACCGGCAAGTCTCTTTATTCGTTCCGTAATGCATCATCCCGTGACTAACTCATTAGTCACATTTCTTGCAAGGCTTATAGTGATGTGCATTACCGAGAGGGTCCATAGATACCTCTCCGAAACATGGAGTGACAAATCCTAATCTTGATCTATGCCAACCCAACAAACACCATCGGAGACACCTGTAGAGCATCTTTATAATCACCCAGTTACGTTGTGACATTTGATAGCACACTAAGTGTTCCTCCGTTATTCGGGAGTTGCATAATCTCATAGTCATAGGAACATGTATAAGTTATGAAGAAAGCAATAGCAACAACCTAAACGATCATAGTGCTAAGCTAACGGATGGGTCATGTGTGATCCCGTTCATCAAATGACAACTCATGTGGATGGCTAGGAAACTTTAACCATCTTTGATAAACGAGCTAGTCAAGTAGAGGCATACTAGTGACACTCTATTTTTCTATGTATTCACACATGTACTAAGTTTCCAGTTAATACAATTCTAGCATGAATAATAAACATTTATCATGATATAAGGAAATATAAATAACAACTTTATTATTGCCTCTACGGCATAATTCCTTCAGTCTCCCACTTGCACTAGAGTCAATAATCTGGATTACATTGTAATGATTCTTGGTGCTGATCATGTTTTGCTCGTGAGAAAGGCTTAGTCAACGGGTCTGCAACATTCAGATCCGTATGTATCTTGCAAATCTCTATGTTCCCTTCCGACACTTGATGACAGATGGAATTGAAGCGTCTCTTGGTGTGCTTGGTTCTCTTGTGAAATCTGGATTCCTTCGTCAAGGCAATTGCTCCAGTATTGTCATAATTTTTTTTCATTAGACCCGATGCACTAGTTATGACACCTAGATCGGATATGAACTCCTTCATCCAGACTCCTTCATTTGCTTCTTCCGGAGCAGCTACGTATTCCGCTTCATACGTAGATCCCGCCATGACGCTTTGCTTAGAACTGCACCAACTGACAGCTCCTACATTCAATAAAAATACGTACCCGTTTTGCGACTTAGAGTCATCCGGATCAGTGTCAAAGCTTGCATCGACGTAACCATTTACGACAAGCTCTTTTTCACCTTGATAAACGAGAAACATATCCTTAGTCCTCTTCAGGTATTTCAGGATGTTCTTGACCGGTGTCCAGTGATCCACTCCTGGATTACTTTGGTACCTCCCTACTATACTTACAGCAAGGCACACATAAGGGCTGGTACACAGTATTGCATACATGATAGAACCTATGGTTGAAGCATAGGGAATGACTTTCATTTTCTCTCTATCTTCTGCTGTGGTCGGGCATTGAGTCTCACTCAAATTCACACCTTGTAAAACAGGGTCCGTTTTGAACTTCTTCAAAATCTTTTTAAGGTATGTGCTTTGTGAAAGTGCAATTAAGCGTCTTGATCTATCTTTATAGATCTTGATGCCCAATATATAAGCAGCTTCACCGAGGTCTTTCATTGATTTTTTTATTCAAGTATCCTTTTATGCTATCCAGAAATTCTATATCATTTCCAATCAACAGTATGTCATCCACATATAATATTAGAAATGCTACAGAGCTCCCACTCACTTTCTTGTAAATACAGACTTCTCCAAAAGTTTGTATAAAACCATATGCTTTGATCACACTATCAAAACGTTTATTCCAACTCCGAGAGGCTTGCACCAGTCCATAAATGGACCGCTAGAGCTTGCACACTTTGTTAGCATCCTTTGGATTGACAAAACCTTCTGGTTGCATCATATACAACTCTTCTTCCAAAAATCCATTCAGGAATGCAGTTTTGACATCCATTTGCCAAATTTTATAATCATAAAATGCAGCAATTGCTAACATGATTCTGACAGACTTAAGCATCGCTACGGGTGAGAAAGTCTCATCATAGACAACTCCTTGAACTTGTTGAAAACCTTTCGCAACAAGTCGAGCTTTGTAAACAGTAACATTACCATCAACATCAGTCTTCTTCTTGAAGGTCCATTTATTCTCAATGGCTTGCCGATCATCGGGAAAGTCAACCAAAGTCCACACTTTGTTCTCATACATGGATCCCATCTCAGATTTCATGGCCTCAAGCCATTTCGCGGAAACTGGGCTCATCATCGCTTCCTCATAGTTCGTAGGTTCACCATGGTCTAGTAACATGACTTTCAGAACAGGACTACCGTACCACTCTGGTGAGGATCTTACTCCGGAAGACCTACGAGGTTCGGTAGTAACTTGATCTGAAATTTCATGATCATCATCATTAACTTCCTCACTAATTGGTGTAGGAATCACTGGAACTGATTTCTGTGATGAACTACTTTCCAATAAGGGAGAAGGTACAATTACCTCCTCAAGTTCTACTTTCCTCCCACTCACTTCTTTCAAGAGAAACTCCTTCTTTAGAAAGGATCCATTCTTAGCAATAAAGATTTTGCCTTCAGATATGTGATAGAAGGTGTACCCAACAGTTTCCTTTGGGTATCCTATGAAGACGCACTTCTCCGATTTGGGTTCGAGCTTATCAGGTTGAAGCCTTTTCACATAAGCATCGCAGCCCCAAACTTTAAGAAACGAAAACTTTGGTTTCTTGCCAAACCATAGTTCATAAGGCGTCGTCTCAATGGATTTTGATGGTGCCCTATTTAAAGTGAATGCAGCCGTCTCTAAAGCATAACCCCAAAACGATAGCGGTAAATCAGTAAGAGACATCATAGATCGCACCATATCCAATAAGGTACGGTTACGACATTCGGACACACCATTTCGCTGTGGTGTTCTAGGTGGCATTAGTTGTGAAACTATCCCATGTTGTTTCAAATGAATACCAAACTTGTAAATCAAATATTCTCCTCCACAATCAGATCGTAGAAACTTAATTTTCTTGTTACGATGATTTTCCACTTCACTCTGAAATTCTTTGAACTTTCAAATGTTTCAGAGTTATGCTTCATTAAGTAGATATAACCATATATGCTCAAATCATCTATGAAGGTAAGAAAATAACGATACCCACCACGAGCCTCAATACTCATTGGACTGCATACATCAGTATGTATTATTTCCAATAAGTCAGTAGCTCGTTCCATTGTTCCGAAGAACGGAGTTTTAGTCCTCTTGCCCAAAAGGCACGGTTCGCAAGCACCAAGTGATTCCAAAAGTCCATCAGTATGGAGTTTCTTCATGCGCTTTACACCGATATGACCCAAACGACAGTGCCACAAATAAGTTGCACTGTCATTATTAGCTTTGCATCTTTTGTCTTGAATATTATGAATATGTGTATCAACACTATCGAGATTTAACAAAAATAGACCACTCAGCAAGGGTGCATGACCATAAAAGATATCACTCATATAAATAGAACAACCATTATTCTCTAATTTAAATGGACAACCGTATCGCATCAAACAAGATCCAGATAAAATGTTCATGCTCAACACTGGCACCAAATAACAATTATTCAGGTCTAAAACTAATTATTCAGGTCTAAAACTAATTCCAAAGGTAGATGTAGAGGTAGCGTGCCCATCGTGATCACATCGACTTTGGAACCATTTCCCACGCGCATCATCACCTCGTCCTTAGCAAATCTTCGCTCAATCCGTAGCCCTGTTTCGAGTTGCAAATATGAGCAACAGAACCAGTATCGAATACCCAGGCGCTACTGCGCGCATTAGTTAAGTACACATCAATAACATGTATATCAAATATACCTTTCACTTTGCCATCCTTCTTATCTGCCAAATACTTGGGGCAGTTCCTTCCATGGACCAGGTCCCTTTGCGGTAGAAGCACTCGGTCTCGTGCTTAGGTCCAGACTTGGGCTTCTTCACTTGAGCAGCAACTTGCATGCCTTTCTTCTTGAAGTTCCCCTTCTTCCCTTTGCCCTTCTTCTTGAAATTGGTGGTCTTATTGACCATCAACACTTGATGCTCCTTCTTGATTTCTACCTCTGCAGCTTTTAGCATCGCGAAGAGCTCGAGAATTGTCTTATCCATCCCTTGCATATTATAGTTTATCACGAAGCTTTTGTAGCTTGGTGGCAGTGATTAAAGAACTCTGTCAATGACACTATCATCAAGAAGATGAACTCCCAGTTGAGTCAAGTGGTTGTGGTACCCAGACATTCTGAGTATATGTTCACTGACAGAACTATTCTCCTCCATCTTGCCGCTATAGAACTTATTGGAGACTTCATATCTATCAATCCGGGCATTTGCTTGAAATATTAACTTCAACTCCTGGAACATCTCATATGCTCCATGACGTTCAACATGCCGTTGAAGTCCCGGTTCTAAGCCGTAAAGCATGGCACACTGAACTATCGAGTAGTCATCAGCTTTGCTCTGCCAGAGGTTCTTAACGTCATCAGTAGCATCTGCAGCAGGCCTAGCACCCAGCGTAGCTTCCAGGACGTAATTCTTCTGTGCAGCAATGAGAATAATCCTCAAGTTACGGACCCAGTCCGTGTAGTTGCTACCATCATCTTTCGACTTAGCTTTCTCTAGAAACGCATTAAAATTCAACAGAACAGTAGCACGGGCCATTTATCTACAACAACATAGACATGCAAAATACTATCAGGTACTAAGTTCATGATAAATTAAAGTTCAATTAATCATATTACTTAAGAACTCCCACTTAGATAGACATCCCTCTAATCATCTAAGTGATCACGTGATCCAAATCAACTAAACCATGTCTGATCATCACATGATGGAGTAGTTTTCAATGGTGAACATATCTATATTGATCATATGTACTATATGATTCATGCTCGACCTTTCGGTCTTAGTGTTCCGAGGCCATATCTGCATATGCTAGGTTCGTCAAGTTTAACCCGAGTATTCTGCGTGTGCAAAACTGGCTTGCACCAGTTGTATGTAAACGTAGAGCTTATCACACCCGATCATCATGTGGTGTCTCGGCACGACGAACTGTAGCAACGGTGCATACTCAGGGAGAACACGTATACCTTGAAATTTAGTGAGAGATCATCTTATAATGCTACCGCCGAACTAAGAAAAATAAGATGCATAAAGGATAAACATCACATGCAATCAATATAAGTGATATGATATGGCCATCATCATCTTGAGCCTTTGATCTCCATCTCCAAAGCACCGTCATGATCACCATCATCACCGGCTTGACACCTTGATCTTCATCGAAGCATCGTTGTCGTGTCGCCAACTATTGCTTCTATGACTATCGCTGCCGCTTAGTGATAAAGTAAAGCAATTACATGGCGATTGCATTTCATACAATAAAGCGACAACCATATGGCTCCTGCCAGTTGCCGATAACTTTTACAAAACATGATCATCTCATACAACAATTTATATATATCATCATATCTTGACCATATCACATCACAGCATGCCCTGCAAAAATAAGTTAGACGTCCTCTACTTTGTTGTTGCAAGTTTTACATGGCTGCTGCGAGCTTAGCAAGAACCGTTCTTACCTACGCATCAAAACCACAACGATTTTTCGTCAAGTGTGTTGTTTTAACCTTCAACAAGGACCTGGCGTACTCACACTCGTTTCAACTAAAGTTGGAGAAACAGACACCCACTAGCCACCTGTGTGCGAAGCACGTCAGTAGAACCAGTCTCGCGTAAGCGTACGTGCAATGTCGGTCTGAGCCGCTTCATCCAACAATACCGCCGAATCAAAGTATGACATGTTGATAAGCAGTATGACTATTATCACCCACAAATCTTTGTGTTCTACTCGTGCATATAACATCTACGCATAGACCTAGCTCTGATACCACTATTGGGGAACACAGTAATTTCAAAAAAATTCTTACGATCACGCAAGATCTATATAGGTGATGCATAGCAATGAGAGGGGAGAGTGTTGTCTAGGTACCCTCATAGACTGAAAGAGGAAGCGTTATGAAAACGCGGTTGATGTAGTCGTAGGTCTTCATGATCCAACCGATCCTAGCACCGAAAGTATGGCACCTCCGCGATCTGCACACATTTAGCTCGATGACGTCCCACGAACTCTAGATCCAGCTGAGGTCGAGGGAGAGTTTCATCAGCACGACGGTGTGATGATGGTGATGATGAAGTTACCGACGCAGGGCTTCGCCTAAGCACTACAACGATATGAACGAGGTGGAAATCTGTGGAGGGGCGCACCGCACACGGCTAAGCAATCAACTTGTCTCTCTATGGGGTGCCCCCCTCCCCCGAATATAAAAGAGTGGTGGAGGGGAGGGCCGGCCCTCTCTATGGCGAGCCCAAGGGGGGAGTCCTACTCCTAGTAGGAGCAGGTTCCCCCCTTCCCTAGTTGGAGTAGGAGAAGAAGGAAGAGGGGGAGGGAGAGAAGGAAAGGGGGGTCGACCCCCTTCCCAATTCGGATTGGGCTTGGGGGGGGGTGCCCCCACCTTGGCCGCCTCTTCGTTTCCGCCACCATGGCCCATTAAGGCCCATTAACTCCCCGGGGGGTTCTGGTAACCTCCCGGCACTCCGGAAAAATGCCCGAACCACTCAGAACCTTTCCGGTGTCCAAACATAGCCTTCCAATATATCAATATTTATGTCTCAACCATTTCGAGACACCTCGTCATGTCCGTGATCACATCCGGGACTCTGAACAACCTTCGGTACATCGAAACACATAAACTCATAATACCGATCGTCATCGAACATTAAGCATGCGGACCCTATGGGTTCGAGAACTATGTAGACATGATCGAGACTCATCTTCGGTCAATAACCAATAGAGGAACCTGGATGCTCATATTGGCTCCCACATATTCTACGAAGATCTTTATCGGTCAAATCGCATAACAACATACGTTGTTTCCTTTGTCATCGATATGTTACTCTCCCGAGATTCGATTGTCGGTATCACCATACCTAGTTCAATCTCGTTACTGGCAAGTCTCTTTACTCGTTCCGTAATGCATCATCCCGTGACTAACTCATTAGTCACATTACTTGCAAGGCTTATAGTGATGTGCATTACCGAGAGGGCCCAGAGATACCTCTCCGAAACACAGAGTGACAAATCCTAATCTTGATCTATGCAAGCCCAACAAACACCATTGGAGACACCTGTAGAGCATCTTTATAATCACCCCGTTACGTTGTGACGTTTGATAGCATACTAAGTGTTCCTCCGGTATTTGGGAGTTGCATAATCTCATAGTCATAGGAACATGTATAAGTTATAAAGAAAGCAATAGCAACAAACTAAACGATCATAGTGCTAAGCTAACGGATGGGTCATGTCAATCACATCATTCTCTAATGATGTGATCCCGTTCATCAAATGAAAACTCATGTCAATGGCTAGGAAACTTTAACAATCTTTGATAACGAGCTAGTCAAGTAGAGGCATACTAGTGACACTCTGTTTGTGTATGTATTCACACGTGTACTAAGTTTCCTGTTAATACAATTCTAGCATGAATAATAAACATTTATCATGATATAAGGAAATATAAATAACAACTTTATTATTACCTCTAGGGCATATTTCCTTCACTCCGAACATTTTTAATGGCAAGTTTAGTTACGCGAGGATGGCATCTTTAGTTGGCAAGCATGGCAACTTTCGTGCTTCATTTTATTTTTGACACAAACTTATCGCGTGTTACTGGAATTTGCCATCCTTACGTGACTGGAATTGCCATCGAAAAATGTTAGAGCCAGAGTGCCATGTACCTGACGTGTGGCACTTATCATTTGGGTATTTTTTTTGGATATCCTCGGATGTGCCCTACTTGCTCCTGGGGGCGGTTGGACAAAACCTACTTGTCGCCTCCCCTAACCCTCCCTTCCCACCCACCTCATCGCTCGGTGGAAGCCGATGGGCAAAGCCTGTCTGGCAGATGGTTGTAGCGTGATCATCTTCTTGTGCTACATGAGTCTCACTACTGCAGCATTTTCTTCACATCGCCTCGTGAAAGGGACGATGAATCATATAATGCCCTTCTCAAGCTTCGCGGGCTAGATGTCCTCACCGTGTAAGAAGGGGGCTACAAGAAGTTCATGCGGTACACCCAAGTTGACATTCCTGGCTGGAGAATGTTGCTGGTGACCGTGGGATCAGTGCCATAGGAGTACTTGTTAGAGGTGCGGGTCGCTGATTCGACATGGATGCTGGAGTGGGCATGGTCAACTTCCCTTCCTTACTGAGAAGCCTCAGGTTCATGCTGGGCTCATTGGGATCCTTTGGTAATAATGCTTGTGACGACGACCTGTTTGGCTTCAATTTATGATCATGGAAAATTAGACAGTAATACCGTTGGCTTATGTATTGCATGTATACTAAACATGTGATCAATATATATATATGGTTGCACATACAACCACTTTAAATTGTGATTTTATACATGTAGATCTACGTATCGCTTATTTTTGTAGACAATAGAAGCCTTATTACCTCTTGATGCATATAGGCCAACATGATTACATTGTTTATTACAAAGCGAGAAACAAGTAGCCAAGACAAAAAAGTGTGATAGGCCACGCCGAACATAAGCCTATGTGCAGGATGCCTAGTACAACCAGCCAAATCAAAAAAAATTGCACTCGCAAAAAAATCAAACAAATTATTTTGGGGGGGTGGGGGTGGGGTGGGGATGATTCTAGCCTCTCGGTGTCAAGCTACATCGGCTGCTTATGTTGTGATTATTTAGTGCTCTGACCAACTGATTTGATACGCAAAAGCAACACCTGACCGGGTTTTTTTCTTACAAAAATATATACTATAATTTTTGGAAAAATGGTATATTTTAACTATATATATTTTTTTGCCCCACGCACACACATACCCACACAAAAGTGAGAAATCACACCAAGTGATTTGTGCCAATTGCACAGTAAGAAAAGTTGTTGAACTGTCTACTAATTATCCAAAACTAAAGCTGCATTGCATGTCCCTTGCTAATCCTTCACATAGAAACAAGAGAAATACATTTTAACGGAAAAACTCCTTTTCTAAACGTGATCAGGGAACTAACTGATCATTTCAATTGTCGTTGGGTGACAATTTTTTTAGGGATTTCTATTTCTGTGCCCCTTCTTCCTTAGTTGTGCTCAGTTTTGCCCATAGCATCCAACTTTCCACACTTTTTCCCTCCACAACTTGGCCCATTCTCACAGGAGCCCAAAAGGAGCCTTGCCATCGGGTCAATGCAGTTGACTGTTACTTGCTAGGTTATTGACGCGTGGGGCCTCCATTCTTTGGACATGTGGGCCGCGAACGGCAGTTGGGTCGTGGCCATGACCGCTTATGACGATGGGACATGGGCTCGGTGAGCTATAGGTTTGTTTTGACTAAAATCGCCCAAACCTGAGCGAGCAACCATATCCCAACCCAGCCGCTGCTCCCGTTGCACTCCTACCACCACTGTGCCCTAGAAGCCCCGCTGCCCAGTCGACCATCCCCCTGAGCTACGATGGCGAAGCGACACGGTGATACATCGCAGCTCGGAGGAACCATCATATATAGTTGAGTGACAGGTATGTTTCTAATAGAAACCCTAGCAATTAGGATTAGTCGATTGAAATGGGCGATTTAATTGTTGTTCATCGATGGGAGCCCATTTCTAGTGTGGAAAAAAGAAAACCCTAGAAATTAGGATCTGTTCTTGGGAGCCCATTTTAGATTCAATTTTGATTTGTAAATTCCGTCTTTGATTGATTGCTAGTTCTACCTAGATGGAAGAGGGAGACGGAGGAGTTTTGCGCCAGAGACGAGCAGTTGCTGGCCAAGTGCAACGAAATATGCTACCGGTTTCCGAGCGTGAAGTAGTGCACTCGATGGGCCTGACCTTTGAAGTGACACCAGAAGAACTGAAGCGGATGCTTTCTAAAGGCAAGGGGGCACTCACACTTGAGATTCTCCTCTGGGCAATGGCAGAGGCGATGGAGTCGCCGAATCCTCGGCAGCGAGCTCACTGGTACGAGTAGCGCTCCCGCCTCTCGTCATAGAATCCAGAGTCGGACGAGCCTGTGAACTTGCATATTATCGACGTCGTCGACGAGGAAACAGAGGAGGAGGATTCAGACGATGAGGAGGAGGAGGAAGACGATGTTGACGAGGATGAGGAGGAGGAAGAAGTTTCCGACGAGGAGGAGGAAGTGAATTCTGATGAGGAGCAGGAGGAGGAAGAGGATTCTGAAGAGGAGCAGGATGAGGAGCAGGAGGAGGATTCTAATGAGGAGCAGGAGCAGGAGGAGGAGTAGGATGTAGATGACGTGGGCTATCAGGGGGTATGGAGATCATCACTCATCATTCGCCGGTAGACACAAATCTGACGATTGTAGTGGATGACGAGAATGATGAGATGGATGACCAGGAGATGTCCAATGCTGATGTCGGGGAAGATCTACCGCTGCTCAAATTGGAGGCCCAGTCGGGCTGCAAGACTGCCCCAATTGTGGTGGAGGAGTATGAGCTATCGACTCAATTTGAGAAGAATGTTGAACGCTGCCACCAGCGCGTGGCTCGCCATCTTAAGTGTCTCCCACCCCCTTCTAACAAGTGATGAGGATCCAACATGTGGATGCCCATCGTTAAATGAAAACAATTATGTTATTTGAATATGCTTAATCAATTGGTGTATGCTAAATTTTGGATTTTGTAAGTCAGAGGTTTTTTGCATGTTTGCATCATGCAAAACTTAACTAAAATAGCAACAACATGCAAAACTTCCCTAAAATAGCAACATGCAAAACTTACCAAAAACAGCAGCATGCAAAACTTATTTTAAATGGGATCCATGAACATGGAATTTTTTTGTGAAGGTTTTTGCATGTGTGCATCATGCAAAACTTAACTAAAATAGCAACAACATGCAAAACTTACCTAAAATAGCAACATGCAAAACTTACTTAAAAAGGGATCCACGCACAAGGAATTTATATTGTGATTTTTCTAAGCTTGTGGTATTGCAAATCCATGATTTTTCCCAGTAACTAGTCACACAGTAGGGCTCCATGCACAAGGATTTCATTTCTTTGAAGCTTTTTTCATTTTCTTTGATTTTTTCCAGAATGAGGTCAAACTTGCAAGGTTGACCAATCCTACCAGATGGTTGGGAATTTTAACTTTTATTGTGCCCAGTGTCTATACCACCAATTCAAAAGGTAAAGATTATTTTTGCCAATTTTTAGAACATACATACATGACACTTGTAATTCACATTTGAGCTAGTTCTAATAAATCTCTAGAAATTCAGTAAATGGAAATATAGAAATAAAACTAGATAATTCATGAAACTTGGACAGTGTGCATCTAGTGTGGTCTACTTTGGATGAAAAATGGAAAGACCCAATTTTATAACTTATTTTCGGAACTTACTTCACAACCAAGGGTCATTGAAAAGTATCCGGTCTACCTGCGCTCTAGTTACATACTATTCGTACAAACAAGGGGTCTTTTGCAAAGTTGTCGCTCTCTTTCTCTACTCCGCGGCTGCCCATACACATGCCGCCTGCCATCAAGAGGGTAGACCACGTGGTGGTGCCCCATTGCCACCACCACCACCCTTCTCGCCACCAGGCAGTCCCGCCAATTCTAGATGTCGTGAAAACAATCTCCTACCACTGACGCTCCACTCCCTGCACTCCCCTAATTAAATATCAGTGTCTGGCATCGTTCCACCAATGCTTCACTCCATGGGTGGTCTTTGTCCCAGGGCGCTGGTGCTTGGCACTGGCGGCAGCTCCAACTTCGGCACGGGCTCCAACCACAGCGCTTCGTTGGTCGGCTCGGACTCCAACTCCTACTACTCCGAGTTCGAGCCCACGCTGTCCAAGTTGTCTCATAATCGCAGGGAGCTTGAGGAGGAGGACACCGAGGAGGAGGTGGCCTTCGAGGAGATGCAGGAGCACCTTGATGTCTACGACGTGGAAGATGCGACCGAGGAAGATGCACCGACTCCTGCATAAGAAGCTGCCGTCCTCACTGCCTAGGCCGAGGAGGCCCTGCGCACGGGAAAACAGTAGCTCGACCATGCAGTGTTAGCTGTGTCTCCATCCATGGCGCAGGTAGAGGCTGTCAAGCGCCGGGCGGCTGAAGAAGAGGCCTCAGCTTGAGAGCAGAGGAGGGCGGTGACTCTGCATGCAGCGGCCGCCGTCGGGGCAGAAGGCAACGGACCGGACATCGTGTTCCTATCCTCCTCCGACAATGAAGACCCCAACACCGATGACACCATTGTCCTTTCGGACGATGAAGACAAGCATCCGTCCATCTCTCGGCGTCGGCCGACCATCTTCTTTCTCCCTAGTTGATATTTTGTATTAGTTTAAGGAATCTCGAAGTGTAAGGTCACTGTGTCAATTCACTTTGTTTTAGCGTTGAACAAATACAAATCTAAATGTGCTTGTTAAGCTTATCTGAAATCTGAATCTCTGAATCTATTATGTCTTACACGGTCACGTTCTATCTTTCCAAGGTGACTGCTTGGGCCCTTCTGTAACGTAGAAAATATTAGGTCATATAGCCAAGTGTCTGCCCATAACCACACATACGCACACAATTGAGATGGCTCGCACGATGCATATTCAACCCTTGCTCTCGAGGTGGACCCCCACATGCGCCATTATATGCACTCTACATTTTGCAAACAAATCAGACACTGACATGCGGGTCCTAGGGTGTCCCACGCGTCTTTATATTTCACTATTTCCCCCTAATAAACTATAGACTGGCATGTGGGTCCTGGGTGTCCCACGAGTTAGTATATGTGCCAGGTAACGGTCAACCGCATTGACCAGATGGAAACGCTTCACTTTGGGCTTTCTTGAGTGTGGGGCGAGTGGTGGAGAGGAAAAGTGAGATGCGTTAGTTGGGTGGGGCAAAACTGAGAAGTACTAAGGGCGTGTTTGGTTTCTTGTCTTGCACCTGCATCGCACCCACCATGCAATTTTCGCAACATTTGGTAGGCTGCACGTCGCTCTGGGCCAGGCCCGACTGATGCAAAATAGGCCCCCCAGCCAGGCTGAGCTCGCACGCAAGTTTCACCTGCTTCATGAGCTCAGATCCGCCATGAGCGCCCACGCCTGCACCCACGCGAGCGAAGAGGGCTAGGGCTTCTCTCCCTGTCGATTCACACCCATATCCGCGCCGCACTGCTCACCCCTCTCCTCTCTGCTGCGAATGGATCTCGCCGCCCCGTCGCCTCGCGAGCACATCGCCGGCGCGCATCCTCTCCGCGCAGAGGTTGACTCTCCTCCTCGTCTCCTCCCATCCCTCTCGAATCCCTCTCATCTATCTCTGTTGTTGTTCCCTGCGCGCGCGCTTTGGTCGCAGCCGAGCTCCCGGCCATGGCCGCCGTCGCCATGGAAGCTGCTCCCCTCGCTCTTGTACAGGAGGGTGCGTCTTGGTCGGAGCTGAGCTCCCGGCCATGGCCGCCGTTGCCATGGGAGTTGCTCCCCTTGGCCCTGTACAGGCGCGGGCACCCACACGCACACATGCGCGAGCACGGGCGTTCACCCCTGCCCTCCACACACATTCAGCCCACTTTTGGTTGCACAATGCATCCTCTTGCTCTACAGGCCATGTCCTGAACCTCCTCTCCTATGGATCTGTGTGATTAGCATGCATCTATGAGCTATTGGGCAAGTAATTTGTTTGATTATCATGGATCTATGTGAGCTAACTTGTGGAAATTAGAAGGGATCAGTACTAGGAAGAAATAGTGCATATATTTGTGAGCTGATTATTCTTATTATTATGGATCTATATGAGCTAACTGCCTGAACAATTTGTTCATATATTTTATTTTGTTTTGATGATGCAAATGATGTTAATATTATCAGTTCCCATGCCTTTATTAATTTACAAATCTATGGTGAATTTATATAGATGGATGACAACGGCAAGACCCGAGATACGCTGATAGTGCAAGCTGCTGGTTTGGTTGCTGTTTTGTATGCCTATATGGCCACAATAACTACGAGGGCTAGAATTAGAAACTATCGTGCTCCAATTCGTTATGTTATGCTTGAGAGAGACGTAGCTAGGTTGTCCAATCTACGTTTTATCTATGAAACCAATGATATAAATTGTCATGACCTACTAAGGATGAACAGGGCCCCATTGTATAACTTGTGTAACTTGTTCCGTGATCGGAAATTGTTGGAAGACAGCATTCATACCTGCATTGAGGAGCAGGTTGCCATGTTCCTTCTTGTAGTTGGGCACAACCATAGGTTTAGGGCAATGAAACCCATATTTAGGAGGTCAATTGAAGTAATCAGTCGATACTTCAAGGCAGTTTTATATGCAATTGGGGAGTTGCGTGATGAGATGATCCAGCCCCCTTCCAATGAAGTTCATCCAAAAATCCTACATAGTAGGCGCTTCTATCCCTACTTTAAGGTAATACTTTACCATTTAGAATTATATGGACATGCCGGATAACCCATATTTTACAAAAATATACCTTACCTCTTCTCTTAGGACTGCGTTGGTGAATTTGATTGCACCCATGTTGCTGCCAAGGTACCAGCTGCTATTGCTTCGGCATTTAGGGGTCGGAAAGGTGGCACCACCCAAAATGTGATGGCTGCGGTTGACTTTGACCTTAAGTTTACCTATGTGTTAGCTGGTTGGGAAGGGTCGGCCCATGATGCACTCATTTTGGCTGATGCTTTGGAAAGGAATGATGGACTTGTTGTCCCTACAGGTAGTAACACAATTTTTTGTGGCTTTTGATCGTTTCATAACTACTGGTAGTAACACAACACATGACCTCTTGTTTGTTAGGAAAATTCTACCTCGTGGATGCGGGTTATGCCGTGCGGCCAGGGTTTCTTCCACCATATAGGGCTACTCGCTATCATCTTACTAAGTTTGGTGAACGTGTCCCTCAAAACGAGAAAGAATTATTCAACCTCCGCCACTCCTCATTGAGGATCACGGTTGAGAGGGCGTTTGCAGCTTACAAGAACTGGTGGAGAATTGTGGACAACAAGCCTCACCACCCTTATCCTTCACAAGTCAAAATCGTCCTAGCTTGCTGCTTTCTTCATAATTAGATACTTCAGTGGGGAGAGGATGAGTTTGTACCACCTGAGCACACTTGGACTGGAAATCCAGCATCGGATGGTGTGATTGACATAGAACATGATAATAGAACCTGGTCACAAATTAGAGATGGTTGGGCTGGGCATATGTTTGCCAATAGGGGCAATTCACGTGTGTAGAGCTCAAGTGTAGAGCTCAGTTCTATATTGTAATGCCCTATGAATAATTCTATATTGTAATGGATTATGAATAATTCTATGTTGTAATGCACTATCGAAACATTTATGTTGCTGTTTAGACTTGATATAATTTTTTTACTACCTTATGTTGCTGTTTCTTACTACCTTATGTTGCTGTTTCTTACTACCTTATGTTGCTGTTTAGACTTGATATAAATTTTTACTACCTTATGTTGCTGTTTTTTATTAACTTATGTTGCTGTTTAGACTTGATATAATTTTTTGTTCTCTTATGTAATCATTTCTCCTTTCCTTTTGTTTGTTCTGTACATAGGAGTGATGGCTGAGATGGCGGCTGGTGGTGGGCATGGCGGTGGGAATCACCCAATGCGTTGGACATCTCCAATGTCTGGGTTCATGTTACGTCGCTTTGTAGAGCTCATTGCTAGTGGAGTGAAGACGGAAAAGGGCTTTAAGGAGGTGCACCTAAACCAGGTGGCTAAGAATTGTAGTAAGCACTTTGGTCTTTCCATAACCAGGACCCAAGTGTACAACCACCTCCGCAAGTGGCGTGCTAGGTGGGTGAAGATAAGTAAGCTCCGAGACATTAGTGGGTCACTTTGGGATGATAACAACTATGTCATATTGCTGGAGGAAGAGCACTACATGGGCCATATCAAGGTTTGTACTGCCTTTTAGTGGCTGATCAGTAGCTATTTAATTACACATCCTCATAGAATTACTTATGCTCATAGAATTACTTGTGCGTCATGTAGGACCATCCCAAAGGTGTTGAGTACCTCAATGTGCCTTTAGAGAATTATGTTCATATGCTTGCTATCTTTGGAAGTGGTATTGCTACAGGAAGGTTTGCAATGACATCTAATGAGGCTCTTGTGGTTCCTTCAATGGTGGGAACCTCCTCCTCATTTGTAAACCTTGAAGCTTGTGGTTCTGAATTTGTTGTTGATGGGAATGAACCTGGATCGAGTGCTACTGCTGTTGTTCATGGGGAAGCTGCTACTGCTGCTCATGGAAAGGAACCATGTAAGGATGCTTCTAGCTCCACTTGCAAAAGGAAGAGGGCTAGCTTGATGAGTGAAGAAGAAGTTTTGGTCATGAGCAACATGTCCGAAGCTGTCCGTGAAGTTGCTATTGCTATCAAGTCCACCGGAGAGGCACATCCTGAACTTTATGATGCTGTCATGGAGCTTCCTGGTTTTACCGAGGATGATCTGTTGATTGTCTTGGATTATCTCAATGAGAATGCCAACAGGGCTAGGAGCCACTCATTCGTGCAGATGTCGGAGACTCGTCGCACTCGCTGGGGCATGCACCACCTCTCCAAGGTCAACGGTGGAGTACCCATGCCCAAGGATGGACTGCCAAAGGATGGAGTGCCCGTGACCAGCGATGAAGTGCCCAAGGGTGGAGTGTGAGCAAATATGTGCTAATTCAACGAAGCTGACCATATTTTATTGTATTTGGTCAGAAAAACCATGCCCCTATATATGTGAAGGAATGTAACATGGACCTTATGCTATGTTCCTTTGTTGGACTGTAATGCGCCCAATATGAATTTGTGGCTATCTAATATGTGAACTCTAGGATGTGCTGGACTGTAATATGGATCATATGAATTTGTGGCTCTATAATATGTGGACTCTTAAGATGTACTTGCACCGGATACCCGATTTATGTGCACTCTCTATTATCCTGATGCATTTCTTTAGCTATTTTGTGCCATCAATTGCTTATGTGTATATAAACTGCTTATATACTTGTACAAACAGCAAAGATGTTGCTAAATTTTTGCTTTTCTTACTTAAATCATCTCTGCAATTTTGAAGACATGTGAATATATATTCTTTTATCACTTCAATCAGCAAAGATATCTAGTCTGGAGTGCATGTCACTAAAATTATATTCTAATTATTTTACATACATGAACAAGCACCCACATCATACAACCTACCAAATAACATATGTTGTATGCCGCATCTCTCATGCAACCACACATGCAACAAACCAAACAAAATCTGAGCTGCGCCTGTCTCGTCTCATGCAGTACACCAAACACACATTTCAACTCATTTTTGCATGAGCTCAACCAGGCCAACCCAAGCCAAGCTCCTTCATGCAATGCATGACAGATGCACCCACGCAACCAAACACGCCCTAAGCAACCGAGGGCACAAAAATAGGGATCCTTTTTTTTTAATGATCAACCAAGCAAAGAGCATGGGAATCTATGTCAATAAACAATTTTAATGGCCAAATCAAAATGATTTTCTATTATTGGGAAAATCTCGCCAAGATTATTTTTGAGGAACCTCAAAAAAGCAGGAGCACTTCTATCAAAAGGAAATTTTACATATTTATAACAAAAATCGGACTAAAAGCATTACAAATTTACTATTTTTAGAAATGGAAGTTTCATCTCAGCAAGATTTAGAACGCATTCTTTGGCTAACTAGTAAATTAAACAATTGCACATGGTTTGCTAGTATCAACCCGGTTTGTAGCTACCCTTTACGGTCCTTTGTCGCCTTTTAATTAAGTTACCAGCATATGTTGTCCTTTGTTTATTATTAGATGATGCGTGTCACTAGCTAGCCTTTACCACACTATGGTCGGTGCTTGGTCGGACCAATGGATATCCACACGTTGGCACTAGTGACAACGGAATTAAGTTGGAAATGGCACGCCGACTTACCAAGCTTTTCACTCCAAAGACTTTGACTACACTGCTAATATAGTACTACAAAAACTACTTCAATTGGCTCAACCACTCAACACATGGCTCCAAGGAATTACACAAAAAAGCAAGAAACTCATGCACACTGTCTCTAGGTGATAAGCTCTGGGAAACAAAGGCAAATAACATGTGTGTAGTTTTTTCAACATCTTTTATCTTACGTTCCTCGACAATGGAAACTACTTGCACGGTCACCACCAACGGTCTCTAGTTATCAAGTCAGTTACATCCCGTTCTTATCTGAGGACTTTGCATCTATAAAAGATGAGTGCTTTTTTTCTCCATTTGCGTATATGCAACCCAGTAAAAGCTCAACTAGACTTCCACACTGAAGACTAAAGTTTCAACTCTCAAGAAATTATAACCGTATATACTCTGAACCTTCTCTCTCTAGCTAGTGCATGGTATCCTACTTTTGATGCATGTGGATCTTGCTTTCTTATTTTAATCCACAAGTGTCACGTTAACCCCTATATGAACTTTATTTACAACAATTATGCGAGTTACTCACCTTGGCTTCAGGCACAAGTAAGGCCAACTCGGGATCAAAAGCAAACATTAAATCTGATTTAATATATCGTGGTTAAACTTGGTTTGATGTTTTGTAAAAAAAGGCTAAATTTGATTATAGCTTCACTTCAGTAAATCGATCAGCATGGATATGTAAGTCCAATGTATCGTCATACTAGTTTATTCAAAATGGCATCTACTTTTTAGGTTGAAAGATCTTACGCATGGATAAAAAAAATGTCAAACAATTAAAATATAACCAGCGACAGTGGAGAAATTTGCAGGGGCACACATGGGTGGGGGCATGCATGCATGCGGCCACCCAATTGCTTCAAGATTCATAAAGTTGCTTGGTCATTTGCATGTGCTTTACCTTTTAATTACCGTAGATATAGTCCATGCATGCAACTTTTGGCAAAGTTGCATGCTCCACCCATCCCACCTCTCATGCCTTTTTATTTCTTCTCCAAATTTGAATCTATAATATATTTTCAACCAAATGTCTAATTTAAGCCTCGTTTGCATATTTGTGTTCCTTGCGACAACAAATTTCAAACAATACCACTCTTGAATACATTTCGGAATTTTTAAAAGTTTACTAAGTTTTAGTATTATAACTTGATTGGTGTAATATTAAGTTTTTACCAAGTTACATTCACTTTTAGGATTTAGGATTTAGGGTTTTAGGTGGCAGGGCTTAGGGTTTATGGTATATTTGTTAGCTTTGAAACTGGGTGAAGTTTTTAAAGGTTGTCGAAATGTATTCAAAAGTGGTATTGTTTCAAAGCCCTCGTCACAAGGAACATGAATATGTAAACATAATATATATTGGAGTTTCAGTTCAAATGACATAATAGATTCAATTTCAGAAGTGAGAAGAGAACACATGGGAGAATGGGGGTGTGGGTGGAGCATGCACCCACTGCCAAAAAAAATTACATGCATGGACCCCATCAGAAGCAATTAAGCACTAAACACACGCATTAGTTTATGCATCTTGATGGGATCATGTGGCCCAGAATCTTTGTTCCGCCTCCCGTGTGTGTCACAAATCCTCTCTTGGCGACAATGTGTTGGTAAGTAGAATATTCCTTCTCCCATCAAACGAGAAAAGATTACCTCCAAAGACCAGGCATGAATGATTTGGAAGTATGATGGAATAACTAATCCTTAGATGACAGCTATGGACACCGCTCTTATATAGATTAAGTTAGTAAGCTCATAGGAGTAGAAAAACCGTGTAAGAACAATGAAAAATAATAGTGGCTAAATTCACCATATCCAAGATCAGAGAAGGGTCTTGTGAGGGAGAAGGAGGCAGCTGAGTGGCGATGCATGTCCACCCGTGGTTCAGTTTTGCACTTGCCTAGCAGAGGTAGTAGTGGTGGAACGACAACAAATTTGGCATTGCTTCAACGAAGATCGCCATGTGTAAAATGGATTCGGCCCGGAGTTTGCCAATGGTGCCGTAGAATAGGACTATAGGAGGAACTCCTGCGTAAAGGTCAAAAGAGGGAAATAATACGCATATGATATACTTTGAAACAAGAAAAAAAATCTAACGGAACATTATAATTCACTTTGAAATAAGAAAATGAATATAACAAAACATTATATGATACTGTAAAACAAGACAAACTTTTCCATATGTAGCATGAATCTTAAAGCAATGGCGGATGGTGGACACATGCACAATATAGCACATGCATGCTAGCATGTCGTTTCTCTGGCTCACATATACTATATATCTTAGATAGCACAATTTACATTATCATTTTGTCAGTATTAAGGTATATTAGGATGAATACCCATGAATTGTGGTGTACCCGCCCCATGGGCAACATTGCCTTTGGGATATATAATATGTTTTGCCATTGTCTTTTGTCTTTCTTCCTTCATTTGTTTGGTGTATTTTTTATTAATTAATCATCCTTCTGTTTTTGTTTTAGAAAGTCATCTTGTCTGATATATATATATGACTACCGCTACCCCTACTACTGATAATGTTCATGATGTTTTATTAGCTGCAGTAAGGTTGAAAGTTGGAGATACATACGTGCCAAAATACACATGTTTTCATTGGAAGTATGAAGGGGAAGTTGAAGCATTAGTTGATATCACGTATAAGCATGTTAGAGCATTTACAACCACAGAGGACAAATATAACCCCTCAAACGCCCGTGGACGCGTCCGCGGGCAGTGACCGAGTACTCCTCAAATAGCGTCGTCCACATCCATGTATCTCATATCCGATCCTCTATATCCATACGAAACCATGCAACATCGATCAAACTACGTAGATTAGCAACAGACATAGGCAAGCACAATACTTTCACGAAAAGATCGGATGTTCAAACGACCATCAAAGTTCACATGACGAAGGGCAACTTGAAACTACATCTAAAACTTGAAATTAAATTGAAGAAAAGCGGATCTTCACCACTTTCGGGCCGGCCCCTTCCCTTTCCGGTTGCCGGAGCAATTGTAGCCATCGCGCACATGTTTATTCAATAAGCTCAGGGAAACAAAAGCAAATGACATGTGTAGATTCTTCAACATCTTTGTTTATCTTACATTGCTCAAAAAATAAAGCAACGAAAACTACTTGTCTGGTCACCACGAGTGGTCTCAAGTTCTCATCAAGTCAGTCCAGTTACATTCAGTTCGTATTTGAGTACTTTACACCTTTAAAGGTTGAGTGCTCCTTTTCTCCCTTGGCGTATGTTCCAGATATGCTACCCATTAAAAGTTGAGCCAAGCTTCAGCGCCGAAGTCTAAAGTCTAAAGAAGATGGTCCTTTCAGTTCATGGAGAAATTTCAACTATATATACCTCCGAACATTCCCTGTCTTAGCTAGTGCCGATGGATCTAGCTTTCTGCTTTTGTGTATGTCAATCTGGCTTTCCGATTCGGTTCATTAGCTGTCCTTAAACTAAACTATAAACAAGTAACTCACTGTCACGTACATGCACTAACTAAGCTACAAATGTTTACTTTCAAACCGCATGGAGAAATGTCTTAGCCTTCCTTTCAGTAAATCCATCAGCTCGGATATATATGAGGCCGGTGTTGTCGTGCTTGTTTATCCGCAAATCGCAAGTGGCAACTACTTTTTAGGTTGAAGATTTTACGTGCAGATCAAAATCACCTGCCACCCAAGTAAAATCTTACCAGTGATCCTGTCCTTGTAAATAAATCCTTCCTTGATCGGTTCATAGACTCCATCAAAGGGGAAAAGATTGCCTCCAAGATGTGGCAGCGTGCTTCTAAAGTATGGTGCAATAATAATCTTCAGCTGATAGGTACGAACAATATTCTTAGGTAGATTTTTTCTTGTTGAGTAAGCTCATAAGAATATAAAATTGGTGTAAGATCACTACTAGTTCCCTCTGCGAGATGTTTTTTCCATAAAGCAGTTGACTGATACATTTCCAGCGTATCTATAATTTTTGATCGTTCCAACTATTATACTATCAATCTTGGATGTTTATTATGCAATTATATATCATTGTTTTGGACTAACCTATTAACTTAGTGCCTAGTGCCCATTGTTGTTTTTTGCTTGTTTTTGGCTTTTCAGGAAATCATTATCAAACTGAGTCCAAACAGAGAAAAAAATGTGGATTATTTTTTTTTGACCAGAAGAAACCCTAGAAGGTTTAGGAGAAGACCCGACGAGCCACAAGGTAGGGACAAGCTCGAGAGGCACCCCCCAGGCTTGTGGGCCCATCGTGGCACCTCTTAATCTAATTCCGCCTCTATAAATTCTCAAATATTACCAATATACCAGAGAGCCACCCGAAATACTTTCTCCTCTGCCGCAAGTTCCTGTTCTTACGAGATCCCACCTGGAGGCCTTTTGCGGCACTCTGCCGGAGGGGGATTTGATCACGGAGGGCTTCGACATCAACCTTGCGCCCTTCTGATGATGTGTGAGTAGTTTATCATAGATCTACGGGTCCATAACTAGTAGCTAGATGGCTTCTTCTCTCTCTTTGATCTTCAATACAATGTTCTCCTCGATGTTTTTGGAGATCTATTCGATGTAATCCTATTTTGCGGTGTGTTAGTTGGGATCCGATGAATTGTGGGTTCATGAGCAGATTATTCATGAATATTATTTGAGTTTTCTCTGAACTCTTTTATGCATGATTGTTATAGCTTTGTATTTCTCTCCAACCTATCCATTTGGCCAACTATATTGATTTATCTTGCAATGGGAGAGGTGCTTTGTGATGGGTTCAATCTTGCGGTGCTCTATATCCCGGTGACAAAAAGGGACAAGACACGTATTTGTATTGTGGTCATTAATATAAAACGATGGGGTTTATTCATATTGCTTGAGTTTACTTTGTCTACATCATGTCATCTTGCTTAAAGCCTTACTCCGTTCCTTATGAACTTAATACTATAGATACATGTTAGAGTGGTCGATGTGTGGAGTAATAGTAGTAGATGCAGACAGGAGTCGGTCTACTTGTGTTGGATGTGATGCCTATATACATGATTATTGGCTTGAATATCGTCATAATTATTCGCTTTTATATCAATTGCCCAACAATAATTTGTTCACCAAGCATATGCTATTCTCAAGAGAAACCTCTAGTGAAAACCATGACCCCTGGGTCTATTTTTATCATATATTAAATCCAAAAATACCTTGTTGTAATTTATTTATCTTATTTATTTATTTATTTATCTATCACTACGAGATTTGACCCTTGCAACCGTCAAGGGAATGACGACCCTTTGTTTGCGTTGGGTGCAAGTATTTGTTGTTTTGTATGTAGGTACTACTAATGAGGTGTTGTATGTATCTCCTACTGGATTGATAACCTTGGTTGTTAACCGAGGGAAATACTTATCTCTATTATACTGCATCATCCTCTCCTCTTCAAAAAAATCCCAACGTAGCTCACAAGTAACATAGACTTGCACATGAAGCCACTGCCTGGAGATGGTATCATATTTGGTCTGGTTCAGATGGTATCATATTTAGTCTGGTCCTTGATACAAGTGCGATTCGCACTAATCAAGTGTTAGGCATTACTACTTACTAGAAGATTCCCCGCGCGTTGCTGCGGAACCATTTGCAACCATGTTGTTATATAAAGAATCAGTAAAAAAGATATAATATAAACTCAATGGGCTATGTAATCTAGCAAGATGTATACAAAGATAAAATGTTCCTGATGATAACACAATACATATGGAAAATTAACTACAAAAAAGATGACAGAATCAGAGCACCAACTATCAGACTTGCAAATGAACCACCGAATGTTTTCTGTAAATCCCGAAAGCTGGTGTCTAAAAGACAAAACTGACACAGAAGCTTGTACTATTAGACTAAATCTCCAAAGGAGGAATGTTTTCTGACCTTCCAACTCGTAGTGTCTGCTCCACCAAAACTGAAGAATGAAAAAAAAATCAGGATGCATCTACTTACTACAACAATTATCTGAATGACACTAACAGGATCTATTAAAAGAAAATGAGAACGAAATTGCATGCATGCTTACATGTATCATCAGATCGCAAAAAGAAGTTCTTGGAATCTTGAATGGATGCGTGAGTGCTCACATGGGCTGCAGAAAATTGCTGCTCCAAAATGGGCAAGCTCAGTGCCGTGCGTCATTTGGAATGATCGAGATAGCAAACGGAGAAGGGGCCTGAGAATGTCACCATTTCACCCTATGCGCATGATACCAGTCCGTCCGTCCACCCTGTGTAGAATGGACGAAAAGAAAGACAAAAAATTGTCTCACGTATATGAGTACCTAAATTCATCCAAACCTATTCTTTTTAATCGAGTAATCATTATGACTTGCATAAATAGAAGGGATAATAAAGTGTAGTCCTTGGTTGTACATGATTTGTTCGAACCATTCATTGCATAAAATGGAGGGAATCATATTCCTCTGTAGTCTTACGTACTGAGAGAACTATAAGGCACATGTCATGTGTTCATCCAATTTAAATAAATTTTAGAGATGAGATGCTTACCTATAAACGTGATTAGTAAGTGATGTAGTATTCAGGAAGAAAGCAGAAATAGGCATTGCAATCTGCCACAAATCATCAAGCAGCTTGGGGCCGAATCTGATAAAATGGCAAACCAGACTTAAATTTCACATAGTAATATAATTTAGCAGAAACAGACATGCAGTAGGCAAAATCAACAACACGGCGAGGTTAAATTGCGAGATATAATCAGGGATTTACATAGTTACCTGGTATTTGTCCATGTCGAAGGAAATAAAGCAGGGGGACTTGTTCTTGATCCAGTGGGCATCGGCCAGAGATGGTACTAGAACTTTGGCCGCAGAGCGCGTAGACAACGACCTGCAGGCATAGCGTCATGAAATGTTTCGCCAATGCTTGGGGAAGCTTCGAGTCCGCGCCTCCTCTGGATTCTGTGATTCATCGCCCTGTCCAAAACGATAGTTGTAATGACATGGAGGCTGTACGACGGGTGTCAACAGGGGTTTAGATCCGTCCCTCGAGCAAACTGATTTTCTGAGGGCAAAACCTGATTACCTAGAGCGGGGGCGTTCGGCGTTGGTTATGGCGGAAGACTACGGGAATGGAGCAGATCCGTTCCTTATAAGGGTGATTAACTCCATCTATTATTCTTGCGTTTGCTTAGACTAGCCACAATGGGTAGTAACATAGAGTAGTAACATCGACATGTTACTAGTCTATGTTACTACCCCTATAGTGGGGAGTAACATATGTGTGGTAACATGCAACCCTTCATTTATTAGGCTATAGACACATCTTGCTTTGATATGTGTGATGTTACTACTACTAGTAGTAACTAGCTATGTTACCACTTTCCTCTCTTTCTTCATTTATTGCTTGCCACATCATCTATTTTATCTAGATATGTGTGATGTTACTACCTATGTTACTCCCATTATGGGTAGTCTTAGTGAAGAAGATGAAAAGGATCTGGTGTAGAATGCGAAGAGAATTGTGCGAAATCAATCGATTCAGCGGGGACTGGGGAGTAATTAGGGAGACGATGGGCTGCTCAGATTTTTCTATTGAATGAATTGTAATCTAGCAATTATGCCTGCGTGGGCTTTTCTTAGGGCATGTATTGGCACGGCAGATGGGTGGCCCACGCACGAACAAAACATGTAGGTGTAGCGCGATGCGGAACGTAGATGCCTGTTGGAAGCTTCGATAGACAAGTTGGAGATTTTACTGGTGGGACCTACTTGATGACGTGGATAGCCTGCATGCTAAGAGAATTAGTAGTAGTGGGGATCAACTATTTAGGATATATAGATTTGTACGATCGGATATTAGAAGAAAAGTCTATGTTAAACTTTCAGTTCATAGAGGTTCTTCAAATTCTAAACAGGAAATAAGCATCATGTGCTTACCATTCTCGTTCATTCAGGTCAAAGAAACGGACGATCCCAACCGGGATCATTCGTTACTCTCACTGACTACCAGGCCCACATGTCTCCCCAATCTCTCTCTCTCACACACACACATGCGCGTTGGGTAAGATGACATTGAAGATGCACATCCCCTTGGCTTATGGGGCTTGAGATTCTTTCACCATAGCACAACACCACAGAGGGTGTGCGCGACGGTGATTTGGCGTGGAGTACAATCACAAAGGAAGGTGGGAGCGGGAAGCCAATGTCGACCTTGCTCAAGTAGAACATGTCGTGGTTGCTGCGTATGAGGGGAAAAATTTTCGATCTATTCATCAGCTATCAACGTAGTTCAAAGAACACTAGAAGTAAAAAATCACATCCAAGTCCGCAGACCACCTAGCAACGACTATAAGCACTGAAGCGAGCCGAACACATGCCACCGTCATCGTCCCTCCCTCACCGGAGTTGGGCATAGATTGTTGTAGTAGACAGTTGAGACGTCGTCGTGCTAAGGCCCTACAGGACCAGCGCACTAGAGCAGCAACCACCGCCGATGAAGAGAAGCGTAGATCGAAAGAACAACTTGTAAACACACGGACATAGATGAGCGAAGATCGGATCCACGTGGATACACCAAAGACGAATGCCAACCGAATCCCGCGAGGTCCGCCGAAGAAAAACCTCCGACGCCATCCGACGACGCCAGAACCACCGTCTGGACGGGGTCTAGATGGGGAGAACCTTATTTCATCGTCAAAGAGTCGTTGATGTCTCGTCCCTTTAAGCAGAACACAAACCTAAAAAATAAATCCAAAAGACATTAAAAAACAAAACCCTCCAGCCGGCAAGGATTGGTATCCAGCGCACCTCCATGGCCCTAAGGCTGCAGAGACGAGGCAGACCTGCGCATGCGCCGGCGGGAGGCACACGAAAGCTAGCGGCTAGCCCTTTGCGTGAGCGCTGACGCTGTTATGAGCTTTCGTCCTACTTATTACTTCTGGTCCGAAAAAATGTCAAACATTAAGGGGCCCTTCTCCTAACATGCAAAAGACCCATAGCTAAATATTGGTGACCATAAATATTTTGATTAAAAACATGACAACTAAATTTAAAAACTTATATGATTTATTGTATTTAATTATTGGTAAGGTGGATCTTTAATTTTTCATGCATGTTGAGGTGGATATTTTGCATGTATGTTTACGTGATTAGTAAATCTCCGTTGACTGAGACTTAACATAGTCTCTGTCGATGCTATAATCGTGAGACCTTACATGGAGATACGTGCAAAATTTTCTCTTTTTTCCTTCTTTCTATATGTTGTGTCACTTGATTAAGATTTTGTTAAGTCCCGGTTGAGATCTAGCCACATCCCTATGTTTACATGATGAGATGGCATGTGCTTTCATGTTTTTTTTTAGGATATGTGTGCATGCATGTTGATAGGATTATCTATTTAGGTAGAGAAGATACTATATATGGTATATGCATCAACAAATTGTAGCGGCTAATTTGCACCCGGGCTCAGCTGCACCCACGCTTAAAAAAAATTCAAAAAAAAAATACTAGATAAATTCAAAAAAAATCCAATTTTTTTTGTGATGGTAGATAATTTGACGCGTGAGGTGCGCCCCAAAATTCAACTCATTTGAGCATCTGAGCAGCTCTCGGCAAATAAAACAAAATCAGGGTTTGTAAAAATGTTTACTGTTCACGCACTGTTTTGACCCGATTTGTCTTTTTTGCCGAGAGCTATTCAGATGTCCAAATAAGTTGAATTTGGGGCGCACCTCACGCATCAAATTATCTACCACCACAAAAAAAATTGGAATTTTTTGAATTTTTCTAGTATTTGTTTTGAATTTTTTGCTGAGAGGGAGCAGATGAGCCCGGGCTCGAGGATGAATTATCCATAGTTTTTGTTCTAGCAACATGACTGCGCAAGAGCAACCCAGCCATATTGCGACCGAGCCGGCAGCGCGCGCGTCGGTGAGCTCACGCCGCTGCGTCACGGCGATGACACGCCCCGATGTCGGCTCGCGCGCAGAGACACACATCGATCTACCATGCCGGGGCCCGCCCCGGCGCGCCGTAGCTCCACGTTCCGCACCGCTTCCTCCTCCGTCGCTCTCCCGGTCTCGCTCACCTTTCTCTAACTTTTCCTCCCAATTTCTCACCGCCCGCCGGCCGCACCAATAAAAACTTGAGCCGTGCGCGGTGAGCACGCCCTACTCTCTAGGCCCTCTAATAGCTCGCAAGCTAGCTGGCATGGCATCTTGTGGCGGCGCGGGCCAAGACGGCGGGCGCTCACGGCCGACAGTGGTCTACGACGACCTGGTGGAGGTGCGCGAGCACGCGGCGACGCTGCTGACCATCCTGCAGGGGTCGCCGAGCGTGTCGGCCGTGGACGCGAGGGAGCTCGTGAAGGGGATGATGGCCAAGCTGTCCAGCGCTATGTCGGTGCTGGGCGCCACCAGCGGCGGTGTGGAGGCGTCTTCCGGGGCAGTCCGGGGACCAGGTGGGAGGAAGAAGAGATCAGGCATGGCGTCCGGGCCGCACCGCCGGAGCACCTCCAGGAGAAGGTGATCAAAGAAAGCCTACCTGTAGCTCGTTTTCATTAGAAAAAACACCACAGTACATGCATGTGGTTTAACAAATTATTATTGGCTCCGACTATCTATTTTGCAAAATGTACTATTATTAATTTGGCGGCCTGGTGGGGGAACTTTAAGCGCCATTAATCAGTGGACGAAAAGTATAGGCTGCTTCTGATGACCTGACCAAGTTCGTTGTTGTTTTTGTCAAAAGTAGATGCTGCATGGGTCTATCAAATCATATATACTGTAGTTGTTAATTAATCATGTCTGTTATGCATGGCAGGTCGAAGAGCCCTTTCATTAACAAGGTCACTGCTAGGACGCTCAACGATGGCAAGACATGGAGGAAGTACGGCCAAAAATATATTCATGCCTCTACTAGCCCGAGGTACTTACATATATGTCTTTTTCTGTTGTGCTTCAAGAAAAGGGAAAAAATAACTGAGGTAGTATGAACTATGAAGTGAGGTCTCATGCATGCAGAACCGAAAAAGAAACAACACAATGTCACTACGTAGACTTGTCAAAGTATAGCTGAAGAGTGGTTATTGAATCATTAGTTGAAGCTAGCCAAAGACACTTGCCAACTGGTTAATTTGTTAGTTGAGCTTTTTTTTTTTTTGAGAATAGCTTTTTAATTTTATCCTTTGAGGGAAGTTGAGCTTTTTGATTAGCTAGTTGTTCTTGTATATATATTGGAGTATTAGCTAAGGCTCTAGCTAGCTAGTAGAGCTGTAGCTAATTTGCATATGCACAATGGCACATCCAGGAGCTACTACAGGTGCTCTCATAAGCCAGACCAAGGCTGCCAGGCCACGAGGCAGGTCCAGGAATCCGACTCCAACCCGTCGGAGTACATCATCAGCTACTACGGCCAGCACACCTGCAAGGACCCCTTCACGTTCCGATCACTCATCATCCAAGGCGCCGCCGACGCTGCCCCGCCAGCAGACTGCCCCAACCTCATCAGCTTCACGTCGATCAATGGCGCGGCTGCCAGCACGAGCACAAGCGCTTTTGCTCATCGTGTCGTGAAAGAAGCGGTTGATCTTCATCCGATACCTTACTCCCGCTTCTCCAACTACAGCTCCTCGCCGCCTGTGCAGGAGGGTATGTCCAGCGGCTCGCTGTCACCGGCTGGCCACGGGAAGTTCATGCAGTACGCCGGTGGGCAGCTCGTCGACGTTATTGGCCGAAGGACGTCGCCGTTGACCGTGGGATCAGCGCCGGCGGAGTACTGGCCGGTCGTGGGAGCCGCCAGCGTCGACACGGACGCTGGCGCAGGCATGGACAGCTTGCCTTCCTCGCCGAGCAGCCTCGGGTTCATGTCGGGCTCGTTGGGTGGATCATTTGGCAATAACATTTACGACGACGACCTGTTCGGCTTCGATTCCTGACCAAGGTCGGGTCGTGTACCCATGCATATGCATGCATGCATGCAAATTGGCACATTCACACACGGCGCAATTCGCATGCATGGGGTAGTAGTAATATGTTATTACGAAGGTATATTGTGTATGCAGAAAATGTATATTGGGCATGTGGATAGCAGGTAATATGTACTGTATTGGATGTCATGTGTAAACATATACTAGTACTAGGGAGTATGTAAGTTTGCCAGTACGACCTTGAATTATGGGTTTAAGTTAAATTTCGTTTAAATAATATTAGAATGTTTTATCACCTTGCACAATAAGAAAAGGTACTTCCTCCGTTCCTAAATATTTGTCTTTCTAGACATTTTAAATCAACTATCACATACGGATGTATGTAGACATATTTTAGAGTGTAGATTCACTCATTTTGTTCCGTATGTACTCACTTGTTGAAATTTCTATAAAGACAAATATTTAGGAACGGAGGGAGTACTTAATTGTCTCTTGTCCAAAATAAAAGCTTTGCAATTTTTATTGTTAAACCAAGTGGCAAGCCTCGTAATCTATCTCAGACTCTCAGTCAACAACTTTAATGGTGAAATCAATATGATTTCTCTATTATTGGGAAAAGCACAACAAGATTATTTTCAAGGGACCTCAACAAGCAGGAGCACTTGAGACTACATAGTGGCGAGTAACTAAGTGGGAAGTAACATATGTATGGTGTCATGCAACACTTCATTTATGACTAAAAGAGTAATGATATTCGTACGTACCAGTTTACAAAAAATTTATGCACTAGTTCAATCTAATGAAGACAGTTATTTCCATGTTTTGCTCTTAGGTGGTTATTCCCTCAGTGTGATTTTTTATATAAAGTAGTACATACGAGCTTTCTGTAACAAAAATTGGAGCAAAAGCATTACAAATTTACAATTTTTGGAGATGAAAGCTCCATCTCAGGAAGATTTAGAATGCATACTTTGGTTAACCAGTACATTAAAAAACTGCACATGGTTTGACAGTACAACCCGGTTTGTAGCAATCCTTTATAGCCTTTCAACTGAGTTACTAGTATATGCCTTTGTTTATTAGATGATACATGTCACTAAGCTAACCCTTGAAACCAAGACACTGCCACACAAGGGTCTACGTCGATGCTTGGTTGGACCAATGGATATCCACGTTGGCCCTAACGACAATGAAAGTTGGAAAATGTTTTCTTTGCTTCTAGAGTTATTGTCAGGCCAACTTTCCAAGTCTTTCACTCCAAAGACTTTGGCTATGCCACATGTACAGTACTGTAAAAATTAGTGCAATTGGCTCAACCAGTCGACACACGGCTCCAAGAAATTTCACATAGAAAACAAAAGCAAAACCTCATGCATGCATTAGTTCTCCAGGTGATAAGCTCAGGGAAACAAAAGCAAATAACATGTGTAGCTTCTTCAACATCTTTGTTTATCTTACGTTCGTTGAAAAATGAAGCAACGGAAAGTACTTGTCTGGTCACCATGAGTGGTCTCAAATTCTCATCAAGTCAGTCCAGTTACATCAAGTTCTTATCTGAGTACTTTACATCTGTAAAAGTCGAGTGCTCTTTTCCTCTCTTGGCGTATATTCCAGATATGCTACCCAGTAAAAGTTGAGCTAAGCTTCAGCACCAAAGACTAAAGTCTAAAGTAGATGGTCCTTTCAGTTCATGGAGAAATTTCAACTATATATACCTTCGAACATTCCCTGTCTTAGCTAGTGCTTGTGGATCTAGCTTTCTGCTTTGTGCATGTGAATCTGGCTTTCTGATTCGGTTCATTGGCAGTCGTTAAACTAAACTATAATCAAGTAACTCACTATCACATACTTGCACTAATTAAAGATATTATAATACGACAAATGTTTACTTCCAAATCGCATTGGGAAATGTCTTATTAGCCTTCATTTCGATATATATATATCACCTCAAATTATATGAGGCCAGTGTGTTGTCGTGCTTGTTTATCTGCAAATAGCAAGTGACAACTACTTTTTAGGTCGAAGATTTTACGTGTTCCTTCTTCACTTCACTGACTCTTTAAAGGAGAAAAGATTGCCCCCAACGTATGGACATTGTTCATACGTACATTCTTGTTAGTAAGCTCATTGGAGTAGATTATAAGTGCAATACCACTGGCACACTGCTAGTTCCCTATCCGAGATATTTTTTTTCCTTATGCAGTAGACTTGTGCATATATTGTGGTAGCAGTAATATTTTATTACGAAGGTATATTGTGTATGCATGTATATTGGGCACGTTGATAGCTAGTGATCTATACTGTGTTGGATCTCATGTATAAACATATATTAGTACTAGGGAGTATGTACGTTTGCCAGTACAACCTTAAATTATGGGTTTTGTTAAAAATAATAATAATAGAATGTTGTATCACATCATGGCATCTGCATAAAAAATGCATAAAGCCCAATACTCATGCCTTGCACAATAAACGATAAGAAAAGGCACTCAACTGTCTCTTGTCCAAAACAAACGCTTTGCAATTTTTCTTGTTCAATCAAGTGGCGAGCCTCGTAATGTATCTCAATCAACAACTTTAATGGTGAAATTAATATGATTTTTCTATTACTGGAAAAAGGCCCGACAAGATTATATACGAGGAACCCCAATAAGCAGGAGCACTTGAATTCCATCGAAAAGTAGAATGCCCATATTTATTACAAAAAGAGCAATGCTATTCTTAGGTATCAGTCTTAAAAGATATGGACTAGTTGAATCTAATGGTGGCGATTATTTCCATGTTTTACTCTCGGTGGTTATTCCGTCCCTCACTGTATTTGCTTTCTTTTATAAAAGTAGTACGTAAGAATATGATTTCTGTAACAAAAATGGACCAAAAGCATTACAAAATTACATTTTTCGAAGATGAAAGCTCCATCTCAGCAACATTTAGAATGCATACTTCGGTTAATTAGTATATTAAACAATTGTATATGGCTTGACAGTATCAACCCGGTTTGTAGCAACCATTTATAGACTTAGAGTTAAGTTATCCGTATATATGCCTTTATTTATGAGATGATGCATGTAACTAATCTAACCCTTGACACCAAGTCACCACTACTCAAGGGAATGTGTCAATGTTTCGTTGGACCAATGGATATCCACGTTGGCCCTAACGACAACGACAGTAGAAAAATGTTTTTCTTGCTTCTAGAGTTATTGTCATACCAACTTTCCAAGTCTTTCACTCCAAAGACTTTGACTATGCTGCATGTATAGTACTGCAAAAACTAGTGCAATTGGCTCAACCACTCGGCACATGGCTCCAAACATTAATTTCTCATAGAAAACAAAAGCATAACCTCGTGCATGAATTAGTTCTCCAGGTGATAAGCTCTGGGAAACAAAAGCAAATAACATGTGTAGCTTCTTCAACATCTTTTTCGATCTTACATTCCTTTGGAAACAAAGCAACGAAAACTACTTGCCTTGTCATCATGAGTGGTCTCAAGTTGTCCTCAAGTCAGTCCGATTACATGCATCCAATTCTTATCCAAGTACTTTTTCTCGGCGTATATTCCAGAGATGCTACCCAGTAAAAGCCGAGCTAAGCTTGAGCGCCGAAGTTTAAAGGTTCAAAGATGGTCCTTTCAGTTTTATGCAGAAGTTTCAACTATATATACCTACGAACCTTCTCTGTCTGGCTGCTAGCGCTAGTGCAGGTGGATCTAGCTTTGTGCTTTTGGAGCATGTGGATCCAGCGTTCCGCTTCGGTTCATTAGCTGCCCTTAAAAACTAAACTATAATCAAGTAACTCACAGTCACCTACATGCACAAGTTAAAGTTATCATAATACGACAAATGTTTACTTCCAAATCGCATGGAGAAATGTCTTAGCCTTCCTTTTCAGTAAATCTATCAGCTTGGATATATATATAAGGCCAGTGTGTTGTGCTTGTTTATCCGCAAATCATAAGTGACAACTACTTTTTAGGTTGTAAGATTTTATGTGTGGGTCAAACACAAGCTTGCTTTGACGCTGAAGGAAGTCGAATCACTGTTTCCTGTGGCAACACCTGATCAACCTCCAGAGGAGGACGATAAGAATCACAGTGATTGCTTGAGGAGTTTACCCCCGTCAGTCGCTGTGGGGTTGGCTGCTGAAATGAGGGCTATCGATGGAGCAACATAATTAACCACCACTAGTAGAAAAAGGGTCATACGTGAAGCCCAATTGTTGGGGAACGTAGTAATTTAAAAAAAATTCCTACGCACACGCAAGATCATGGTGATGACATAGCAACGAGGGGAGAGTGTTGTCTACGTACCCTCGTAGACCGAAGAGGAAGCGTTGACGCAGCGTAGAGGAAGTAGTCGTACGTTCTCCCGGTCCGACCGATCCAAGCACCGCTACTCCGGCACCTCCGAGTTCTTGACACACGTACAGCTCGATGACGCACCTCGATCTCTAATCCAGAGAGGCTCCGAGGGGAGTTCCACAAGACGACGGCGTGGTGACTATCTTGATGTTCTCTGCGCAGGCTTCGCCTAAGCACCGCCACAATATGACCGAGGTGTAATATCGTGGAGGGGGCACCGCACACGGCTAAGGAACGATCAATGATCAACTTGTGTGTTCTAGGGTGCCCCTACCCCGTATATAAAGGAGGGAGGGAGGAGGTGGCTGCCCAAGGGGCGCGCCATAGGGAGGGGAAACCTACTCCAAGTAGTTTTCCTCTCTTTTCCTTATCTTATTTGGAGGGGAAGGAAGGAGTACTAGTATTAGGAAGTAGTACTAGTAGTAGGAAAGGAAGAGGGGAAGGAGAAAGGAAAGGGGGCGACCCCTCCCCAATTCGGATTGGGCTTGGGGCGCCCTCCCTTGCTCCTTCTCCTTCCTCCTACATGGGCCCAATAAGGCCCATATACCTCCCGGGGTTCCAGTAACCTCCGGAGCTCCAAACTCTTCCGAACCTTTCCGTGTCCAAATATATCCGTCCAATATATCAATCTTTATGTCTCGACAATTTCGAGACTCCTCGTCATGTCCTTGATCACATCCGGACTCAACAAACTTCGTACATCAAAATACATAAACTCATAATATAACCGTCATCGAAACCTTAAGCGTGCATGGACCCTACGGTTCGAGAACGATGTAGACATGACCGAGACATGTCTCGGTCAATAACCAATAGCGGGACCTGGATGCCCATATTGGTTCCTACATATTCTACGAAGATCTTTATCGGTCAAACCGCATAACAAAGATACGTTGTTCCCTTTGTCATCGGTATGTTACTTGTCCGAGATTTGATCGTCGGTATACAATACCTAGTTCAATCTCGTTACCGACAAGTCTCTTTACTCGTTCTTTAATACTTCATCTCATAACTAACTCATTAGTTATATGCTTGCAAGGCTTATGTGATGAGCATTACCGAGAGGGCCCAGAGATACCTCTCCGACAATCGGAGTGACAAAACCTAATCTCGAATTATGCTAACTCAACATGTACCTTTGGAGACACCTGTAGTACTCCTTTATAATCACCCAGCTTCGTTGTGACGCTTGGTAGTACCAAAGTGTTCCTCCGTAAACGGAGTTACACAATTCTCATAGTTACAGGGAACATGTATAAGTCATGAAGGAAGCAATAGCAAAATACTAAACGATCAAGTGCTAAGCTAACGGGATGGGTCATGTCAATCACATCATTCTCCTAATGATGTGATCCCATTAATCAAATGACAACACATGTATATGGTTAGGAAACATAACAATCTTTGACTAATGAGCTAGTCAAGTAGAGGCATACTAGTGACTATATGTTTGTCTATGTATTCACACATGTATCATGTTTCCGGTTAATACAATTCTAGCATGAATAATAAACATTTATCATGATATGAGGAAATAAATAATAACTTTATTATTGCCTCTAGGGCATATTTCCTTCAGTCTCCCACTTGCACTAGAGTCAATAATCTAGATTACACAGTAATGATTCTAACACCCATGGAGTCTTGGTGCTGATCATGTTTTGCTCGTGAGAGAGGCTTAGTCAACGGGTCTGCAACATTCAGATCCGTATGTATCTTGCAAATCTCTATGTCTCCCACTTGGACTTGGTCCCGAATGGAATTGAAGCGTCTCTTGATGTGCTTGGTCCTCTTGTGAAATCTGGATTCCTTTGCCAAGGCAATTGCACCAGTATTGTCACAGAAGATCTTCATTGGTCCCGATGCACTAGGTATGACACCTAGATCGGAAATGAACTCCTTCATCCAGACTCCTTCATTCGCCGCTTCAGAAGCAGCTATGTACTCCGCTTCACATGGAGATCCTGCTACGACGCTTTGTTTTGAACTGCACCAACTTACAACTCCACCGTTTAATATAAACACGTGTCCGGTCTGCGATTTAGAATCGTCCGGATCAGTGTCAAAGCTTGCATCGACATAACCATTTACGACTAGCTCTTTGTCACCTCCATATACGAGAAACATATCCTTAGTCCTTTTCGTATTTCAGATGTTCTTGACCGCTGTCCAATGATCCACTCTGGATTACTTTGGTACCTACCGCCAAGCTTATTGCTAAGCATACGTCGTGTCTTGTACACAAGATTGCATACATGATAGAGCCTATGGCTGAAGCATAGGAACATCTTTCATTTTCTCTCTATCTTCTGCTGTGGTCGGGCATTGAATTTGACTCAACTTCACACCTTGTAGCACAGCAAGAATCCTTTCTTTGCTCGATCCATTTTGAACTTTTTCAAAATTTTGTCAAGGTATGTGCTTTGTGAAAGTCCTATTAAGCGCCTTGATCTATCTCTATAGATCTTGATGCCCAATATGTAAGCAGCTTCACCGAGGTCTTTCATTGAAAAACTTTTATTCAAGTATCCCTTTATGCTATCCAGAAATTCTATATCATTTCCAATTAATAATATGTCATCAACATATAAAACTAGAAATGCTACAGAGCTCCCACTCACTTTCTTGTAAATACAAAGCTTCTCCAAAAGTCTCAGATAAAACCATATGCTTTGATCACACTGTCAAAGCGTTTATTCCAACTCCGAGATGCTTGCACCAGTCCATAAATGGAACGCTGGAGCTTGCACACTTTGTCAGCACCTTTTGGATCAACAAAACCTTCAGGCTGCATCATATACAGCTCTTCTTCTAGAAATCCATTCAAGAATGCAGTCTTGACATCCATTTGCCAAATTTCATAATCATGAAATGCAGCAATAGCCAACATGATTCGGACAGACTTAAGCATCGCTACGGGTGAGAAAGTCTCATCGTAGTCAACCCCTTGAACTTGTCGAAAACCTTTTGCAAGAAGTCGAGCTTTGTAGACGAGAACATTACCATCAGCGTCGCCTTCTTCTTAAAGATCCATTTATTCTCAATGGCTTGCCGATCATCGGCAAGTCAACCAAAGTCCATACTTTGTTTTCATACATGGATCCTATCTCAGATTTCATGGCCTCCAGCCATTTTGCGAATCTGGGCTCATCATCGCTTCCTCATAGTTCGTAGGTTCATCATGGTCAAGTAACATGACTTCCAAAGATAGGATTTCCGCACCACTCAGTGCGGATCTTACTCGTAGACCCACGAGGTTCAAGAGAAACTTGATCTGAAGTTTCATGATCAATATCATTAGCTTCCTCACTAATTGGTGTAGTCGCCACAGAACCGGTTCTTGTGATGAACTACTTTCCAATAAGGGAGTAGATACGCTTATCTCATCAAGTTCTACTTTCCTCCCACTCACTTCTTTCGAGAGAAACTCCTTCTCTAGAAAGGATCCGAATTTAGCAACGAAAATCTTGCCCTCAGATCTGTGATAGAAGGTGTACCCAATAGTCTCCTTTGGGTATCCTATGAAGACACATTTCTCCGATTTGGGTTCGAGCTTATCTGGTTGAAGTTTCTTCACATAAGCATCGCAACCCCAAACTTTGAGAAACGACAACTTTGGTTTCTTGCCAAACCACAGTTTATAAGGCGTCGTCTCAACGGATTTTGATGGTGCCCTATTTAACGTGAATGCGGCCGTCTCTAAAGCATAACCCCAAAACGATAGCGGTAAATCGGTAAGAGACATCATAGATTGCACCATATCAAGTAAAGTACAATTCGACGCTCGACACACCATTTCGTTGTGGTGTTCCGGTGGCGTGAGTTGCTAAACTATTCCACATTGTTTCAAATGTAAACCAAACTCGAACTCAAATATTCTCCTCCACGATCGATCGTAGAAACTTTATTTTCTTGTTACGATGATTTTCTACTTCACTCTGAAATTCCTTGAACTTTTCAAATGTTTCAGACTTGTGCTTCATCAAGTAGATATACCCATATCTGCTCAAATCATCTGTGAAGGTGAGAAAATAACGATATCCGCCACGAGCCTCAACATTCATCGGGACACATACATCTGTATGTATGATTTCCAACAAATCTGTTGCTCTCTCCATAGATCCAGAGAACGGTGTTTTTGGTCATCTTGCCCATGAGGCATGGTTCGCAAGTACCAAGTGATTCCAGAAGTCCATCAGTATGGAGTTTCTTCATGCGTTTTACACCGATATGACCTAAACGGCAGTGCCACAAATATGTTGCACTATCATTATCAACTCTGCATCTTTTGGCTTCAACATTATGAATATGTGTATCACTACTATCGAGATTCAATAAAAATAGACCACTCTTCAAGGGTGCATGACCATAAAAGATATTACTCATATAAATAGAACAACCATTATTCTCTCGATTTAAATGAATAACCGCCTCGCATCAAACAAGATCCAGATATAATGTTCATGCTCAACGCAGCACCAAATAACAATTATTCAGGTCTAAAACTAATCCCGATGGTAGATGTAGAGGTAGCGTGTCGATCGCGATCACATCGACTTTGGAACCATTTCCCACGCCATCGTCACCTCGCCCTTAGCTAATCTTCGCTAATCCGTAGTCCTGCTTTGAGTTGCAAATGTTAGCAATGTAACCAGTATCAAATACCAGTGCTACTGCGAGCATTAGTAAGGTACACATCAATAACATGTATATCACATATACCTTTGTTCACTTTGCCATCCTTCTTATCCGCCAAATACTTGGGGCAGTTCCGCTTCCAAAGTCGATCGCTTGCAGAGAAGCACTCGGCTGTGCTTAGGTCCAGACTTGGGTTTCTTCTCTTGAGCAACAACTTGTTTGCTGTTCTTTTGAAGTTCCCTTCTTCTTCCCTTTGCCCTTTTCTTGAAACCAGTGGTCTTGTTGACCATCAACACCGGATGCTCCTTTTGATTTCTACCTCCGCTGCTTTCAAAGATCGCGAAGAGCTCGGAATAGTCTTATTCATCCCTTGCATATTATAGTTCATCACAAAGCTCTTGTAGCTTGGTGGCGTGATTGGAGAATTCATCAATGACGCTATCATCCGGAAGATTAACTCCCGCTTGAATCAAGTGATTATTATACCCGCACATTTTGAGTATATGCTCACCGACAGAACTGTTCTCCTCCATCTTGCAGCTGTAGAACTTATTGGAGACTTCATATCTCTCAATCCGGCATTTGCTTGAAATATTAACTTCAACTCTGGAACATCTCATATGCTCCATGACATTCAAAACGTCGTTGAAGACCCGGTTCTAAGCCGTAAAGCATGGCACATCGATCTATAGAGTAGTCATCACTTTGCTCGCCAGACGTTCTTAACGCCGCGGTTGCATCAAGAAGCAGTTCGCACCCACCCAGCGGTGCTTCCAGACGTAACTCTTACAGGCAGCAATGAGGATAATCCTCAGGTTACGGACCCAATCCGTGTAATTGCTACCATCATCTTTCAACTTTGCTTTCTCAAGGAACGCATTAAAATTCAACGAAACAACAACACGAGCCATCTATCTACAAACAAACATAGACAAGCAAAATACTATCAGGTACTAAGTTCATGATAAATTTAAGTTCAATTAATCATATTACTAAAGAACTCCCACTTAGACAGACATCTCTCTAGTCATCTAAGTGATTACGTGATCCAAATCAACTAAACCATGTCCGATCATCACGTGAGATGGAGTAGTTTCAATGGTGAACATCTCTATGTTGATCATATCTACTATATGATTCACGCCGACCTTCGGTCTCTCGTGTTCCGAGGCCATATCTGATATGCTAGGCTCGTCAAGTATAACTCGAGTATTCCGCGTGTGCAACTGTTTTGCACCCGTTGTATTTGAATGTAGAGCCTATCACACCCGATCATCACGTGGTGTCTCAGCACGAAGAACTTTCGCAATGGTGCATACTCAGGGAGAACACTTCTTGATAATTAGTGAGAGATCATCTTAAAATGCTACCGTCAATCAAAGCAAGATAAGATGCATAAAGGATAAACATCACATGCAATCAATATAAGTGATATGATATGGCCATCATTATCTTATGCTTGTGATCTCCATCTTCGAAGCACCGTCGTGATCACCATCGTCATCGGCGCGACACCTTGATCTCCATCGTAGCATCGTTCTCGTTACGCCATCTATTGCTTCTACGACTATCGCTACCGCTTAGTGATAAAGTAAAGCAATTACTGTATGCGTTGCATTTCATACAATAAAGCGACAACCATATGGCTCCTGCCAGTTGCCGATAACTTCGGTTACAAAACATGATCATCTCATACAATAAAATATAGCATCACGTCTTGACCATATCACATCACAACATGCCCTGCAAAAACTAGTTAGACGTCCTCTACTTTGTTGTTGCAAATTTTACGTGGCTGCTACGGGCTTAAGCAAGAACCAATCTCACCTACGGATCAAAACCACAACGATAGTTTGTCAAATAGACTCCGTTTAAACCTTCACAAGGACCGGGCATAGCCACACTCGGTTCAACTAAAGTTGGAGAAACTGACACCCGCTAGTCACCTTTGTGCAAAGCACGGCGGTAAAACCAGTCTCGCGTAAGCGTATGCATAATGTCGGTCCGGGCTGCTTCATCCAACAATACCGCTGAACGAAAGTATGACATGCTGGTAGGCAGTATGACTTATATCGTCCACAACTCACTTGTGTTCTACTCGTGCATATAACATCAAACCATAAAAACCTAGGCTCGGATGCCACTGTTGGGGAACGTAGTAATTTCAAAAAAAATTCCTACGCACACGCAAGATCATGGTGATGACATAACAACGAGGGAAGAGTGTTGTCTACGCACTCGTGAGACCAAGCGAAGCGTTGACGCAGCGAGAGGAAGTAGTCGACGCTCTCCGGTCCGACCGATCCAAGCACCGTTATCCGCACCTCCGAGTTCTTGACACACGACAGCTCGATGACGCACCTCGATCTCTAATCCAAGAGAGGCTCCGAGAGGAGTTCCATCAGACGACGGCGTGGTGACTATCTTGATGTTCTCTGTCGTGAGGCTTCGCCTAAGCACCGCTACAATATGACCGAGGTGTAATATCGTGGAGGGGGCACCGCACACGGCTAAGGAACGATCAATGATCAACTTGTGTGTTTAGGGTGCCCCCTACCCCGTATATAAAGGAGGGAGGGAGGAGGTAGCTGCCCAAGGGGCGCGCATAGGGAGGGGGAAACCTACTCCAAGTAGGTTTCCTCTCTTTCCTTATCTTATTTGGAGGGGAAGGAAGGAGTACTAGTATTAGGAAGTAGTACTAGTAGTAGGAAAGGAAGAGGGGAAGGAGAAAGAAAGGGGCCGCCCCCCCCCAATTCGGATTGGGCTTGGGGCGCGCCTCTTTTCTCCTTCTCCTTCCTCCTACATGGGCCCAATAAGGCCCATATACCTCCCGGGGTTCCGTAACCTCCGGAGCTCCAAATTCTTCCGAACCTTTCCGTGTACAAATATATCCGTCCAATATATCAATCTTTATGTCTCGACCATTTCGAGACTCCTCGTCATGTCCGTGATCACATCCGGACTCAACAAACTTCGTACATCAAAATACATAAACTCATAATATAACCGCATCGAAACCTTAAGCGTGCGGACCCTATGGTTCGAGAACGATGTAGACATGACCGAGACATGTCTCGGTCAATAACCAATAGCGGGACCTGGATGCCCATATTGGTTCCTACATATTCTATGAAGATCTTTATCGGTCAAACCGCATAACAAAGATACGTTGTTCCCTTTGTCATCGGTATGTTACTTGTCCGAGATTTGATCGTCGGTATCCAATACCTAGTTCAATCTCGTTATCGACAAGTCTCTTTACTCGCTCGTAATACTTCATCTCATAACTAACTCATTAGTTATATGCTTGCAAGGCTTATGTGATGAGCATTACCGAGAGGGCCCAGAGATACCTCTCCGACAATCGGAGTGACAAAACCTAATCTCAATTATGCTAACTCAACATGTACCTTTGGAGACACCTGTAGTACTCCTTTATAATCACCCGATTACGTTGCTAGACGCTTGGTAGTACCCAAAGTGTTCCTCCGTAAACGGAGTTACACAATTCTCATAGTTACAGAACATGTATAAGTCATGAAGGAAGCAATAGCAGAATACTAAACGATCAAGTGCTAAGCTAACGGGATGGGTCATGTCAATCACATCATTCTCCTAATGATGTGATCCCATTAATCAAATGACAACACATGTCTATGGTTAGGAAACATAACAATCTTTGACTAATGAGCTAGTCAAGTAGGGGCATACTAGTGACTATATGTTTGTCTATGTATTCACACATGTATCATGTTTCCGGTTAATACAATTCTAGCATGAATAATAAAAATTTATCATGATATGAGGAAATAAATAATAACTTTATTATTGCCTCTAGGGCATATTTCCTTCACCAATAGTGCCGGTTTGAATTTCAGCCGGCACTAATGTGTACAATAGCACCGGTTCGTGGCGGCGATCAATAGCACCGGTTCGTGGCGAACCTTTAGTACCGGTTCATGCCACGAACCGGTAATAAAGGGATGTGTCACTGCATGGTGAGGCTATGGCCCCACCATCACTATTTAGTGCCGGTTCGCACCACTAACCGGTACTAATGAGGTTATGGCAAGCTGTTTTTAGTCCCACCTCGCTCCCCTAACAAGCCTTTTACCACCTTAAATATGTTATTTCTCAAACTATCACAAGCACTTGGTCTTCATTGAACTCTATGGGTAGAATTTGTGGCCGCAATATGAGTCTTCATCAGTTTATAAATCGTTGATGACTCATATTGACAATTCAGATTGTACACACAAAGATCATTGATGATCAAAGTATTGTTGATGTTATAAGATCATATTGACAGTTTAGACTCTAAAGAAATATAAGATCGTGATGTAAATGCTCTGATATTTTTATGCTCAAGATGCACCATTCAAAGCGACGCCATCAACTTTCAACCATTTCGCCTTCGTTTGCTATTTTCATGCATTCAATGATTTGTTTTGAGAACTAAATGACCTGAAAATTGAAAAGCACTACAAATGAACTCAAAAAGTTGAAACTTGGCATGGTATCATCATTTCACCCACATAGATTGTTCAAAAAAGTAGAGAGGGTTACGGCAAAAACTGGATGCACTTCGCTTACAAACCGGACAATCTCTTTCAAGTATTTAGGTTTCATTTAAATTAAACTCATCTGTTACAAAGGCATTTCATTTTTTAAACTTATTACAACTCCAGACTTTTTGTGCATTCAAGATGCACCATTCAAAGTAACGCCATCAACTTTCAACCATTTCTTCCTTCATTTGCTATTTTTCATGCATTCAATGATTTGTTTTGAGAACTAAATGACACGAAATTGAAAAGCACTACAAATGAACTCTGAAAAAGTTGAAACTTGGCATGGTATCATCATTTCACCCACATAGATTGTTCAAAAAGTAGAGAGGGTTACGGCAAAAACTGGATGCACTTCGCTTACAAACCGGACAATCTCTTTCAAGTATTCAGGTTTCATTTAAATTAAACTCATCTGTTACAAAGGCATTTCATTTTTTAAACTTATTACAACTCCAAACTTTTGTGCATTCAGTATGCATCATTCAAAGCGACGCCATCAACTTTCAACCATTTCGCCTTCATTCAATATTTTTCATGCATTTAATGATTTGTTTTCAGCTAAATGACTCGAAATTGAAAAGCACTACAAATGAACTCTAAAAAGTTGAAACTTGGCATGGTATCATCATTTCACCCACATAGATTGTTCAAAAAGTAGAGAGGGTTACGGCAAAACTGGATGCACTTCGCTTACAAACCGGACAATCTCTTTCAAGTATTCGTGTTTCGATTTAAATTAAACTCATCTGTTACAAAGACATTTCATTTTTTAAACTTATTACAACTCCAGAATTTTTGTGCATTCAAGATGCATCATTCAAAGCGACGCCATCAACTTTCAACCATTTCGCCTTCATTTGATATTTTTCATGCATTTAATGATTTGTTTTGAGCTAAATGACACTAATTAAATTTTGTGCAGTAGCGCACCACCTTTAGTACGGTTGGTGGCTCCAACCGGTACTAAAGGGTAAGCTATTTTTAGTCCCACCTCGCCAAGAGAGAGGGAGTAGGAGCGGTTTATAAGCCCCGGTGCAGAGACGATGAAGAAGAGGCTCAATGCTCACGTTGTTAGCTTCAAGCCTTTAGGAATATGGTAGATTGCACGAGCTACGCCAGCAGTGCGCTTTACACTATTCCAAAAGGCTTGAAGCAAATTAACGAGCATTGCACCTCTTTTTATTTTTAATAACTTATTACAACTCCGGACTTCTTCTCGTTATGGCAAAAGGAAGGAGGAGAAGAAGAAGAAGAAGAAGAAGAAGAAGAAGAAGAAGAAGAAGAAGAAGAAGAAGAAGAAGAAGAAGAAGAAGAAGAAGAAGAAGAAGAAGAAGAAGAAGAAGAAGAGAAGAGGACGAAGAACAAGAAGAAGGAGAAGAAGAAGAAGAAGAAGAAGAAGAAGAAGAAGAAGAAGAAGAAGAAGAAGAAAGAGGAGGAGGAGAAGAAGAAGAAGAAGAGGAAGAAGAAGAACAAGAAGAAGAGGAGGAGGAAGAAGGAGAAGAAGAGGAGGAGGAAGAAGGAGAAGAAGGAGAAGAGGAAGAAGAAGGAGAAGAAGAAGAAGGAGGAGGAAGAAGAAGGAGGAGGAAGAAGAATAAGAAGAGGAAGAAGAAGAGGAAGAAGAAGGAGAAGAAGAAGAAGAAGAAGAAGAAGAAGAAGAAGAAGAAGAAGAAGAAGAAGAAGGAGAAGGAGAAGAAGAATAAGAAGAGGAAGAGGAAGAAGAAGAAGAAGAAGAAGAAGAAGAAGAAGAAGAAGAAGAAGAAGAAGAAGAAGAAGAAGAAGAAGAAGAAGAAGAAGAAGAAGAAGAGAAGGAGAAGGAGAAGAAGAAGGAGAAGAGGAAGAAGAAGAAGAAGAAGAAGAAGAAGAAGAAGAAGAAGAAGAAGAAGAAGAAGAAGAAGAAGAAGAAAATAAAGCAGAAAAGAAATAACTATATAAAAAAATTACTCAAAAATAAATAGAAGAAAATAAATAATGCAGAAAGAAAAAAACTAATATAAAGCAAAAATATTCACAAAGAAACTAAATACGGCAAAAAAAACTACTCAGAAATAAATAGACGAAAAAAATAAAGCAGAAAAGAAATAACTATATAAAAAAATTACTCATTAATAAATAGAAGAAAATAAATAATGCAGAAAAGCAAAAAAAAATTAAAAAAATGTTGGGGCGCTGCCCGGTGGGCCTACAAGATAAATAATGCAGAAAAGAAATAACTATATAAAAAAATTACTCAAAAATAAATAGAAGAAAATAAATAATGCAAAAAAGCAAAAAAAATTTAAAAAAATGTTGGGGCGCTGCTCGGTGGGCCTACAAGATAAATAAGGCAGAAAAGAAATAACTATATAAAAAATTACTCAAAAATAAATAGAAGAAAATAAATAATGCAGAAAAGAAAAAAAATTAAAAAAAATGTTGAGGCTGCCGGTGGGCCTACAAGACCTAGGGTTTGCAAATGCAGGCCTGAAGGTCCAGAGGCTCACCGGCAACAAGGCCATAGTTAGCCCGAAGCTCGCTATATAGAGGAGTTCGAAAGGGCAGCCGCGGCTGGGTTTATAAACCAGTGCGGCTGCCCTTCGCTTCGGCGAGGTGGGACTAAACATAGTGCACCGCGGGTGGCAGCGCATGGCCTTTAGTACCGGTTGGTGGCTCCAACCGGTACTAATCGTTGCTTTTAGTACCGGTTGGAGCCACCAACCGGTACTAAAGGGCCTCGCTTCCGCCGCTTGGGTTGGCCAAATTGGCCTTTAGTACCGTTGGTGGCTCCAACCGCACTAAAGGCTCCCTTATATATATGGCACTTACGAAAAATCGTTATCGCCGCCACTTGTTCCACTTTTCTCGCGAGAGAGAGTCTCGCCGATCTCGCCGACGCCGCCGCGTTGCCGCTTCGCCGCCCGCCGCCGTCGTCGCCGCCGCCGCTACGCCGCCGTTGTTGCCCGCCCGCCGCCCGTCGTCATCGCCGCTACGCCCGCCCGCCACCGTCTCGTCTCGTCGCCATATCGCCGCCGCCGGCGATCAAGTCGCCGTCCCGCCGCCGCTGCCCGTCTCGTCGCCGTCCCGCCCCGCCGCCATTCGTCGCTGCCCCGCCACCACCAGACGCGCCTATATACGTACACATGCACACACACATACACACACGCACACACACACACACACTACACACACACAGACACACACACACACGCATACACACAGACACGTACACACACACACACACACACACACACACATACACACACGTATATACACACACACACACACACATTTTTTTACTTATTTTCTGTTTTCTATATATAATGTTTAGATGAATTAGAACTATCTAGTTTATTTTTAGAATGTTAATTAGAAATGTTATCATCGATGAATTAATATAATAACTTGTTTATTTTAGTAAATATAGTGCTTAGTTGAACTAGTTGAATTAATATATAGATCAACTAGTTTATTTTTAGAAGGTGCTTAATTAGTTGAACTTGTTGAATTAATATATAGAAATAGTTTATTTTAGAATATGCTTAATTAGTTGAACTTGTTGAATTAATATATATATAACTAGTTTATTTTAGTAAATGCTTAATTAGTTGAACTAGTTGAATTAATATAACTAGTTTATTTTTAGTAAATGCTTAGTTGAACTAGTTGAATTAATAGATTTTTGTGTTAATAGATTTTTTTCTGTTAATAGATTTTTTTCTGTAAATAGATTTTTGGTGATATTATTATTGAATATGCATGTTTGGTGATATTATTGTTAATAGATTTTTGGGTGATATTTAGATTGTGTAATTAATTTTGTTCATAGAATTTTAATGATTTTTTGTTTATAGTATTTGGAAAAAGGAAAAAAGAAGAAGTAGTTTATATATAGTTGAACTAGCTAGTTGATTTAATAAACTAATTTATTTTACTATATATAGAAGTAGTTTGTTTTAGTAAGTACTACTTATTTATTTATAGTAAGTGCTTAGTAGTTGAACTAGATAGTTGACTTAATTAATAAAACTAAATTATGAACGTAGGCGGAAATGTCGTTCTCATTGACTACGAAAACCGCCTCGGGAGTGCGATCGGTGCCACGACGACCGAGGTATCTCATGACAGTTCATTGAGCTGGACGAAGATCGGCGCTTCAGATTAAGCTCGAGGAGACCTGCGATGTTCATACGGATGCATACGCATTTACAATAGTTTTTTTCGTAATTAAGCACGACTTCAACTATTTTAACGTGTATTTTTCATCTTTTCCAATTCGATTAGCTTATCCCATGCTTTGCAAGACGCTATGTCTTGGAGAGGATGGATTTTGAAGACCATGAAAATTTCGAAACCAAAAAAATTATCCTAAGTACCGAACATGGTGTGGATTTTCAAGTAAAGCTGTACAATGGTCAGAGTGTAATCCATTTTGGTTGCAAAAATTGGGATGCATTTTGCAAGATGTATGGTCTTGTTAAGGGTATGCTTGTCACCATGGATCTTGGTGATCCTACAATCGAGACAGAGACACCTTCGATTTGGGTCTTTGTGGATACACCTCCAGTTCTTCCCTCATGTGAGCTAAACATAGTGATTAAGTAATTTATATTGTTTATTTCAAAATATAATGTTGACAACTTATCTCCATTGACAGCTTATTTTCATTCTTCAAAGAATGTGCGGAAGATGGTAGATGAACGCATTACACTCAAGGCTCGAATTAACTTATCAGAGAAAATCATCCGGCCGGATTTTGTACTGATCTTGATAAATTACAATATCTACAATCAAACTCCTCAATATTATGGTCAATACGCGCCACTAGTGCACGTGTTGAACTACTGTAACTACCATGGAGATACCTGGTAAGATTATTTTTACTATTACAACATCCGTGCATCTTTTGCACACTTCTAAAACTAGTACATCATTGCTAACTACAAAGTTATTATTATGTTTTTCAACAGATAATCCCGAATGATTGTGTGCCTCATCCGATGTATACGCTGGTAGCCTTCATGTTTTGAACATACGACCAGGTCGTCCTCTGAATCTCAACTGTCCATACCGGTTTCTAAAAGAAGTGGAGACATAACAATCAAAGAATGGAAAAATGTATGGACAGTCGTAAGGAGCTTCTTGGAAGCAATAAGCAGCGAAAGGCAAGAATTGGAGACAGGATGATCGCCATTCTTCATAATGGAGAGTCAGGGTCTATATTGTTTTATGCTATTTTACCTTAAGGGTGTTTAGGTCCTACCGACATCGATGATCATGTGCTAAGAACAATTATGTAGGGTTGGGTTCGATGACTATATATGAGGATGATGATCGATGACTTATTATTAATAACGAGTAGAAGTTGTATGATGATGCATGATTAGTAGGACTTGTTATTGTATATATATGATGATGTAATGATGCAAAGCATGCATGAGCATGTTATATCTGCGGATGCAATGAACATAGCAGCAACGTTGATAAACAAAGCATGCATGATGTATGATGCATAACGTGTACAATGTGTAGTATCGTAAAATACCAGCAAACGAAAAAGAATTAAAATGGAAACATAAAATTAAATGAAAAAAAAATCATAAAACTAAAAACCCACCAAAACTTATAGTACCGGTTGGTATTACCAACCGGTACAAAAGGGCTCCAGGCCCCCGGAGCTGGCTCGTGCCACGTGGTTGCCCTTTAGCACCGGTTCGTGCTGAACCGGTACTAAGGGGGGGGGGCTTTTAGTGACCATAAATTAGTGTCGGTTATGTAACCGACACTAAAGGGCCTTACGAACCGGTGCTATTGCCCGGTTCTGCACTAGTGCACCATGACGTCAACAGGGGTAGTCTTGGTCTAACTGGAAATTCTACTGCTCGTCCGAATCTACAGGCTACGTGAGACGACACTAATTTGAGATGAATGTACACGGTATGGTTAGTTCTGGCAACACCGATTGAATGGCGTAGAGCACTGGCGCCGGTGTGGCTGTTTAGGAAGACGGTGAACTTGTAATTCTTTGTCACGTGTTGTGAACAATCTCATTTTCTATTGTCATGGTGATTCTACCATACAAGTTGTGTCAGGTGTGTAATGTTCATGAACGTAGCATGTACAGTATATTGTTTTAGAACTACCGCAGGTAGCATGTACAGTTTGTGTCACTGATAGCGTATTTTAAGCTTGAGCACCTGGGTACGCCCACTTGTCACTGCGGCTGTCGACTTGCGTCGGGTATTCGGCTGTGCAAGTGGACATGGCAGATGGGCAACATTGTTTTCTTTTCCCTTGCGGACATGGCATAAACAGTAAATCCCAAAACAATAGAATTTTTGGGATTCTGCATTTTGGAGCACTCGTTTTTGTTCTTTTTGCACACTCTACGGCTGATTTTGCAGCATGTTAGAAAACTAATTGATGTTCATACGAAAAAAACATTTTTGTATTTTTGTATTTTTTTGTAATTTACAATTTACGCGGGTGCATTTGAGTTTGAGATTGTAGGTACCCCGTGTTGACATGCAAGCAGTTTGCCGTCCTGGAAGATGCCCCCCTTGGACGATTGCTGGGCGAGAGGGCACAGTGCACCGCACAACAGCAGGTTATTGAAATGTTTTCCTGAGTGATCAGTTTGCTAGTTATCGTGGCTGCGTTTTTACTATATTTTCCTTGGCGAGCATTGCGACTTCTGTGGCCTGTAAGAAAAGTGGCATCCATCAATTGGCCCTTTACCGTAAGAACTAATGGTAGATTAATCGTAGTGCTCACATCATGACTGTGCAAACCATTTGTGCCGGATAGAGGCGGCGGTGCCATCGCCATGCATGGCCCCACGACCATGCATGCATGAGAGCGATCGGTGAGCTCACCCGGCTGAGTCACGCCGATGACGCCCCGACGTCGCCTTACCTAGCCTCTAGCCGGGCCTCGCACGCGCTCGCCTCCTTGTTCCTCGCCACTTCCTCTTGCTTTTGCCCCCATCTTCCCACCGCGCGTCCAGCACGCCGATAAAAACTACGGCACGCTAACCCTACCGACTCTACTACTCTGCATTCTGTAGCACCACCAGCAGCTTCGCCTGCTCTCTCTGTAGGCTGTAGCTGTCATGGCATCTTCAGGGGGCGGGCGCTCACCGGCGGCGGTGGTCTTAGGCGACCTGGTGGATGTTCGCGACCGCGTGGCGATGCTGCATGTTGTGATCGATCGAAAGAGAACTCAAACGCGCGCGCGCACACACACGAGAGAGGTGAGTTTTGCGCTGCACACAACCTTGCAGCTTTTCTGGTTTTCTTCTCGTTTATTTAACCTCCGAATCAGCTAACTGAAAGATCCTACATTTGTGCCACGACCCAACTACTCGGACGTGCCATCCCACGTCCTAGGCCACGCACAAGGCATCGAGCTAACTACCTAGCTGCTATCCCGATCCAGCCGTGAACAAGCTCACGTGTGCATGGACCGGCTTATTTGCTGAAACTGAAACTAAAACGACTAGTTTGACAGGATTACAACAAATCACCACCTAATCCTGTCATATAAGACTCCTTTACTTCAGAGACACCAATCCACTGACGCAGCAGGCTGAATCTGACGCGTCCAAGTGCCTTGATGAGAAGGTCGGCAAGCTGCCTGTCAGTCCCAACGTGCTCGACCTGAACTTTTCCATCCTCGATGCATTCACGAATGAAGTGAAAACGTATGTCGATGTGCTTACTCCGATCGTGATGCACCGGGTTCTTGCCCAGCGCGATCGCTGACTTGTTGTCGATGTACAACTTCACCGCCATGGGTTCGCTGCCGGCCAGTTCGCCGTAGAGGCGGCTCAGCCAGACGCCTTGGCATGCCGCCGTCGCCGCCGCCATGTACTCTGCCTCACAGGAGGAGAGGGCAACGACTTTCTGCTTCTGTGATGTCCATGTGATCGGGCTGCCGTTGAGGAAGAACACCACCCCAGTTGTACTCTTGCGATTGTTGACGTCGCCGGCGAGGTCACTGTCGCTGTACCCCACCAGTTCGGCTTCCTCCATGGTCCTTCTGTAGCAGCATCCATAGCCAGAGGTCCCTCGGACGTAGCGGAGGATCTGCTTCACCGCCGCCCAATGCGGCGCGCCCGGCGCCTCCATGTGCCGGCTGACGATGCCGACGGCGTGTGTGATGTCCGGCCTAGTGTTGCAGAGGTAGCGTAGGCTCCCAACAATACTCCGGTACTTGGTGACGTCGATGCCGCCGCCAGTGTCGCCCTTGACCAGCTGCAGCCGGTGCTCCATGGGCGTGTGACTCGAGTTGCAGTCTTTCATCCCTGCCTGCTCCAGCACCTTTTCAGCATAGGTGCTCTGACACAGCGTGATCACGCCCTCACGCTGCTCAACCTCGATCCCCAAGTAATAACTCAGGAGGCCAAGGTCGCTCATGTCGAACAGATGATGCATCTGCTCCTTGAAGCTCTTGATTTCCTCCACGTCGGTGCCGGTGATCACCAGATCATCAACGTACACGCCGACCAGTAAGACGCCCGCTCCAGTTGCCCTTCGGTACATGGCGTGCTCCAAGGGGCTTCGTTCGAAACCCAGGTTGGTGAGCTCGCCGTCGAGCTTGGCATTCCAGGCGCGCGGGGCCTGGCGCAGCCCGTAGAGCGCCTTGCGCAGCCTGAGCACCTTGTTCTCGTTGTCGGGGTCGATGAAGCCGGGGGGCTGGTGCACGTACACCTCTTCGATCAGCTCGCCATTTAGGAACGCTGACTTGACATCCATGTGGTGGACTTGCCACCCGGAGTGCGCGGCGAGCGCGAGCAGGACGCGCACGGTCTCCATGCGCGCCACTGGAGCGAAGACCTCGTCGAAGTCCACCCCTTGTCGCTGCACGTATCCTTTCGTGACTAGCCTCGCCTTATGCTTCACAATGTTGCCAGCTGGATCCTTCTTGACCTTAAAGACCCACTTGAGACCGATGGCGACGTGACCAGGCGGGAGCGAGGCGAGCTCCCAGGTGCCGTTGCTCCTGATCGCATCCAGTTCATCCTCCATCGCGTGCCTCCAGCTGGGATCCCCTCTCGCCTCCTCAACGCTGCCTGGTTCTTCCGCAGCTAGCAAGCAGAGGTGGTTCACCTCCACCTGCTCTTCCTCCCAGGCGTCATCGAGCTCCTGCTCGATGCTGGCCATGCGCCTGTACCGTAGCGCAGCGCCGGCAGCTGCGTCATGCCGTCCAGTGTCATGCGACAGTGTCGTCGCCAAGTTGTGGGAGCGCAGGGCCGTCGTGACTGGCGTTGCCTGCGGTGGGCTGTCCGGCCCTGGTCCATCGGGCGCGGCGAGCTGCGGTGTCGCGCCCAGGTCGTGGTGCCCGCCGGTCGGCAGATCACGGTACACCACCTCAAGTGTGGCGTGCGGTGTAGGTGTCGTCTCGCCGCCGCCGTTCCAGTTCCATCTCCGGTGCTCTTCGAACACCATGTCGCGCGTGACGCGCAGCAGTTTCGTCGCCGGGTCGTATACCCGGTAAGCCTTGGCGCCGTCCTCGTAGCCGACGAAGACCATGGGCGTCGAGCGGTCAGCCAATTTGTCGATGCCGGGGCCGAGGCGCTTCACATGGGCAACACATCCAAACACACGAAGATGATGTACCTTGGGCTTCCGGTTATGCCACGCCTCGTACGGGGTTCGCCCATCCAGGCTGCGTGTGGGCGCGCGGTTCAGTAGGTAGACCGCGGTGCGCACGGCCTCACCCCAGAAGATCGCCGGCACGCTCGTGCTCTTCAGAAGACAACGCGCCATCTCCACCACCGTCTGATTACGGCGCTCGACGACGCCATTCTGTTGCGGTGTATACGGGGCGGTGGTGCAGTGTTTGATGTCGTGCTCGTCGTAGTACTCCCGGAACGCGGCGGAGTTGAACTCGCCACCGCGATCGGAGCAAAATGCCATGAGCCTCCTGCCAGGCGTTGCCTCTGCGAGCGCCTTGACCCGCTTGAAACGCTTGAACGCCTCGTCCTTGGACTTGATCACCTCGATCCACATGAAGCGACTATGATCATCGACCATTAGCAAAAAGTACCTGTTGCCGCCCGCCGTGGCTGGCTTGATCGGCCCGCACAGGTCGCTATGGACCAGTTCGAGCCCGCGCTCTGCACGGTACTTAGACGCCTGTGGGAACGGGACGCGGTGCTGCTTCCCAAGAGCGCACCCGTCGCAGAACTCCTCGACGTGCTCGATCGTCGGCACCCCCTCCGCCATGCCCTTCTCTGCGAGAGCGCGGAGTGAGCGAAAGTTGAGATGGTCGTAGCGTCCATGCCACAACCATGCCTCGTCCTGCATGACGGACAAGAGGCAGACGGGCGCCGCCATCTTTAGCTTGATGGTGTACAGCCTGTTCCTGGAGCGCGTCACCTGCGTGAGCAGCGCGCGGTCGTGGTCGAACAGCTCCAGCACGCCGCCCTCGACCACCGTCTTGCAACCGAGCTCGTCCAACTGGCCGAGGCTTATGATGTTGTTGCGCAGCCTCGGGATCAAGTACACGTCCGTGAGCGCGCGGTGACCCTTCTGGCGACTCTCGAAGACGATCGTGCCTCGCCCGCAGATGCTGACGAGCGATCCGTCCCCGAACTTGACCGTGCCCTTGATCGATTCGTCGAGTGTGGCAAACAGCTCTTTGTCGCTGGTCATGTGGTTGCTCGCGCCGGTGTCGAAGTACCACACCCCGGTGCCTGCATCCACCGGCACGACGTGGTCCTCATTGAGGTTCACGACCTCAGTCGCGCCCGGACTGTTTCCGCGGCTGCCGCTCGGTGTCAGCGCCGCGGCTGTTGGGGCGTCGTCGCGTCCGCAGCTTTCCTCCGGCGCCGCGTCGTCCGCGACCTCGTCGCACAGCTGAGCCAGCAAGATTGCCGGCTGGTCGTCCTCTCCTTGCGTGAGGTGGGCCTCCTCGCCGCCGTCACGCCGCTCCTGGCGCGGCTTGTAGCACTCGCAGGCGAAGTGCCCCCACACGCCGCAGTTGTGGCACTTGCCATTGCGCTTCGGTGCCCTGTCGCGCCCGCCTCCATTGTGCCCGCCGCCACGGCCATGACCGCAGCCGCGGCCACGGCCGCGTCCACCGTTTGCCCCGGAGGAGTTGCCGCCCCGCTCCTTGTCCTTCAGACGGGCGTACCACTCCTCTTCAGTGAGAAGTAGGCGGCCACCCGAGCCGCCGTCGTTGTTGTCCTCCTCCAGGCGTTCCTCGACGACGCGCAGCCGGCCGGTGAGCTCATCCACCGACATGGTCGTGACGTCGAGCATGGTCTCGATGGCGATGGCCACCTGAGAATACTTGGCAGGGACTACACGCAGGAACTTGCGAACAATTTTTACCTCTTCGAGTGTGTCCCCAAGCGACCGGAGAGAGCCGGCGAGCCCTGAGATGCACATGGAGAACTCATCCACCGTCTCGCCATCCCGGAACGAGATGGCCTCGAACTCCTTGCGGAGCTCCTGCGTGTTCGCCTCTCGGACGCGCTCAACGCCGACGCGCTGAATCTTGATGGTGTCCCACGCCGCCTTCGCCGTCTCCTTGGTGGCGAGCGACGCGTGCATCTCCTCCGGGGTGGAGCGCAGTATCGCCGCCAGCGCACTTCGATCTTCGTGGACCGAGGCATCCCCCGTCTCGACCGCGTCCCAGAGCATCTTCGCCTGCAGGTTCACCATCATGACCACGGACCACTGGGCATAGTTGGTCCGCGTCAGCATGGGCCAGACGACGTCGCCGCCGCCGATCTCCCTCGTGCTCTCTCGAACGACCACAGCACGCCCACCATGCCGCACAGGGCTCCGCCCGCGGCTCTGCGTGCGGGCGCGCAGATCCACCGGCGTCCCTGCCATCGCCTGCGCACCTCGTCCGCTGGCCATGGCCCTTGATCGGAGGCTCTGATGCCACTTGTTGTTATCGATCGAAAGAGAACTCAAACGCACACACACACACACGAGAGAGGTGAGTTTTGCGCTGCGCACAACCTTTCAGCTTTTCTGGTTTTCTTCTCGTTTATTTAACCTCCGAATCAGCTAACTGAAAGATCCTACATTTGTGCCACGACCCAACTACTCGGACGTGCCATCCCACGTCCTAGGCCACGCACAAGGCATCGAGCTAACTACCTAGCTGCTATCCCGATCCAGCCGTGAACAAGCTCACGTGTGCATGGACCGGCTTATTTGCTGAAACTGAAACTAAAACGACTAGTTTAACAGGATTACAACACTGCAGACCGTGCTGCAAGAGTCTTCGCCTGGGGCGACCGTGGAGGCCGGGGAGCTGGTGGACGGGATGGTGGCCAAGCTGTCGAGCGCCTTTTCGGCCGTTCTCAGCACCGGTGATGGCGGCGTGGCGTCGTCGTCGGGAGCAGGCCGGGGACTGGGCGGGAGGAGGAAGAGATCCGGCACGGCGTCATCCGGGCTGCACCGCCAGAGCAGCTCCGGGAGAAGGTGAAGAAACTCTAAAACCCTTTTATCAACCGTGTGACAAGTACTCCCTCCGTCTCAAAATTCTTGTCTTAGATTTGTCTTGATACATCCGTACTTAGGCAAATCTAAGACAAGAATTTTGGGACGGAGGGAGTACATGAGTAGCTGTAGTATCTCTTGGATGGGCTTCAGTAGACATGGGATTTGACAAATTATTATGGGCTTCAACATCCACTTTTGCAATTTGGCTGCCTAGTGGGAGAACTTTAAGCGCCAATGATCAGGGGACGACTTCTGATGACGGATTCCTGTGTTATCAGATTGATTGAAAAGTAGATTCACTCAAAAAAAAGATTGAAAAGTACTGCCACTAAGATTACTTCAGCATAAATGCAATGCATGGGTATATCAAATCATATATAGTTGGAAGTGCTAACTAATCCTATCTGTTATTCATGGCAGGATGAAGAGCCCTCTAATCAAGACAGTCATCGCTACGACGCTCGTGGATGGCAAGTCATGGAGGAAGTACGGACAGAAGCAGATAAACGACTCTACTAACCCGAGGTACACCATTTCGATATGTGGAGCTGTCCTAAGTACACTAGTAGAAAAGGGGGCAATGGTTCAAGCCGGTCCAGCCCATTAATCCCGGTTCAATCCAGAACCGGGACCAATGGGGGCATTGGACCCGGTTCTTGAGCCCCGGGGGCCGGCCGGGCCACGTGGGCCATTGGTCCTGGTTCGTCTGGACCTTTTAGTCCCGGTTGGAGGGACGAACCGGGACCAATGGGCCCCACTCCTGGCCCACCACCATTGGTCCCGGTTGGTGGCACAAACCGGGACCAAAGGCCAACCTTTAGTCCCGGTTCGTGCGACCAACCAGGACCAATGGTGTTGCCTATATATACCCCCTCATGAAAGCGAGCACTCCAAGTGCTCTGTTTTTTAAGGGCACGGCGAGGGGAGAGCTTTGTGGTGCTCTAGCTCACCTCCTATGCACACGAGGTGTTCGATGGAATGCCCGAGCCACACTACTTAAGCTTTCTCCCCTCCAAGCTCGACCGCCAAGCTCCATTTTCCTCAATATTTGTCTAGGTTTAGCGGTCCGTCACGCCCCGTCCCCGTCTTCACCGTCGTCGATCACCCGCGCCGATCTCATCGCCGGCACCACCGTGGTGAGCCTCTTGTTCTTATCTTCTTTCTGAAAGGAAAAATATTTTTACTTGTATGTTTAGATAGATACTTGTATTATTTTCTTACTTTTATTATTGCATCTTATATAGTGCGATGGTTTTGGTATCCGCCTACGGCCCTCGTCCTGCCTATGATTCGGATGTGGTATATATTATCTTTTCATAACTATTGGTTCATTTATTGTTTATGACAATTATGCCGACCAACGCGACATAGATTTTATTTATTTAGGAGGTTGTTGAACCGGAAATTCCAACCGACCCTATTGTCGAGAGGTTAAATTTAGTTGAAGAAGAAAACAATTTCTTGAAGGAAAAAATTAGAAAAATTGAGGAGGAGAAGATGATATTGGAGTTGCATGTTGCGGATGTCGTCGATGATCACAAGATCAAGATGGATGCAATGCGCTTGAAGATTAGAAAGATTAGAAAATATGCCATTCATACCGAGGCTTGGTATCATTATGCCGTTGGATCAGTTGTTACATTGGTTGCGATTATGATCGCATTTGTTTCGCATTGAAATGTTTTACATAGTTTCAGTGTATGGTTTAATTAATTTAGATGCTCTGCAGAGCTTTATGTTGTTAGATGAGAACTATGTATGTACTTTGGTTTTAATGTGATGATGAACTTCTATTAATTTGGTCACTTCATTATATAATGCACGCAGATGAACCGGCAATGGATGTACGGTTCAAGACACACCTCCGAGTACATTAAGGGAGTGCATGATTTTCTCGAAGTGGCTGAGGCAAACAAGGTAATGGTTTTATGTGTTGTCCATGCCCTATATGTGGGAATACGAAGTCTTACCCTGACCGGAAAATCCTCCACACCCACCTGCTTTACAAGGGTTTCATGCCACACTATAATGTTTGGACGAGGCATGGAGAAATAGGGGTTATGATGGAAGACGGCGAAGAAGAAGAGTACAATGACAACTATGTGCCCCCTGAATACGGTGATGCTCTTGAAGATCAAGAGGAACCAGACGATGTGCACGATGATGCTGCAACGGGCGAAGCTACTGAAGATCAAAAGGAACCAGACGATGTGCCCGATGATGATGATCTCCTCTGGGTCATTGTCGATGCAAGGACGCAATGCGAAAGTCAAAAGGAGAAGCTGAAGTTCGATCGCATACTAGAGGACCACAAAAAAGGGTTGTACCCCAATTGTGAAGATGGCAACACAAAGCTCGGTACCGTCTCGAATTTGCTGCAAAGGAAGGCGAGAATGTCAGGCTCGACAAAGGATTTGAGAAGCTACAAAATATTGAAGAAGAAGCTTCCAAAGGATAACGAATTGCCCGACAAGACATACGCAGCAAAGAAGGTCGATGCCCTCTAGGATTGGAGGTGCGAAGATACATGCATGCCCTAATGATCGCATCCTCTATCGCGGTGCGTATAAGGATCTGAACGCATGCCCGGTATGCGGTGCATTACGGTATAAGATCGACGAGATGACCCCGGTGATGTTGACGGAGAGCCCCCAGAAGAGGGTTCTGCGAAGGTGATGTGGTATGCTCCTATAATACCACGGTTGAATCGTCTGTTCGAAATGGAGAGCATGCCAAGTTGATGCGATGGCACGGTGAGGACCGTAGGAAAGACGGAAGTTGAGAGCACCACGACGGGTCACAAGTGGAGAAAATCGAGAGAAAGTATCGGGATGAGTTTGCAAGTGAGCCAAGGAACGATGATTTTCTTTAAGCGCGATGGCATTAATCCTTTCGGGAGCAGAGCAGCAATCACAAAGACTCGCCCGTGACTCTATGTATGTATAACCTTCCTCCTTGGATGTGCATGAAGCGGAAGTTCATTATGATGCCGTTCTCATCCAAGGCCCTAAGCAACCCGGCAATGACGTACCTAAGGCCATTAGTTGAAGAACTTTACAGCTGTGGAATGGAAACGGTGTACGACGTGGGATGAGCACAAACAGAGGAATTTAACCTAAAGGCGTTGCTGTTCGTGACCATCAACGATTGGCCCGCTCTCAAGAACCTTTCGGACGCATAAACAAGGGATACCACGGATGCACGCACCGCTTACTTGACATCGATAGTATATACCGCAAGCTGCGGGAAGAATGTGTACACGGGCCATCGCCGATTTTTTCCGACCAACCATCAATGTCGAAAGAAAGGCAAGCATTTCAAAGGCGAGGCAGATCACCGGAAGAAGCCCGCCATGCGTGCCGGTGATCACGTGCTTGCTATGGTCAATGATTTACACGTAATCTTTGGAAAGGGTCCCGCAGACTAGCTGTTACGAGTGACGCTGGGGACACGCACCCATGTGGAAGAAGAAATCTATATTTTGGGACCTATCCTCGAAAGACCTAGAGGTCCGCTCTTGATCAACGTGATGCACGTGACGAAGAACCTTTGCGTGAACCTGCTAGGCTTCTTGGGCGTATGGGAAGACAAAAGATACAGTGAGGCACGGAGGACCTGCAACGCTTGCACGAAAAAGACGGCATGCCTCCAAAGCAAGATGAAGGTCCTCGCCAATGATGTTTTACCAAAGAAGAGAAGGAAATCTTCTTTGAATGCCTGCTTAGTATGAAGGTCCCGACGGCTTCTCGTCAAATATAAAAGGAATAATAAATATGGCGGAGAAAAGTTTCGAACCTAAAGTCTTATGATTGCCACGTGATTATGACGCAATCGCTTCCGGTTGCATTGAGGGGCTTCTACCGAAAATGTCCGATTAGCCATTGTGAAGCTATGTGCATTCCTCAATGCAATCTCTCGAAGGTGATCGATCCGAAATCATACCAAGGCTAAGGAGTGATGTGGTGCAATGTCTTGTCAGTTTCGAGCTTGTGTTCCCACCATCCTTCTTCAATATCATGACGCACGTCCTAGTTCATCTAGTTGACAAGATTGTCATTCTGGGCCCCGTATTTCTACACAATATGTACCCCTTTGAGAGGTTCATGGGAGTCCTAAAGAAATATGTCCGTAACCGCTCTAGGCCAGAAGGAAGCATCTCCATGGGCCATCAAACAGAGGATGTCATCGGGTTTTGTGTTGACTTCATTCCTGGCCTTAAGAAGATAGGTCTCCCTAAATCGCGGTATGAGGGGAGATTTGGAAAAAAGGCACGCTTGGAAGGGACTCAATAATATGCAGGACGGATATTCTTGGTCTCAAGCACACTACACAGCTTCTACGAACTCTACCTTGGTGACCCGTATGTTGATGAACACAAGAATACCTGCGCCCAAACACCCGGAGCGGTCGACGATCGGATTACATGTGAACACATCAGGACTTTCAGCAGTTGGTTGGAAGCACGTATCAGAGGTGACAACACTGTTTGTGATGAGTTGTACTTGTTATCCAGGGGACCATCTTCGACTGTTATGATTTGGAAAGGATACGAGATAAATGGCAATACATTTTACACGATTGACCAAGATCAAAAGAGCACCAACCAAAACAGTGGTGTCCGCTTTGATGCAACAACCGAGAGGGGAAAGGACACATATTATGGTTACATAGTGGACATATGGGAACTTGACTACAGACATGATTTTAAGGTCCCTTTGTTTAAGTGCAAATGGGTCAATCTGTCAGGAGGCGGGGTACATGTAGACCCACAGTACGGAATGACAACAGTGGATCTGAAAAATCTTGGGTACACTGACGAACCGTTCGTCCTAGCCAATGATGTGGCACAGGTTATCTATGTGAAGGACATGTCTACCGCATCGAGAAAGAGAAAAGATAAGGAAGCGAATACATCATACGATGAGCCAAAGCGCCACATAGTTCTTTCTGTGAAAAGGGACATCGTGGAAGTGGAGGACAAGATAGACATGTCTCAAGATTATGAAAAGTTTCATGAAATTCCTCCTTTAAAGTCAAGGCTGACCAAAGATCCCGATAAACGATGAAGATTATCCATGGTTACAGCAAGAATAAGCAAATGACACAAGCGAAAAAAAGTGAAGACTTTCTCCAGAATTATTATGATGATACCATGCCAACTTTGTAATCGACGAGTATGATACCATTGTCCGTTTTGTACATGCACATGCTATGTGTGGGTCAATTTATGATACCATGCCAACTTTCAACTTTTTCGAGTTCATTTGAAATGCTTTAATGTCTTATGGTTCGCCTCGTAATAATTAAAAATAGCAACAATAAGTATTTTGTTGTAAGTAGAAACAAAATAAAATAAATAAAGCAAGAAAGAAAACAAAAAACAAAAAAGTGTTTTCAAATTTGAAAAGTAATGGCACTAACAGAAAGTTTATAATTTTCCTAAAACTAAAAGCAAAAAGAATTAAAAATAAAGCAAAAACAAAAGAAAATAAATAATGCAGAAAAAAACAACAATAAGTATTTTGTTGTAAGTAGAAACAAAATAAAATAAATAAAGCAAGAAAGAAAACAAAAAAAATGTTTTCAAATTTGAAAAGTAATGGCACTAACAGAAAGTTTATAATTTTCCTAAAACTAAAAGAAAAAAGAATTAAAAATAAAGCAAAAACAAAAGAAAATAAATAATGCAGAAAACAAAACAAAAAATGGAAAAAAATAAAAATAGCAACAATAAGTAAAGAAAAAAAAAAAAATGCCACCCATCGGGCCCACACGGCCCGAATACGACTTGAATCCCTAATTTGGCCTGTGATTCAGGCCCGATGAGGCCTAGAAGGCCCATCGAGCAAAGCAAGAGCTAGTAGGCCCGTAAGCCTCGCAATGGAGAGGAGCTCGAGAGGGTGCGCAACGGGCTTATAAACCATCGCGCCCTCTCAACTAGCGAGGTGGGACTAAACTTTGGCCCCGATCGCGGCAAAGACAGAGTTTGGTCCTTGGTGGCACCAACCGACTAAAGGGAGATGGTCCCGTTGGTGCCACCAACCGACTAAAGGTCAGCAGCTTCCCGCCTTTGGGCTGCCGAAAAGAGGCCTTTGGTCCCGTTGGTGGCACCAACCGACTAAAGGGATTAGTCCCGGTTGGTGCCACCAACCGACCAATGCTCCTTGTATATAAGTAGCACTTCGCAGTTTTGCGAGTTCATCGCCACCATTGCTTCCGACGACGCCGAGCACATCGTCGCCGCCAGTTGCCCCGCCGCCCGCCGCCGCCGTCACCGCCGTCGCCGCTCGCGCCGTCGTCGCCGCTGCCTCCCGAGCCACAAGACGCCATCGTCGCCGCCAGATGCCCGTCGCCGTCGCCCGCCTCTGCCGCCCCTCGCCTCGCCTGCCACCCGCCGCCACACGCCCACTGCTAGGAGTTGTGCCACACAAGCACTGCTCTGCTTTTTTTTCATTTTTATTAGTTTAATTTTTTTGTTCAATGTATATATATATATGTGTATGTATGTGGCTATATATATGCGGCTCTGTTTTTTTTCATTTTATTAGTTCAATTTTTTGTTCATATATATATGTATATATATATATATATAATGTATATGTGTATGTATGTGGCTATGTGTATGTAGATGTTCAAAAATTGTTCAGAGCATGTTTTTGTTCATATATGTATTTTTTGTTCATATGTGTATTAATGTTTTCATATATGCAAAAGATAGATTTTTAGAAAAGTTAGGTTTTTTTTTTCTGTTCATAGATTTTTTTGGTGATATTAATTATTGTAGAATATGCAAATGTTTGTATATTCATATGAACAATGCATTAGGCAAAACCTTTGTTTTTTTTCAAAATTTTCTATTTGAACTTTTTTTTAAAACAAGCAATACTAAAAGAATGAGAGGAAAAAGGAAAATAAGAAGAGGAAGAAAGGATAAAAGGAGGAGAGGAAGAAGAGGAGAAATAAATAAGAAGAGGAAAAAAGAAGAAAATTCTTCTATTTTTTCTTCTTTCTCCTCTATTCCTTTCTTCTTCTCCTCTTTTTTTCTTCTTTTTTTTTCTTCTTCTTCCTTCTTCCTTCTTTCTCTTTTCTTCCTTTTCCTTAATTATTTTCCTTTCTCGAGGGAGAAGAAGAAAAAGAAGAGGAGAAGAAGAAAGAAAGGAATAGAGGAGAAAGAAGAAACTTCAACACAAGCTAGGGGGTGGTACCGATACCCCCTCCCCGATAACTCTCGAGGACACCCAAACCCTAGAGAGAAAACGATGTTGGTCTCCTACCCCCTCCCGCCGCGCCCCTACCCGACAAATTAACTCTCTAGAGGCCACCCAAATTTATCAAGTTAAAAGAGCGTTGTCGTCGAGGCCACCCCAAACCCTTGAAGTGTTGTGTCGAGGCGACCCCAAACCCTAGAGAAGCAGCGTCGAGGCCACTAACATGATTCCTTATTGTGATTAGCTAGCTAGTTCTACGTTTGCCACTAATATATATATATATATATATATAGTAACACTATTCTGATCATGGGATCAGAATAACTATTCTGATCACAGCGGCTCTATAAGGGCCCGATGGGTCTCTTCCCGAACTCTCGAACCGGGGAGTGACAGAAAAAATAAAAAGCCCACCCCACCTCCCCCGTCCCGATCTAGCACATTCCCCAGATCCACCCCGATCAACCCCACCTCCTTGATCCACCTCCCACACCTCTCGCCCCCACGCCGGTGACGTGCCCGCCGCCCCCATGCCGCCCGCACCCCGCCCCAACCGATGCCTCCGGCCCAGGCTCAAGACCCCACCCCACCTGGCTGCCGCCGGCAAGACGCCGCTTGCCTGCACCCGCCCAAATCGCTGCCCCCGACGGTGGTCCCGCACGCGCCTCTGCCGGGCCCTGCCACCTCCACCTCCTCCCGGTGCTTCTCCTCCATCTCCGGCGTGCTTGGATATGGCGACGCCAGCGACCATCGGTGGTCGCCCCCTGGCTGTGTTAGTTGCCAGATCCGCCGGCCGCATACAGCGCCGCCCCATCTTCCTCCTCCGTCGGGCCCTGCCACATCCGCCGGTGACCACCACTGCACTCGCTGTCATGTGCGGACTGCAGCGATGGTTGGGTCCGGCCTTCCCCCTCCCCCGTGTCAGCGCTGTTATTCTCGCCGTGGATCTCCTGGGGCTTCGGTTCCACGATTACCACGCCATTCCTGATCGATGTGTATAGGACAGGCTTTTCGAACAGTAAAAAATGTATGGGTTCTGTAAGATAGCATTCTTGTTTTAGGTTGCTATGAATGATGCGTTCTAAATTTAGACTCGGATTCCATGGATCGGTTTGCCTATCTGGTCAATTAGCCATGCCCCATTACAAATTTTGTTTGCAGGTGTAAGTATTCTCAACGGGGATTTTGACTGCTATGAGTGGCGTTGTTTGATTTCAGGATAGCTCTTCTCGCGACACAATAGTACGAGAGTTGTTGACGGCATGTGTGCTTGTGTTTTTGTCATAATTGATCCTGGTCTAACTTCATGCGAAAAAGGTTGTTGAGGATTGGAATGGATTTTATCTGTTTCTATACGTTACTCCCTTACTAACACTTTTTTTTTGAGGGGTGCCTTACTGATACTTTGATAGAGGATTAGCGCTCATGGGTTCTGTGTGGGAGGCATGCGTGCATAGCACATGCAAGTTTGATTATTAAAAATTCAGAAGTTCATAAAAAGAAAGTGCAAACAAAAACAAAAATTGCTTTAGGATAAAAGCATGAAGTTCAATTTTGGAAAAAATGCAAATTTAAAAAACTAAATGGTTTTAGGCAAAAGAAAGAAGTATGAAGTTCAATTTTAAAGGAAATGCAAACAAAAACAAAAACATTTGTAGGAAAAAAAGGAAAACTCAATTTTTTTCCGTTCCTATGAAAAAAAGAAGTATGAAGTTCAATTTTTGAAAATTGTTTGATGTTTATTTGAAAACCATATTATTTTAAAAGTCCAAATTGAAATAACAAAAGAAGTCCGAACTTTATTAAAATTAAAAACAATTCTTTACTCGAAAAATAAAAATGTGAAATTCAAATTCAAATAACAGAGAAGTTTTAAGTTTATAAACAACTCAGATTTTTCTCTAGTTATTGAAGAATAAAAATGAAGAAGTTCAAATTAAATTAAAAAGAGTAACTAAAAGTTAAAAAGAATAAAACGAAGAAGTTCATATTAAAATAACGTGTAGTTCAATGTATATTAAAAAAATGTAATTTTCCTGTTTTTTAATAATTAAACTACGAAGTTTGATTTAAAATGTAGAGTGCATTGTTGTTTATTACACAGCTTCGATTTCTCCCGTTACTAAAGTACAAACAAGAAGTTCAATTTCAGATATTAGAGTAGTTCGACATTTATTCACCAAGAAGAATGAACCATGAAGTTCAAATTGAAAAAAAAGATTAAGAAATAAAACGAGGAAGTCCATATTAAAAAGATGGAGAAGTTTCATGATTATAGAAAACTCAGATTTTCCTTATTATTAAAGAATGGAAACAAGAAGTTCAAAAATAAAATAACAAGAAGTTCGCCTTTTAAAAATAGATCGCTTCACAATTTCATAAAAAAGATTAAGAAATAAAACCAGGAAGTCCATATTAAAAAGATGGAGAAGTTCGATGATTATAGAAAACTCAGATTTTCCTCGTTATTAAAGAATGGTAACAAGGAGTTCAACTTTTAAAAATAGAACGCTTCAAAATTTCATAAAAAAAATTTAAGAAATAAAACAAGGAAGTACAAATTAAAAAGATGCAGAAGTTTGATGATTATAGAAAACTCAGATTTATCTCGTTATTAAAGAATGGAAACAAGAAGTTCAAAATAAAATAACTTTTAAAAAAGTTGTTGCTAGAAGTTCAAGTGCTCTGTCCGAGGAAGTTCAAAAAATTCTTGTGAGAGAGGTTGAACAAAAATACATGACAGAAGTTCAAGATGAAAAATAGCGGGAAGTTCAACTACTACACGAAATGCGTTTCTGATAGGAAAATAAGAACAGAAAACAAAAAGCTTAAATGATTTTGTTGCTAGAAGTTCACATGCTACTCCCGGTGAAGTTCGAGATCTCTAGTGTGAGACGTCCGACCTTCAGTTACATGTAAAATAGGCAAAAAAGATGTTTTACGCATTCAAAAATATATTTTGAACCGTTGCGAGTATGAAAAAATCATCAACACAAAAAAGTTGCGTGTTTTTAATAGCTTTCCATCGGTATATCTTTTGCTCAATTACAATAAGTGGTTTGAGAATTACGGGCGAAAAACATCACGTCAAAAAACAGAGTGAAGTTCAAACAGACATGCTCCAGAAGTTCAACTACTTCACGCAGTGTATTTCCGTTCACGATGAATGCAGAAATCATGATCTCGCCATTTTCTAATTTACCTCGAAACGACGGTAATATCATTTGTGTAAGTTCAAGTCCTTGGTCGGAGAAAGTTAAAAAAAAACTATTGTGAGAGACGTTTGTACAAAAGAAATATTATTTGTGTAACACTTATGAATTGATCAGAAAATTACAAACAAAAATACGTCCCACAAGTTCAACATGAAAACAGCAGAAAGTTCAACTACTACGCTAAATGAATTTCACATGAAAAACTTTCAAAATCGTCGCGAGTATGAAAAAATGATCAACACGGGAAAGTTGGGTGTTTACAGCAGCTTTCCATCGGTATATCACCCGCTCAATTCCCATGAGTGGGATGGAGAGCTACGAGCAGTGGATGAAGATCTACAAGAAAAAAAATCACGTGAAAAACAGAGTGAAGTTCAGGTACACGCACCAAGAAGTTCAGTTCTTCACGCGGTGCATTTTCAAGAATGCTTTCATGATGAGGCAGAACGAATGATCCCGCCGTTTTCGGAATTAATTGAAAACGGCTAGGAATCAGAGAAAACCATCAACATGAAAAATTTTCGCATTTTCCGTAGCTTTTCTACGGTATATTAATTTCCCAATTCCGATAAAGTTTGTAGAAATTACGGCAAAAATACATTTTTCACCATTTTCAAAACTGACTTAAAACCGTAAAGAATTGGGAGAAACAATACATACCAAAAAGTTTCGCAATTGTTCACCATATCATTTGCTGCATTCGGACGAACGGTTGAAAAATTAGTTCGAAAATACGAACTCGGTAGGACTTGGACCATTTTCTAAATTACTCTTAAATCATTCAAAATTGAAAAAAAACTTTCAAGATGAAAAAGTAGCGCATTTTCATAAGCTTTCCAACGCCATATCATATGTCTCCATTGGATTAGCCGTTTAGAAATGACATCGAAAAAACGAACTCAGCCGTTCGGTTTACGAAATTTTACGTTTTTTTCAAATTACTCTTTAACCATAGGGAATTAGAAAAAACTTTCAACATGGGGAAGGAGCGGTCTTGCAGCAGCTTTTCAACGCCATATTATATGTCTCATTCCGATAAACGGTTTAGAAATGCAATTGAAATTACGATTCACATTTTTAGTGTGAAGAAAAAATGGTTTTCAAAACTGCTCTTAAACCGCTTAAATTTTGCAAAAAAATTAACTTGGGTCATGATATTCGTGTCCTTAGCTTTCCAACGGTATATCGCAAGCCCCGTTTGGGCAATGTTGGCGGAAGTTCAACCGAGTTCACGGGGAAGGTCAAGCGCGTTACTCAGGCAGTAAAATCGCGAAAAACGCGAGTTCTTCACGACCCGAGTGCAAAATCCTCCTATGAGCGAGATTCCTATCTAAAACGAGTATTTAGTTGCTAAAAATCGTTTGAAGATTACACCTACATCACATGGAACATGGCTAACCAGAAAAACTCGCGGTAGAAGTCACGGTTGCGAAGATAGCCTGAAGGTCGGGCTCGTACAGAGAGAAGTTCAGGCGCGTTACTCAGGGCAGTTCAGGTTGTGATCAGAATATTATTCTGATCCCGTGATCAGAATAGTGTTTATGTGTGTGTGTATATATATATATATCCATCTGTACCATGTTTGAATAATAATTGACATGTTGTAAATATTTGCAGAAACTATGGAGCACTCCCGAGACGAAGAAATAGAAGCGATGTTGGAGGACATAATCGCAAATGGAAGTGATGATGTTCGTCATTTCTCATCGACACCGATGGTCACCGGAAGGATTGGATGAAGAAGAGGGCTATGTTTATGATGGCTTCACCCATTAATGCCGGTACAAGAGGAGGACTATGTTCATGATGGCTCCGTGACACAATGGAGGTACAAGGAGATCTGGCCGATCTTGCTTCCGGTCACCAAACCGAGTCCGCCAGTATATATATATTAGTTAAGCCCGTCTTGACTAGTTAATTGATGCATCCATTGTTTTGGTATATGTACACATATTAATTATCGCCGTCTTTCTTCCTTATAATTTCTAGCCCTCCGGATCGAGCACAACTTCGTAAGGAGACGAGCCCGAAGAAAAGTTGAGCCCGGATGAAAAGTTTGAGATCATAGAAATCGCTACCGACGGTGAACCGATTGAACCCATCCGGACAAGGAAGGCATTTTCGCTTTCAAGTCAAGGGTTCTTGTTAGGGACAAGATCCCGATCAAGATCCAAAGAATGGTATAAGCTCATAAGGATGAAGACCCCGAGGTGTCTTATGTCAATGATATGCGTAAAGAAGATCCTTGGACCGAAATGAAGGCAAATTTCACCCTACCGCCAGAGGAGGATCCGGAGAAGCCGCTTAAAGAGCAATTAATCAAGTCTTGTGCTCTTAAGAAGATGGCAAGCCTAATGAGGAGGTGGAGGAAAGAGCTGAACCAGTTTGTCGAGAAAAAAGACACCGAATTATCGGCAAATATGAGAAGATCAAAGATCATCGCCCGCATTTGTGGCCCACAAGACATCGAAAAGAGTAAGAAGATGTCGGAGACAAACAAGAAAAATGCTGCGAAGAAGAAGCTTCACCATCGCACGGGTCGTGGCTACCTCAAAGCCCGACCTAAGTGGTCCAAGGCTGAGCATGATCTGCTTGAAAAGGGAACGAACCGTAGACAATGCGCCGCTGCAGACCGTTGCCCGACTTGGTTCTTCGGGCTGGCGGAACCTTGGACCCTATAACAGGAAGTGTCGGTGGACGGATGAGCAACTGCAAACACCACCAAGAACCTTCGACACTACATCGATGCAAAAGAATGAGGGACGCTCCTTCCAAACAGGAGAAGGACGAGCTCACAATGGCCCTTGGGAATCCCGAGCACCTGGGACGGACACGAGGCACGCCAGCTCCATTCCATGGAAGGTTGGTTTTCGGACGCAGGGGTTACAAAACCCACGAGAGGAGGAAGAAACCGGAGCAGACCAAATGCAAAGCGCCGCATTTAAAGGGTAATGGGGCTAGAGGAACGAGAAGAGGTACGAAGCAGCGGATCGCAACAAACGACCGCCAAGCTTCCCCGGTTACCCGCCATCTCGGCGAAGAAGCAGCGTGGCTTCCACCGAGCTGCTTCAGCGGAGCATGTCTTGACGGCTCTGCTAGCTATCCCGTGGATGGTATCACGAGTCTCAAAATTGCCACATTATGGCGCGATGGATGAATTTGAAGGTCAAGGCGGTTGTTGGCCAAGTTTATCCTAGTGGACCCGCACTACTTATCACCGATACCGATTCCGTATGATTTGCTAAGGTGATGGTGGATGAAATAACGGAGGGATTTGAGGACCTCGTGCTTGAGCACCCTACCGGTGAAGGGGAGACTAGGCTGGGTTCTGCTCTGAAGACTCCATGCCTATGGCGGAAGGAGCTCATCAACCTTCTGAATTGGACGCCTCTGCCTCCTCCTCCTCCTCCGGCGAGTCAAGGCACTCCGCCTCCTCCTCCAGCGAGTGACGATCAGGGCACGCGTGGTGGCACTCCGCCTCCTCCACCGCCTCCTCCTTCGGCGAGTGACGATCAGGGCACGCGTGGCGGCACTCCGCCTCCTTCTCCGGCGCGTGGCGGCACTCCGCCTCCTCCTTCTCCGCCTCGCCAGCAAGGGCGGAAGAGACCCGCCGCCGCCCCGGCTGCTCCGGCGCATCATAGTCCTTCTCCTCCACCTCGTAAGCAAGCACGAAAGAAGACAGACGCCGCAGCCGCTCCGTCTGCTCCGGCATCTAGCAGCACAAGAAGAGAGAGGGAATACAGATACGGTCCACCTCTAAAGCCTCTAGTGAAGTTACCGTATGAGATGACCAAGGAGGAAAACAATACGATCGTGCCCACGTGAAGGAGTTCTTTGAAGGGGTGAAAGCAAAGAGACATCCACCTCCGGAGGAGAAGGTAGATCCGATGAAAGCAAAGCGCACTCTCGATGCCCTTAGGAAACCACCAAAGTCTCCGCCGAGAACCAACTATGAGCGCATTACTGAACAGACATATCTCCAAGCCAAGTGGTCGGGAACTACTGTCAGTGACAAAAGGTCAAAAGAACAACGAGCAAAGGGGAAAAAATTGCCCAGCTCGGCGAACAAGCACAGCAATCGTGCCCCCCGCTCAATGTGCACTAGTAGAAAAAGGGTCAAACGTGCAGCACATTAGTCTCGGTTTGTATTAGAGCCGGCACTAATGTATACATTAGTGCCGGTTCCAACGGCTAGCCGGGCCGCTCTCATTAGTACCGGTTCGTGGCTAACCTTTAGCACCGGTTCATGCCACGAACCGGTACTAATGAGGGTGGTGGCAGGATGTTGTCAGTCTGGGCCCCCTCCAGCACCTTTAGTACCGGTTCGTGCCACGAACCGGTACTATAGGTCGACGATACATAAACCCTTCGTCCCACCCGAGCCACTCTGTTCTTCCCTTTCCCTCACTTCTCCTCTGTTCTTCCCCTTTCCCCTCGAGCTCCTCACAAATTTTGCCCAAAATTTTCAAGATTTGAAGGTCCCCATCCATTCAAATGATCACAAAGGTTAGCAACTTTGGCCTTTCAACTCTCATTGCTAGATTAGCTCTTCCCATGCTTTGTATAGTTACTAATTTGTGAGTTTAGTAATTTGGGAGGAAATATATATATGTGCTAGTATTTGATTTATATGCAATTTGAGGTCAAAAATTAACACTTAGTTTGCATATGTAGGTGTGGTTTACTTAGTGCCTTCTAAATCTCCGTCGAACCACCGCCGATCGCCTCACACTGTCTCCGTCACCGGCACCACCTTGTGGTGAGCCTCTTGTTCATGTAATTTTATATAAAAAATTGATGTTTATGTGATTTGGATATATAGTTAATCATGTAATAATTATCTTACCCGTACGTTGTTTGTTATACATAGTGCCATGGTTTTGATATCCGCCCCGTCGGCCCTTGTCCTTGTTATGATTCGGATGTGGTATATTCTCTTTAAAACTATTAGTTGCATTTCGTGTTTATGACAAATTATGCCCATCAAGTTGACATAGATATTTTTATCTAGGAGGTATGTGAACCGGAAATTCCAACCGACCCTATTGTCGAGAGGTTAAATTTAGTTGAAAGAGAAAACGAGTACTTGAAAGAAAAATTGAAAAGAATTGAGGGGGAGAAGATGGAATTGGAGTTGCATGTTGCCGATGTCGTCGATGATCACAAGATCAAGATGGAGAAAATGCGCTTGAAGAATAGAAAGATTAGAAAATATGCCATCGATAGTGAGGCTTGGTATCATTATGCTGTTGGATCAATTGTTACCTTAGTTGCGATCTTGATTGCATTTGTTGTTGCATTTAAATGCTTTAGCTAGAGAGTTATTTGTTTGTTGCATTTAAGTGTTGTATGAACTTTATGTATGAACTTGTATTAATTTGGCCTATTCGGTGTTGTGTAATGAAGATGAGACGGCAATGGATGTACGATGACCGATGCTCTCCCCAGTTCGTTGAGGGCGTGCATACTTTTACGCTATGGCCGAGGCAAACAAGCGGCGGATGGTTTTATGCCTTGTCCATGTGCTGTCTGTAAGAATGATCGCAATTACTCTACGTCAAGAACCATTCACGTCCACTTGTTTGAGTCCGGTTTCATGCCCCACTATAATGTTTGGACCAAGCACGGAGAAAGAGGGGTTATGATGGAAGACAATGAAGAAGAAGAGGACAACGACAGCTATCCTTGCCATGGGTTCCTTGAATACGATGATACAACAATGGGGGAAGAAGCTGAGCCGGTAATGCGGGAAGAAGCTGAGCCGGCAATGCGGGTGTTGGGGAACGTAGTAATTTCTAAAATTTCCTACGCACATGCAAGATCATGGTGATGGCATAGCAACGAGAGGGGAGAGTGTTCGTCCACATACCCTCGTAGACCGTAAGCGGAAGCGTTATGACAACGCGGTTGATGTAGTCGTACGTCTTCACGATCCGACCGATCCAAGTACCGAACGTACGGCACCTCCGAGTTCAGCACACGCTCAGCTCGATGACGATCCCGGACTCGATCCAGCAAAGTGTCGGGATGAGTTCCACAAGACGACGGCGTGGTGACGATGATGTTGATGTTCTACCGGCGCAGGGCTTCGCCTAAACTCCGCGACGATATGACCGAGGTGGAATATGGTGGAGGGGGGCACCGCACACTGCTAAGGAACGATCCGTATATCAACTTGTGTGTCCATGGGGTGCCCCCTGCCTCGTATATAAAGGAGGGAGGAGGAGGAGGCCGCCCTCTACTATGACGCCATGGGGAGTCCTACTCCCACCGGAGTAGGATTCCCCTTTCCTAGTCCAACTAGGAGTCCTTCCATGTATTAGGAGTAGGAGACAAGGAAGGGAAAGAGAGAAGGGAAGGAAGGAGGGGTGCGGCCCTCCCCTAGTCCAATTCGGACTAGGCCTTGGGGGCGCGCAGCCTGCCCTAGGCAGTCCCTCTCTTTTTCGCAGGCCCAATAAGGCCCAATACTTCTCCCGGCGAATTCCGTAACTCTCCCAGACTCAAAAATACCGAATCACTGAACCTTTCCGAACTCCGAATATAGTCGTCCAATATATCGATCTTTACGTCTCGACCATTTCGAGACTCCTCGTCATGTCCCCGATCTCATCCGGGACTCCGAACTCCTTCGTACATCAAAACTCATAAACTCATAATATAACTCATCATCGTAACGTTAAGCGTGCATGGACCCTACGGGTTCGAGAACTATGTAGACATGACCTAGAACTATTCTTGGTAAATAACCAATAGTGGAACCTGGATGCTCATATTGGCTCCTACATATTCTACGAAGATCTTTATCGGTCAAACCGCATAACAACATACGTTGTTCCTTTGTCATCGGTATGTTACTTGCCCGAGATTCGATCGTCGGTATCCAATACCTAGTTCAATCTCGTTACCGGCAAGTCTCTTTACTCGCTACATAATGCATCATCCCGTAACCAACTCATTGGTCACATTGCTTGCAAGGCTTATAGTGATGTGCATTACCGAGAGGGCCCAGAGATACCTCTCCGACAATCGGAGTGACAAAACCTAATCTCAAATATGCCAACCCAACATGTACCTTCGGAGACACCTGAGAGCACCTTTATAATCACCCGATTACGTTGTGACGTTTGGTAGCACACAAAGTGTTCTTCCGCTAAACGGAGTTGCATAATCTCATAGTTGTAGGAACATGTATAAGTCATGAAGAAAGCAATAGCAACATACTAAACGATCAAGTGCTAGGCTAATGAATGGGTCATGTCAATCACATCATTCTCCTAATGATGTGATCCCGTTAATCAAATGAAAACTCTTTTGTCCATGGCTAGGAAACATAACCATCTTTGATAAACAAGCTAGTCAAGTAGAGGCATACTAGTGACACTATGTTTGTCTATGTATTCACACATGTATTATGTTTCCGGTTAATACAATTCTAGCATGAATAATAAACATTTATCATGAAATAAGGAAATAAATAATAACTTTATTATTGCCTCTAGGGCATATTTCCTTCAGTCTCCCACTTGCACTAGAGTCAATAATCTAGTTCACATCGCCATGTGATTTAACACCAATAATCATATCTGTATATGATTAACACCCATAGTTCACATCGTTATGTGACCAACACCCAAAGTGTTTACTAGAGTCAATAATTTAGTTCACATTGCTATGTGATTAACACCCAAAGAGTACTAAGGTGTGACCATGTTTTGCTCGTGAGAGAATCTTAGTCAACGGGTCTATCACATTCAGAGCCGTATGTATTTTGCAAATATTCTATGTCCACAATGCTTTGCATGGAGCTACTCTAGCTAATTGCTCCCACTTTCAATATGTATCCAGATTGAGACTTAGAGTCATCTGGATCAGTGTAAAAGTTTGTACTGATGTAACTTTTACAACAAATTCTTTTATCACCTCCATAATCGAGAAACATCTCCTTAGTCCTTACTAAGGATATTCTTGACCAATGTCCAGTGATCTACTCCTAGATCACTATTGTACTCCCTAGCCAAATTCAGAGCAAGGTATACAATAGGTCTGGTACATAGCACAACATACTTTATAGAATCTATGACTGAGGCATAGGGAATGACTTTTTCATTCTCTTTCTATTTTCTGCTGTGGTCGGGATTTGAGTCTTACTCAATTTCATACCTTTGCAATACACGCAAGAACTCTTTCTTTGACTGTTCCATTTTGAACTATTTCAAAATCTTGCCAAGGTATGTACTCATTGAAAAACTTATCAAGCGTCTTGATCTATCTCAATAGATCTTGATGCTCAATATGTAAGTAGCTTTATCGAGGTCTTTTCTTTTAAAGAACTCCTTTAAAACACTCCTTTTATGCTTTGCAGAAAAATTCTACATCATTTCTGATCAACAATATGTCACTCAAATATACTAATCAGAAAGGCTGTAGTGCTCCCACTCACTTTATTGTAAATACAGGCTTCATCGTAAGTCCATATAAAACTATATGCTTTGATCAACTTATCAAAGTGTATATTCCAACTCCGAGATGCTTGCACCAGTCCATTGATGGATTGCTGGAGCTTTGCACACTTTGTTAGCATCTTTAGGATTGACAAAAACTTTCTGGTTGCATCATATACAACTCTTCTTTAATAAATCCATTAAGGAATGCAGTTTTGACACCCATTTGCCAGATTTCATAAAATGTGGTAATTGCTAACATGATTCGGACAGACTTAAGCATCACTACAGTTGAGAAAATCTCACTGTAGTCAACACCTTGAACTTGTCAAAAAAAACTTTTTTTTGCGACAAGTCGAGCTTTGTAGATAGTAACACTACTATCAATGTCCGTCTTCCTCTTAAAGATCCATTTATTTCTTATGGTTTGCCGATCATCGGGCAAGTCCACCAAAGTCCACACTTTGTTCTCATACATGGATCATATCTCAGATTTTATGGCCTCAAGCCATTTCGTGGAATCTGGGCTCATCATCGCTTCCTCATAGTTCGTAGGTTTATCTTGGTCTAGTAACATGACTTTCAGAACAAGATTACCGTACCACTCTGTGCGGACCGTACTCTGGAAGACCTCGAGGTTCAGAGTAACTTGATCTGAAGTTTCATGATCATCATCATTAGCTTCCTCACTAATTGGTGTAGGAATCACCGAACTGATTTCATGATGAACTATTTTCCAATTCGGGAGAAGGTACAAATTACCTTATCAAGCTCTACTTTCCTCCCACTCACTTCTTTCGAGAGAAACTCCTTCTCTGGAAAGGATCCATTTTAGCAACGAATATCTTGCCTTCGGATCTATGATAGAAGGTGTACCCAACAATTTCTTTTGGGTATCCTATGAAGACACATTTCTCCCATTTGGGTTCGAGCTTATCTGGTTGAAGTTTCTTCACATAAGCATCGTAGCCCCAAACTTTAAGAAACAATAGCTTAGGTTTACTGCTAAACCATAGTTCATACGGTGTCGTCTCAACTGATTTAGATAGTGCCCTATTAAACGTGAATGCAGCTGTCTCTAATGCATAACCCCAAAGCGATAGCGGTAAACCGATAAGAGACATCATAGATCGCACCATATCTAATAAAGTACGATTACGACGTTCGGACACACCATAATGTTGTGGTGTTCCAAGTGGCGTGAACTGTGAAACTATTTCACATTGTTTTAGTTGAAGACCAAACTCGTAACTCAAATATTCATCTCCACGATCAGATCGCAGAAACTTTATTTTCTTGTTACGATGATTTTCCACTTCACTCTGAAATTCTTTGAACCTTTCAACTATTTCAGACTTATGTTTCATCAAGTAGATATACCCATATCTGCTCAAATCATCTGTGAAGGTTAGAAAATAATGATACTTACCACGAGCCTTCATACTCATTGGTCTGTATACATCGGTATGTATTATTTCCAATAAGTCGGTAGCTCGTTCCATTGTTCCGAAGAACGGAGTTTTAGTCATCTTGCCCAAAAGGCACGGTTCGCAAGCATCAAATGATTCATAACCAAGTGATTCCAAAAATCCATCTTTATGAAGTTTCTTCATGCGCTTTACACCGATATGACCCAAACGGCAGTGCCACAAATAAGTTGCACTATCATTATTAATTTTGCATCTTTTGGCCTCAATATTATGAATATGTGTATCACTACGATCGAGATCCAACAAACTATTTTTATTGGGTGTATGACCATAAAAGGTTTTATTCATGAAAACAGAACAACAATTATTCTCTAACTTACATGAATAACCGTATTGCAATAAACATGATCAACTCATATTCATGCTCAACGCAAACACCAAATAACACTTATTTAGGTTTAACACTAATCCCGAAAGTATAGGGAGTGTGCGATGATGATCATATCAATCTTCGAACTATTTCCAACACACATCGTCACTTCACCCTTAACTAGTCTGTTTATTCTGTAACTCCTGTTTCGAGTTACTAATCTTAGCAACCGAACAAGTATCAAATACTCAGTGGCTACTGTAAACACTAGTAAGGCACACATCAATAATATGTATATCAAATATACCCTTGTTCACTTTGCCATCCTTCTTATCCACCAAATATTCAGGGCATTTCCGCTTCCAGTGACCATTTCCTTTGCAGTGTAAACACTCAGTTTCAGGCTATGGTCCAGCTTTGGGCTTCTTCGCATGAGTGACAACTTGCTTGTCTTTCCACTTGAAGTTCCCTTTCTTTCCTTTGCCCTTCTCTTGAAACTAGTGGTCTTGTCAATCATCAACACTTGATGGTCTTTTCTTGATTTCTACCTTCGTCGATTTCAACATCACGAAGAGCTCGGGAATCGTTTTCGTCATCCCTTGCATACTGTAGTTCATCACGAAGTTCTAGTAACTTAGTGATGGTGACTAGAGAATTCTGTCAATCACTATCTTATCTGGAAGATTAACTCCCACTTGATTCAAGCGATTGAAGTACCCAGATAATCTGAGCACATGCTCACTAGTTGAGCGATTCTCCTCCATCTTTTAGCTTTAGAACTTGTTGGAGACTTCATATCTCTCAACTCGGGTATTTGCTTGAAATATCAACTTCAATTTCTGGAACATCTCATATGGTCCATGACGTTCAAAACGTCTTTGAAGTCCCGATTCTAAGCCTTTAAGCATGGTGCACTAAACTATCAAGTAGTCATCATATTGAGCTAGCCAAACGCTCATAACGTGCGCATCCGCTCCTGCAATAGGTTTGTCACCTAGCGGTGCATCAAGGACATAATTCTTCTGCGCAGCAATGAGGATAAACCTCAGATCACGGATCCAATCCGCATCATTGCTACTAACATTTTTCAACACAGTTTTCTCTAGGAACATATCAAAATAAACATATGAAAGCAATAACGCAAGCTATTGATCTACAACATAATTTGCAAAATACTACCAGGACTAAGTTCATGATAAATTTAAGTTCAATTAATCATATTACTTAAGAACTCCCACTTAGACAGACATCTCTCTAGTCATCTAAGTGATCACGTGATCCAAATCAACTAAACCATAACCGATCATCACGTGAGATGGAGTAGTTTTCAATGGTGAACATCACTATGTTGATCATATCTACTATATGATTCACGCCGACCTTCGGTCTCCGTGTTCCGAGGCCATATCTGCATATGCTAGGCTTGTCAAGTTTAACCCGAGTATTCGCATGTGCAAAACTGGCTTGCACCCGTTGTAGATGGACGAGAGCTTATCACACCCGATCATCACGTGGTGTCCGGGCACGACGAACTTTGGCAACGGTGCATACTCGGGAGAACACTTCTTGATAATTAGTGAGAGATCATCTTAAAATGCTACCGTCAATCAAAGCAAGAATAAGATGTATAACAGATAAACATCATATGGAATCAAAATATGTGACATGATATGGCCATGATCATCTTGCGCCTTTGATCTCCATCTCCAAAGTACTGTCATGATCTTTATCATCACCGGCACGACACCATGATCTTCATCATCTTGATCTATATCAATGTGTCGTCACATGGTCGTCTCGCCAACTATTGCTCTTGCAACTATTGCTATCGCATAGCGATAAAGTAAAGCAATTATTTGGCACTTTCATCTTATGCAACAAAGAGACAACCATAGAGCTTCTGCCAGTTGCCGATAACTTCAACAAAACATGATCATGTCATACAACAACTTATATCTCATCACGTCTTGACCATATCACATCACAACATGCCCTGCAAAAACAAGTTAGGCGTCCTCTACTTTGTTGTTGCAATTTTTACGTGGCTGCTACGGGCTTAGCAAGAACCGTTCTCACCTACGCATCAAAACCACAACGATAGTTTGTCAAATAGACTCCGTTTTAACCTTCGCAAGGACCGGGCGTAGTCACACTCGGTTCAACTAAAGTTGGAGAAACTGACACCCGCCAGCCACCTGTGTGCAAAGCACGTCGGTAGAACCAGTCTCGCGTAAGCGTACGCGTAATGTCGGTCCGGGCCGCTTCATCCAACAATACCGCCGAACCAAAGTATGACATGCTGGTAGGCAGTATGACTTATATCGTCCACAACTCACTTGTGTTCTACTCGTGCATATAACATCAACGCATAAAACCTAGGCTCGGATGCCACTATTGGGGAACGTAGTAATTTCAAAAATTTCCTACGCACATGCAAGATCATGGTGATGGCATAGCAACGAGAGGGGAGAGTGTTCGTCCACGTACCCTCGTAGACTGTAAGCGGAAGCGTTATGACAACGCGGTTGATGTAGTCGTACGTCTTCACGATCCGACCAATCCAAGTACCGAACGTACGGCACCTCCGAGTTCAGCACACGCTCAGCTCAATGACGATCCCGGACTCGATCCAGCAAAGTGTCGGGATGAGTTCCGTCAAGACGACAGCGCAGGTGGCGATGTTGATGTTCTATCGGCGCAGGCTTCGCCTAAACTCCGCGACGATATGACCGAGGTGGAATATGGTGGAGGGGCACCGCACACGGCTAAGGAACGATCCGTAGATCAACTTGTGTGTCCATGGGTGCCCCTGCCCCGAGATATAAAAGAGGGAGGGAGGAGGAGGCCGCCCTCTACTATGAGTGCGCCATGGGAGTCCTACTCCCACCGGGAGTAGGATTCCCCTTCCTAGTCCAACTAGGAGTCCTTCCATGTATTAGGAGTAGGAGACAAGGAAGGGAAGAGAGAAGGAAGGAAGGAGGGTGCGCCCCTAGTCCAATCGGACTAGGCCTTGGGCGCGCAGCCTGCCCTAGGCAGTCCCTCTCTCTTTCCCAGGCCCAATAAGGCCCAATACTTCTCCCCGGCGAATTCCGTAACTCTCGGTACTCGAAAAATACCCAATCACTCGAACCTTTCCGAACTCGAATATAGTCGTCCAATATATCGATCTTTACGTCTCGACCATTTCGAGACTCCTCGTCATGTCCCCGATCTCATCCGGGACTCCGAACTCCTTCGGTACATCAGAACTCATAAACTCATAATATAACTGTCATCGTAACGTTAAGCGTGCGGACCCTACGAGTTCGAGAACTATGTAGACATGACCTAGAACTATTCTTGGTCAATAACCAATAGTGGAACCTGGATGCTCATATTGGCTCCTACATATTCTACGAAGATCTTTATCGGTCAAACCGCATAACAACATACGTTGTTCCCTTTGTCATCGGTATGTTACTTGCCCGAGATTCGATCGTCGCTATCCAATACCTAGTTCAATCTCGTTACCGGCAAGTCTCTTTACTCGTTACATAATGCATCATCCCGTAACCAACTCATTGGTCACATTGCTTGCAAGGCTTATAGTGATGTGCATTACCGAGAGGGCCCAGAGATACCTCTCCGACAATCGGAGTGACAAAACCTAATCTCGAAATATGCCAACCCAACATGTACCTTCGGAGACACCTGTAGAGCACCTTTATAATCACCCAGTTACGTTGTGACGTTTGGTAGCACACAAAGTGTTCTTCCGGTAAACGGGAGTTGCATAATCTCATAGTTGTAGGAACACTGTATAAGTCATGAAGAAAGCAATAGCAACATACTAAACGATCAAGTGCTAGGCTAACAGAATGGGTCATGTCAATCACATCATTCTCCTAATGATGTGATCCCGTTAATCAAATGACAACTCTTTTGTCCATGGCTAGGAAACATAACCATCTTTGATAAACAAGCTAGTCAAGTAGAGGCATACTAGTGACACTATGTTTGTCTATGTATTCACACATGTATTATGTTTCCGGTTAATACAATTCTAGCATGAATAATAAACATTTATCATGAAATAAGGAAATAAATAATAACTTTATTATTGCCTCTAGGGCATATTTCCTTCAGCAGGAAGAAGCTGAAGAAGAGGCACCAGATGAGCCCGTTGATGATCTAGGTCGGGCCATTGCCGATGCAAAGAGAAACTGCGCAAGTGATTTGGAGAAGAAGAAGTTGCAGCGCATGTTAGAGGATCACAAAAATTGTTGTACCCGAATTGCGTGAGGTGACAAGAAAAAGCTGGGCACCACAATCGAATTGCTGCAATGGAAGGCGAGAATGGTGTATCCGACAAGGGATTTGGAAAGTTGCTGGTAATGATAAAGGATATGCTTCCAAAGGACAACGAATTGCCGAGAGTGCGTCTGAAGCAAAGAAGGCTGTCTCGCCTCTCACGGTTAGAGGTGCAAAAGATACATGCATGCCCTAATTATTGCATCCTCTACCGCGGTGAGTACGAGGATTTGAACGCTTGCGGTATGTGGTGCATTGCGCTATAAGATCAGCCGCGATGAGCTCGGTGATGTCGAGGGCGGCGCCCGGAAGAAGATTCCTGCCAAGGTGATGTGGTATTCTCCTATAATACCACGGTTGAAACGTTTGTTCCAAAACAAAGAGCATGCCAAAGCGATGCGATGGCACGAGAAGACCATAAGAAAGACGGAAAGTTGAGAGTACCACGACGGGTCGCAGTGGAGAAAAGTCGAAAGAAAGTACGGAAGGAGTTTGCGAGATGACGCAAGGAACGTATGGTTTGGTCTAAGCGCAGATGGCATTATTCCTTTTGGGGAGCGAGCAGCAACCATAGCACCTGGCTCGTGACTCTATGTTTGTATAACCTTCCTCCTTGGTTGTGCATGAAGCGGAAGTTCATTATGATGCCGGTGCTCATCCAAGGCCCTAAGCAACCCGCAACGACATTGATGTGTACCTAAGGCCATTAGTTGAAGAACTCTTACAGCTGTGGAATGGAACAGGTGTGCGTGCGTGGGATGAGCACATGGGGAAGAATTTGACCTCAAGGTGTTGCTGTTCGTGACCATCAATGATTGGCCTGCTCTCAAGAACCTTCGGAGACGCACAAACAAGGGATACCGCGGATGCACGCACCTTTTGGATGATACCGACGGATATATTTGAATAGTTGTAAGAAGAATGTGTACAGGACATCGCCGATTTCTTCCGAGCAGCATCCCGTAAGAAAGAAAGGCAAGAATTTCAAAGGTGAGGCGGATCACCGGACGAAGCCTCGCCACCGTACTGGTGCTGATGTACATGATATGGTCAAGGATTTGAAGGTGATATTTGGAAAGGGTCCTGGCGGACAACCTGTTCAAGGACGCGGACGGACGCGCACCCATGTGGAAGAAGAAATCTATATTTTGGGACCTGCCATATTGGAAAGACCTAGAGGTCCGCTCCGCAATCGACGTGATGCACGCCACGAAGAATCTTTGCGACCTGCTTGGCTTCTTGGGCGTGTATGGGAAGACAAAAGATACACACGAGGCACGGAGGACCAGAACGTATGCACGGAGAAGACGGCATACATCGGGTCATGCAAGCTACGCTCTTACCAAAGAAGAGAAGGAAATCTTCTTTGAATGCCTGCTCGATATTAAGGTACCGTCGGCTTCGTCAATATAAAGGGAATAATAAACATGGCGGAGAAAAGTTCCGTAACCTAAAGTCTCATGATCGCCACGTGATTATGACGCAATCGCTTCGGTTGCATTGAGGGGGCTTCTACCGAAAACGTTCGATTAGCCATTGTGAAGCTATGTGCATTTCTCAATGCAATCTCTCAGAAGGTAATCGATCCAGAAATCATACCAAGGTTACGGAATGATTTGGTGCAATGTCTTGTCAATTTCGAGTTGGTGTTCCCACCATCCTTCTTCAACATCATGACGCACGTCCTAGTTCACCTATGCGAAGAGATTAACGTTTTGGGTCCTGTATTTCTACACAATATGTTCCCTTTGAGAGGTTCATGGGAGTCTTAAAGAAATATGTTCATAACCGTGCTAGGCGGAAGGAAGCATCTCCAAGGGCCATCAAAATGAGGAGGTCATTGAGTTTTGTATTGACTTTATTCCCGACCTTAAGCCGATTGGTGTTCTGAATCGCGGCATAAGGGCGCATCGGATGGAAAAGGCACGCTAGGAGGGGAACAAATAATATGTATGGACGGACATTCTCTCACTTTGCACACTACTACAGCTTCTATAGAATTCCACCTTGGTGGCTCAGATATGGATGAACACAAGAATTTGCTACGCTCCAAACACCGGGCGGTCGATGAGTGGATTACACGTGAACAAACCAGGAGTTTCGCCAACTGGTTGGAGACACGTACCATGCATGACACCTCTATTGAAGATGACCTGTACTTGCTATCCCAGTTACCATCTTGAATATAATGACTTTCAAAGGGCGAGATAAATGGTAATACATTTTACACGATCGCCCAAGATAAGAAGAGCACCAACCAAAACAGTGGTGTCCGCTTTGATGCGTAAACCAAAACGGAAAGGAAACATATTATGGTTATATACAAGACATATGGGAACTTGACTATCGATGTGGTTTAAAGGTCCCTTTGTTTGGTGCAAATGGGTCAATATGACACGAGGCGGGTAACGGAAGACCCGCAAGATGCGGAATGACAACAAGGATCTCAACAATCTTGCGTGCGCATTAACCATTCGTCCTAACCAATGATGTGGCACAGGTTTTCTATGTGAAGGACATGTCTACCAAGCCAAGAAAAAGAAAAGATAAGGAAGCGAATGCATCGTACGATGAGCCAAAGCGGCACATAGTTCTTTACGGGAAGAGAAACATCGTGGGAGTGGATGACAAGACAGACAAGTCAAGATTATGAAAAGTTTGATGAAATTGCTCCATTCACGGTGAATATTGACCCGAGCATCCCGTTAAATGATGAAGATTTTCCATGGTTACGGCGCAAAGGGACACACACGAAGAAAAGTTTCACACCCAAAGATCAGGATGTGATCGGCTTCACTATCATCACTTTCTTCGTGTTTCACACCCGGAGGGAATGTCTGTAATAGTTAGGGTAGTTATGTGTTTTGGCATTTGAAGCGAAGAAATTTTATCTGCAAACAAATTATTTTCATGCATTTACTGATTTTTTTCCAAATAAATGACCCTGAAATTGAAAAGCAATTCAAATGAACTCAGAAAAGGTTGAAAGTTGGCATGGTATCATAATTTCATACAAATAGCATGTGCAAGAAAGTAGAGAGGGTTACGGCAAAAACTGGATGCACTTCATGTACAAAATGGACAATCTCTTTCGAAGTATCAGGGTTTCCGACGAAAACTAAACTGTTACAAAGGCATTTCATTTTTTAAATAACCTAAGCATTACTAAATTGGATATAATGATAAAAAACACTAATATTAAACATAAGAAAAAGAATCACTGAAAAACTTTTTCAAAGTTAAGTTATTCACAAACTAGTGATTCACACAAATTTCAAATAATTCAAAATTTAAACTATTCAAATTTTAAATCTACCGCACTAACAGAAAGTTTGTAATTTTTGTACCTAAAGAAAAATATTCACAAAAACTCTAAATACAGCAAAAACAACTCAAAAATAAATAAAACAAAAATAAAGCAAAAACAAATTAAGAAAAAAAAAAGCCCGCCAAGCGGGCCAAAGCGGCTGCATCGACTAGCGACACAACATTTCGTTGGGCAGGGATGCAGGCCCAAGGCCCAAGAGGCCCACAAGGCGAGGAGGAAAGGTAGGCCCAGTGGGGCTGATTAGGAGAGGAGCTCGAGAGAGCTACCGCCTGGGGCTTATAAACCAAGTCAGGTAGCCCTCGACTAGCGAGGTGGGACTAAACTTCCGATCAAGCACTGCTAACAAGACTTCTTTAGTACCGGTGGTGGCACAAACCGGTACTAAAGGGGGCCTTTAATACCGGTTTGTGCCACCACCCGTACTAAAGGGGTCGCTTCCGCCGCTTGGCCTGGCCAAACAGACCTTTAGTACCGGTTGGTGGCTCCAACGGTACTAAAGGTGCCTTCTATATAAGAAAACACTTCAAAATTTCGCTTTCTCATCTCTCCTCTCGCTTCTTCTCCTCTGCACGTGCCGCCCTTCCCCTTCGCCGCTCCATATCCTCGACGCTTGCCGCCCGTCGCCGCCCGTCGCCGCCGCCGCCGCCTCGTCCCGTCGTCGCCGCCCGTCCCTTCCCGCCGCCCCTGCCCGTCGTCCCGTCCCGTTATCGCCGCCCGTCGTCGCCGCGCCGTCGCCGTCCACATGCTTGCGCCTGCGCCCCCTCGCCTAGCCGCCGTGAGCCGGTGGCACACACACACACATACATTTTAGTTATAGATTTTTCTGTTTTAAGAAATTGTTAGACATTTTCTGTTTTTAGAAATAGTTAGAATTGTTAGAATTGTTAGAAATGTTTGAAATTGTTAGAAATTTTTCTGTTTTTAGTTATAGAAATAGTTATAAAAAGTTAGAATTGTTACAAATTTTTCTGTTTTTAGTTATAGAAATAGTTATAAAATGTTAGTTATATATATAGAAATGTTATAATTTTTTTGTTTTTTAGTTATAGAAATATTAGAAATGTTATAGAAATGTTAGTTATATATAGCATTGTTAGAAATGTTATAGAAATGTTAGTTATATAGAAATGTTAGAATTTTTAGTTATCAAAATCCAATCATTAAAAAATGTTACTTTTTATGGGCATATAGCTAGTATTTGTTCTCGACGATGCCCGCCCGCATCCTCGCTGTCGACCCGTCCATGACGACGTCCAGCCGACCCATGTCCGGGACTGGCTCACTGGCTGGCACTGGGAGGTGCTGCTTGAGGGCGCGCCGCTTGACGAGGAACCCGACCGCGGGTCGATCGTCGACCACGATCTCGTTTGGTGGCGTTCACGTGGGCGATTTGATGCGGAGGGATCGGCCCGCGGAGGTGGTACGTCGCCGTGTCGTGGGAGGAGGACGAGCACGTCCATCGCTACATGGTTGCGTTAGAGGCGGCAGGTTCTCCAATACGTGGCGATATCTTGGGATCTCACTTCAGCTATGATCCCGTGAGGGTTCCTTCTCTTTGGGTGTCCACTGCCCGCGCCGGAGGAACCGCGAGTGTCCTAGATTCTTCTGTAGTATTCGATCTTTATTAGCTAATAGCCAGTGATATACTATTCAATATTATATATTATTCGAGACGATGTATTCGAATTATATCTATTATTCTGGACGATGTATTCGAGATTATATCTATTATTCGAGATTTGAATACTAAATTGTTTCATATTTCTTTTGGATTAGTTAAACAAAAGCTATGGCAGACAATACCGACAGAGAGGGAGAACAGACCATGTTCAATATGATACGCGGGGCAGATGATAATCAAAATGAAGAAGATTATGACGGCTCAATTTCTAAACAACACGGAGAGGGTGATATGATATTCGATCACGACGAAGTCATGAATGATTATGACGATGACGAAGAACATGATCCTGAAACAACAAACACCGACGAGGTATATATATTTATATAAGCGGGCATCCGGTGATCATCACATGTTTTAAATGACTTGAAGATATATTAACGAATCGATCTTTGTTCTTTCAGCCATCCGGATCGAGCAAATCTTCAGGAAAAAGGATTTAAACGAGGCCCGAACAAAAGTTGAAGCCGGGCGTAAAGTACAATATCGAGGCATGCGGCCCTCTTGGCAAACCGTTAGCGCCTAAGAAGATTGCGGACAAGTTCGTTCGTCGGTCACGGAGTTCTTGTGAAGGACCAACTCGATCAAACTTCATGAATGGAGAGCGCCAAAGAAAGCCACGTCCAGATGTTACTTATGTCGACAAGAATCAAAAGATCTGCTTTGGGATACTCTCATGGAACATTTCACCCTACGGATCATTTCACGAAGCGGATGTGCGAGAAAGTCAAAGAGGCTGCTCTTAAGATGATGGCGATCGCATTCAAGAACTACAAGAATGGTGAATGGAACAAGTACGTCAACGGAGGAAGGAAGACTCCAGATTCAAGGGAACACCGGAGAACCAACGTGATCATTGGGACTATTTCGTGAAATTCAAGGATTCGAATTAGCTAAGGAACGGTCGAGAATAAACAAGAAGAATGCCAAAAAGGATAAGTTCCATAAGTGGGGCGGTGGCTATCGGTGGCAATGCCTAAGTGGGATAAGTCCGAGAAAGAGATGGAGGATGCAGTGTCACTCCGGCTACTAAGAGCTGGCCCCTGTGGTTAGGACTTGGTTCTATGCGCATGGGGGAGTTGGACCAGAGAGGCAGCAATGTTTCGATGAGGGCAAGTCTGAAGGGAGCCGACGATGCGATACTTGTTGCAATAGAAGAGGCACGAACAGGGTGTTCCAGCCCAACAGAGAGACGATGAGCTTCTGCGTGCCTGGGAAATCTCGAACACCGGGAAGAACACGAGGCAAGGGCGCTATGCCGTGGTATGAGGGGTTTTCAGACTGGAACAACGACTACAGAACCCGTGTGAGAAAGAAGATTGCGGAGGAGAAGAAGAGGAAGATGGAGGAGGAGCAGAGGAAGCGGGACTATGAATGCCTTCAAGGCCTAGAAGCAAGTCAAGCGGAATTGGCAGTCAAATTCCAGCGGCAGCAGGAGCAGATCGACTCACTTACCCATCAAAGGGGGTCTCAGCAGCTGTAGTAGCTAGCGGATGATCCAGCATTGGATAGCACCGGCCCATCCATGCCAAGAAGCAGCGTGGGTTCCATCCCGGACGACCCAATGCTGGGTAGATACCCCGTGGATGACATCACGGAGAACACTAACTGCGAGCTACACGTCAAAATGAAGAACATATCCATGAAGGTGGCGGACGACTGTGCTTTCACAAATCCCCCCGAGGCAACCTTCCATTGCAACCCGATTCCAGCGGGCTATGCTCGTGTCTTGGTTGATGAGGTGGTGGACCCACCATATTCGGGCTACAGACTTGACATTCTTTGGAGGTGACGGCGGCGCTTTCTGAGAGGCCAAAATTGTATCATCCTATGGAAAAGGATTGCATCATCTTTCCAAGGCCACCGACACCGCGTCACCCGAGTCCTCGTCGAAGTCCGCCACCGAGTCAGCAGACTCCCGCTCCTCCAAGTCCGGCAAAGTGTCAGGACAATCCTCCTCCTCCAAGTCCGGCAAAGTGTCAGGACAATCCTCCTCCTCCAAGTCCGCCACAGCGTCAGACGTCCACCTCCTCCAAGTCCGGCACAACCTCGAGCCACTCCTCCTCGTCCAACTCAGTCCGTCGGCCGTCTCGCCACCTCAACAATCGCAGAAGAGACACCCCAGCAGCTATGGTGCGTGGCGGCACGAGTCGAGGTAGTACAGAAGTACAAAGGGAGGCAAGCGATATAAATATGGTCCAAGCCTCAAGCCTCTTCCGCAGAGGTCTTATGACAGTCCGAGGAGGAAATCACAGCCATATCGAAGGCCGAGGTGGAAGCCCATTTTGCACGAAACCGCCACCGCAACCAAGGGAGAAAGTGCACGAGGAAACGATTGACCACTTCATTCGTATGGCTCAACCACCAGCTTCCAAGCCTGTTGACACGCACTATGAGCGCCACATCGGAAGTTAAATCGAGCACGTCTACAAAGGAAGGCGAGCACGTCTACATCGGGATCGAGCAAACAAGAAGCAGCTGCCAAAAATGCGGAAAACCATTCCCACCTGGGAGAACAGCGTATAATCGATCCCTCGCTTGTTGTGCCAACAACAAAGATAATCTGACGCCCCAATATTATTGTGGGCAAACAGCGCATGTTCCCGAGGTGGGCAATGTGGTAATAACGGAGGAGCATATAATGCAGGCTGAAGTTCTCAACATCACTGTTGGACAACTCCTCGAGATTGAGCCCATGCCTTTGCTTAGAGAGGATGAAGTAAAACGGAAATATGTCCGGGGCCAACCTTTGGTCGCGCCAGACAAGGTCAAGAACCTCCCAACGAGAATGTATGAATTGCATCCATGGTACATGAACATTACCAAGATTTCAGATCGAGTGTCCCTCATGGTGAATGTCAAGAAGGACCATTACTACCATGAGAAAGCTGGGTCCGTTGAGTATTTAGAACTGTTTCAGTTATACAATCAGGACGCACTCGACAAATCTATCGTCAGTTGCTATTGTCTGTAAGTGATCTCTTTCTATAATTTAAGTCTCAAGCTAGCTGTAGTGATCCTTTCGATCAATCATTACCTGTAATTATCCTCACTATATTCTTTTCTGTGGTATTATGCAGGATGAAGATATATGAAATGAGAAAAGGTGGACGCTATGGCATTGGGTTCATTGACCCAAACACCGTTAATGAATTCACATGGAAGATAAATGAACATCATGCAAAGGAAGTAGAGGACAGCATGCTAGAGTTCTTGAAGCGCCTCAAATACAATGAAGATATACTACTTCCTTACCACTTTGGGTGAGTCACACTGTCTTGTACTACAAATTCTCTATTTTTGCCTACTAGCTAGCTACATGTTTTTGCTTACATATGCCCACTTAATTAAGACATGTAAACGTGTGTGCATGCAGATTTCACTGGGTCTTGTGTATCATTAAAGTTGACGCCGGAACAGTTGAAATACTGGACTCATTAATCTCAAAAAACACTGACTTTAACATCTTGTATCGGATAGTCAACAGGTAATTTCAATCATTATTAACTATATATCTCGGCCTATTTAGTTCGTCATTTCATGATATGAACTATTTAATAACCCCTTTATTCATTTTCTTTGTCGGCCGGCAGGGCTTGGGCAAGATTCATCAGCGTCACGGAAGGTGAATGGAAACAAAAGCTTCAATGGTTTCGACCCAAGGTAAGTAATTAAGTAGTACTAGCTAGCTAGCTAGCTGCCATCTCTTTAATTATCATGCATGATGGCGTCCGAAAGGAGCAGATCTCAAAGACAGGAATGGGTACGCTTGTCAGAACACTATTCACAATTTTTACACCATTGTCGATATCTAGTCACACAACTAATACACATGCATATTGATCTCCTTCTTAACAGTTCAAAGAGGTGCGGGAGAAGCTCATAGAAACGGAGCGCGTAGAAGCACTTCAAGAGGAAATAGCGGGATTTTTGCTCGACCAGGTCATAAATCCGAATGGAGAATTCTATTACCCGCTACCGCCTCCATGAAAACCACTTTCAATTGTCATCGTGCTCCGAAGGCACCAATTAGACTGGCTCCGAAGGCAACATTCATATGTAGGAGAAATTGTATATAGCTATACATGTGTGTATGTGTGAATTAATTAATATGGTGGTTTAATTTGTGAGACATTGATGTGATATATATATATATGCATGATTGGTTCTACTAGAAATTCTATATATATATATATATATATATATATATATATATATATATATATATATATATATATATATATATATATATATATATATATATATATATAACGTACAATGTGTAGTATCGTAAAATACCAGCAAACAAAAAAGAATTAAAATGGAAACACAAAATTAAATGAAAAAGAAATCATAAAACTAAAAACCCTCCAAACCTTATAGTACCGGTTGGTCTTACAAACCGGTACTAAAGGGCTCCAGGTCCCCGGAGCTGGCTCATGCCACGTGGTTGCCCTTTAGCACCGGTTCGTGCTGAACCGGTACTAAAGGGGGGGGCTTTAGTGACCACAAATTAGTGCCGGTTATGTAACCGGCACTATAGGGCCTTACGAACCGGTGCTAATGCCCGGTTCTGCACTAGTGGTGTCTAATCCTCCGGGGACGGTGGCCGGTTATGGCAATCTTGAAGATTACCTGCCTGACGATGCACTTCCTGATTTCATGGAGGTGGACATATTCAGATACGAGTACGGGAAGCCTCTCGTCAAAGATGAAAAATCTCTGACAACAATGATGCGAAGATTCCATAGTTGGTACATGAAAACCTGCAGAGAGTCTGAGGGGACGAACAGTTTGTATCTGAACATTAAAGAGGAGCACGACCTCGTTTCAAATGATCTATTGTGTGTTCCATTTGAGGAGTTCTTCGAGTTCTTCAATCAAAAGGCCCTCGATAAATTAATGGTCTTTTGCTACTACCTGTAAGTACTACTTCTGTCATTAAGTCTCTATATATAGCTCGGCTCTTTCATTGCATGTATTTATAATTAATTATCCTCAATATATTATGCAGATTGAAGATCGTCGAGTGCAAAAAACAAGAAATTTATGATATTGGGTTCATTAACACAAATATCATAGATGTATTTCTGGTTGAAAAGAACGTCGAAAAGGCCGAGGACAACTTGCTACAATCGTTGATCAAAAATCAAAACAAATATACCATACTCTTTCCTTACAACGGCCCGTGAGTGTTACTGTCGTATGCATATTCGGTTTCCCTTATTACTCGAGCGAGGTTAATGTAATTGATGAGTTATGCATGCGTGCGCAGGTACCACTATATTCTTCTGGAGATTAAGCTTGAGCGTGGTCTAGTTACCGTCTTAGACTCGAGACGGAAAGATCCCAGCACCTATGCAGACATGACTGAAATGCTCAGCAAGTAAGTTCAATCGATCATTATCGCACCATATCGGCAACTTTTTGTTCATTTTCTGATATCTCAACTAATAATAATTATTTTCTTTGTCTTGCAGGGTTTGGAAACAGTTCACCGCACAAGCTCCGGGACTGCCGACGGAGCTGCGATATACATACCCGAAAGTAAGTACTACTGGCTAGCTAGTTGCGCGCATCTCCCGTTGATTCTATAGCTATACTTTCATCAATGCCATTTATAATGCTTCATTATCAGTTTGATTGACCTCTATTTCTCGTAAAGTGCTTGTGGCGGGAGGAAGGGAATGATTTCTGTGGATACTACGTGTGCGAGTTCATCCACAACGCGACTTTGAAAAACAAGCGGGGCTACTCTAGAAGACAATATGAAGTGCGTAAGCAATAATATTCATAATTTCATTTTATTACACCATCATTTCTGTTGAGTTTCATTCATATATATGTATTAATTAACCCCCTTCTTCAAATTAGATGTGGCAGATGCGGGATGAACTCCTAGAACCAGATCGCATGAAAGCAATTCAAGAGGAATTGGCGGGATTCTTTCTTGAACACGTCATCAGTAAAGACGGAAAATACCATGTGGAAGTTGATTTCAAATGCTAGGGGTTTGTAATTAAGAGATCTTATACATATTGTACATGTATGTAGCCAGTAAAAAACTTGTTGTTCGACCAATCTCTCGGAGAAGGAGAGGTCGATCGATCACTTCTCTCGGTATGCATGACGAACTTCTGTACTGAATGGTTCTCTCGATCACTTATGTATATATACTACGTAGCGTCGACCAAGCATGGACATAAGAGAGGACACTTCTCTCTATTAATTAGCTAGCTAACACAATATACAAAACACCTAAATTAACCCCCCAAAACCCCCAACCCCCCTCCTTTCAAAAAAAAACAACAAAAACCCCAACCACTGGAATGCAGACGCATGGATGCCTTTTGGTCCCGGTTGGAGCCACCAACCGGGACTAAAGCCCCCCTAACTGGACTCGGCGCACAGGGCCACGTGGAGGCACATTGGTCCCGGTTCGTGTTTGAACCGGGACTAATGGGTGGAGGTATTAGTAACGACCCATTAGTTCCGGTTCATGAACCGGGACTAAAGACTCTTACGAAACGGGTCTAATGGGTGGTTTTCTACTAGCGGTAAAGAGTGATTACTGAATCACTAGTATTGTAGCTAGCTAGCCAAGCACACTTGCCAACTGGTTAATTAACTAGTGCGCACCCTAGCTAGTTGAGCAGTTTCGTGTTATCTTTTGAGGGGAAGTTGAGCTTTTTGATTGATCAAATGCATGCATATGGTGCTTATCGCTCTATATGTAGCACCAGTTGTTGTATTAGGGTATTACTCCCTCCGTCCCAAAATAGGTGACTTAACTTTGTACTAACTTTAATTGTATTAAAGTTAGTGCAATATTGAGTCACTTAAAATTAGTGTAATGTTGAGTCACTTATTTTGGGACGAAGGGAGTATTATCTAGGCTAGCTAGTAGACCTTGTAGCTAGCTCACACATCTAGGATTATTACCAATTTGCATTAATGTGCATATGTATGCAGGAGCTACTACAGGTGCACGCATTTGCCAGATCAAGGATGCAAGGCGAAGAGGCACGTCCATGTATCCGAGTCCAACCCGTCGGAGTACACCATCGACTACTATGGCCAGCACACCTGCAGGGATCCCTCCACATTTCCATCACTCATCGTCCAAGGGGCCACCGACGCTGCCGCGCCGGGACTGCGCAAACCTCATCAGCTTCGCGCCCATCACCGCTTTTGCTCATCATCTCATGAAAGAAGCGGCTGATCATCATCCTATGCTCTTCTCCCGCTTCTCCAACTACAGCTCCTCGCCGCCGGCTCAGGAGGGTGTGTCCAGCGGCTCACCGTCGCCGGCTTGCCACGGGAAATTCATGGGGTACGCCGGCGGGCAGTTCATCAACGTTACTGGCCTAAGGACATCGCCGTTGACTGTGGGATCAGCACCGGCGGAGTACTGGCCGGTCGTGGAGGTCACCGGCGTCGACATGGATGCTGTCGCAGGCATGGACAGCTTCCCTTCCTCCCCGAGCAGCCTCGGGTTCATGTCGGGCTCGCTGGAGGGATCATTTGGCAATAGCGTTTACGACGACGACCTGTTCAGCTTTGATTCCTGACCATGCCTATATATGTGCATGCATGCTAATTGAGCCATAACAAGGGCTTGCGCAATTTGCAGGGGCCGGGTAATAGTAATGATAGTAGGGTGTACTGTCTATATATATGTATATGTGTATATTGGCCAATATTGGGCATGTGTGGAACTGTGGATATGAACAAGAAGCTAGCTAGCCAGTAGCTAGTAATCTGTACTGTATTGGCATGTCAAGTGTAAATACATATGTAAGTTTGCCTGTACGACCTTAAATTATGGGTTTGTAAATGTTGATTTATGTAAATATTTTTGTTGTTGGAAAATAGAAGCTTTCATTACCTGACCTCTGCATAAAAAAAATGCTTACAACTCAACATTATTACATCGTTTATTACAAGCACATGAACCAAACTAGGACACACAATCCCCAGTAAGTCACTTTGATCTTTTGGCGCCAAGCCCCTGAGCTATTTGGTGTGCGATCATTGTATTAGAGCCCCTGATCACAACAAACTAATGCACATGAGCAATACCTGCATGTAAGGTTGAACCTTCTGTGTTGTCAAAACTTTATAATTCTAGCACAACCAAATAGTAGGAAAAAAACATTACAACAAACTAAAGAAAAACACACTACAACCCCCGTAAAAATAAGCGAGCGGAGAGACACGTGAACCCTTGTAGGCAAGGATAAAAGAAAAATGTGGATACAACAACGGGGTACATTATTACACGCTAAATGTAGAGCACACACAAAGCAACTCTGTCATTCCACAATCAGAAAATAGCTGCTAAGCCGCCTCTCATTGGAGGCGGCACCGTCTATCCCTTTGCTAATTCTGCTTAGTTCAGGATCGGCATAGAAACTAGAGCAAAACATATTATGGAAAATATATATGTTTTCCAGATTCTTGCTTCTCATAAGCATGATCAGAGATCTAACCGACCATTTCAACTATTGTGTTGGCTGATGACACAATTTTTTAATGTTCGGCCAAGTGGCAAGGCTGGAAACAACAATCAACAATTCTAATGGTCACATCAAAATCATTTTGCTATGCCGGGGAAAGCCAGCAAGATTATTTCCGAGGAACCTGGAAAAAGCAGGAGCAGTGCAATTCTATCAAGAAGAAGAGAATGAGAATGTTTAAATAAAAAATCAGGCCAAGCATTACAAATTCACAGTTTCCGGAGACGAAAGCTCCATCTCAGCAAGATTTGGAATACATACTTTGGTTTAACTTGTACATTAAACAAATATGGTTTGACACTATCAACCCGGCTTGGAGCTACCCTTTATGGCCTTTTAACTAAGTTACAAGTATATGCTTTATTTTATTAGATGATGCATGTCTCTAGCTAGTCCTTGAAACCAAGACACAATCGCACTAGGGTCTGCATCAATGCTTGGTTGGACCAATGGATATCCACGTTGGCCCTAGTGAGAACGAACGTTGGAAAATGTCATGCCAAGTTTTCAAGTCTTTCACTCCAGAGACTTTGACTACACTGCATATATAGTACTGAAAAAGCTACTGCAATTGGCTCAACCTTGACACATGGCTCCAAAAAATTTCACATAGAAAACAAAAGCAAGAAACTCATGCGTGGATTAGTCCTCGAGGTGATAAGCTCAAATGGAGCAAGGCCACAAAGGCAAAGAACATGTGTAGTTTATTCAACATTTTTTTATCTTACGTTCCCGAAAAACAAAGCAATGAGAACTACTTGCCTGGTCACCATGAGTGGTCTCAAATCCAGTAAGTTACATGGATCCATTTAAGATCCGAGGACAAAGTACCTTTCCACCCTTGGCGTATATGCTAGCTAGTCGAAGTCAAGCTAAGATTTCGCTTCCGGGAGAAGTTTCAACTATATATACTCTGGACTTTCATGCTAATAGCTAGTGTCTCGCTATCCTACTTTTTGAGCATGCGGATCTATCTTTCTGCTTCTGTGCATTAGTTGTCCATAAAATAAATTATAGTCAAGCTGATCCATACGTGTCACAATAATAGCTACATGAACTTTATTTACATTAATTATGCAAATTAGTCACCTTATCATCATGTACAGGTAAGACCAACATGGGCAAACCAAATTCCTGGATTTATTTCGGGCATTCTAGCAATATGTATTGAGTGGGAGGCGAAGTCCCTTGAACTATGAGATGTCTGTGGCGAATTCGTCAATCTCAAGTTTTACTGGCCCAGTCTCTCGAAGCTGCTTATAAGAGTAGATGAATGTGTGTTTGTATCCTCTTGATTCTTCATTTGAGTTAATAAAATTCATCATTTGTCAAAAAAAGAATAGAATGTGTGTGCGCGCTCATAGGGATGAGTGTATGTGTGTCTATGTGAACATTTGTGTTTATACTGTGTGTTTTAAAGAAGAGAGCTGCTATACACACGACGCACAGCGAACGATCTCTGCCCGATAGAGCACATCAGGGCGTTCATGCAAATCATGAGAGTGCAACAGACAGCCAGATTTGCAGTCGGGCAGCTGTCGTGCAGACTCCGACGTCCACAAAGTAGTTTCGTTTAAAGAAAGTAAGACCAAGGTGGGATGAAAAGCAAACATTAACTTTGGTCAAAGTTGTCATTACACGGCAAATATTTACTTCCAAGTGCCATGGAGAAATGTCTTATAGCTTCTTTTCTTAACAAGTCTATAAGTTTGGGCATATCAGGCCAATGTGTCGTGCTTGTTTATTCGAACTGACATCCGCCTTTTTAGGTCAGAAGATTTTACGTGCAGACTAAGACAACCAGCCACACAAGTAAACTATAACCAGTCACATTGTGTTGATAAATAAAATCTTCCTTCTCATCCCATCAAAGGGGTAAAAGATTACCTCCAAAGATTTGGTATGCATGATTTGAAAGTATGGTGGAATAACTAACCCTCGTATGAACACTGCTCCTATATGGATATTTTTTGGACCTTGATAAGTGTCGAACGTCAGATATAAGCACATGGCAACTCCGAATATTTTTAATGTCAAGTTTAGTTATGCGAGGATGACATCTTTAGTTGGCAAGCATGACAACTTTCGTGCTTCAGTTTATTTTTGACACAAACTTACCGTGTGTCACTGGAATTTGCCATCCGTGCATGACTAGAATTGCCATCAAAAAACGTCAGAGCCAAAGTGCCATGTACCTGACATGTGGCACTTATCATTTGGGTATTTTTTTTGGATATCCTTGGATGTGCCCTACTCGCTCCTTGGGGCGGTTGGACAAAACCTACTTGTCGCCCCCCTAACCCTCCCTTCCCACCCACCTCATCGCTCGGTGGTAGCCGATGGGCAAAGCCTGTCTGGTAGATGGTGGTAGCGGTATCATCTTCTTGTGCTACAGGAGTCTCACTGCTGGAGTATTTCCTTCACATCGCCTCGTGAAAAGGACGATGAATCATCTAATCCTCTTCTCAAGCTTCGCGGGCTACATCTCCTCACCCGCGTAGGAAGGGGGCTACGAGAAGTTCATGCGGTACACCCAAGTTGACATTCCTGGCCGGAGAATGTTGCTGTTGACCGTGGGATCAGTGCCATAGGAGTACTTGTTAGAGGTGTGGGTCGCCGATTCGACATGGATGCTGGAGTGGGCATGGTCAACTTCCCTTCCTCGCCGAGCAGCCTCAGGTTCATGCTGGGCTCATTGGGATCCTTTGGTAATAATGCTTGCGACTACGACCTGTTTGGCTTCAATTTATGATCATGGTAAATTGGACAGTAATACCATTGGCTTATTTATTGCATGTATACTAGACATGTGATCAAAATATATATAAGGTTGCACGTACAACCACTTTAAATTGTGATTTTGTACATGTAGATCTACGTATCGCTTATTGTGAGTTTATATTGTGAGTTTTTTTTCAAACTTGTGTTATTGCAAATCCATGATTTTTCCCAGTAACTAGTTCACACAGTAGGGCTCCATGCACAAGGATTTCATTTTTTGAGGCTTTTTTCATTATCTTTGATTTATTTCAGAATGAGGTCAAACTTGCAAGGTTGACCAATCCTACCAAATGGTTGGGAATTTCAACTTTTATTGTGCCCAGTGCCTATACCACCAATTCAAAAGGTAAAAATTAATTTTGCCAATTTTTAGAACATACATACATGACACTTGTAGTTCACATTTGAGCTAGTTCTAATAAATCTCAAGAAATTTAGTAAATGGATGAAATATAGAAATAAAACTATTTAATTCATGAAACTTGGACAGTTTGCATCCAGTGTGGTCTACTTTGGATGAAAAATGGAAAGACCCAATTTTGTACTTATTTTCCGCACTTACTTCACAACCAAGGGGCATTGAAAAGTATCCGGCCTACCTGGGCTTTGGTTATATACTGTTCGTACAACAAGGGGTCTTTTGCAAAGTTGTAGCTCTCTTTCTCTGCTCCGCGGCTGCCCATACACATGCCGCCTGCCATCAAGAGGGTAGAGCCACGTGGTGGTGCCCCATTGCCACCACCACCGCCCTTCTCGCCACCAAGCAGTCCCGCCAATTCTAGATGCCACGAAAACAATCTCCTACCACCGACGCTCCACTCCCTGCACTCACCTGATTAAATATCGGTGTCTGGCATCGTTCCACCAACGCTTCACTCCATGGGTGGTCTTTGTCCCAAGGCACTGGTGCTCGGCACCGGCGGCAGCTCCAACTTAGGCATGGGCTCCAACCACGGCGCTTCGTTGGTCGGCTCGGACTCCAACTCCTACTACTCCGAGCTCGAGCCCACGCTGTCCGAGTTGTCTCATAATCACATGGAGCTCGAGGAGGAGGACACCAAGCAAGAGGTGGCCTTCGAGGAGATGCAGGAGCACCTCGATGTCTACGACGTGGAATATGCGACCAAGGAAGATGCACCAGCTCCTGCGTACGAAGCTGTCGTCCTCACTGCCTAGGCCGAGGAGGCCCTGCGTGTGGGACAACAATAGCTCGACCAGGCTGTCAAGCGCCGGACGGCTGAAGAAGAGGCCTCAGCTTGAGAGCAGAGGAGGGCGGCGACTCTGCATGCAGCAGCCGCCGTCGGGGCAGAAGGCGACGGACCGGCCGTCGTGTTCCTATCCTCCTCCGACAACGAAGACCACAACACCGACGACACCATTGTCCTTTCGGATGATGAAGACAAACAGACGCCCATCTCTCAACGTCGGCCGACCATCTTCTATCTCCCTAGTTAATATTTTGTATTAGTTTAAGGAATCTCGAAGTGTAAGGTCACTATGTCAGTTCACTTTGTTTTAGCGTTGAACAAATTCAAATCTAAATGTGCTTGTTAAGCTTATTTGAATTCTAAATATCTGAATCTGTTGTGTTTTACACTGTCGTGTTCTATCTTTCCAGGGTGACTGATTCGTGGGCCCTTCTGTAATGTAGAAAATATTAGGTCATATAGCTAAGTGTCTGCCCATAACCACACAGACGCACACAATTGAGATGGCTCGCACGATGCATATTCAACCCTTGCTCTCGAGGTCGACCCCCACAGGCGCCATTATATGCATCTACATTTTGAAAACAAATCAGACACTGACATGTGGGTCCTAGGGTGTCCCACGCGTCTTTATATTTCACTATTTCCCCCTAATAAACCATAGACTGACAGGTGGGTCCTGGGTGTCCCACGAGTTAGTATATGTGCCAGGTAACGGTCAACTGCATTGACCAGACGGAAACACTTCGTTTTAGGCTTTCTTGAGTGTGGGCCGAGTGGTGGAGAGGAAAAGTGAGATGTGTTAGTTGGGTGGGGCAAACTGAGGAGTACTAAGCAACCGAGGGCACAAAAATAGGAATCCTTTTTTATTAATGATCAACCAAGCAATGAGCATGGGAATCTATGTCAATAAACAATTTTAATGGCCAAATCAAAATGATTTTCTATTATTGGGAAAAGCTCGCCAAGATTATTTTTGAGGAACCTCAAAAAAACAGGAGCACTTCTATTAGAAAGGAAAATTTACCTATTTATAACAAAAATCGGACAAAGCATTACAAATTTACTATTTTCAGAAATGGAAGTTTCATCTCAGCAAGATTTAGAACGCATTCTTTGGCTAACTAGTAAATTAAACAATTGCACATGGTTTGCTAGTATCAACCCGGTTTGTAGCTACCCTTTACGGTCCTTTGTCGCTTTTTAATTAAGTTACCAGCATATGTTGTCCTTTGCTTATTATTAGATGATGCGTGTCACTAGCTAGCCTTTACCACACTAGGGTCGGTGCTTGGTTGGACCAATGGGTATCCACACGTTGACACTAGTGACAACGGAATTAAGTTGGAAATGGCAGGCCGACTTACCAAGCTTTTCACTCCAAAGACTTTGACTACACTGCTAATATAGTACTGCAAAAACTACTTCAATTGGCTCAACCACTCAACACATGGCTCCAAGGAATTTTCACAAAAAAAAACAAGAAACTCATGCACACTGTCTCTAGGTGATAAGCTCTGGGAAACAAAGGAAAATAACATGTGTGAAGTTTTTTTCAACATCTTTTATCTTACGTTCCTCGAAAAGCAAAGCAATGGAAACTACTTGCATGGTCACCACCAACGATGTCTAGTTATCAAGTCAGTTACATCCCGTTCTTATCTGAGGACTTTGCATCTATAAAAGATGAGTGCTTTTTTTCTCCCTTGGCGTATATGCAACCCAGTAAAAGCTCAACTAGACTTCCACACTGAAGACTAAAGTTTCAACTCTCAAGAAATTATAACCGTATATACTCTGAACCTTCTCTCTCTAGTAGTGCATGGTATCCTACTTTTGATGCATGTGGATCTTGCTTTCTTCTTTTAATCCATGACAATCACTTTAATCCCTATATGATCTTTATTTACAACAATTATGCAAGTTACTCACCTTGGCTTCAGGCACAAGTAAGGCCAACTCAGGATCAAAAGCAAACATTAAATCTGGTTTAATATATCGTGGTTAAACTTGGTATGATGTTTTGTAAAAAAGACTAAATTTGATCATAGCTTCATTTCAGTAAATCTATCAGCATGGATATGTAAGGCCAATGTGTCGTCATACTAGTTTATTTAAAATGGCATCTACTTTTTAGGTTGAAAGATTTTACGCATGGATAAAAAAGAATGCCAAACAAGTAAAAACCAGCGACAGTGGAGAAATTTGCAGGGGCACATACGGGTGGGGGCATGCATGCATGCGGCCACCCAATTGCTTCAAGATTCATAAAGTTGCTTGGTCATTTGCATGTGTTTTACCTCTTAGTTACGTAGATATAGTCCATGCATGCAACTTTTGGCAGAGTTGCATGCTCCACCCACCCCACCTCTCATGCCTTTTTATTTCTTCTCCAAATTTGAATCTATAATATATTTTCAACCAAATGTCTAATTTAAGCCTTGTTTGCATATTTGTGTTCCTTGCGACAACAAATTTCAAACAATACCACTCTTGAATACATTTCAGAATTTCTAAAAGTTTACTAAGTTTTAATATTATAACTTGATTGGTGTAATATTAAGTTTTTACCAAGTTACATTCACTTTTAGGATTTAGGATTTAGGGTTTTAGGTTTCAAGGCTTAGGGTTTACGGTATATGTGTTAGCTTTGAAACCGGGTGAAGTTTTTAAAGGTTGTCGAAATGTATTCAAAAGTGGTATTGTTTCAAAGCCGTCGTCACAAGAAACATGAATATGTAAACATAATATTTATTGGAGTTTTAGTTCAAATGACATAATAGATTCAATTTCAGAAGTGAGAAGAGAACACATGGGAGAATGGGGATGTGGGTGGAGAATGCACCCACTCCCAAAAAATTGCATGCATGGACCCCTTCAGAAGCAATTAAGCACTAAACACATGCATTAGTTTCTGAATCTTGATGGGATCGTGTGGCCCAAAATCTTTGTTCCGCCTCCCGTGTGTGTCACAAATCCTCTCTTGGCGACAATGTGTCGGTAAGTAGAATATTTCTTCTTCTCCCATGAAACGAGAAAAGATTACCTCCAAAGATCAGGCATGCATGATTTGGAAGTATGATGGAATAACTAATCCTTAGATGGCAGGTATGGACACTGCTCTTATATAGATTAAGTTAGTAAGCTCATAGGAGTAGAAAAATCGTGTAAGAACAATAAAAAATAATAGTGTCTAAATTCACCATATCCAAGATCAGACAAGGGTCTTGTGAGGGAGAAGGAGGCAGCTGAGTGGCGATGCATGTCCACCCGTGGTTCGGTTTTGCACTTGCCTAGCAGAGGTAGTAGTGGTGGAACGACAACAAATTTGGCATCGCTTCAACGAAGATCGCCATGTGCAAAATGGATTCGGCCCGGAGTTTGCCAATGGTGCCGTAGAATAGGACTATAGGAGGAACTCCTGCGTAAAGGTCAAAAGAGGGAAATAATACGCATATGATACACTTAGAAATAAGAAAATAAAATATAACAAAACATTATATGATACTGTAAAACAAGACAAACTTTTCCATATGTAGCATGAATCTTAAAGCAATGACGGATGGTGGACACATGCACAATATAGCACATGCATGGTAGCATGTCATTTCTCTGGCTCACATATACTATATATCTTAGAAAGCACAATTTACATTATCATTTTGTCAATATTAATGTATATTAGGATGAATACCCATGAATTGTGGTGGACCCGCCCCATGGGCAACATTAACTTTGGGATATGTAATATGTTATGCCATTGTCTTTTGTCTTTCTTCCTTCATTTGTTTTGATGTATTTTTTTATTAATTAATCATCCTTCTGTTTTTGTTTTAGAAAGTCATATTGTCTGATATATATATATATGACTACCACTACCCCTACTACTGATTATGTTCATGATGTTTTATTAGCTGCAGTAAGGTTGAAAGTTGGAGATACATACGTGCCAAAATACACATGTTTTCATCGGAAGTATGAAGGGGAAGTTGAAGCATTAGTTGATATCACGTATAAGCATGTTAGAGCATTTACAACCGCAAAGGACAAATATAACCCCTCAAACGCCCGTGGACGCGTCCGCGGGCAGTGACCGGGCACTGCTCAAATAGCGTCGTCCGCATCCATGTATCTCATATCCGATCCCCTATATCCATACTAAACCATGGAACATCGATCAAACTACGTAGGTCAGCAAACGGACAGAGGCAAGCACAATACTTTCACCAAAAGATCGGATGTTCAAACGACCATCAAAGTTCACATGACTAAGGACAACTTGAAACTACATCTAAAACTTGAAATTAAATTGAAGAAAAGCGGATCTTCACCACTTTCGGGCCGGCCCCTTCCCTTTCCGGTCGCCGGCGCAACTGTAGCCATCATGCACATGTTTATTAAATACGCTCAGGGATACAAAAGCAAATGACATGTGTAGATTCTTCAACATCTTTGTTTATCTTACATTCCTCAAAAAATAAAGCAACGCAAACTACTTGTCTGGTCACCACGAGTGGTCTCAAGTTCTCATCAAGTCAGTCTAGTTACATTCAGTTCTTATTTGAGTACTTTACATCTTTAAAGGTTGAGTGCTCTTTTTCTCCCTTGGCGTATATTCCAGATATGCTACCCAATAAAAGTTGAGACAAGCTTCAGCACCGAAGTCTACAGTCTAAAGAAGATGGTCCTTTCAGTTCATGGAGAAATTTCAACTCTATATACCTATGAACATTCCCTGTCTTAGCTAGTGCTGATGGATCTAGCTTTCTGCTTTTGTGTATGTGAATCTAGCTTTCTGATTCGGTTCATTAGCTGTCCTTAAACTAAACTATAAACAAGTAACTCACTGTCACGTACATGCACTAATTAAAGCTACAAATGTTTACTTCCAAACCGCATGGAGAAATGTCTTGGCCTTCCTTTCAGTAAATCCATCAGCGAGGCCGTTGTTGGCGTGCTTGTTTATCCCCAAATCGCAAGTGGCAACTACTTTTTAGGTTGAAGATTTTACGTGCAGATCAAAATCACCTGCCACCCAAGTAAAATCTTACCGGTGATCCTTTTCTGGTAAATAAATTCTTCCTTGATCGGTTCATAGACTCCATCAAAGGGGAAAAGATTGCCTCCAAGATGTGGCAGCGTGCTTTTAAAGTATGGTGCAATAACTAATCTTCAGCTGATAGGTACGAACACTATTCTTAGGTAGATTTTTTTCTTGTTGAATAAGCTCATAAGAGTATAGAATTGGTGGAAGATCACTACTAGTTCCCTATACGAGATGTTTTTTTCATAAAGCATTAGACTGATACATCCCCAGCGTATCTATAATTTTTGATTGTTCCATACGATTATAGTATCAATCTTGGATGTTTATTATGCAATTATATATCATTGTTTTGCACTAACCTATTAACCTAGTGCCTGGTGCCTGTTGTTGTTTTTGGCTTTTCAGGAAATCATTATCAAACTGAGTCCAAACAGAGAAAAAAAAATGTGGATTAAAATTTCGTTTTGGACCAGAAGAGACACTAGAAGGTTCAGGAGAAGACCTGACGAGCCACAAGGTAGCGACAAGCTCGGGAGGTACCGCCCAGGCTTGTGGGCCCCTCGTGGCACCTCTTGATCTAATTCCGCCTCTATAAATTCTCAGATATTCCCAATATACCAGAGAGCCACCCGAAAATACTTTTTCCTCTGCCGCAAGTTCCTGTTCTTACGAGATCCCACCTGCAGGCCTTTTGCCGCACTCTGTCAGAGGGGGATTCGATCACGGAGGGCTTCTACATCAACCTTGCTGCCCTTGCGATGATGTGTGCGTAGTTTATCATAGATCTACGGGTCCATAACTAGTAGCTAGATAACTTCTTCTCTCTCTTTGATCTTCAATACAATGTTCTCCTCGATGTTTTTGGAGATCTATTCGCTGTAATCCTATTTTGCGGCGTGTTTGTTGGGATTCGATGAATTGTGGGTTCATGATCAGATTATTCATGAATATTGTTTGAGTTTTTTCCGAACTCTTTCATACATGATTGTTATAGATTTGTATTTCTCTCCAATCTATCCATTTGGCCAACTAGATTGATTTATCTTGCAATGGGAGAGGTGCTTTGTGATGGGTTCAATCTGGCAGTGCTCTATATCCCGGTGACAGAAAGGGACAAGACACATATTTGTATTGTTGTCATTAAGATAAAGCGATGGGGTTTATTCATATTGCTTGAGTTTAATTTGTCTACATCATGTCATCTTGCTTAAAGCGTTACTGATCAAATCTATTAAAAAAATCACACTTTCAAAACAATTCAAAATTGTATTCACACTGTTTATATTTTTTTAACCTTTTCTAGAATTGTTCACAATTTTCAAAAAAATGTTTGGAAATTGACAATAGTGTTTGGATCTGCCACAGAATTTAGTTCTTAATATTTTGTGTATTCTTTTGTTCGGGATTGAGGTGCGGCGGCGGCGGGTGGAGAAGAGGAGAGGAGCGACGGCTAGCTAGGGATTGATGGAGCGGGGCATGTGCGCTGTTTTTTCTGGATATTTCTCTCCACCGGTTCGGTGTGTGGGAGGGAGCTAATGTTACGTACGAGAGGTTGTGGGAGGTGGAACGGAAAAAAAACAGACGAAAAATAACAAGACGAAAATAAACCGTGGATACTATTCACCAACTCAGACATTAGAAGTAGAGATGTTCTCAAAATTCATATTTGACGCATAAAAATATCAAGCAATCGCACAAGGCATCGCTCCCATGGGCTAGAGCTATGTATCGATCGGTTCTATTCAGTTTTCTTCCCTCACCATTTGTTCCTTTTTTTTGCGGGGTCACCATTTGTTCCCTTCATTCTATTTCTGTTTCTATTTGTGTTTTTCTTCTAGTTTGCCCCTTTTTACTTTCGATATTATAGTTTCGTATTGGCTTTCTTCCACATTTTTTGTTTTAACACTATTCACTGATAGAAAATCTTATGAATTTGAAAAATAGTCAACTAATTTTTAAAAATTTATTAACAATTCCAAAAATGCTCACTAAATTTAAATATGTTTACAAAATTTTAAAATATTAATTAAAGTTGAAACACATTTAAAAATGTTCACAAATGTTTGAAACATAAGATTTAATTAATGCACCTTTTTAAAATACAAAATCAAGAAACATAATGAAAAATCATAAAACCAAAAGAAAACCAAATAAATTCGATAGAACTGTGATGTTAAAACTAGGCGAGCGCAATTTGACCATCATATATAGCGGTCGCTTTATGCGTCATCTTCTAAACAACTATACCATACCCCGCATGTTGCCGTGGAATTGAATATATAGTTTGTGTGATTCTAATTCAATCCTTATGATTTAATCGATGTGAGAAATTTCTTCAAATGTACAAAAACTCTTTACATGAAAAGTTGTGCATGCCATATTTTAGATGCAATGTGATTTAAAATCCACTCAAAATGCTCTAATGCATGTTGCGTGATAGTGAAGTCTCAAGCATAGATCGGGCGGATGCTAGTGGCTCAAGCTAGTGAACCTAACATCCACAAAATTTTTAATGATTTGGAAGCACATATATTGAAATAATCAGAAGTAGTATGGATTATATAGGATACGCATGTGAGTGTCGTATAGGAGGACTCCCGGGGTGCTACCCGAGGAATAGAAGGTCTCTCCATTGTCAGGTGATTTTTCAAAATCACTAGTTAAGGGGTACCTCCGCTGAGGTCACTTTGCACCACGCCCCAGCGCAGCAAGTGTTGTGAAGTTGTGCATCAGGAGGTTTTTCCGCTACGCTCTGCTGTTGGCACATGGTGTAGTGAGAGATGACCGCGCCTATTTCCCGGTTTCTATTTTTCCTGGTTTTGGTTTTTCCCTATTATACTTTACTCCTTTGACCTTTTAGTTTTCTTAACTTACCTTTTCATGTTCCTCGGTTTGTGTTTCTCCTTCTCCCTCGCGCCACCTTCACGCCGTTTTGTTTCCTCCACCTTTCCTGCCATACAACACTCCTCCCTCTCTTTGAGGAGTGTTGTTGGGTGCCACCAGACGATCAAGTGCAACGCATCTGCCTTGCTTGGTTAGAGCATCTCCAACAGGCGCGGCAAAAGGCGCGCCCGCGCGGTAAAGTTAGATTTTAGCGCGCGCCGGTTGATTTCGCGCGCTCCAGCGGTGGCGGAAACTTACCGCGCGCGGGAGAAAGCGGCACGCGGCGCGGTAGATTTGGCGCCGCTTACCGTGCGCCTATAAATTGCTGCGCTCATCACGCGCACAGCACACAGCCACGCGCCCTCCCCTTGCAACCTCGCCGCTTCGCAGCTTTTCGCGCCACCATGCCGCCGCACCGCGGGGTGATTCGGGCTATCGCGGCGTCCGCGCGCGCCCCAATGGCTGGTACTCCGCCGAGATACGGTCCGGCGACGTCCGGCTCAGCCTCGGGACATTCCGGAGCGCGCACGAGGCGGCCCGCGCGTACGACGCGGCGGCGTGGCGCTTGGACAGGCCCTGGTCGCAGATGAACTTCCATGTGTTGGGGAACGTAGTAGAAATTCAAAATTTTCCTACGTGTCACCAAGATCTATCTATGGAGAAACCATCAACGAGGGGAAGGAGAGTGCATCTACATCCCCTTGTAGATCGCTAAGCGGAAGCGTTCAAGAGAACGGGGTTGAAGGAGTCGTACTCGTCGTGATCCAAATCACCGGAGATCCTAGTGCGAGCAGGCGGCACCTCCGCGTTCAACACACGTACAGCCGGTGGCGCCTCCCACGCCTTGATCCAGCAAGGAGAGAGGGAGAGGTTGAGGAAGACTCCATCCAGCAGCAGCACAACGGCGTGGTGGTGATGGAGGAGCGTGGTAGTCCAAAGAGGCTTCGCCAAGCACCGCGAGATATGAGGAGAAGGGAGAGAGGTATGGCTGCGCCAATAGAAGAAGAAAACCATGTGTTGGGCTGCTCCTATGCCTCACTATATATAGGGGGAGAGGGGGCTGCGCCCCCACCTAGGTTTCCACCCCTAGGGGGCGGCGGCCAGCCCTAGATCCCATCTAGGGGGCGGCCAGGGTGGAGAGGGGAAACTTGCCCCCAAGCAAGGTGGGCGCCTCCCAAACCCTTGGCGCCTTGGGCCTTGGTGGGAGGGCACACCAGCCCACACGGGCTGGTCCCTCTCACACTTCGCCCATGTAGCCCTCTGGGGCCGGTGGCCCCACTTGGTGACCCCAGACCCTCCCGGTGGTCCCAGACGCTACCGATAAAACCCAAACTTTTCCAAAGACCAAAACAGACTTCCCATATATAAATCTTTACCTCCGGACCATTCCGGAACTCCTCGTGACGTCCGGGATCTCATCCGGACTCGAACAACATTCGGTAACCACATACAAGCTTCCTTTATAACCCTAGCGTCATCGAACCTTAAGTGTGTAGACCCTACGGGTTCGGGAGACATGCAGACATGACCGAGACGTTCTCCGATCAATAACCAACAGCGGGATCTGGATACCCATGTTGGCTCCCACATGTTCCACGATGATCTCATTGGATGAACCACGATGTCAAGGACTCAGTCGATCCCGTATACAATTCCCTTTGTCTAGCGGTATTTCACTTGCCCGAGATTCGATCGTCGGTATACCGATACCTTGTTCAATCTCGTTACCGGCAAGTCTCTTTACTCGTTCCGTAACACATCATCCCGTGATCAACCCCTTGGTCACATTGTGCACATTATGATGATGTCCTACCGAGTGGGCCCAGAGATACCTCTCCGTTTACGGAGTGACAAATCCAGCCTCGATCCGTGTCAACCCAAAAGACACTTTCGGAGATACCGTAATGCACCTTTATAGTCACCCGATTACGTTATGACGTTTGATACACCCAAAGCACTCCTACGGTATCCGGAGTTACACGATCTCATGGTCTAAGGAAGAGATACTTGACATTGGAAAAGCTCTAGCAAACGAACTACACGATCTTTGTGCTATGCTTAGGATTGGGTCTTGTCCATCACATCATTCTCCTAATGATGTGATCCCGTTATCAACGACATCCAATGTCCATAGCCAGGAAACCATGACTATCTGTTGATCACAACGAGCTAGTCAACTAGAGGCTCACTAGGGACATATTGTGGTCTTTGTATTCACACGTGTATTACGATTTCCGGATAATACAGTTATAGCATGAATATAAGACAATTATCATGAACGAGGAAATATATAATAATACTTTTATTATTGCCTCTAGGGCATATTTCCAACAAAAGGGGCCAATGGTCCAGGGCGGTCCAGCCCATTAGTCCCGGTTCAATCCAGAACCGGGACCAATGGGGGCATCGGACCCGGTTCGTGAGCCCCGGGGGCCGGCCGGGCCACATGGGCCATTGGTCCCGGTTCATCTGGACCTATTGGTCCCGGTTGGCGGGACGAACCGGGACCAATGGTCCTCGCTCCTGGCCCAAACCCATTAGTCCCGGTTGGCGGCTTGAACCGGGACCAAAGGCTGCCCATTAGTCCCGGTTTGAGCCGTCAACCGGGACTAAATGGTTGGTACCCGTTGCGACCAGAGTTTAGTCCTACCTCACCAACCGAAGGGGAACGGGACTGGTTTATAAGCCCCTCCCTCTCTACTTTATTGAGCTCCTCCGATAATGAAAATAGATGCGCTTATATAGGTAATTTAGCATAAATTCATACAGATTTCTCTTGAAATTCGTTATGAATTTAAGTTGAATTTCCTCTATAAGCGCATCTGTACTCATTTCTGAGTAGTTTTTTTTCTTTTTCTGCTATATTTATTCTTTTCTTTTTATTTCTGAGTTGTAATAAGCCATTAAAAATAAGCATATATGCTCCTTTTTAGTACGATTAATCACAACTATTTTTGCTTCTATTCATTTCGAGTAGTTTTTATATAGTATTTTTTCTGCTATATTATTTTTCTTTTTATTTCTGAGTTGTAATAAGCCATTAAAATAAGCATATATGCTCCTTTTTAGTTTAGTTAATCACAATTATTTTTGGCTTCTATTCATTTCTGAGTAGTTTTTATATAGTTTTTTCTTTTCTGCTATATTATTTTTTCTTTTTATTTCGTGTTGTAATAAGCCATTAAAAATAAGCATATATGCTCCTTTTTAGTACAGTTAATCACAACTATTTTTTGCTTCAATTCATTTCTGAGTAGTTTTCTATATATTTTTCTTTTCTGTTATATTTTTCTTCTATTTATTTCTGAGTGGTTTTTATATATTTGTTTCTTTTCTGCTGCATTTATTTTTTTTTTTTTTTTTGAGTTGTAATAAGTCATTAAAAATAAAAAAGTCGCAATGCTTTCGTTAATCTGCTTCAAGCCTTTCGGGATAGTGTCAATCTGCACCGCATATAGCTCTGTGCGATCTCAGATCCCGCAAGGCTTGAAGCCAACCAACGTCTTGGAGCATTGAGCCTCTTCGTCATTGTATCTGCACTCGGGGCTTATAAACAGCTGCAGTGCCTCTCGCTTGGCGAGGTGGGACTAAAACGAAGCTGCTGGAAGAATCAACAAAAAACAGCTACAGAGACAAAAAAGTAGTTAGGCGGATTGGTCGGTTGGTGGCACCAACCGGTACCAATCACCTCTTTGTCCGGTTCAGGCTCCAACCGGGACCAATGCCCTCTTTGTCTCGGTTGGAGCCACCAACCGGGACCAAAGGTCTCGTTTCCGCCTTTGGGCTGCTGAAAAGAGCCTTTGGTCCCGGTTAGAAGCGTCAACCGAGACTAAAAGGCATTGGTCCCGTTTGTGCCACTGAACCGACCAATGCGGCTATATATATAACACTTAGCATCTTTTTCGATCTCTCGGCCTCTACTCCTCCCGACGCCTTGGCCCGCCCGCCCGACACGTCGCCGCCCGCCCGCCCGCCCGCCCGCCGCCGCCCGCCCGCGCCCCGCCGCTGCGCCGCTGCCGCCCGCCCGCCCGCCCGTGCCGCCCAGCGCCCAGCCTGCCGTCGCCTCGCCCGCCCTTGAGAGCTGCAGCCGCCCGGCCCTGCGCCGCCTCGGCGCCGTCGCCGCCCAGCCCGCACCTCGCCGTCGCCGTCGCCGCAAGATGAGCCTCTTATTTTAATTTTGTTGGATTTGTTTTAGATTTTTTGTAGTTCATAGATTTTTTTGTTAGATTAGATTGTGTAATTTAGATATGTAGTTAATGTAGATTGTGTAATTAATTTGTTCAAATTATGTTAGATTTTTTTCTGTAAAAAGATTTTTATGTTAGTTTTTTATGTTAGATTTTTTTTTCTGTAAAATTTGTTCATATTGTGTAATTTAGATCTTTATGTAGGATTAGATGTGTAGTAATTTAGATATGTATTATATTATGTTAGTTTTTTATGTTAGATTTTTTCTGTAAAATTTGTTCATATTGTGTAATTTAGATCTTTATGTAGGATTAGATGTGTAGTAATTTAGATATGTATTATATTATGTTAGATTTTTTCTGTAAAAAGATTTTTTATGTTAGATTTTTTTCTGTAAAATTTGTTCATATTGTGTAATTTAGATCTTTATGTAGGATTAGATGTGTAGTAATTTAGATATGTATTATATTATGTAAGATTTTTTTCTGTAAAAGATTTTTATGTTAGTTTTTATGTTAGATTTTTTCTATAAAATTTGTTCATATTGTGTAATTTAGATCTTTATGTAGGATTAGATGTGTAGTAATTTAGATATGTATTATATTATGTTAGATTTTTTCTGTAAAAGATTTTTATGTTAGTTGTTTTATGTTAGATATTTTTTCTGTAAAATTTGTTCATATTGTGTAATTTAGATCTTTATGTAGGATTAGATGTGTAGTAATTTAGATATGTATTATATTATGTTAGATTTTTTTCTGTAATTTAGAAGAAGTAATTTAGATCTTTATGTAGGATTAGATGTGTAGTAATTTAGAAAAAGGAAAAAAAAAGAAGTAGTTTATATATGAAGTAGTTTGTTTTTAGTAAGTACTACTTATTTATTTATAGTAAGTGTTTAGTAGTTGAACTAGATAGATTTAATTAATAAGACTACTTTTATTTAACTATATATAGAAGTAGTTCCCGCGTCGACGTCGGCGATGCCTATCCCGCATCCTCGTCGTCGTCGAGTCGGCGATGGAGGCCTGCTTGATCAGGGTCATGTTCGGGACTGGGCTCCGCCGGGTTGGTATTGGGAGGTGCTACCTTTCGGGGGACGTAGGTTGGTGAGGAGGCAGCCCGTTGTTGACCCGATCCTTGTTTGGTGGCGGTCGCGTGGGCCAGTGACGGTGGTGAGGCATCCGGACACCGCGGAGGTGGTACGTCATCGTGTCAGCGAGGAGGACGAGCACGTCCGTCGCTACATGGTTGCATTGGAGGAGGTTCGACAATACCGCAGGTTCTTCGAGGATCTCACCGAGCTATGATCCCGTGATGGTTCCTTATCTTTGGTGTCCACCGCCTCGTCGATACCGTCGGGCGCTACGGTTCTAGTTTTATTAGTGATAATATTCAATGATGTACGGACACCAAGAGATGATGTACTTTTGCTTATAATTATTAAATGCATGCTAATTTGAATACTATGCTTTATTTTGTGATTTGGTTTTGCTTATTGAATGCTCATATTGGATAAGTTCTCCTTCATTCCCGTGTGCTAGACAATTTGGTATAATATTCAACCCGTACGTACATCGATCATCGATAGTCAACCCGTGATTTATAATAATGATCTAGTTTAATATTTGAATTATGAACTTAGGCCGGAAATGTCGTACTCATCTGACGACGAAAATCGCCCGGGGGAGTGCGACTGGTGCCACGATGACCGAGGTATGTGCGACAGATTCATTGAGCTGAAGGAAGATCGGCGCTTCAACATTAAGCTCGAGGAGACTTGCGATGTTCATACGGTATGCAACGACGACAATAGTTTTTGTCGTAATTAAGCACGACTTCAACTATTTTAACGTGTATTTTTCATCTTTTCCAATTCGACTAGCTTATCCCATACTTTGCAAGACGCTATGTCTTGGAGAGGATGGATTTTGAAGACCATGAAAATTTCGAAACCAAAAAAATTGTCCTAAGTACCGAACATGATGTGGATTTTCAAGTAAAGCTGTACAATGTTCAGAGTGTAACCCATTTTGGTTGCAAAAATTGGGATGCATTTTGCAAGATGTATGGTCTTGATGAGGGTATGATTGTCACCATGGATCTTGGTGATCCTACAATCGAGCAAGAGACACCTACGATTTGGGTCTTTGTGCATACACCTCCAGTTCTTCCCTCATGTGAGCTAAACATAGTTATTAAGTAATTTATATTTTTTATTTCAAAATATATAGTTAACAACTTATCTCCATTGACAGCTTATTTTCATTCTTCAAAGAATGTGCGGAAGATGGTAGATGAGCGCACTACACGAAGGCTGCGAATTAACTTATCGGAGAAAGCGACATCTGGTCGGATTTTGTAGAGATCTTGAGAATTACAATATCTACAATCAAACTCCTCAACATTATGGTCAATACGTGCCACTAGTGCACGTGTTGAACTACGGTAACTACCATGGAGATACCTTGGTAAGATTATTTTTTACTATTACAACATCCGTGCATCTTTTTGCACACTTCTAAAACTAGTACATCATTGCTAACTACGAAGTTATTACTATGTTTTTCAACAGATAATCCCGAATGAGTGTGTGCCTCATCTGATGTATACGCGTGGTAGCCTTCATGTTTTGAACATACTACCAGGTCGTCCTACGAATCTCAACTGTCCATACCGGGTTTCTAAAAGAAGTGGAGACATAACAATCAAAGAATGGAAAAAATGTATGGACAGTCGTAAGGAGCTTCTTGGAAGCAATAAGCAGCGAAAGACAAGAATTGGAGACAGGATTATCGCCATTCTTCATAATGGAGAGTCAGGGTCTATATTGTTTTATGCTATTTTACCTTAAGGGTGTTTAGGTTCTATACCTGGTACTGATGATCATGTGCTAAGAACAATTATGTAGGGTTGGGTTCGATGACTATATATGAGGATGATGATCGTATGACTTATTATTAATAACGAGTAGAAGTAGTATGATGATGCATGATTAGTAGGACTTTATTATATACATATATATGATGATGTATGATGCAAAGCATGCCTGAGCCATGTCATATCTGCGGGTGCAATGAACATATAGCAGCAGCGTTGATAAACGAAGGACGAAGATAAGAGAGGACACTTCTCTCTATTAGCTAGCTATAATAACAACCTAAAAATAAACCCCAAAACCCCTAAAGCAGCCACTTTCTTAAAAAAAATGACTTTTGGTCCCGGTTGGAGCCACCAACCGGGACCAAAGACCCTCTGACTGGGCTCGGTGCATAGGGCCACGTGGAGCCACATTGGTCCCGGTTCGTGTTTGAACCGGGACTAATGGGTGGTGGCATTAGTAACGACCCATTAGTCCCGGTTCATGAACCGGGACTAAAGGCCCTTACGAACCGGGACTAATGGGTGGTTTTCTACTAGTGCGACCACGCTCGGCGGCAGCGCCGCCTCCTCGTCTCCGAGGAGGGCGAGCGAGCCATGGCGGAGTGGCGCCGTCGCCACCCAGAGGACGTCGTCGACGAGCATGCCTACTGGGCAGAGAGGACGGCAAGGCGCCGCGCGGAGCGGGCTGACCGGCGTCAGCGGAAGGCATTGGCGAACGAGCAGTGCGACATAGTTTCAGCAGGTGGGAGGTCGTTCTTCACCGCGGACGACGATCGTTGGGACGACATATGGATCTCAACCTCGGACGACACCGACGAGGATGATGATGGTGATGATGGTAGCGACTTGGAGTAGTTTCTATCGCTGTATGCTGTAGTAGTTTCTATCTATCTATCTATGCCGTAGTAGTATTTATCTATCTATGTATGTCGAACTATCTATAAAATATCTTGTATCGTTTTTTTATCTATGCAAAAAAATATTTAGAATGAGCGCCCGTGCTGCATTTTTACCGCGCCTGCTGGAGCTGCGCACGCACGGCTTTATAGCACGGCTGCTGGAGCAAACGCTGCGCGCCGCGCCAAACCAGGCGATCGGCGCGCCAAATCAGTTTTTAGCGCGCGGCGCGTTCGGCGCCTGTTGGAGATGCTCTTAGATGATGGATGAATATGAAGACCTCTGCTTTTGGTTGAGCGATCATGATCCTGAAGTCGAGTTCCTTATTGCGCGAGTGTGTGTGCACACGCTCTTGTGGTGTTGCTGTGTGTTTGTTGGTCTCATCTTCTCTACCATATAAGTTGGGGGCCTACTGTGCTCAGCCTGAGCTTTGTAAAATGTGTTCTTCTTCATCAATGAAATGCGACGTCGTTGCTTTTCGTTAAAAAAAATCCATCAGTTGACGACTGGTGCATGCAACAAAAACAAGATCTGGTCGTTGTTGGACACAAGAGTCAAGATCAATAACCTAAATTGTCTGCTTTTTTTTGGCGAGTGACCTAAACTGTCTGCATGACTAGGTACAAACCCATTTCTATATTTGTGTTCCGTTTATACTCTCTCCTTGCCAAATTGTAGTGCACATAAAATTTGGTCAAAGTCAAAACTTATAAAGTTTGACCAACTTAGTGTTCATATTCTTTTCATATAGTTTTGGTCCAATAGAAAAATTTATGAACATTTACCATACCAAATTAACTCTGCTAGATTCCAAATATATTTTCATATAGTATGTATTTGGTGTTCTTAATGTTCATATTCTTTTCAATGGTCCAAGTTTAAAAGTTTGACCTTGACCAAAGCACTATAATATGACAAAGTGGGAGTACGTCTGGTACAATCATTGTACATATTTTACCATATTATCAATAGTAGAGTAGGACATAATAACCACAATACATTCCTGCATTACTTGCCTAGAATCAGTTTAGGGGAACCAAGAAATTTGACCCCTGCGAATGAGCCTTGAACAAAGTAAAATATCTTTGCGACCAGGTGCAATCTCTCGGCTGCTTATAAATGCATGGTGAGAGACTACGCTTGCTAGCACACACATCACCGTTCTATTTCCAATACATTTTCTCTTCTTCCTCTACGTACGTGGAGCAATCTTATATTGATCACTGTGAGCATGGCTTCTTTCCTCGTCGCTTTTGCGGCTCAGTTCTCGAACCCGTAGGGTCCGCACGCTTAACGTTCGATGACGATATAGTATTATATGAGTTATGTGATTTGGTGATCGAATTTTGTTCGGAGTCCCGGATGAGATCATAGACATGACGAGGAGTCTCGAAATGACCGAGAGGTAAATATTGATATATAGGACGATGCTATTCGGACACCGAAAGTGTTCCGAAGGATACGGGGTACATATAGGGGCACCAGAAGGGGTTCTGGGCACCCCCGGCAAAGATATGGGCTTAATGGGTCAAGGGAGGGATAGACCAGACCACAAGGGGCTGGTGCACCCCTTGACCAGGCCAGCCAGCCCTAGGGAAAGGAAAGGGGGGAGGGCAAGTCCCTCCTTCCTTCCCCTCCTCATGGAAGAAAGGAAAGGGGGGGTACCTCCCCCTTTCTTCCCCTGGCGCCTATACAAGGAAGGGGGGAGGCGAACCAGAGCAGGAGCCCAAGTGGGATTCAACGCCACTTGGGGCGCCCCTTGGCCTCTCCCCTCTCCCTCCCACCTATATATATGAGGAGGGGCCTCCTAGCACACACCAGATCAATTGGTAGTCGTGTGCGGCACCCCCTCCTCCACTGTTTACATCCTCGGTCATATTTTTGTAGTTCTTAGGCGAAGCCCTGCGAGGATCATTTCACCATCACCGTCACTACGTTGTCGTGCTAACGAAACTCATCTACTACCTCGACGTCTTGCTCGATCAAGAAGGCGAGGGACGTCACCGAGCTGAACGTGTGCAGAACTCGAAGGTGTTGTACGTTCGGTACTCGATCGGTGGATCGTGAAGAAAGTTTGACTACATCGACCGCGTTGTGAAATGCTTTCGCTTACGGTCTACGAGGTTATGTAGACACAATCTCCCTCTCGTTGCTATACATCTCCTAGATAGATCTTATGTGAGCGTGTGATTTTTTTTTTAAAATTGTATGATACGTTCCCAACATCTTAAGCCAAAGACCAGATCAGGGGCTACTGATGGTGTCCTGGACTTGGGGGTGCCAACCTAGTCAGCCCACAGTCCTCGGGCCGGGTCCACGGGCCCTCATTCTCATAAGGAAGGACTCCGGAAGCCTCGCACCTCGACGTGGTCGGGACAACTTCTACCGAAGACTTGACATATACTCCAAGGATATATTCGGCCGCCATCATGTGCATCCTTAGATCTACAACCGACCATGTAACCCTAGATACCCCTCTTGCGTGTATATAAGACAAGTGATTTAGCCTGTAGAAGGGCTCCGATCACAATCACATCCTCCTAGTCGTAGGGTTAGGACACAATTTAAGATCTCGGGCAGATCAAACTTGTACTTGATACACAATCATCAATACAATCAAAGCAGGACGTAGGGTATTACCTCTTCGAGAGGGCCCAAACCTGGGTAATTACTGTCTCCTTCATCCCTTGTTACCCATTGATCCAAGATCCACAGTTTGGCACCCCCTACCCAAGGTCTGCCGGTTTTACCACCGACAGACATGAATCAACGCAAGTATAGTACGTAGTTGTACATCTATGCGTCTTCTCGTGATATCGGTGGCCATATCGTGTCTGCACATGCTCGCGATTATATGAGGAAGTTCTCCAACACATCGGAGAATCCGCCGACAGAAGGGTGGCCGGTGCCGGCGAGCATCGGGGCGGTTTCTGTTGGACGTCTGTTGGTAAAAGGGGAGTCCGAGACCAGAGCTCTTGATGATGATGCATGCCAACAGCTTGATGTGTACGTGAGTACGCTGCCAGTACCATGAATAAAGCACATACTATTCTATAGGTACATGAATGTTCTGAAATAAATAACTAAAATTGTATTGTCTCTCAAGCTTTTAGCGCATCCTACAATTGAATGTGAACGAGAACAGAAATAACCACATTATCATCAAGATGTGGTGTTGAGCATCAATTATGATTGTGATTTTTTTCCCTCACAATCCTTCATTTATGCTTTTGTAATTAATTAAATATCAACGGGCCTTAAAAAGCCAAGAGGAGAAAGGCAACTTGGTCCATAAGGGCCCAAGAGGAGAGGCACTCTTTTAACTCTAGGGGAGGACGAATTGGGGTAGGAGAAGGAGCACCCCTTCCCCTTTGGACGGCTCAAGGAGGGGAATCCTTCCCCTCCTTGTGCGACCTCCTCCTCTCCCCTCTGGCCTATATATAGTAGAGGTTTTTACACCTTTTATCTACACAAGTTTTTGGAGCCTCCTGTAGTTCTCTAGTTCTAGTTCTAGTTGGTTTTTAGTTGATCAATTAGAGATCAACCTATATCCTCTAATCCTCATAATTTGAAGCCTAGTGTGGTTCCGATCTCATCCCTCTAATTCTCAGACGACGAATAGCTTTGGACAGCAAAGTGATGTCGTATCGTGAAAACTGTACGCTTGCAACTCATACAGAGGCTGTGCTTTCGGTCTTCCGTTCGAGGCACTGTTCGTGGGCGGTTCGCGGGAACGTTCATCTACGGTTCGAGAGACTCCAAGTACGATCTACACAGATTTGTCTACTTCTGCTGCAACTCGGAGTCGGTAACGATCGAATCCAAACCGTTAATGCATCTTCATATTGTTCCTGGGTGATCGTAGGGCGACTTGTTTTGTTTTGTACTATGTTTCCAACAGGGACGACACCCCAGTCGACAGATTGGGAGTGGTCGGAGTTAGATGCGTTGCCCGACATGATGGAGAGGGCCGGAGATCGCCGAAAGAGAACTTAGGGGCAGAGTGGAGTGGCTAGGGTTTGGTTCGAGGAGCGGATGAGATGGATATATGTGGGTTCGGGATGGGTCAGCGTGGACCGGATCCAACATGGCGGCGAGCCCGGGCCTGCCCATATCCTCCCCAGATTTGAGCTGGATATGAGGCCTGCAGGTCAGCACGGGCATTTGAGGCCAGTGCGAGGTGTAAGCCGGCATCGGTTTTTTGACCTGTCTATGGCAGCGCGCGCCCCCACCGCCTCCGCCCATGCTACATCAGCAACGAGGCGGGCCTTGCGCTCCGTTGCCCTCTGCTTGTTATGGCGGGGGACACCACTCCCTGTAGCACTCATATGTCGCACACCGAAGATGGCGTGGTAGACGGACCTCGAGCTTCCAGCACCGGCGGATCCGAGCGCCGGTTGTGCCAACGCAATGGATTCGCGCCGGACAGACTCCGACTTCGGTCGGGCGTACGGATTCGTGCCAGATAGACTCGGTTCAGGAGGAGCGTTACAATCATTGGGGGTTCGGGAGCTCGTGTGTAGATGCTCTAACCTTTGCAGGAAAAACACATGAGCAGTATTGTGGTGATCTTCGCTATATCGATCAGGAGGAGCGTTACAAACATAGGGGGTTTCGTGTGTTTGCAAAGTTCTACCCGTACCGTATATATATGTATGAGATTCAAGATATGTTGAAGAAGGTAGTAGCTAGTGGCCTGAGTTCAAAAAGAGTACGTGGCGGCCTCTCAAACACTCCCTAACCTAGGCCTAAATCGAGTCCGATCATCACCTCGAGTTCTACTTGAACTCGCGTGCCGGCCTATCTATATATAGCGGTTCCGACGGGACAGCCAAGGCGCCGACTACATTAACACAAACGATCACCACGAACAAATCGATGGCAGCCGGCAAGGGCGTCCAGCGGCCGTGGTCTGAGCTCCCAGGCGATCTCCTGGCGGCCGTCTACCGCTGCTGCTCCTCGGCGCACGACCGCTTGCGCTTCGTCGCTGTCTGCACGTCATGGTGCGCAGTCGCTTCGTGGCACCGGCCGCTGCCTGCTCTGCCTCTGCTGCTGACGCTCCCCTCGCCGTCCACCGGCGACCATGATGCGGCGTGGGCATACAGCCCTGAGGATGGCAGGGCCGTGCGCGTCCCACTCCCGTGGGCCGTGACACCCGGCACGTGCCTTGTTGGGTTCCATGATGGCGGCTGGATCGCCGCCATTTGCGCGTCCCGCGGCCACGGGCAGCAGCTCCTGGTCGTGAACTCCTTCTCCGGCGTCGAAGTGGCCCTCACCGCGAACCCGAGGGTCGTCGAGTACGCGTGGCTGTACGCAGTCGACGCGGGTTTCATCCCCACAAATGCCTGGCGCGCCATCAAGAAGGTCGTCTTCTCCGACGACCCTTCCTCCGACAGGTGCATTGTCGCCGCGATCACCAAATGGGGCAATCTCGCACTCTGCAGGATTGGCCGCCCGGAAGCCGGATGGACCACACAAGGATGTGGCACGGGGGCATACGGGGACCTTATGGACATCGCCTTCTGCGGCGGCGAGCACCATGGCCTCTCCCGCAACAACCGCAAACTGTTCCTATACGGCGTCTCGTGCACCAAGCTGTTCATGTACGAGGTCGCCGTGAACGAAGACGGCGACGCTCCAACGATCGCCATGGTGCACACCATATCAGACCTCAAGGCGAGCATCCCGAACATATACAAGCAATGGCCCAAACGCATATTCGAGCTGCATGGCAAGGTGGCAATCGCAGTGGAGTTCTGTGAGTGGCCCGACCTCTGCTCATACTTCAAGGTGTACGAGCTCGCCGAATGCGACGAGAGGACTCAATGTCAATACAAGTTGGCGGAGGTGACAAGCTTGGGAGACCATGCCCTATTCCTGAGCCCCGCCTGCTCTAAGGCGGTCCGCATGCCAGCTACTGGTGGCCAACGCGGAGGTGTGAAGAGGAACTGCATCTACCACCCCAAGCAATACTCGCCGCCCTTCCAAGGCGAGCATTACATGCAGCGTTTGAATCTCGGTAGTTGCGCCGTGTACTTCTCTGACAACAGGCACAACATGCATCAACTGGGGAGGATCATATCACAGGTGTACCATTACCGCGATGAGGACGACAGTAATGGTTGCATGTGGTTTCTGCCTCCAGACTTTTAGCTTCTCATGGTCAATGCATGCACAGGGAGAAATTCTCTTCATGTTTTCTTAATTTTTGCTAGATGGTTCATGTTGATACTACAAATTGTCAAAGAAAATGGTGTGACATTAATCTGCTATACCACACTGGATTCTTGTGTGTTGTTCATCAAACCAGCTGGAGTCTTTATTTCTGAACATATAACAGAATATAAATACATGCAAAATCCGAGAGCTGTCCCGTGTCGATTTCGTCATTGAAACCAAAACTACAAGAGTTGAAATCTAATGCCAAAAAAATTGTGGGGTTCAAGCAAAAACAACTGTAGCACTCGTGCTCGTAGTTTTCAGTTTCAGAAGAGAAAAAACAACAACCGAAATTCAATTAATTTCAAAGATTTCCCTTTGTATTTCAGCCAAGAGCCGAAATATTCACTTGAATTCAATTATATATTTGAAATTCTGTAAGTAAATTGGAAAATATTTGAATTCCTGTGTACACTGAAATTTCTGAATATTTTGGCTAAAAAGTAAGTATTTAGTATCGACTGAAATTATTGCAATTCAATGAAACGTTTTGATATTGATGTTTGGGCTATGTTTTTTCAAGCCCTCCAGTTCCTTCTGTGGGCACGCCGCCAGGAATACGACCCGAGCAAATAAATAATCCTAAATGATAACGCCCACACGTGTGGCACTTATCAACTTTGCATAAACGCAGTCATCACCATTCGTTTTGATTTGCACGAATCTTGCAACAGTTGCCATCTAGGTATGGAGCCACGTAAGCACCTAGTGTCATGTGGGTGAACCGCTCCTTGTCCACATGGACACCATCCAGTCCATTAGCGCACGGCCGCTCGCGTTGCCGTGTGGGTGAACTGCTCCTCGCCCATACGGACATTATCCAGTCCATTAGCACATGCTGCTCGCACTGCCGTATGGGTGAACCACTATTAGGAAAAAGACTATAGATAGGATTGATTCTAATGGCGCACCGTGGAAGCAGTGCGCCACTACTATATACTAATGGCGCACCAGTTTGTGATACGCCATTAGTGTGGAAGACACTAATTGTTTACGGTGCGCCACTAGTATGAATTATTTTTTTTCCATTTTCCCATACACACTAATGGCGCATCTGGCCCATAATGCGTCATTACTATCTATAACTACAAATGGCGCACCAAGCAGGCAGTGCGCCATTACTGTAAATTTTGTTTTATTCTTTTTTTTTGCAAAACTACTAATGGCGCATCGCCGCACAAAGGCGCCATTACTAGTTTAAACTAGTAATGGCGCACTCGAGGAGATCGCCATTAGTATATATACTTATTATTTTTACTTTTTTGCAAAACTACTAATGGGCACTTTAAATCGTAGTCTTCATTTCTCGATTGTATTTCATGGGCACTTTTTGATATCATGAATATTTTTAAATTTCATGGGCACTTTTTGAATTCATGAGGACACTTGATCTCGATTCCCCCTCCATCTCGATCTCGATCCCCCTCCATCTCGATCGCACCCGCACCCTCCCCCGCTAGCTCCACCCATCGCAACCTCCCCGCTCCACCGCCGAGCACCCGCCCCCAAGACGCAGACTTTTTGAACATATTTTTAATTTTTTACTATTTTTATAAAAAATATTACTGTTATAATTTAAACAAGTTTGAACATATTTAAACACAAATAAATATAAAAACAGCATTTAAAATGCATAAAAAATATTACTGTTATGATTTAAACAAGTTTGAACATATTTAAACACAAATAAATATAAAAAACACCATTCCCACTCCACCGCCGACCCCCTACCCGCACCCTTCCCACTCCACCGCCACCTTGACCCCCACCTTTCCCACTCCACCGCGCCGACGTCCCACCGCACCTCCTCGCTCCACCGGCACGCCGCCACACCCCGCCCAAGACTGTCCCCCACTCCACCGCCGTCGACGACCACTGCACCTCTCTCCCCGCACCTCCCGGCCCGCTCCACCGTCACAAATGGATGCAACTAAAATTGCAAAAAAACAAATTTGATTATATTTCCAAATAAGAAATTTGATGATATTTTCAAATAATAAATTTGATGATATTTTTCATATTCATAAATATTTTCAAATAACAAATTTGATGATATTTTTAAAAATTATTTCTATTTTGATAAAAATATTACTGTTATGATTTAAACAAGTTTGAACATATTTAAACACAAATAAATATCAAACATCATTTTAAATGCATAAATACAAAAATGGGGAGCACAGAAATCAAACCCGTGACCTCCTCGTGTGTGTGTGCTGCGTCTTGACCACCGGGCTATAGTGGGCTTGTTCGATGGAGTGGGGTTATGTGGAATATAACGATGACCAATCGGGCTAGTAAATTCTAATGGCGCACCGGGCGGGTGCGCCATTAGAGTGGTTGTACTTATGGCGCACTAGGGTTGCGTGCGCCATTAGATCCTCTCCCGCTCACTGTTCCCTCTCACTGTTGCCTCCTCCCTCCCTCGCCAGATCCACTCGACCCAACCAGACGCCGCCGCTCCCTTGCTCCGTCCCCTCCGTCTGTCATACCAGCCGCTGTCGGTGCCGCCCGCCATTGTGGTCTTCGCGCTGCCCAGACGCCGCCGCCCGACCCCGCAGAGTCCACCCCGCCGCCTCGCGCCCCGAACAGGATCGGCCGAGCGCGCGCCGCCCGCTCCTCTCCTCTCCTCCTCCCTCCGACGAGCAAGGGCCTCCTCCGGCCCCTGCAGCAGACGGCGAGCGCGGCCCCGACGTGCCCTCCCGGCCTGCCCCTGCCATCCTCCGCCACCGGCCCCTGCTCTCCTTCGACCGCGGTGAGCGAGGACCCGGACGAGCTCGGACCCCGACCCCGACCCCTTCGCCGACCCTGACTCCGACCCCTCTGGCGACCAGGTACCTCTCCTCCTTCCTCCTTCCTCCCTCTCTCCACCATTCCCCATTCCTTCCAACCGATGCTCCAAAAGGAATTTCAAGACAGAAAGCACATGCTCCAAAAGTTAGGGTTCACGATTCAAATTGCACTGCATTTTTGTACTGCATTTTTTGTAACTATATAGGAGAATCAGAGTTCCTGCTACTTTTGTTTGTTTTCTTTTTGAAACTGTGCTATCTTTTCATTAGAGATGGGATGTTTCTACTTTCTAGCGGTGAACATGAGAAGGTTGTGTTAGTTGCTCAGCCTGGGATAGGAAAATAGACCGTGAACTTTCTGAGATGGTAAAATAGATGAGGGCATTGTTCTCCAGGGAAGGTGCAATGGATGTGATTGAAGATTCAGTTCGGTTGTTCCATTAATGATGTCTAGGCAGAATGCTTAATAAGTTTCATCTTGCGGCAAACAACAAGAACTGCAGGACTGCCCTGTTGCTAGGTAGTAGTAGAGTACATGCGCTTGCAAGTTCCAACTAGTTGCTTCAGGGATTGAGTTAATTCATAGATGTTGACCTTCATCCAGTGGCATATAGATTGGAACAACTGAGTTCTGTTTCTTGTTATTTTAGATTGTACTGTGGATTTGATTTATTATATGCAAAGTGATAAATTTTTAATTTGAACTAATTCAGATTCTCCTATGAAGAAGGCCAGGCCTCGGAAATTGGTTAGTTTGAAGGCCAGGCCCCTTATAATGATGCTTTTCTCTAGAAAAAATGATCCTGGATTTTTTTTATGTAATTCTTTGTGGTATTAAGATGGAAACCTGGGATACTATTTTCTGTTAGGAGATGGTGTTATATTAAGATGCATATATTGTTATGTTACGCAAATTGTATCATCTTGCCACTTAAGTCAGCCTTCCCTTTAAGCAGAAAATTCAGTTAGGAGCTACTGTTAGGAGATACTTGTCAAAAACTTGAGCTACTTGTCAAAAAATTCAGTTATGGCATCTAGAATTATGTCAGTTTTGTTTTGTAACTAGAAGACCAAAGTGTTAGGAATTCTGTCCAAACTGTAGTTTTCAGTATTCTGTCCAAACTGAAAACTGTTAAAAAGCATGATGTTTCTTGGATTTCTGTAATGATGATGATGGAAGAACACATGGTCTTGGATTTCTGTAATGATGATGGAACATTATAAAGCATTGTACTCCAGTGTGTATGAAGGATACAAAAAATTTAGCAACTTCTTTGATTTTATAAAGTTGTTCTTATATGGGTGAAACTTCACTTGTTTTTAGGCTAGTGCAGGGTGTTGCTTTATTGTGATGCCTCTGAATTACTTGTGATCACATTGAGAAAGACTTGCTAGTTTGTTGGGTTTTGTCTCCGACCATTGTGTCGTGATGAATTTGCAGGTACCCCGAGAGGCCCTTGAGTTTGCCGGAATGTCGATTAACTTCCGTTCCGGCAAATTCGGGCACTCCATATGTCCTATTTTCAGCAAAGGTCATGCTGAAATTTTTCGTGAATTTTAGCATGACTTTGCTAAAAATAGGACATATGGGGTACTTGCGACTAATGCATGTTATCATGCATGGGTACTAATTGGTCTCTTCTGCTGCTTATCAGAGATGGCGGGAAGCAGCCACCGCCGATCTGCGACACCGCAGTACGAGTTGGATGCTTCCGAGTTCTTCACTATCATACTTGAGGCTTCAGTATCATCCATGACGCTGGTATATAAAACGAGATCTCCCTTCACCCATCTCATTATGATATCTGTTGTTTGCTACATCACTCATTTTCCCAAACCGCAGAGGCTGCCCGACAGTTTATGAACATGCTGATGGGTGAAGATCCGCCAAATAATGTGAAGCTGCGACAGTCGGGCAGCGGGTTTCGCAGCGATGGGATGTGCGATTGGCGATCAAGAAGGGCCACATGTACTTGTCTCGTGGGTGGGAGAAGTTCTACCGTGCCTCGACCTGCGGTTGGGGTACTTCCTTGTCTTGAGTGCGGCACACGCGCCAACATGCTCATCGTGAAGGTATACAACAAGACTATGTGTGATGCGCCACGCTGCCGATGATGATGCCGATGCGTCGTTCTGTCTCTTCTTATTCCTATACATTTGGCTTTGTCTCACATCGATTGTTAACGGTCATTGTTGCATTTTGGACAGGTAGGAGCAGCGGCGACATCAGCTACAGCCAAAGCAAAGCGACTATGGTCAGAAGCGAAGCAAGCAATGATTCTGGTCAGAAGCGAAGCAGCAGCGATTCTGCACCAAAGATAGACAACAAGAAGGATGATCCGGACTGGAGTGCGGGAGAAGAGGAGCAGAGTGAGGATGAGGAGCTGCATGATGACGATGGGCATCAGGCTGAGGATGACCTAGCGCTGGTGGTGGCTGACCAAGGGCAAGAGATGGTGGTGGCTGACCATGGGCAAGAGATGGAGGTGGCTGAGGATGACCTAGCGATGGTCGTGCCTGAAGGTGGCCTCGCGATGGTGGTGGTGCCTGACAATGACCACGCACCGGTGGTGGCGCCGGCGATCCCACAGCTGGCCGACATGACCACACCAATTGTGGTAGAAGACTACATCCCACTACCTCCACTGCCTCCACCGCCTTGCCGCTCTAGGCGCATCAGGGAGATGAAGGAGAAGAAGGAGAAGAACTGCCTACTTTGTCAGGTATGTCAGATCTCCTATAGGTCAGATCTCCTACTTAGTTACCTATGTTATCTCTAATATGCTTAGTTTCCTATAGGTTAGCTTCATTTTATCTAAGTTGGCTCTAATATACTAACTTAGACCTTATATGCTTAGTTTCCTATAGGTTAGCTCCAAAATAACTTATGTTAGCACAAAATGATCAAGTTTACATAATAAGCTTATAGTCTTCTTCTTATTCTTCTTCTTTTCCAAAACTCTTCTTATTCTTCTTCTAGTGTTCTTCCTCTTCTAGTATTCTTCTAGTCTTCTTCTTTTTCTTCTTCTAACTTCTTGTTTATCATTTTGCAGATTTGATTTAATTGACGGAAGCTTGCGTGGATGGAGTGCTTCTTTTCCATTTGTGTTTTTATTTTGTATCAATGTGAAATTTTTGTGAATTGATGGATAACGGTGTTGGATGAACAATGTGAAACTTTTGTAACGATGGAACTATGTGTTGGCTATGTATGTATATATGATGAAACTTGTGTGTTGGATATGATTGCTATATGGATGCTTGTTGTATATATATATGTGTGTTGAATATCTCATATGTGAAATAGTGACCTGAGATTAAGAAGAAAAGAATTAAAAAAGTTGTTACTAATGGCGCACTACCATGTGCTGCGCTATAAGTATAGCAGATAATAGTGGCGCACTGTGGGCAGTACTAATGGCGCACTGCCTGGTGCGCCATTAGAATACCAGATTCTAATGGCGCACATGTGGTGCGCCATTAGAAAAAAATTCTAATGGCGTGAGTCTAGTGGCGCACCAGCCATGCGCCATTAGAAGGCAAAACTGGTGCGCCACTAGCATGCCTTTTCCTAGTAGTGCTGCTCGTCACCCACACGACGCTCGCACGGTGATAGATGGCAATTACAGTTGTGCATATGTGGTAACTAGTTAATCACACACGAGACACGACAACTATGGTTGACCGTACATGGCAACTATGGTTTGACCACACGTGACAACTAGTTAGTCACATATGTCAACTGTGGTTTGATCACACGTGGCAACTACCGTTAATTAGACATGGCAACCATAGTTAACCCGAAAGAACACCCCCCCCCCCCCCAAAAAAAAACTTGTGATCCAAAATAGAGAAGTTGTCATGCTTTACAAATAAAGTTGTCATCCCAGGGTAACTAAAGTTGCCATAAAAAAAGTCCAAGGCGGAATTGTTTGGTGTCGCACGTGCGGGGTGAGGGTGAGTAGTTGTTGTTGGTTCGGCGTGTGACACGAAGTAGCTGCGTCCGGACGTGTGAGCAGTTCTAATGTTCGCCTTGCCTACTGGGTATGCCACACAGGGTCAGGTGACATTGTGCCACACGTGTGCAGTTATGGGCGTCCTAAATTATTGAGCCAATGTCATCGAAGTCAAAATCAACAAAGGGCAAGAATAATGTTACATAAGAGACCCTAGATTTTGGGGTGGCTACAATAGTTCAATACTTCAGAATTAACCTTTCTATATGTTCAAAGAAAAAAACAGGGGAGATCCCCACAAAATTGGAAATGTGTTTACTCGCTTGCTCTTCAGTACTTGCTTTCTCATGCACGCGGTGTGTGTATGTTGCGTAACGTGTTGGTGTACAGTACTGTTGGTTACTAATTACATGAAGCTCATCAGGTATACATGCATATAGTCGGATGGAGTGGAAGATCATATACAGCAGATATCTACAGTGTTTAATAACACTAGTCGTCGACCCGTGCAGCCGCACGGGCTAGCTATTTTAAAATGAGCATTATTATTCTTTCAAATAATAAACATTCAAATAGAAATAAAGGTTAGAAATATCATTGGGATTTCCTTATATCATTCTTGAAAACATCAAAAGTTTCTTAAATGCTCATAGTGTCAAAGGGAAATATGTTCCATTCATGATTCCTGGATTTTTTTCACATGATTTTTCAATCATGGCATAATTGTACATAGTTGTAAAGCCATGTGAAGTATGATAATAGCATTGATCAAATGAATATTCATTCTCTCACTAAAAATTGAATATGAATTATTGATCTAGTCCAAGCAAAGAAAATTAAAATGAAAAGATACATCAGTGGCATCAAGTACTCATGACACTAGTAGAAAACCACCAATCAGTCCCGGTTCGTAAGGGCCTTTAGTCCCGGTTCGGGAACCGGGACTAATGGGTCGTTACTAATACCTTAACCCATTAGTCCCGGTTCGAAACGAACCGGGACCAATGAGCCTCCACGTGGCCCTGGCGCCGAGGCGGTCGAGGGTTTTGGTCCCGTTGGAGGCTCCAACCGGGACCAAAAGGCGCCCACGTGTCTCGCATTCCAAGGCCTGGTTTTTGTTTTTTTTTTGAAGGAGGGGGTTGGGGGTTTTGGGGGGTTAATTTAGGTGTTTCATTAGCTAGCTAATTAATAGAGAGAAGTGTCCTCTCTTAATTATGTCCGTGCTTGCTCGACGCCACGTAGTAAATATACATAAGTGATCGAGAGAACCATTCATCTGAAGTTCGCCATGCATACCGAGAGAAGTGATCGATCGACCTCTCCTTCTACGAGAGATTGGTCGAACAACAAGTTTTACTGGCTACATACATGTACAATCTATATAAGATCTCTTAATTACAAACCACTAGGATTTGAATTCAAGTTCCACATGGTATTCTCCGGCTTTACTGATGACGTGATCAAGAAAGAATCCGCCAATTCCTCTTGAATTGCTTTCATGCGATCTGGTGGTAGGAGTTCATCCGCATCTGCCAAGTCTAATTAATTTGAAGAAGGGGGTTAATTAATACATATATATGAATGAAACTCAACAGAAATGATGGTGTAATAAAATGAAATTGCGAATATTATTGCTTACGCACTTCATATTGTCTTCTAGAGTAGCCCCGCTTGTTTTTCAATGTCGCGTTGTGGATGAACTCGCACACGTAGTATCCACAGTAAATCATTCCTTCCTCCTGCCACAAGCACTTTACGAGAAATAGAGGTCAATCAAACTGATAATGAAGCATTATATAAATGGCATTGATGAAAGTATAGCTATAGAATCAACGGAGATGCGCGCAATAGTACTTACTTTCGGTATGTATATCGCAGCTCCTTCGGCAGTCCGGAGCTTGTGCGGTGAACTGTTTCCAAACCCTGCAAGACAAAGAAAATATTTGTTATTACTTGAGATATCAAGAAATGAATAAAAGTTGCCGATATGGTGCGATAATGATCGATTGAACTTACTTGCTGAGCATGTCACCAAGTCCGCATAGGTGCTGGGATCTTTCCGTCTGAGTCTAAGACGGTTACTAGTCCACGCCAAGCTTAATCTCCGTAAGAATATAGTGGTACCTACACGCAAGCATAACTCATCAATTACATTAACCTCGCCGAGTAATAAGGAAAACCGAATATGCACACGATAGTAACACTCACGGGCCGTGGTAAGGAAAGAGTATGGTATCTTTGTTTTGATTTTTGATCAATGATTGTAGCAAGTTGTCCTCGGCCTCTTGGGCGTCCTTTTCAACCAGAAAAACATCTATGATATTTGTGTTAATGAACCCAATATCATAGATTTCATTCTTTTGCACTCGACGATCTTCAATCTGCATAATATATTGAGGATAATTAATTATAAATACATGCAATGAAAGAGCCGAGCTATATATAAAGACTAATGACGAAATAGTACTTACAGCAGTAGCAAAAGACCATTAATTTATCGAGGGCCTTTTGATTGAAGAACTCAAGAACTCCTCAAATGGAATAGACAACAGATCATTTGAGACGAGGTCGTGCTCCTCTTTAATATTCAGATACAAAGTGTTCGTCCCCTCAGACTCTCTGCAGGTTTTCATGTACCAACTGTGGAATCTTCGCATCATTGTTGTCAGAGACTTTTCATCTTTGACGAGAGGCTTCCCGTATCAGATCTCGAATAAGTCCACCTCCATGAAATCGGAAGTGCATCGTCGGCGTGTAATCTTCAAGATTGCCATAACCGGCCACCGTCCCCGGAGGATTAGACACATTCAGCGGGGGGCACGATTGCTGTGCTTGTTCGCCGAGCTGGGCAATTTTTTTCCCCTTTGCCCGTTGTTCTTTTGACCTTTTATCCCTAACAGTAGTTCCCGACCGCTTGGCTTGGAGATATGTCTGTTCAGTAATGCGCTCATAGTTGGTTCTCGGCGGATACTTTGGTGGTTTCCTCAGGGCATCGAGAGTGCGCTTTGCTTTCACCGGATCGACCTTCTCCTCCGGAGGTGGATGTATCTTTGCTTTAACCCCTTCAAAGAACTCCTTCACTTGGCTCGCACGATCGTGTCGTTTTCCTCCTTGCTCCTCTCATACGGTAACTTCTCTACAGGCTTTAGAGGTGGACCGTCTCAGATTGCCTCTCTCTTCTTGTGCTGCTAGACGCCGGAGCAGACGGAGCGGCTGCGGCGTCTGCCTTCCTTCGTGCTTGCTTACGAGGCGGAGGAGAAGGACTACGACGCGTCGGAGCAGCCGGGCGGGCGGGTCTCTTCCGCCCTTGTCGGGCGGGCGGAGAAGGAGGAGGCGGAGTGCCGCCACGCCGGAGAAGGGGCGGAGTGCCGCCACGCGTGCCACGATCTTCACTCACGGGAGGAGGAGGCGGTGGAGGAGGCGGAGTGCCCCGACTCGCGGATGAGGAGGAGGAGGCGGGCGTCCAGTTCTGAAGGTCGATGAGCTCCTTCCGCCATAGGCATGGAGTCTTGAGCGTAACCCAGCCTAGTCTCCCCTTCACCGGTAGGGTGCTCAAGCCGAGGTCCTCAAATCCTCCGTTATTTCATCAACCATCACCTTAGCAAATCCTTCCGAATCGGTGGCGGTGATAAGTTGTGCGGGTCCACTAGGATAAACTTGGCCAACAGCAGCCTTGACCTTCAAATTCATGCATCGCGCCATAATGTGGCAATTTTGAGACTCCGTGATACCATCCACGGATAGCTGGCAGAGCCGTCAAGACATGCTCCGCTGAAGCAGCTCGGTGGAAGCAACGCTGCTTCTGCGCTGAGATGGCGGGTAGCCGGGGAAGCTTGGCATGTCGTTTGTTGCGATCTGCTGCTTCTCGGTCCTCTTCTCGATCCTCTAGCCCCATTACCCTTCCAAGCAGCGCCGATTTGGTCATGCTCCACTTTCTTCCTCCTCTCGTGGGTTTTGTAACCCCTGCGTCCGAAAACCAACCTTCCACGGAAGCGAGCCTGGCGTGCCTCGTGTCCGTCCGTGGTGCTCGGGATTCCCAAGGGCCATTGTGAGCTCGTCCTTCTCCTGTTTGGAAGAACGTCCCTCGCAAGCAGCAACAATATATTGTCGAAGTTTCTTGACTGGTGTTTGCGCTGCTCGTTCGTCCATCGACACCGCCTATTACGAGGTCAAGGTTCCGCCAGCCCGAAGAACCAAGTCCGCAACGGTCCGCCAGCGCGATCGCCTCGGTTCGATCCCTTTTCAAGCAGATCATGCTCACCTTGGACCACTTAGGCGGGCTTTGAGGTAGCCACCGACCCGTCATGATGGTGAAGCGTCTTCTTCGCAGCATTTTTCTTGTTTGTCTCCGACATCTTCTTACTCTTTTCCGATGTCTTGTGGGCCACAAATGCGGGCGATGATCTTTGATCTTCTCATATTTGCCGATGAATTCTGGTGTCTCTTTTTTCGGACAAACTGGTTCAGCTCTTTCCTCCACCTCCTCATTAGGCCAGCCATCTTCTTAAGAGCACAAGACTTGATTAATTGCTCTTTAACGGCTTCTCCGGATCCTCCTCTGGCGGTAGGGTGAAATTTGCCTTCACTCATTCCAAAGATCTTCTTTCGCAAATCATTGACATAAGACACCTCGGGGTCTTCATCCTTAGCAGCTTATACCATTGCTGGATGCTGATCGGGATCCTTTCCTAACAAGAACCCCGTGACCGAAAGCGAAAATGCCTTCTTTGTCCGGATGGGTTCAATCGGTTCGCCGTCGGGCGCGATTTCTATGATCTCAAACTTTTCATCCGAGCTCAACTTTTTCTTCGGGCCTCGTCTCCGTACCGAAGTTGTGCTCGATCCGGAGGGCTAGAAATTATAAGGAAGAAAGACGACAGTATACTTAATATGTGTACATATACCAAAACAATGGATGCATCAATTAACTTGTCAACACGGGCTTAACTAATATATATATACCTGGCCGGACTCGGTTCGGTGACTCGGCTCGGCACGGTCTCCTTCGTCTTGTACCTCCATTGTGTCACCGGAGCCATCATGAACATAGTCCTCCTCTTGTACCAGCATTAATGCAGGGTCGAAGCCATCATAATCATAGCCCTCTTCTTCATCCATCTGACCAACGGTGTCAATGAGAAATGACGCAACATCATCACTTCCATTTGCGATTATTTCCCCCAACATCGCTTCTGTTTCTTCGTCTCGGAGTGCTCCATAGTTTACGCAAATATTGACAACATGTCAATTATTATTCAACATCGTTTTCTCTCTAGGGTTTGGGTGTCCTCGAGAGTTTTGGTCGAGCGAGAGGGCCGAGGGGGCTGCTGCAGTTGTATCTAGAGGGGGTTAATTATATCGACAACGACGCGACATACATATACATATCGGGGAGGGGGTATCGGTACCACCCCTCGTGTTTAAGTTTCTTCTTTCTCCTTTCCTTTCTTTCTTCTTCTCCTCTTCTTTTCTTCTTCTCCCTCGAGAAAGGAAAATAATTAAGGAAAAGGAAGAAAAGAGGAAGAAGGAAGAAGAAGAAGAAGAAGAAGTAAAGAAGAAAAAAAAGGAAAGAAGAAAGGAATAGAGGAGAAGAAGAAAAATAGAATTTTTCTTCTATTTTTCTTCTTCTCCTCTATTCCTTTCTTCTTCTCCTCTTCTTTTCTTCTTTTTCCTCTTCTTATTTATTTCTCCTCTTCTTCCTCTCCTCTTTTCTCCTTTCTTCCTCTTCTTATTTTACTTCCTCTCATTCTTTTCTTCTTCTTCTTCCTTCTTCCTTCTTCCTCTTTTCTTCCTTTTCCTTATTTTACTTTCTCCTCTACACTAACCTAAAATGCACTAACCTAAAATCGATCGATATCTACTAACAACCTAAATATAAAATTAATACATATATGAAAAAACATATATAAACAAAAAAATGCTATATGAACATTATATTCATACATGCATACATATATAGCCACATCCATTCATCACATATATATATAGCTACCACATACATATATACATTATACATATGAAAAAAATGCAATGAACAAAAAAAATACACTTACTGAAAAAATACTATGAATATGTACACATATATATACATACAAACACATATAACACACTTCTTCTCCTCTTTTTTCTTCTTTTTCTTCTTCTTCTTCTTCTTCCTTCTTCCTTCTTCCTCTTTTCTTCCTTTTCCTTATTTTACTTTCTCCTCTACACTAACCTAAAATGCACTAACCTAAAATCGATCGATATCTACTAACAACCTAAATATAAAATTAATACATATATGAAAAACATATATAAACAAAAAAATGCTATGAACATTATATTCATACATACATATATAGCCACATCGACCATTCATCACATATATATATAGGTATACCACATACATATATACATTATACATATGAAAAAAATGCAATGAACAAAAAATGCAGGGGCAGGGCGGTGGGGCGGCAAGGGCAGCAGGCAGGGCAGGCGCGCGCACGCCAGCAGATGTGGGCGGCGCGGCGCCGTGGCGCAGGCAGGGCGGCGGCGGCCAGTGGCAGTGGGCGGCGGCGGTGGACGCGCAGGGCGCGGACGGAGGGGCGCGAGCGAGCTATGCTCACAGGGGCGGCGGCGACGGCGAAGGCGAGTAGCTGACAGCGTCGGCGGCGGCGGCGACAAGAAGGTGGAGTAGGGCGTCGCGGCGGCGGCGACGAGGAGGAGCAGGGCGTCGGGGAGAAGTGGCCGATTGGCGGAAACGCCAAGTGTCATGATATAGCACATCCTTTAGTCGGTTGGTGGCACCAACCGACTAATATCTTTAGTCCCGGTTGGTGCCACCAACCGGGACCAAAGGCCTCTTTTTCGGCAGCCCAAAGGCGGGAAGTCTGCGACCTTTGGTCCCGGTTGGTGGCTACAACCGACTAAAGCCTCTTTAGTCCCGTTGGAGCCACCAACCGGGACCAAAGGCCTCTTGCTGCCTGTCGGGCCAAAGTTTAGTCCCACTCGCTAGTTGAGAGGGGCGCTTGATGGTTTATAAGCCCGCTGCCGCTCCCTCTTGAACTCCTTTAACTGCAGCTTACGGGCCTATTTGCTCCTTCGTTGCTGTTGGACCTTCCGGCCATCTCATGGGCTGAATCTGGCCCAAATAGGGATACCAACGTATTCAGCCGTGGCGTGGCGGCCCATGAGGTGGCATTTTTTTCTTGCTTTATTTAATTTATATTGTTTCTACTTACAACAAAATACTTATTGTTGTTTTTTGTTTTGTTTTCTGCATTATTTATTTTCTTTTGTTTTTGCTCTATTTTTAAATCTTTTTGCTTCTAGTTTTAGGAAAATTATAAACTTTCTGTTAGTGCCATTACTAATTTTCAAATTTGAAAACACTTTTTTTTGTTTTCTTTCTTGCTTTATTTAATTTATTTTGTTTCTACTTACAACAAAATACTTATTGTTGTTTTTTGTTTTGTTTTCTGCATTATTTATTTTCTTTTGTTTTTGCTCTATTTTTAAATCTTTTTGCTTCTAGTTTTAGGAAAATTATAAACTTTCTGTTAGTGCCATTACTAATTTTCAAATTTGAAAACACTTTTTTTTGTTTTCTTTCTTGCTTTATTTAATTTATTTTGTTTCTACTTACAACAAAATACTTATTGTTGTTTTTTGTTTTGTTTTCTGCATTATTTATTTTCTTTTGTTTTTTGCTCTATTTTTAAAATCTTTTTGCTTCTAGTTTTAGGAAAATTATAAACTTTCTGTTAGTGCCATTACTAATTTTCAAATTTGAAAACACTTTTTTTGTTTTCTTTCTTGCTTTATTTAATTTATTTTGTTTCTACTTACAACAAAATACTTATTGTTGTTTTTTGTTTTGTTTTCTGCATTATTTATTTTCTTTTGTTTTTGCTCTATTTTTAAATCTTTTTGCTTCTAGTTTTAGGAAAATTATAAACTTTCTGTTAGTGCCATTACTAATTTTCAAATTTGAAAACACTTTTTTGTTTTCTTTCTTGCTTTATTTAATTTATTTTGTTTCTACTTACAACAAAATACTTATTGTTGCTATTTTTAATTATTACGAGGGCGAACCATAAGACATTTCAAATGAACTCTGAAAAAGTTGAAAGTTGGCATGGTATATCATAAATTGACCCACACATAGCATGTGCATGTACAAAACGAAAAATGGTATCATACTCATCGGTTACAATATAATGGTATCATAAGCGAACAATAGTTGCGGAGAAAGTCTTCACTTTTTCTTCGCTTGTGTCATTTGCTTATTGCGCCGTAACCATGGATAATCTTCATCGCTTATCGGGATGTTTGGGTCAGCCTTGACTTTAAAGGAGGAATTTCATGAAACTTTTCATAATCTTGAGACATGTCATCTTGTCCTCCACTCCCACGATGTCCCTTTTCCTGAAAAGAACTATGTGGCGCTTTGGCTCATCGTATGATGTATTTGCTTCCTTATCTTTTCTCTTTCTCGGTCTCTTCGGACATGTCCTTCACATAGATAACCTGTGCCACATCATTGGCTAGTACGAGCGTTCGTCGATGTACCCAAGATTTTTCAGATCCATGTTGTCATTCCGTCTCGTGGGTCTACACAGCACTCCGCCCTGACAGATTGACCCATTTGCACTTAAACAAAGGGACCTTAAAATCATGTCCGTAGTCAAGTTCCCATATGTCCACTATGTAACCATAATATGTGTCCTTTCCTCTCGGTTGTTGCATCAAAGCGACACCGCTGTTTTGGTTGGTGCTCTTTTGATCTTGGTCAATCGTGTAAAATGTATTCCCATTTATCTCGTATCCTTTCCAAATCAATACGGTCAAAGATGGTCCCCTGGATAACAAGTACAGCTCCTCACAAACAGTCTTGTCACCTCGACACGTGCTTCCAACCAACTGCTGAAAGTCTGATGTGTTCACATGTAATCCATCGTCGCCTTTCCTCCGGTGTTTGAAGCGCAGATGTTCTTGTGTTCATCGACATACGGGTCACCAAGGTAGAGTTCGAGAACTGTGTAGTGGGCTTGAGACCAAGAATATCCGTCCCTGCATATTATTGAGTCCTTTCCAAGCGTGCCTTTTTCAGTCAGTCTCCCCTCATACCGCGATTTAGGGAGACCTATCTTCTTAAGGCCAGAATGAAGTCAACACAAAACCCGATGACATCCTCTGTTTGATGGCCCATGGAGATGCTTCCTTCGGCCTAGCGCGATTACGGACATATTTCTTTAGGACTCCATGAACCTCTCAAAGGGGTACATATTGTGTAGAAATACGGGTCCCGTAATGACAATCTCGTCAACTAGATGAACAAGAACGTGCGTCATGATATTGAAGAAGGATGGTGGGAACACCAGCTCGAAACCGACAAGACATTGCACCACATCACTCCTTAGCCTTGGTATGGTTTCGGATCGATCACCTTCGAGATATTGCATTGAGGAATGCACATAGCTTCACAATGGCTAATCGGACGTTTTCGGTAGAAGCCCCTCAATGCAACCGAAGCGCTTGCGTCATAATCACGTGGCGATCATGAGACTTTAGGTTCAAACTTTTTCTCCGCCATATTTATTATTCCTTTTATATTCGACGAGAAGCCACGGGACCTTCATACTAAGCAGGCATTCAAAGAAGATTTCCTTCTCTTCTTTGGTAAGAGCATAGTGGCGGACCTTCATATTGCTTTGGAGGCATGCCGTCTTTTTCGTGCAAACGTTGCAGGTCCTCTCGTGCCTCAGTTGTATCTTTTGTCTTCCCATACGCCCAAGAAGCCTAGCAGGTTCACGCAAAGGTTCTTCGTCCACGTGCATCACGTCGATCAAGAGCGGACCTCTAGGTCTTTCCAGAGGGTAGGTCTCAAAATATAGATTTCTTCTTCCACATGGGTGCGTGTCCTCAGCGTCACTCGGAACAGCTAGTCCGCCGGGACCCTTTCCAAAGATTACGTGTAAATCATTGACCATAGCAAGTACGTGATCACCGGTACGCATGGCGGGCTTCTTCCGGTGATCTGCCTCGCTTTTGAAATGCTTGCCTTTCTTTCGACATTGATGGTTGGTCGGAAGAAATCGACGATGGCCCAGGTACACATTCTTCCTGCAGCTTGCCAGGTATATACTATCAGTGTCAAGTAAACAGCGTGCATGCGTGGTATCCCTTGTTTGTCCGTCACGAAGGTTACCGAGAGCGGCCAATCGTTGATGGTCACGAACAGCAACGCCTTTAGGTTAAATTCCTCTGTTTGTGCTCATCCCACGTCGTACACCGCTTCCATTCCACAGCTGTAAAAGTTCTTCAACTAATGGCCTTAGGTACACATCAATGTCATTGCCGGGTTGCTTAGGGCCTTGGATGAGAACTGCATCATAATGAACTTCCGCTTCATGCACATCCAAGGAGGAAGGTTATACATACATAGAGTCACGGGCGTGCTGTGATTGCTGCTCTGCTCCCGAAAGGATTAATGCCATCCGCGCTTAAAGCAAACCATACGTTCCTTGGCTCACTTGCAAACTCATCCCAAGATTTCTCTCGATTTTTCTCCATCTGCGACCCGTCGTGGGTGCTCTCAACTTCCGTCTTTCTTACGGTCCTCACTGTGCCATCGCATCAACTTGGCATGCTCTCCGTTTCGAACAGACGTTTCAACCGTGGTATTATAGGAGCATACCACATCACCTTCGCAGAACCCTCTTCCGGGGCTCGCCACAACATCACGTGGTCATCTCGTCGATCTTATACCGTAATGCACCGCATACCGGGCATGCGTTCAGATCCTTATACACCATGTAGAGGATCAGATCATTAGGGCATGCATGTATCTTCGCACCTCCAATCCTAGAGGGCATCGACCTTCTTTGCTGCGTATGTACTTTGTCGGGCAATTCGTTATCCTTTGGAAGCTTCTTCTTCAATATTTTAAGTAGCTTCTCAAATCCTTTATCGAGCACAGACATTCTCGCCTTCCACCGCAGCAATTCCAGTACGGTACCTAGCTTTGTGTTGCCATCTTCGCAATTGGGGTACAACCCTTTTTTGTGGTCCTCTAGCATGCGATCGAACTTCATCTTCTCTTTTTGACTTTCGCATTGCGTCCTTGCATCGACAATGACCCGCGGAGATCATCATCATCGGGCACATCATCTGGTTCCTCTTGATCTTCAGCAGCTTCTCCCGTTGCAGCATCATCGTGCACATCGTCTGGTTCCTCTTGATCTTCTGGAGCATCACCGTATTCAGGGGGCACATAGTTGTCATCGTACTCTTCTTCTTTGCCGTCTTCCATCATAACCCCTATTTCTCCGTGCCTCGTCCAAACATTATAGTGTGGCATGAAACCCTTGTAAAGCGGTGGGTGTGCAGGATTTTCCGGTCGAGTAAGACTTCAGATTCCCACATATAGGGCATGGACAACACATAAAACCATTCTGCTTGTTTGCCTCAGCCACTTCGAGAAAATTATGCACGCCTTAATGTACTCGGAGGTGTGTCTTGAACCGTACATCCATTGCGGTTCATCTGTGTGCATTATATATAATTAAGTGTGTCAAAAATCATTAGAGATCATGAATAGATAATTAATTAAGTGACCAAATTAATAGAAGTTCATCATCACATTAAAACCAAAGTACATACATAGTTCTCATCTAACAACATAAAGCTCTGCAGAGCATCTAAATTAATTAAACCATACATCAAACTATGTAAAACATTTCAATGCGAAACAAATGCGATCATAATCGCAACCAATGTAACAACCGATCCAACGACATAATGATACCAAGCCTCGGTATGAATGGCATATTTTCTAATCTTTCTAATCTTCAAGCGCATTGCATCCATCTTGATCTTGTGATCATCGGCGACATCCGCAACATGCAACTCCAATATCATCTTCTCCTCCTCAATTTTTCTAATTTTTCCTTCAACAAATTGTTTTCTTCTTCAACTAAATTTAACCTCTCGACAATAGGGTCGGTTGGAATTTCGGTTCAACAACCTCCTAGATGAATAAAATCTATGTCACGTTGGTCGGCATAATTGTCATAAACAATAAATGAACCAATAGTTATGAAAAGATAATATATACCACATCCGAATCATAGATGGGGCGAGGGCCGACGGGGGCGGATACCAAAACCATCGCACTATATAAGATGCAATAATAAAAGTAAGAAAATTATACAAGTATATATCTATCTAAACATACAAATAAGAATATTTTTCCTTTCGGAAAGAAGATAAGAACAAGAGGCTCACCACGGTGGTGCCGCCGATGAGATCGGTGCGGGTGATCGACGACGTTGAAGACGGGGATGGGGCGTGACGGACCGCTAAACCTAGACAAATATGGAGGAAAATGGAGCTTGGCGGTCGAGCTTGGAGAGGAGAAACCTTAAGTAGTGTGGCTCGGGCATTCCATCGAACACCTTGTGTGCATATGAGGTGAGCTAGAGCACCACCAAGCCCTCTCCCCCTCGGCCAAAAAAACAGAGCAGTGTGCTCTGCTCTTGCGCGGGGGGGTATATATAGGCACCACCATTGGTCCCGGTTGGTCGTACGAACCGGGACTAATGGAATTCCTTTGGTCCCGTTCGTGCCAAGAACCGGACGAATGGTTGTTGGCCAGAGCGGGGATCATTGGTCCCGTTCATCCTACCAACCGGGACCAAAGGTCCAGACGAAACCGGGACCAATGGCCCACGTGGCCCGGCCGGCCCCCGGGGCTCACGAACCGGGTCCGATGCCCCCATTGGTCCCGGTTCTGGATTGAACCGGGACTAATGCGCTGGACCGGCCTGGACCATTGCCCCCTTTTCTACTAGTGTGACAAAGTTAGTCATACAAAAGAAAATAAATTTGAATACAATGCCATATCTCTATTGCAAAGAAAGCATGCAACCCCAAAGTATTCATTGTGACCTGCTATAACCTCGCACTAACAACTGCACCAACAGAGCAAGAACAATACCATTCAGAAAAGGGCAAGCCACGGTTGAACAAATTTATTGAAATAAGAAGTTCTATGCAAAGACAACCAGAAAAAATGAGTGAAGCAGGCAAGTAATCTACCCCTCAAGATGTAGAACATTACAATTAGTGCTAGTTCCTAAATAGGGTACATCAACGATTCCATAAAGTCTAACATCAACTTCTTAATCGCTTGGTATATCAATCATAAAAAAAATGAATCCCTCATACAGGGATTGAAATCAGGGAAAGAACAATGTACCTAATTATTTGATCAAAATCAGAAAGATAGAATGCCGCCCGCTGTACTTAGAAATATATCTAATGAAAGTAAAGTTAGAATACAACAGATGACGTTAGTCTAATAAACCCCCACATGCATGGCTGCGGGCGAGACAAAGAACTAACTATAAACATGTTGTGCGGCTCAATTTTGTATGGACTAATGACTCTCCAATTTAATGTGTACAACAACCAGGAGTATCATAATAACATTAATCAAATGTTTGTTTTTCCTGTAAATGAACATTTCACACTAAAAATTGGAAGCGTATTTTTGATCTATTGCATACCGTGTGAGTAGAGTAAAAATTATCAAAAATCAAATATTTATGACAAAATCAGTCATACAATTGCAAATACACCACAATGCAGTATCGTATATGTATTTGAGAGAATGGATGCAACCCCAAAATATTCATGATGCCCTGCTATACCCCGCACCAACGGAGAAATAAAAATACCAGATAGAAAAGGGCAATTTGCAATTGAATAAATTTAGTGAAATAACTTCTAAGAAAAGACAACCGGAAAAGATGTGTGAGTCAAACAAGCTATCTAGCCCTCAAGATATAGAATAGTACCCCTTAGAGCTAGTAGGAAAAATTGATCCAGGAATTAATCAATGGAACATATATGCCTTCGACACTATGAGCATTTAAGAACCTTCTAATGTTTTCAATAATAATGAAAGGCCAAAGATATTTCTCCTTTATTATTTTTGGACACTACTAGGGAAAACCTTATACACAGAGGTATAGCGGTAGCGCTGTTTAGAACAGAACGCTACTGCTACTTAGTAGGAGCGCGTGTCAATAAAGCGTGCTACAGATATGGTTATAGCAGTAGCGCGTCGGCATGAAAAAGCGGCTACTACTATAATTTCGACATTGTTGCCGGTAGGCTAGGAATAGTAGTAGCGATGTTGCAAAAAGCACGCTACCGCTAAGTGCCTTGTAGTAGCGCGTTTCCGGTATAGAGCGCTACTGCTAAAAAAAGAAAATAAAATGGAAAAGAAATAGAAAAATAAATGAAAATGAAAGAAATAGAAAAAGGAGAAATGGAAAAAAAGAAAATGTAAAGATAAATAAAAGAAAAAAATAAATAAAGGAGAAAGGCATAGCAGTAGCGCTTGTTGCCACAAAGCGCTATAGTTACTCTAGCAGTAGCGCGTTTTATAAGTCCACGCTACAGCTACGTTGCTTAGATAAAAGGAAAAGAAAAAGGAAAATAAATAACTACTTCCTATAGCAGTAGCGCGTTTTGGTAGAAAGCGCTATAGCTAACTTAGCTATAGCGCTTTTTGCCTACCAGTGCTACTGCTATTTTGACTTAACCCCGCGCGGGCTCAAAATTTTGCTAAGTCCTTTCCCCCTCTCCCCCTATCCCCCAACTCCTCTGTCGCCGCCGTCGATCGCCCTGCCCTATCGAGCACGCCCTCGACCTCACCGCCGCTGCCCGAGGCCGCCCTCGACCTCACCGCCGCCGCCCTCAACCTCACCGTCGCCGCCCTTGACCTCACCGCCACCGCCCTCGACCTCGCCGCCACCACCCGAGCCTGCCCAGGACCACCGCCGCCCAAGCCCGATCCCGCCGTCTCTGCCGAACATAAGGCTCTCCCTCTCCTCTCCGTTTGAGAGCGCCCGTGCTGGCCCATTAAGTTATATCCGTCCGTTTTATGAAGAAAAAATACTGCAAAAAGAAATATCACGAGGATCCATTTGAGAGCGCGTTCTGTCGACATCAGTCAAATGACCCCAATTTTTTTCCATGAGCTTATATGACTAACCATGCCAAGTTGTTTTAGTTTTCTAGGTGTAAACTGGCCGATAAATGGCTGGATGTGACGCAACGTCCATCCGGTTTCAGAATTCATTGAAACTTGTCATACATGACTACCATGGGCATGCACACCGACAGTCAAAAGTTTGGATCATTTAAAAAAGATCCAAAACTAGATCATGTCCAATGGAGATTGTCTGGGTAGGTGAAAAAGGCTCCGGTTGAGAGCACGTTGTTTCTTGACATCCTTGAATTGGCCTCACATTTTTTTATACTTGTGTATCACTAATTCGAGGCACCATGCTAAATTGTTTGGGTTTTCAAAAAATTTGCATTTTGTAGAGTTTTTTCGGTGAAAAATGCCCGACAAATGGCTGGACGTGATGCAACTTGCATACGGTGTTGGAATTCGTTTAAACTTGGCATGGATGCCTACCATGAGCATGCTCACTTGCTTGAAAAGGTTGGGTTTATTTCATGCATGTCCAAAAATAGACCATGTTCAATGGAGAGTGTTTGAGTAGGCCAGAATGGCCCGTCCGTTGCATGTTGCTTTTCTTAATTCGACAAATTTGGTTATTTGCAATTCTGTCATAATACATCAACATGTACATTTTCTTATTTCCTAACCATCTTGAATTTGTAAACAATTTTTTATTTCCAAGATATGTATAATTTTTTACAAACCCGAAAAGTTTTTCCAAATTTTTTCATAAATTCCTAGGATCTAAGATTTAAAATTTTGAATGAAAATTGCAAACCACATACTTAAGAACATTATCAACTTTTTCGAAACACAAACATTTCTGAAATTTATGAAAAAACAATCTGTACAAAGGAGACATTTTCAAAATGGAGAAAAATTAATCAACAAAAAAACGCTTAGGCATCGGCCCAGCTAGGTGACGACATCGCTCCCGTTGATGTCCTGATGAGCTGGCCCAAGCATTCGGGATTTGAAACATTTCTATGATTTTGAAAAAAAACATGTCCATGGATTTGTAAAAAATCACAGATTTTTTAATAAAATCACTAGAAAAATTATCATTTTTTAAGAAAAGGTTGTGAATTTTATTTTTATCAAATTTGAAGATAAGTTCATGACTTTTAAAAGTTCACCGGTTTTGTTAAAAATATCTTAAAATTTGAATTTTTTAATGGATTTCAAAAGCATTATTGCATTTGAAACAAAGTTACACACTGAGAAAAAAGTTCATGGATTTGAAAAAAAGTATTCAAAATTTTAAGAAAATATTCGCGACTTTTAGTGGTCCATGAATTTGGGTAAATAAACGATTTTATAATAAAAGTGGTGAATTTTTAAAAAAGGAAAATGAAATGAAACAATACAGAGAAAATAAAATAAAAACAGAAGAAAAAACGGCCCAAAAACGAGAAAAAACAAAAAAACCAAACAAGAAAGACGTGTGTTTTTAGCGTTGATTAGAAGAAGGAAAATGAAGTAAACTAGGCCTATGTGGTCTGTTGTCCCATTTGGTTAATACAGTTGAATTTAACCTTGAGGTCAGTACTTTGAATCACATCACCGCACTTCTTTTTTTGAGGTTTAATAGAAAATAAAAATAGTAAATGGGTCAGGACCGGAGCGGAGGGAGGACGGTGTGCGCTGAATAGGATCAGGTGGTACGTACACAATGCGCTCGATGCTGACGACGTATTTTACGAAAAGACCATTCTACATTTTATTATGAGAGGATATGGAGAGATCTCCTCCGTTGATGTGTTTAGGAAGGTTGTGCGAAAGCATAAGTGTTCCGGTGAAATATCTACCAAAAGTAGTTCAAAATTCTCTTGGTAAATTTCCTGAATACTTCGACACCACGGACATGCAAACATCCCATTCAAGCATTTTATGACCAGCACTATTCATACTTGTACACCAGGGACATGCGCGCACACTATAACACTGCCAAAAAAAAAAGTACGGCCATCTTTATCCGCGATTGTTCAAAGATAGGAATAGTATAAACACCACAGTGCAGCGTTATAACTTTGTTAAATCCTCAAGAAAACAAACACCACATAAAATGCTCGAATGAGATGTGTGAATGCTAAGTTGTGGAAAAAATGTACCTTTTGTGGGATTATGCTTCAAGTCTTTTCGTGAGGAGAAAAGTAGAGAAACAAAGAAGGTGCATGGAACTTTCAGAAGAAACTCCGCTCGGGTGGTCAGAGCTCAAGTTGGGTTTTTCCCATGAAATATCAACGGAAAGTAGTGCAAAATTATTATGGTAAATTCCTTGGTGCCGTACAATCAAGTTCAGAATATTCTTCCCAAACTGTTGTGTTAGCTGGAAATTGGATACTTCTAGTAGGCTTGGAATTCAGGGATTATTCAAGGGATCTTTGCAGGTCTAGTCAATCTACAACTGGCTATAAGTTCCTGAGAGTTGCGGAAATAATGTGAAAATGCAGGGAATAATTCTTCTTGTATAAAAGTATAGAAAAGCCAGACACTGAATATATTGTGTACTTTAGCTGCGTACATCACTTGTGTGAACCGGAAAATAAGGACGATAAGGACCAAATGTTATTTTTCATCCGTTTTGAAAATAAAAGTTGCCCTTTTCAGAATACTACGTTCCCCCACGGTGCTTGTCGTGGTCCTATGAACTCTCTTTTTTGAAGTATACTTAGGCAAGGAGCCTTTCCCCACGGTGACAGTGAAAACTATTTATACTACTTCTATACCACGAAAATGTGTGTACAACTTTAGTACGTTTTGAAATAATTAGGCCATCTTAATTTATCCGTGACTGTTCAGACAAATGAATAGTAGAAACACTAGAATTGAAATATCAGTATCTTTGAATTATGTGTTATCAAATTTCTAGTGAGGAGAGGAAGAGAGTACTGTGCACGTGGTCAGAGCTCGTGTTCGGGGTTTTGTGTGTGTGAAATATGTATGAAAAGTAGTTCAAATTCTCTTGCAAATTTCTTGAACAATGCCTTAAAGAATGTTACATGAAGGATACGTCCTATGTTTGTTTTCAATTTAGTATTTTAGAACACCGGCACTCTACCTAGACTTCAGTTTTGGCATTCATGACAGTTTTATCGATTATAAAATATGTATAAATTACATGTTCGTTCAGTAGAAAAAACCAAAGGTTCGTCAAGCCAAACAATAGTGTCTTATTCTTTGGCACTAGGACAATGATCAATATTTTGAATAAAATTTCTAGCTAAGGCACACCATTGTTTAGAAATTGGTGCTGCCAGCCCCCTTGCTCTCATCATCCCCATGACCTAAGAGCATCTCTAGCAGACCCCTTAAAGCCGTCAAACCCGTAAATATCTGGCATTTACAGTTTCAGTCAAAAAACGGTCCCTAGCAGCTGTAAAGTTCAATAGACCCTTAAAAATTTTAAGGGGCGCCGATAATCCATCCGCACGAACCATATATGTACAGGTTGGAAGACAGTATACAATTTCAACCCGTACATGGTCAAACCTCATCGGAGCAGACGCGCCGCCACAGAACTGGACGGAATCAACCCGACACTCGCCGGAATCCGTAGCCGCAAGCAGGAATTTGTCGCTGCTGGTCGAAATTGTGGCCGGCTCGACCTTCCCCGCCAAGTCGAGGCCGGTCATGGGCGGGGTGGAGCAGGCCGCCGGCGGCTCGAATCAAGGCGGGGCGGTATCGGAGAAGGGCGAGAGAGGCGCAACCGGGACGGGGATGGCACGATAGGGACGGGCATGGCCGGGGCGGCGCGTGGCGGTAGCGGCGTGGCGGGCGGGCGGCGCGACGGGCGGGCGCGGCGGGCCAGCGCGTGCATGGTTGGGGCTGGACGGGCAGGGGCAGGTGGCGGCTGGGGGGGAGCGTGGCCGGAGCAGGACGATCGCTTGTTGTATCGTTCCGGATACAATTTGTAATACAGTGTCTGTTCTTTTCGACCTACTTTCGCACTGCAAAAAATGATTTAAAGGGCCCTTTAAACGTGTTTTTAAGGGTTGGATTTGAAGGGGTCTGCTAGATATGCTCTAAACTTAAGACACCATCTCAATCAATTTGCCTCCATCTTCATTCAAACACGTGCATTTAAACATTTTCAGCACATATTCCCTCCAATTAAAGTTCTTTGTGAAGGAGACAGGTAGCTTGTCAGACTTGCAAGTCCAAGGTTAGTCTTTGAACCCTCTACCTATCTATATAAGTGGCACAAGTATTTCTTCTCCTCGGCACAAACAAGCACTCATGCCATAATGACGAGACTATATTTTCTACCAACCATACTGCTGATGATCCATTTGATCTTGATTCTAACATCCGGCACCCTAGTTGGTCATGGTTGTAAGTAATATACCCCTTTAATTATATTTTCGTGAGTGAATTCACAATAATACTTAGATTGTTTTTTTTTCTTTTGTTGGTTGCATTCCAGTTTTTACCTCTTCTTTGTGTATTTGCGACAGTATGTACCTTATTAAGCTTTTTCAGTCACATTCTACCATGGAGTTGTTAGATTGTGTCAAGTGGGGCACAATTTAACTTTGATTGCCTGGGTTAACTTGTGAGACCAACGTGGCTGATGGCACATACTCCAACTTGGAGGCATATGGCCTATCGCTGGCTGTGCAAAGAAGCTTCCCTCTCACCCATCTTATTCCCTTCAAAAATAAAAATTTTGGTTGGGCTTCTAGAATAAGCTAGGGAGGGGGCAACTTATTTCCAGAACCGACCATAAGCTCCAAAAGAATTTGCCCTAATTTGACACACATTCCCGTCTGCTTGACTTGCAACCCCGCCCATGTTATGAATTTGGTGATCGTTGATGCTAGACTTGTTGGCACTTCACCTCTCCTCCTTGTGGTTTCCTGTTCATCCCCAATCCATAGTTTGTTCGCTCATGGTGTGGGTTTCACTTGATCACACCACCAAATATGTATACTTGGGTTTTTTTGGATGATGGTCTAGTCGTTGCCATGAAGGACATACCTTGCTGGAATTTTGAGTTGGTATACAAGTCAGTACCCATGTCGGCCCGACAGAGGTGTGTGTGTGGGGGGGGGGGGGGGGCTACTTGGTCAAAATTGGTGGGATAACACTTGACAGAGTGTAACAACTTTAGGTAAAATGTGGCAGAAAAACTTATATGAGGTAACACTATCACAAATATAGCCCTCCCGCTAGGGCGGCTCGGGTGAAAATCCTAGCCGCCGCCGCCGGACACGTCCATCCTCCCCCTCCCCTCCGCCGCCGCTAGAGGAGGTCGCCAGGCAAAGCCCTAGGCGGCTGATGGCGGCGGTGGAGGTTCTCTTCCCTCCCGCGCCAGATCAGGTGAGGCGGGTCACCCACGACGCCGGGGCGCGCTCCCCCGATCTGCATCACAGCGGCGCGTTAGGCGACGGCGCAAGGCAGCGGCGTGGTGCTGGGCAGGGGAGGCGGAGCTGCGACTCTGAGGAAGATCTGGTGGTGCCGACCGTTCAATGGGCTCGTGGGCATGGCGGCCTTGGTCGCATTGGCCGGTGGCTCGGCCTGTCGGCGGCAGCTGGATCCCGGGACGGCCGCCCTAGAAGGTGGCGGCGGGTGAAGCTCAGGCTTCCCGCAACGGCATGGCGTGGTGCTGTCCCTATCCAAGGCGGATCTGCATCGTTGATCTCATGGTTTTGCCGCGGATTGGTTCAGATCAGAGACGGTGATGAGCGTGCGGGATCGATCTCGGCGGCTCTCGTAGTTTGGCGAGGTGGAGTGGGAGTCCTCCTCCCAGGCTCCAGTGGTGGCGCATCCAGGCAGTGGCCGGTGTGCCAGGGCTCCTATGGTGGCACTGGTGTTGAGGTTGGTCGCCGGATCTAGGCGGCTAGATGTGGGGCTTTGAAGGCGGTCCAGACAATGCATAGGTTGTCGGGTGGATGTCTTGGGACAGATCCGAGTGAAAACTTGGTCTTCGGTCGTTGGCCGGAGCCGGTGATGACGATGCCCTTATCATCGTTTCCTTCATGAAGGCATCATCAAGGTACAAATCCCAAACCCACCCAATACCTCTAGGGGAAACCCTAAATCAGTTGATCGGATGATGGCGGCATTCATGTGTCGTTACCCCCTTGGGGGCGACATTCTTAAAGATGCACTCGGAGTCGAGGGACCAGCGGATGGCTTCTTCGGTGGAGCGGTGTTTCTTTCTACATATTCATGGCGGCGGCTCTTGGCGGCATGGAGCAGCGGAGGCTTGGCGTCAGATGTGTGATGATGGATACGCGCAGGAGGTCGATGCTGTCTGGCGTCATGGTGGCGTCGGCGGCAGCTAGACCGGGCAAGGTCGATGCAACAGTACATCTCTGAAGATGGATTGGGTGCAGGTAGCTGCGGCGCCCTCATACCCGGCAGGCGTCCTGGTTGAGGAGCACGCCGGACTGGTGGGTGCCCATACCCGGCAGGCGTCCTGGTTGGGACCTCAAGTCTTAGATGTTAGGTTTGGCTGTGAGGTCTGTTTGGTATTAGGCCCAGACTATCAGCGCCCCTTCATCAACTGGATAGGAATAGCGACAGATGTTGCTTAGACGGTGGCTTTGGTCTTACTATTGTACGACTTTGTAAAGTCTTGTGTTAATAATTAATAACATGGCCGTATGCATCTTCCAGATGCAGAGGCCGGGGGATATTCCTCCTTTTCTAAAAAAAATAAAAATCCAGAGGTGAAAAGTCCAATTCACTCTAGCTTTTTTCCTTTAGATAAATGGGCATGCAAGTCAACTCTTCATTAGGGAAATCAAGTATGGTAGTTGGCTCAGGTTTGACAACTTATCATGGATGGATTAATGTAAAAAAATTGGACGGAAATATCCAACAGCTGAAAATATTAAAAAAATTAAGGATGAATCACAGGAGATATTGTTGCTCTCTTGAAGATCTCCTTCGTCAGTCCCCACCTTACACTGGATTCGTGGTGTGACATGATTCTCGGGTGTCCATTTTTGTAATATGGAGCTACAAAATCAGCGTAACTTCGCATATAAATAGATGATACCTCACGCATTGCTGCAATAATTAGTTGCAATATATGTTAATGATATTTGGTTGTATCTGACATGGAGCTTAGGATTAATAAACAGAAAGTAAAAATACATATCATATATTGCATTTTATTATTGTACAGCTGAAAATATCTATTGAATATAAGTAGCATAGTGGAATAGAAAACATTTCTCATGCATCTTGATGTGGCATTTATCGTGATGTAGGATGTGTGCATGTTGAGAGAAATAGAAATAGCGGGGTCAACTAATAATGAAAAAATAAATCCCATGATGTTGTGGTCAGCCATTGATGAGGTGGCATGTATGAATATTAAGATAATAGAACTAGTGGGGGTGCACTATTTAGATATTACACATGCAATTAATAAACCACAAAAATGTATTAATTGGACAAATGGATGCAGAAGCATGTTTTATGGTTGGTTCTCTAAGTGCATCTCTAGTCCTTGCCCCAAAAAATTTGACAGCCAAAGCAGGTTGATAGGGATTTTTTCAGGGAGATTTATAAGGAGTTAACACCACATATTCCTTCCTGTCAAAAGTGTAGCCCCCCTAAAATTTGAGAAGTAAACCTCGGGCCCAACTCATCGACCTCAATTTTGAGGAGATCCTCAAACCCTTCCCAGAAGGAAATTTTTGGCAGGTTAAATTATTATTTGCCAACTTCCGCCTCACTTCTCCAAGGCAGCACTATGGACATCCTCACTACCTATCGTGATCACACGCACCCCTGCCGACCTCCCCCTCACCTTTCCTTAACTCACGGGTGGCTTCGCTGCATGGATATAGGCACCTAATTTGTGAGATCGCTCCGAATTTGACGTCAAGTGCACGCGTTTGTATCCAGTTCGACAAGATCTTTATGTACCCCATCCATTTAAATGTAATACATATAGTTTTATTTTAAGTTGTACTCTTTGTAAAGTTTGAATAAGTTTATCGAGGAACATACAACAAAAACAAAATAACGTGTTAGAGCAAAATATCATCACCATTAAAATACGTTATTAGCGTGCTATAGCGCGCGATAGCATAATATTAGCCATACATTGTACACTGATTTATTTAGCGAGATATTTGTCAAAAAGCTATAACATGCTATTTTTTCAGTGGAAACATAGCTACATGTAAATTGTCAAATAATATCATTAAATATATGGTGAAACTTATTTTGTCAAGATACATACCAGCAGATCTTGCGGTAGAGTATCCTCTCGTAGTGACTAGGTTGGAGGGGAAACCGGCATAGAGTGTACCCAGGTTTGGGCCCTCGAGAAGAGGCAATACCCTACTCCTTTTCCTATATATTACGATTGGAATGTGCAAAGTGCATGTATGAATCAAAGGATTCTACACTATGTATCGACTAGCCGTATCCCCTACTTATATTGCATACCGGGGGGCCTAGGGTTACAAGACCCAGTCGGCTATGTCGGTGCAGGGGAGTCTTCCAAGACTCCGTCTTTCTTCCAGAGATTTCTTCCTAGTGCACCATGGACCAACACGGTGGCCCATGGCAGAACCGACCTAGGGGTGCTCAGGCCAGCCCACCAGGCTAGTAACCAACATGGTGATGTACACGTAGGGTGTAACCCCGACAACAGGCCCTGAACCGGTCTTCAAGCTCGTTTTCTGCTCGACCACAACCGAACTGCACAACATCTGCCAAGAATCGACCTCTTGTTAGAAGGGATAGAGAGGGATTGGTGGAATTGATGTTTATTGCTTGAGCCTTGTGGGCATGTATATTGGATTATAAAGATGCTCTATAGGTATCTCCAAAGGTGTTTATTGGGTTGGCATAGATTGAGATTAGGATTTGTCACTCCGAGTATCAGAGAGTATCTCTGGGCTCTCTCGGTAATACACAACATAAGAAGCCTTGCAAGCTAAGTGACTAATGAGCTAGTTGCAGGATGATGTATTACGAAACGAGTAAAGGGACTTGCCGGTAATGAGATTGAACAAGGTATGAAGATACCGACAATCGAATCTCGGGCAAGTAACATACCGATGGACAAAGGCAATTACGTATGTTATCATAATGGTTCGACTGATAAAGATCTTTGTAGAATATGTAGGAGCCAATATGGGCATCCAGGTTCCGCTATTGGTTATTGACCAGAGAGGTGTCTCGGTCATGTCTACACAGTTCTCGAACTCGTAGGGTCCGCACGCCTAACGTTCGATGACGATATAGTATTATATGAGTTATGTGATTTGGTGACCGAATGTTGTTTGGAGTCCCGGATGAGATCACAGACATGACGAGGAGTCTTGAAATGGCCGAGACGTAAATATTGATATATAGGACGATAGTATTCGGACACCGGAAGTGTTCCGGAGGATACGAGGTACATATAGGGGCACCGGAAGGGGTTCCGGGCACCCCCGGCAAAGATATGGGCTTAATGGGCCAAGGGATGGCAAGACCAGACCACAAGGGGCTGGTGTGCCCCTCCACCAGGCCGGACAGCCCTAGGGAAAGGAAAGGGGGAGGGCAAGTCCCTCCTTCCTTCCCCTCCTCATGGGAGAAAGGAAAGGGGGGCACCTCCCCCTTCCTTCCCTTGGCGCCTATACAAGGAAGGGGGGGTAGGCGAACCAGGGCAGGAGCCCAAGTGGTATTCAGCCCCACTTGGGGCGCCCCTTGGCCTCTCCCCTCTCCTTCCCACCTATATATATGAGGAAGGGGCGCCTAGCACACACCAGATCAATTGGTAGTCGTGTGCGGGACCCCCTCCACTGTTAACACCCTCGGACATATTTTCGTAGTGCTTAGGCGAAGCCCTGCGAGGATCATTTCACCATCACTGTCACCATGCTGTCGTGCTGACAGAACTCATCTACTACCTCGACGTCTTGCTGGATCAAGAAGGTGAGGGACGTCACCGAGCTAAACGTGTGCAGAACTCGGAGGTGTCGTACGCTTGGTACTCGATCGATGGATCGTGAAGAAAGTTCGACTATATCAACCGTGTTGTGAAACGTTTCCGCTTACGGTCTACGAGGGTACATAGACACACTCTCCCTCTCGTTGCTATACATCTCCTAGATAGATCTTGCGTGAGCGTATGATTTTTTTGGAAATTGCATGATACGTTCCCAACATCTTAAGCCAAAGACCAGATCAGGGGCTACTGATGGTGTCCTGGACTTGGGGGTGCCAACCTAGTCAGCCCACAGTCCTCGGGCTGGGTCCACGGGCCCTCATTCTCATAAGGAAGGACTCCGGAAGCCTCGCACCTCGATGTGATCGGGACAACTTCTACCGAAGACTTGACGTGTACTCCAAGGATATATTCGCCCGCCATCATGCGCATCCTTAGATCTACAACCGACTAGGTAACCCTAGATACGCCTCTTACGTGTATATGAGACAAGTGGTTTGGCCTGTAGAAGGGCTCCCATCATAATCACATCCTCCTAGCCGTAGGGTTAGGACACAATTTAAGATCTCGGGTAGATCAAACTTGTACTCGATACACAATCATCAATACAATCAAAGCAGGACGTAGGGTATTACCTCTTCGAGAGGGCCCAAACCTGGGTAATTACTGTCTCCTTCGTCCCTTGTTACCCATTGATCCAAGTTCCACAGTTTGGGACCCCCTACCCAAGGTCTGCCGATTTTACCACCGATAGACATGAATCAGCGCAAGTATAGTACGTAGTTGTACATCTATGCGTCTTATCGTGATATCGGTGGCCATATCATGTTTGCACATGCTCGCGATTATATGAGGAAGTTCTCCAACACGTCGACAATCCGCCGACAGAAGGGTGGCCGGTGTCGACGAGCATCGGGGGGTTTCTATTGGACGTCTGTTGGTAAAAGGGGAGTCCGAGACCAGCGCTCTTGATGATGATGCATGCCAACAGCTTGGTGTGTACGTGAGTACGCTGCCACATGAATAAAGCACATACTATTCTATAGGTACATGAATGTTCTAAAATAAATAACTAAAATCGTATTGTCTCTCAAGCTTTTAGCACATCCTACAATTGAATGTCAACGATATCTAAAATAACCACATTATCATCAAGATGTGGTGCTGAGCATCAATTATGATTGTGATTTTTTGCCTCACAATCCTTGATTGATGCTTTTATAATTAATTAAATATCAATGGGCCTTAAAAGGCCAAGAGGAAGGCAACTTGGTCCATAAGGGCCCAAGAGGAGAGGCAGCCTTTTAACTCTAGGGGAGGACGAATTGGGGTAGGGGAAGGAGCACCCCTTCCCCCTTGGATGGCTCAAGGAGGGGAATCCTTCCCCTCCTTGTGCGACCTCCTCCTCTCCCCTATGGCCTATATATGGTAGAGGTTTTTGCACCTTTTCTCTTCACAAGTTTTTGGAGCCTCCTCTAGTTGTTATCTAATTCTAGTTCTAGTTGGTCCTAGTTGATCAATTAGAGATTGACCTATATCCTCTAATCCTCATAATTAGAAGCCTAGTGTGGTTCTGATCTCCTCCCTCTAATTCTCAGACGACGATTAGCTCTGGACAGCGAAGCGCTGCCGGGTCGTGAAAACCGTATGCTTGCAACTCGTAGAGAGGTCGTACATTTGGTCTTCCGTTCGAGGCACTGGTCGTGGGCGGTTCGCGGGATCGTTCATCTATGGTTCAAGGGAATCCAAGTACGATCTACACCGATTTGTCTACTTCTGCTGCAACTCGGAGTCGGTAACGATCGAATCCAAACTGTTAATGCATCTTCATATTATTCCTGGTGAAAGTACATGTAGTCCCCATGTGTGGTTTTGGTAATTAATGACAATCCTAATGGACTAATGTTTGCATTGAGATATACATTTGAAGGTTAGTCCCATTGGAATATGATTGAAGAATAATGGAAGACAACTCCTTTGAAGCAACAATTACACTGAGATGATCAAAATGAAGTTCATTGGAGTATCTTAAGGAGTGGCTCAAAGATATGATCATAATGGACCCATGTTTGAGTCATGATTGATCAAGTATTCAAGCAAGCTATTCAAGTGAAGAATTCAATATACCCTTCAAGACGTCAAGATTAAACATAGAGTAGAGATATAGGTTGACCAAGATGAAACTCAAAGATCAAATTCTAAATGGTCAACACACGAGCGAAAGTGATGCACCACATAGGATCTTGTGGTATGATAAGAAATTATCAATTGCACTCTGTGTACTAACCCATACTATGTGTTTTCTATGTTTCTGAGGTTTAGGTGATTCTCATGGGCTCGCATCGAGAAAGAGATTTCAAGTGTCTATGAGAGGATGACATCAAGTATTGGTGATCATGGTTGATAAGGGCAAGTTCAAGATAACCATCCCAAAGGATTACATGCTTGAAGCTTGTGGATGATCACATGATGGACAAGTGAAGATGAATACAAAGCAAAGCTTCCCCACATTGTGTATGGGGGAGAGACTTGAAGACTTCACCAATGTCTTGCCTTCATCTTGAGCCAAGAAGAAACATCAACGTCAAGCTCGAGTGAACGGCTCGTGTCAAAGGTATTAGTTCGTTTGACGTCAGTGTTGTGGAGTGATGACCACCAAAAAGAAACATATACACTCAAGAATGGATTCTCGATAGCTATGTAGTGTAGCTCTTTTATGATTCTTGAGTTATAGAGATCCCGCACTATTAAGAGGGGATCAAAGGGGTTTGTGATGGATTTGCTCAAGTCAACATCTTCTTTACACAATTCCACTCCTATCCTATATACCAAACAAAATCCAAAGCCAAATAGGTTTCCCAAATATATGATAACATCTTTGCATATTTGGCATCCTCAATTTTGGTTGATCTTGGTTGGTTCTCTATGTGAGGACCTGGGGGTTTTCCATAGCTTCAAAACGGGCCGTATGAAAAAGTTATGCATGTTTTACTTTCGGTATGTTGGCTGTTTTCTGCGGGGACGGAAGTTCCGGGCAGCCCAGAAGTTCCGGGGGCCGGAACTTCCGGGCAAGTTCCGGGGAAAGTTCCGGGTTAACCAGAGAGTTTGCACATATGTGTTCAATAGGGGGCCCGGAAGTTCCAGGCTTGCCCAGAAGTTTCGGGCTTGCCCAGAAGTTCCGGGCTGCATTTTTCTGTGGGTAACGGGCAGATTTGGTGGGGCACTATATAAGGCACCCTTCTTCCCCATCGAGCTAGAGATTTTGCATCTGAGATTTCCCCATTCTTTTGAGCTCTATCCTCATCCCCCAAGCCTCAAAACTCCAATCCATTTGGGGGAAAACTATCCCATGGATCTAGGGTTCATTGGTTGACCTCCTCCATTGTTCCTCTCCTCTCCCATCCCTCCATAGCATTAGTTGCTTTTGGTGGGATTTGAGAGAGAGGGATTTGAGCCTTCTCGTGCTACACCCCGAAGAGATTTGTGAGAGTTCTTGAGAGAGATTTCATCCAAGCATACAACCACTCCTCCTCTCTCTTTTTGACCAAAGCAATTTGTGATTTGAGCAAGTCTTGAGCATTTCCCCCTTGATCTTGTTACTCTTGGAGGTTGGAGACTCCTAGGCGGTAGGAGTGCTCCGGTGAGGAATCAACTTGTGATTTGTCCCCCGGAAAGTTTGTGAAGGTTTGGAGGCCGCCTCAAGGTCTACCACTAGTGGTTAGGAATCGCCTTCGTGGTGATATCTCAAGGAGAATAGGGTGAGCCTTCGTGGCGTTGGTGTGCCTTCATGGTAACATCCACCTCTCTAATGGTGACTAGCTTCCCTCCAAGGAAGTGAACATCGGATACATCCTCGTCTCCGTGACTTTGGTTATCCCTAACCCTAACTCCTTACTTGGTGTTTACTTTGGTCATTTGACCGTGCATTCACTATATCTTGTTGTCCTCATTATATTGTGGTGGTTCATTATATTGTGTTGGTCATTTCCTTGTAGAGATTATTTAGGCCTACACTTCATATTCCACAATTCATACTTGCTACTATTGATATACTTTGTGATTAGTGTGAATTGCTAACTTGTGTCATACACTTCCATATATTGCGATATTGCTCAAGTAAGTTTGTGTAACTTACTTGAGTTTGCTTGTATCATTCAATCCCATATATTTTGATACAATTTGTGTAAGCTTGTATTGCTTACTTGTGGTTGTGTGTAATATTCATTTCCATATCTCACTAGTGCAGAACCGGGCAATAACACCGGTTCGTAAGGCCCTTTAGTGCCGGTTCCATAACCGGCACTAAATTGTGGTCACTAAAGCCCCCCCCCCTTTAATACCGGTTCAGCACGAACCGGTGCTAAAGGGCAACCACATGGCACGAGCCAGCTCCGGGGCTCGAGTTTTAGTACCGGTTGGTAAGACCAACCGGTACTATAAGGTTTTGGGGTTTTAGTTTTATGATTTCTTTTCATTTAATTTTGTGTTTCCATTTTAATTCTTTTTCGCTTGCTGGTATTTTACGATACTACACATTGTACATGTTATGCATATATATATATATATATATATATATATATATATATATATATAAATTTCTAGTAGAACCAATCATGCATATATATATATCTCATCAATGTCTCACAAACCACCATATTAATTAATTCACACATACACACATGTATAGCTATATACAATTTCTCCTACATATGCATGTTGCCTTCAGAGCCAAGTGGCATTAGCCTAATTGGTGCCTTGAGCACGATGACAATTGGAAGTGGTTTTCATGGGGCGGTAGCGGTAATAGTATTCTCCTTCGGTTTATGACCGGTCGAGCAAAAATCCCGCTATTTCCTCTTGAAGTGATTCTACGCTCCGCTTTCTAGGAGCTTCTCCGCACCTCTTTGAACTGTTAAGAAGGAGATCAATATGCATGTGTATTAGTTGTGTGACTAGATATCGATAATGGTGTAAAATTGTGAATAGTGTTCGACAAGCGCACCCATTCATCGTCTTTGAGATCTGCTCCTTTCGGACGCCATCATGCGAATGTTCTCGCAAACGCAGAATGCACACAGATCAGTCCCTGCGCTACCGCTTCGTGGCCTTTACGAGAATGGAATTTGATTAGATAATAATTAATCAAGCATGATAATTAAAGAGTGGCAGCTAGCTAGCTAGCTAGTACTACTTAATTACTTACCTTGGGTCGAAACCATCTAAGCTTTTTTTTCATTCGCCTTAGTGACGCCGATGAACCTTGCCCAAGCCCCGCCCACCGACAAAGAAAATGAATAAAGGGTTATTAAATAGTTCATATCATGAAATGACGAACTAAATAGGCCGAGATATATAGTTAATAATGATTGAAATTACCTGTGACTATCCCAAACAAGATGTTATAGTCAGTTTTTCTTTGAGTAGTGAGTCCAATTACTTCAACCTGTTCGGCGTCCAACTTTAATGATACACAAGACCTAGTGAAATCTGCATGCACACACGCTTGCATGTCTTAATTAAGCGGGCATATGTAAGCAAAAACATGTAGCTAGCTAGTAGGGAAAAACAGAGAATTTGTAGTACAAGACAAGGTGACTCACTTTGGAAGTTGTAAGGAAGTAGTATATCTTCATTGTATTTGAGGCGCTTCAAGAACTCTAGCATGTTGTCCTCTCGTTCTTTTCTGTCGACGGATTTATTAGCCATGTGTATTCATTAACGGTGTTTGGGTCAATGAACCCAATGCCAAAGCGCCCACCTTTTCTCATTTCATACATCTTCATCCCGCATAATACCACGTAAAAGAATATAGCGAGGATAATTATAGGTAATGATTGATCAAAAGGATCACTACAGCTAGCTTGAGACTTAAATTACGTAAAGAAATCACTTACGAGACAATAGCAATCGACGATAGATTTGTCGAGTGCGTCTTGATTGTATAACTGAAATAGTTCAGTATACTCAACGGACACAGCTTTCTCATGGAAGTAATGCTCCTCCTTGACATTCACCATGAGGGACAATCATCTGAAATCTTGGTAATGTTCATGTACCATTGATGCAATTCATACATTCTCGTTGGGAGGTTCTTGACCTTGTCTGGCTCGACCAAAGGTTGGCCCCGGACATATTTCCATTTTATTTCATCCTCTCTAAGCAAAGGCATGGGCTCGATCTCGAGGAGTTGTCCAACAGTGATGTTGAGAACTTCAGCCTGCATTATATGCTCCTCCGTTATTACCACATTGCCCACCTCGGGAATGTGCACTATTTGCCCACAATAATATTGGGCGCGCGTACTATCACGTGTCTTGGCACAACAAGCGAGGGGATCGATTGCGCCGCCTGTTCTCCCAGCTGGGGAATGGTTTTCCCGCATTTTTTGACAGCTGCTTCTTGTTTGCTCGATCTCGATGTAGACGTGCTCGCCTCCTTTTGTAGACGTGCTCGATTTAACTTCCTGATGTGGCGCTCATAGTTTGTGTCAACAGGCTTGGGAGCTAGTGGTTGAGCCATACGAATGAAGTGATCAATCGTTTCCTCAGGCACTTTCTCCCTTGGCGGCGGTGGCGGTTTCGGTGCAAAATGGGCTTCCACCTCGGCCTTTGATATGGCTGCGATTTCCTCCTCGGACCTGTCATAAGCCCTCTGCGGAAGAGGCGTGAGGCTTGGACCATATTTATATCGCTTGCCTCCGCCTGTACTTCCTGTACTACCTCGACTCATACCGCTACGCACCATAGCTGCGGGGTGTCTCTTCTGCGATTGCTTGAGGCGCGGAGACGGCCGACGGGCTGAGTTGGACGAGGAGGAGGGGCTGAGGTTGTGCCGGACTTGGAGGAGGAGGGCGTCTGACGCTGTGGCGGACTTGGAGGAGGAGGAGTGGCCCGACACTTTGCCGGACTTGGAGGAGGAGGGCCCGACACGTTGCCGGACTTGGTGGACTTGCAGGAGCGGGAGTCTACTGACTCGGTGGCGGACTTTGACGAGGAGTCGGCTGACGCGGTGTCGGTGGCCTTGAAAGATGATGCAATCCTTTTTCCATAGGATGATACGATGTTTGGCCTCTCCGAGAAAGCGCTCGCCGTCACCTCCAGGAATGTCAAGCTGTAGCTCCGAATATGGTGGGTCCACCACCTCATCAACCAAGACACGAGCATAGCCCGCTGGAATCAGGTTGCAATGGAAGGTTGCCTCGGGGGGATTTGTAAAAGCAACGCCGTCCGCCACCTTCACGGATATGTTCTTCATTTTGACGTGTAGCTCGCAGTTAGTGTTCTCCGTGATGTCATCCACGGGGTATCTACCCAGCATTGCGTCGTATGGGACGGAACCCACGCTGCTTCTCGTCATGGATGGGTAGGTGCTATCCAATGCTGGATCATCCGCTAGCTGCTGCAGCTGCTGAGACCGCCTTTGCTGGGTAAGTGAGTCAATCTGCTCCTGCTGCCGCTGGAATTTGACTGCCAATTCCGCTTGACTTGCTTCTAGGCCTTGAAGGCGTTCATAGTCCCGCTTCCTCTGCTCCTCCTCCATCTTCCTCTTCTTCTCCTCCGCAATCTTCTTTCTCGCACGGGTTCTGTAGTCGGTGTTCCAATCTGAAAACCCCTCATACCACGGAATAGCGCCCTTGCCTCGTGTTCTTCCTGGGTGTTCAGGATTTCCCAGGGCACGCGTAAGCTCGTCGTTCTCTCTGTTGGGCTGGAACACCCCCGATCGTTCCTCTTCTATTGCAATAAGTATCGCATCGTCGGCTCCCTTCAGACTTGCCCTCGTCGAAACATTGCCTGTCTCCGGGTCCAACTCCCCCCCATGCGCATAGAACCAAGTCCTGACCCTGGGGGGCCAGCTCTTAGTAACCGGAGTGACACCTGCATCCTCCATCTCTTTCTCAAACTTATCCCACTTAGGCATTGCCACCGCATAGCCACCTGGCCTCAGCTTATGGAACTTATCCTTTTTTCAGCATTCTTCTTGTTTATTCTCGACCGTTCCTTAGCTAATTCCGAATCCTTGAATTTCACGAAATCGTCCCAATGAGCACGTTGGTTCTCTAGTGTTCCCTCGAATACTGGAGTCTTCCTTCCTCCCTTGACATACTTGTTCCATTCACGATTCTTGTGGTTCTTGGATGCAACCGCCATCTTCCTAAGAGCAGCGTCCTTGACTTTCTGCACATCTGCTTCTATGAAATGATCGAGTAGGGTGAAATGTTCCATGAGAGTATCCCAAAGCAGATCTTTTTTATTCTTGTTGACAAAAGTAACATCTGGACGTGGCTTTGCTGGCTCTCTCCATTCTTGAAGTTTGATCGGGAGTTGGTCCTTCACAAGAACTCCGCATTGACGAACGAACTTGTCCTCAATCTTCTTAGGCGCTAATGGTTCGCCAGTAGGGCTGCATGCCTTGATATTGTACTTTACGCCCTGCTTCAACTTTTTGTTCGGGACTCGTTTCGTGCTTTTGCCAGCAGATTTGCTCGATCCGGATGGCTGAAAGAACGAAGATCGATTCGTTAATATATCTTCAAGTCATTTAAAACATGTGATGATCACCAGATGCCTGCTTATATAAATATATATACCTCGCCGGTCTTTGTTGTTTCAGGATCAACATGTTCTTCATCATCGTCATCATCGTAGTTCATGACTTCATCAATTCGGTCGTCGCGTTCGAATATCATATCACCCTCTCCGGTGTTGTTTAGAAATTCGGAGCCGTCATAATCTTCTTCATTCTGATCATCATGTGGCCCGCGTATCATATCGAACATGGTCTGTTCTCCCTCTCTGTCGGTATTGTCTGCCATAGCTTTTATTTAACTAATCCAAAAGAAATATAAAACAATTTAGTATTCAAATTACATCGTCTCGAATAATAGATGTAATCTCGAATACATCGTCTAGAATAATAGATATAATCTCGAATACATCATCTCGAATAATACATAATATTGAATAGTACATCACTAGCTAGGTAGCTAATAAAGATCAAATACTACAGAAGAATCTAGGACACTCACGGTTCCTGCGGCGCGGGCGATGGACACCCAAAGAGAAGGAACCCTCGCAGGATCATAGCTGAAGTGAGATCCTCGAAGAAACTGCCAGGTATTGGAGAACCTGCCGCCCTCTAATGCAACCATGTAGCGATGGACGTGCTCGTACTCCTCCCTGACACGGCGACGTACCACCTCCGGCGGGGCCAGGTCCCTCCGCACCGAAACTGGCCCACGCGAACACCACCAAACGAGATCAGGGTCGACGACGGGACCCGGGGCTAGGTTCCTCATCAAGCGGCGCGCCCCTCCAGGCAGCACCTCCCAGTGCCAGCCAGTGAGCCCAGTCCGGACATGGGTCGGTGGGCGTCGTCAGACGGGTCGACAGCGAGGATGCGGGCGGGCATTGTTGAGAACAAATACTAGCTATATGCCCTCAAAAAGTAACATTTTTCTAATGATTGGATTTTGATAACTAAAATTTCTAACATTTCTATATAACACTAATTATGCTATCATTGCATGTGTCAAAATCTATATACTATTTCATACTAATTAAGCATCTAACACTAAAAACAGAAAACACAACTTCTATACATCCATTAAAAAACTGAAAAACAACATTATATAAAAAATTCCATATTAATTAAACACTAATTATATCCATCTAACATGCATTCATACATATATAATAGTGAAAAATAATAATCTAAATAATCTAAACTAACTAAACACGTGTGTGTGTGTGTGTGTTCATCATGCATGCTTGTGTGTGTGTATATGGGCTCGGGGAGGGGCGGCGCCCATGGTGGCCGCCGAGGGCGAGGGAGAGGGGTTAGAGGGGGAGAGCTCACATCGGGGCGACGGCGACGGCGAGGCGACGGCCGGGGCGGCGACGGCGGGGGACGGCAGCGACGGGACGGGACGGGCCAGGCGGCGATTTGAGACGAGGGCGACGACGGGACGAAGCGGCGACGAGATGATCGAGGGCGGCGGCGACGGCGACGGGACGGAAACAGAGGAACAAACGAGAGGGAAAACGAAATTTTGGACGTGTTGTATATATAGAGGCACCTTTAGTACCGGTTGGAGCCATCAACCGTACTAAAAACCGATTTGGCTGTGCCAAGCGGCGGGAATCGCACCCCTTTAGTACCAGTCGTGGCACCAACCGGTACTAAAGGGGTCTTTAATACCGGTCGGTGGCTCCAACCGGTACTAAAGGCTTCACATGCCAACCCAAAGTTTAGTCCCACTCGCCGGGCGAAGGGCACCAGACTGGTTTATAAACCCAGCCGTGGCTACCACTTCAACTCCTCTATATAACGAGCTTGTGGGCCTAAACTCTGCGTCTTTCGCCTGTGAGTCTCTTGGGCCTTTAAGGCTGTAATTACACACACGGCCTATCAGGCCACAGGCAGCGCTAATTTTTTTATAGTTTTTTCTTTTACGCTTTATTTTCTTCTATTTATTTTTATGTAGTTTTTGTATAGTTTTTCTTTTCTGTTATATTTATTTTCTTCTATTTATTTGTGAGTAGTTTTCATCTAGTTTGCCAAAATTCAACATTTTCAGAGTTAATTTTGTAGTGATTTTCTATTTCACGGTCATTTTGTAAACGATTGAAAAATAGCAAATATAATTTTTTTTCTTTCTGCTTTATTTTTTCTTCTATTTATTTCTGAGTAGTTTTTTATTTTCTGCTATATTTATTTTCTTCTATTTTTTGAGTAGTTTTTTTATATAGTTTTTTTTCTTTTCAGCTATAGTTTTTCTTCTTTTCTGCTATTTTTTCTTTCCTGCAAAACTTGATGGTCAAAGTCTGGAGTTATAACTTAAAAACAAAAGAAATGTCGACGTGCAATTAGTTTTTGCCATAATGTAAGAAGTCGAGTTGTAATAAGTTATTAAAATAAAAAAGAGGTGCAATGCTCGTTAATTTGCTTCAGCGTTTGAATAGTGTAAACTGCACTCACGATAGCTCATGCGGTCTACCGTATTCCTGAAGGCTTGAAGCTAAGCAACGTGAGCATTGAGCCTCTTCTTCATCGTCTGTGCACTCAGGGGTTATAAACCGCTCCTAGTCCCTCTCACTTCGCGAGGTGGGACTAAAAATAGCTTACGTCTGGTTCATCCATGAACCGGTACTAAAGGTGCTCGTGGGGCCCCAGCCTTACCTGACACAACCTCATTAGTACCGGTTCATGGTACGAACCGGCACTAATGGTGATGGTGGGGCCATAGCCTGACCGGAGGCTAACACAGCCTCTTTAGGTACAATAAATTACAAACTTTCTGTTAGTGCCCGTAGTTTTCAAATTTGAATAGTTTAAATTTTGAATTATTTGAAATTAGTGTGAATCACTAGTTTGTGAATAACTTAACTTTAAAAATCAGTAAAGGCATGAAAGAATTTGTTTGCACATAAAATTTCTTCGCGTTTCAAATGCCAAAACACATAACTACCCTAACTATTACAGACATTCCCTCCTGGGTGTGAAACACAGAAGAAAGTGATGATAGTGAAGCCGATCACATCCCGATCTTTGGGTGTGAAACTTTTTCTTCAAGGTGTGTCCCTTTGCGCCGTAACCATGGAGAATCTTCATCATTTAACGGGATGCTCGGGTCAATATTCACTTTGTGAATGGAGCAATTTCATCAAACTTTTCATAATCTTCGACTTGTCTGTCTTGTCATCCACTCCCATGATATTTCTCTTCCCGTAAAGAACTATGTGCCGCTTTGGCTCATCGTGCGATGCATTCGCTTCCTTATCTTTTCTTTTTCTTGGCTTGGTAGACATGTCCTTCACATAGAAAACCTGTGCCACATCATTGGCTAGGACGAATGGTTCGCTCTGCATCGCAAGATTGTTGAGATCCACTGTTGTCATTCCGCATCGCGGGTCTTCCGTTACCCGCCTCGTGTCATATTGACCCATTTGCACGAAACAAAGGGACCTTTAAACCACGCCGATAGTCAAGTTCCCATATGTCCTGTATATAACCATAATATGTTTCCTTTCCGGTCTTGGTTTCGCATCAAAGCGACACCACTGTTTTGGTTGGTGCTCTTCTTATCTTGGGCGATCGTGTAAAATGTATTACCATTTATCTCATACCCTTTGAAAGTCATTATATTCAAGATGGTAATCGGGACAGCAAGTACAGTCATCTTCAATAGAGGTGTCATGCATGGTGCGTATGCGCAACCAGTGGCGAAACTCTGGTTTGTTCACGTGTAATCCGGTCATCGAGACCGCTCCGGTGTTTGGAGCGTAGCAAATTCTTGTGTTCATCCATATACGGAGCCACCAAGGTGGAATTCAGAGAAGCTGTATCTTGTGCTTCAAAGAGAGAATGTCCGTCCATACATATTATTTGTTCCCCTCCTAGCGTGCCTTTTCCATCCATCGCCCTTATGCCACGATTCAGAACACAAATCGCCTTAAGGTCGAAATAAAGTCAATACAAAACTCAATGACCTCCTCATTTTGATGGCCCTTGGAGATGCTTCCTTCTGGCCTAGCACAGTTATGAACATATTTCTTTAAGACTCCCATGAACCTCTCAAAGGGGAACATATTGTGTAGATATACAGGACCCAAAACTTTAATCTCTTTGCATAGGTGAACTAGGACGTGCGTCATGATGTTGAAGAAGGATGGTGGGAACACCAACTCGCAATCGACAAGACATTGCACCAAATCATTCTCAGAACCTTGGTATGATTTCGGATCGATTACCTTCGAGAGATTGCATTGAGAAATGCACATAGCTTCACAATGGCTAATCGAACATTTTCCGTAGAAGCCCCTCAATGCAACCGGAAGCGATTGCGTCATAATCACGTGGCGATCATGAGACTTTAGGTTCTGGAACTTTTTCTCTGTCATGTTTATTATTCCCTTTATATTCGACGAGAAGCCAGACGGTACCTTAATACTGAGCAGACATTCGAAGAAGATTTCCTTCTTTTCTTTGGTAAGAGCGTAGCTTGCATGACCCTGATGTATGCCATCTTCTCCGTGCATACGTTGCTAGTCCTCCCGTGCCTCAGGTGTATCTTTTGTCTTCCCATACACGCCCAAGAAGCCAAGCAGGGTCACGCAAAGATTCTTCGTCACGTGCATCACGTCGATTGCGGAGCGAACCTCTAGGTCTTTCCAATATGGCAGGTCCCAAAATATAGATTTCTTCTTCCACATGGGTGCGCGTCCGTCAGCGTCCTTCGGAACAGGTTGTCCGCCAAGACCCTTTCCAAATATCACCTTCAAATCCTTGACCATATCATGTACATCAGCACCAGTACGGTGGCGAGGCTTCGTCTGGTGATCCGCCTCACCTTTGAAATGCTTGCCTTTCTTTCTTACGGGATGCCTACTCGGAAGAAATCGACGATGTCCCAGGTACATATTCTTCTTACAACTATTCAAATATATATTGTCGGTATCATCCAAACAGTGCGTGCATCCACGATATCCCTTGTTTGTCTGTCCTGAAAGGTTACTGAGAGCAGGCCAATCATTGATGGTCACGAACAACAACGCCTTTAGGTCAAATTCTTCCCCCATGTGCTCATCCCACGCACGTACACCTGTTCCATTCCACAGTTGTAAGAGTTCTTCAACTAATGGACTTAGGTACACATCAATGTCGTTGCCGGGTTGCTTAGGGCCTTGGATGAGCACTGGCATCATAATGAACTTCCGCTTCATGCACAACCAAGGAGGAAGGTTATACAAACATAGAGTCACAGGCCAAGTGCTATGGTTGCTGCTCTGCTCCCCAAAAGGATTAATGCCATCTGCGCTTAGACCAAACCATACGCTCCTTGCGTCATCTGCAAACTCCTTCCCGTACTTTCTTTCGATTTTTCTCCACTGCGACCCGTCAGTGGGTACTCTCAACTTTTCGTCTTTCTTACGGTCTTTTCTGTGCCATCGCATCGCCTTGGCATGCTCTTTGTTTTTGAACAAACGTTTCAACCGTGGTATTATAGGAGAATACCACATCACCTTGGCAGGAGTCTTCTTCCTGGGGCGCTCGCCCTCGACATCACCATGCTCATCGCGGCTGATCTTATAGCGCAATGCACCACATACCAGGCAAGCGTTCAAATCCTCGTACTCACCGCAGTAGAGGATTCAATCATTAGGGCATGCATGTATCTTCGCACCTCTAACCCTAGAGGGCGACAGCCTTCTTTAGCTTCAGACGCACTCTCGGGCAATTCGTTGTCCTTTGAAAGCATATCCTTTATCATTACCAGCAACTTTCCAAATCCCTTGTCAGATACACCATTCTCTGCCTTCCATTGCAGCAATTCCAGTGTGGTGCCCAGCTTTTTCTTGTCACCTAAGCAATTTGGGTACAACAATTTTTTGTGATCCTCTAACATGCGCTGCAACTTCTTCTTCTCCAAATCACTTGCGCAGTTTCTCTTTGGATCGGCAATGGCCCAACCTAGATCATCAACGGGCTCATCTGATGCCTCTTATTCAGCTTCTTCCCGCATTGCTGGCTCAGCTTCTTCCCGCATTACCGGCTCAGCTTCTTCCCCCATTGTTGTATCATCGTATTCAGGGAACCCATGGCCAGGATAGCTGTCGTCGTCCTCTTCTTCTTCATTGTCTTCCATCATAACCCCTCTTTCTCCGTGCTTGGTCCAAACATTATAGTGGGGCATGAAACCAGACTCAAACAGGTGGATGTGAATGGTTCTTGACGTAGAGTAATTGGGACCATTCTTACAGCCAGCACATGGACAAGGCATAAAACCATCCACCCGCTTGTTTGCCTCACCCAGAAGCGTAAAAGCACGCACGCCTCAACGAATCGGGAGAGCTTCCGTCATCGTACACCCATTGTCGGCTCATCTTCATTACACAACACCGAATAGATCAAATTAATACAAGTTCATACATAAAGTTCATACAACACTTAAATACAACAAACAAATAACTCTCTAGCTAAAGCATTTAAATGCAACAACAAATGCGATCAAGATCGCAACTAAGGTAACAATTGATCCAACAGCATAATGATACCAAGCCTCACTATCGATAGCATATTTTCTAATCTTTCTAATCTTCAAGCGCATTTTCTCCATCTTGATATTGTGATCATCGACGACATCGGCAACATGCAACTCCAATTCCATCTTCTCCCCCTCAATTCTTTTTAATTTTTCTTTCAAGTACTCATTTTCTCTTTCAACTAAATTTAACCTCTCGACAATAGGGTCGGTTGGAATTTCCGGTTCACATACCTCCTAGATAAAAATATCTATGTCAACTTGATGGGCATAATTTGTCATAAACACGAAATGCAACAAATAGTTTTAAAAGAGAATATACCACATCCGAATCATAACAAGGACGAGGGCCGATGGGGACGGATATCAAAACCATGGCACTATGTATAACAAACAACGTACGGGTAAGATAATTATTATACGAGTAACTATATATCCAAATCACACAAACATCAATTTTTTATATAAAATTTCATGAACAAGAGGCTCACCACAAGGTGGTGCCAGCGACGACAGAGACGATGCGGGCGATCGACGGTGGTTACGACGGAGATTTAGAAGGCACTAAGTAAACCACACCTACATATGCAAACTAAGTGTTATTTTGACCTCAAATTGCATATAAATCAAATACTACCACATATAATTCCTCCCAAATTACTAAAACCCACAATTAATCACTATATAAACCAATGCAAGAGCTAATCTAGCAATGAGAGATGAAAGGACAAAGTTGCTAACCTTGGTGATCATTTGAATGGATGAGGGCTCAGAAATCTTGACAAATTTGGGGCAAATTTTGTGATGAACTCGAGAGGAAGAAGGGAAGAACAGAGGAGAGGGAGAGGGAAAGGGGAAGAACAGAGTGCGGGTGGACGAAGGGTTTATATAGGACGACCTTTAGTACCGGTTTGTGCCACGAACCGGTACTAAAGGTGCTGGAAGGGCCCCACTCTGACAACATCCTGCCACCACTTTCTTTAGTACCAGTTCGTGGCACGAACCGGTGCTAAAGGTTCACCACGAACCGGTACTAAAGAGCTCCTCCTGCCTAGCCATTGGAACCGGCACTAATGGACACATTAGTGTCGGTTCTGTTACAAACCGGGACTAATGTGTCTCACATTTGTGAAGGAAATATGCCCTAGAGGCAATAATAAAGTTATTATTTATTTCCTTATTTCATGATAAATGTTTATCATTCATGCTAGAATTGTATTAACCGGAAACATGATACATGTGTGAATGCATAGACAAAACAACATGTCACTAGTATGCCTCTACTAGACTAGCTTGTTAATCAAAGATGGTTATGTTTCCTGACCATGAACAAGGAGTTGTTATTTGATTAACAAGGTCACATCATTAGTAGAATGATCTGATTGACATGACCCATTCCCTTAGCTTAGCACACGATCGTTTAGTATGGTGCTACTGCTTTTATCCATGACTTATACATGTTCCTCGTAACTATGAGATTATGCAACTCCGCTTACGGAGGAACACTTTGGTGCTACCAAACGTCCACAACGAATCGGGTGATTATAAAGGAGTACTACAGGTGTCTCCAAAGGCGATGTTGGGTTGGCGTATTTGAGATTAGGTTTTGTCACTCCGATTGTCTGAGAGGTATCTCTGGCCCTCTCGGTAATGCACATCATCAAGCCTTGCAAGCACTACAACTAATGAGTTAGTTGTGAGATGATGTATTACGGAACGAGTAAAGAGACTTGCGATGAACGAGATTGAACTAGGTATTGGATACCGACGATCGAATCTCGGGCAAGTAACATACCGATGACAAAGGAACAACGTATGTTGTTATGCGGTCTGACCGATAAAGATCTTCGTAGAATATGTAGGAACCAATATGGGCATCCAGGTCCCGCTGTTGGTTATTGACCGTGAATAGTTCTAGGTCATGTCTACATTGTTCTCAAACCGTAGGGTCCGCACGCTTAAAGTTTCGATGGCGCTTATTATGAGTTTATGTATTTTGATGTACCAAGAAGTTCGAGTCCCGGATGTGATCACGGACATGACGAGGAGTCTCGAAATGGTCGAGACATAAAGATTGATATATTGGAAGCCTATGTTTGGAGTTCGAATGGTTCCGGCAAAACGGAATTTACTAGAGTACCGGAGGTTACTGGAACCCCGAGGGTAAATGGGCCTCGGTGGGCCTCGAGGGAGAAGAGGAAGGGCCGGCCGGGGGTGGCCGCCCCCCCCCCCAGTCCGAATAGGACAAGGAGGGGGCGCGCCTCTCCTCTTCCCCTCCCCCAATCCTATTCCAACTAGGAAGAGGGGAGTCCTACTCCCGTAGGAGTAGGACTCCTCGGCGCGCCTCCTCTAGGCCGGCCGGCCTCCCCCTCCCTCCTTTATATCACGGGGCAGGGGCACCCTAGAACACACAAGTTTGATCTTTAGATCGTTCCTTAGCCGTGTCGGTGCCCCCTCCACCATATTCCACCTCGGTCATACCGTCGCGAAGCTTAAGCGAAGCCCTGCGCGGTGAAACATCAAGATTGTCACCACGCCGTCGTCTTGACGAAACTCTCCCTCGACACTCGGCTGGATCGGAGTACGAGGGCGTCATCGAGCTGTCGTGTGTCAAGAACTCGGGCGCCGAGTAACGGCGCCGGATCGGTCGGATCGCGAGGAGAACGTCGACTACTTCCTCTACGTTGTGATCGCTTCGCTTGGGTCTCGAGGGTACGTGAGACAACACTCTCCCCTCTCGTTGCTATACATCACCATGATCTTGCGTGTGCGTGGAAATTTTTGAAATTACTACGTTCCCCAACAAAGGGTATCGAGCCTAGGTTTTTCTATGGTTTGATGTTTTGCACGAGTAGAACACAAGTGAGTTGTGGGCGATACAAGTCATACTACCTACCAGCATGTCATACTTTGGTTCAGCGGTATTGTGAGATGAAGCGGCCTGACCGACATTACGCGTGACGCTTCGCGAGACTGGTTTCACCGCCACGAGCACTCGTTGCTTAAAGGTGACTGGTGGGTGCTGTCTCTCTCACTTTAGTTGAACCGAGTGTAGCTCGCCGGTCCTTGAGAAGGTTAAAACGGAGTCTATTTGACGAAGTATCGTTGTGGTTTTGATGCGTAGGTGAGACTGGTTCTTGCTTAAGCCCGTAGCAGCCACGTAAAATTTGCAACAACAAAGTAGAGGACGTCTAACTTGTTTTTGCAGGGCATGTTGTGATGTGATATGGTCAAGACGTGATGCTATATTTTATTGTATGAGATGATCATGTTTTGTAACCGAAGTTATCGGCAACTGGTAGGAGCCATATGGTTGTCGCTTTATTGTATGCAATGCAATCGCCCTGTAATGCTTTACTTTATCACTAAGCGGTAGAGATAGTCGTAGAAGCATAAGTTTGGCGAGACGACAACGATGCTACGATGGAGATCAAGGTGTCGCGCCGGTGACGATGGTGATCATGGTGGTGCTCCAGAGATGAAGATCACGAAGCACAAGATGATGATGACCATATCATATCACTTATATTGATTTGCATGTGATGTTTATCCTTTTATGCATCTTATCTTGCTTTGATTGACGGTAGCATTATAAGATGATCTCTCACTAAATTATCAAGAAGTGTTCTCCCCGAGTATGCACCGTTGCCAAAGTTCGTCGTGCCCAGACACCACGTGATGATCGGGTGTGATAAGCTCTCGTCCATCTACAACGGGTGCAAGCCAGTTTTGCACCACGAGAATACTCGGGTTATACTTGACGAGCCTAGCATATGCGAGATATGGCCTCGGAACACGGAGACCGAAAGGTCGGCGTGAATCATATAGTAGATATGATCAACATAAGATGTTCACCATTGAAAACTACTCCATTTCACGTGATGATCGGTTATGGTTTAGTTGATTTGGATCACGTGATCACTTAGATGACTAGAGATGTTTTTCTAAGTGGGAGTTCTTAAGTAATATGATTAATTGAACTTAAATTTATCATGAACTTAGTACTGATAGTATCTTGCTTGTTTATGTTTGATTGTAGATAGATGGCTCGTCTGTTGTTCCGTTGAATTTTAATGCGTTCCTTGAGAAAGCAAAGTTGAAAGATGATGGTAGCAATTACGGATCGGGTCCGTAACGAGGATTATCCTCATTGCTGCACGTAAGAGTTACGTCTGGATGCACCGCTAGGTGCCGTGCTCTCGCTGCTAATGCAACTGCAGATGTTATGAGCGTCTGGCGAGCAAAGCTGATGACTACTCTATAGTTCAGTGTGCCATGCTTTACGGCTTAGAACCGGGACTTCAACGACGTTTTGAGCGTCATGGAGCATATGAGATGTTCCAGAGTTGAAGTTGATATTCAACAGAATGCCCGGATTGAGAGATATGAAGTCTCCAATAAGTTCTATAGCTGCAAGATGGAGGAGAATAGTTACATTAGTGAGCATATACTCGTAATGTCCGGTACTACAATCACTTGACACAATTGGGAGTTAATCTTCCGGATGATTGTGTCATTGATGAATTCTTCAATCACCGCCACCAAGCTACAAAGGCTTCGTGATGAACTATAATATGCAAGGGTTAGTAAAGACTATACCGAGCTCTTCGCAATGCTAAAGGCTGCGGAGGTAGAAATCAATAAGGAGCATCAAGTGTTGATGGTCAATAAGACCACTAGTTTCAAGAAGAAAGGCAAAGGGAAGAAGAAGGAACTTCAAGAAGAACAGCAAGCAAGTTCTTTGCTCAGAGAAGAAACCCAAGTCTGGCCCTAAACCTGAAACCGAGTGCTTCTCCGCAAGCGATCGTCATTTGAAGCGGAACTGCCCCAAGTATTTGGCGGATAAGAAGGATGGCAAGGTGAACAAAGGTATATGTGATATACATGTTATTGATGTGTACCTTACTAGAGCTCGTAGTAGCACTGGTATTTGATCTTGGTTCTTGCTAATATTTGCAACTCAAACAGGGACTACTGATTGCTTAACTCGGCAAAGGACGAGGGACGATGCGGCGTGGGAAATGGTTCCAAAGTCGATGTGATCGCGGTCGGCACGCTACCTCTACACCTACCTTCGGGATTAGTTTTAGACCTAAATAATTGTTATTTGGTGCCTGCGTTGAGCATGAACATTATATCTGGATCTTGTTTGATGCGAGACGGTTATTCATTTAAATCTGAGAATAATGGTTGTTCTATTTATATGAGTAATATCTTTTATGGTCATGCACCCTTGAGGAATGGTCTATTTTTGATGAATCTCGATAGTAGTGATACACATATTCATAATGTTGAAACCAAAAGATGCAGAGTTGATAATGATAGTGCAACTTATTTGTGGCACTGCCGTTTAGGTCCTATCGGTGTAAAGCGCATGAAGAAACTCCATACTGATGGACTTTTGGAGTCACTTGATTATGAATCACTTGGCACTTATGAACCGTGCCTCATGGGCAAGATGACTAGAACACCGTTCTCGGTACTATGGAGAGAGCAACAGATTTGTTGGAAATCATACATCTGAGATGTATGTGGTCCAATGAATGTTGAGGCTCGTGGCGGATATCGTTATTTTCTCACCTTCACAGATGACTTAAGCGGATATGGGTATATCTACTTAATGAAACATAAGTCTGAAACGTTTGAAAAGTTCAAAGAATTTCAGAGTGAAGTTGAAAATCATCGTAACAAGAAAATTAAGTTTCTACGATCGATCGTGGAGGTGAATATTTGAGTTACGAGTTTGGTCTACATTTGAAACAATGCGGAATAGTTTCAAGAACTCCGCCACCCGAACACCACAGCGTAATGGTGTGTCGAGCGTCGAATCGTACTTTACTTGATATGGTGCGATCTATGATGTCTCTTACAGATTTACCGCTATCGTTTTGGGGTTATGCTCTAGAGACGGCCGCATTCACCTGAATAGAACACCGTCGAAATCCGTTGAGACGACACCTTATGAACTATGGTTTGGCAAGAAACCAAAGTTGTCGTTTCTTAAAGTTTGGGGATGCGATGCTTATGTGAAAAGCTTCAACCCGAGAAGCTCGAACCCAAATCGAGAAATGTGTCTTCATAGGATACCCAAAAGAGACAGTTGGGTACACCTTCTATCACAGATCCGAAGGCAAGACATTCGTTGCTAAAAATGGATCCTTTCTAGAGAAGGAGTTTCTCTCGAAAGAAGTGAGTGGGAGGAAAGTGGAACTTGATGAGGTAATAGTACCTTCTCCCTTACTTGAAAGTAGTTAAATCGCGAAACCAGTTTCTGAGACACCTACACCAAGTAGTGAGGAAGTTGATGATGTTGATCATGAAACTTCAGATCAAGTTACTGCAGAACCTCGTAGATCAACCAGAGTAAGATCCGCACCAGAGTGGTACGGTAATCCTGTTCTGGAAGTCATGCTACTAGATCATGATGAACCTACGAACTATGATGAAGCGATGGTGAGCCCAGATTCCGCAAAATGGCTTGAGGCCATGAAATCGAGATGGGATCCATGTATGAAAACAAAGTATGGACTTTGGTTGACTTGCCCGAGGGTCGGCAAGCAATAGAAAACAAGTGGATCTTCAAGAAGAAGACCGACGCCGACGGTAATGTTATCGTCTATAAAGCTCGACTTGTCGCAAAAGGTTTCGGCAAGTTCAAGGGATTGACTACGATGAGACCTTCTCACCAGTAGCGATGCTTAAGTCCGTCCGAATCATGTTAGCAATTGCCGCATTTTATGATTATGAAATTTGGCAAATGGATGTAAAGACTGCATTTCGAATGGATTTACGGAAGAAGAGTTGTATATGATGCAACGAGAAGGTTTTATCGATCCAAAGGAGCTAACAAAGTGTGCAAGCTCCAATGATCCATCTATGGACTGGTGCAAGCATCTCGGAGTTGGAATAAGCGCTTTGATAGTGTGATCAAAGCATTTGGGTTTGTATGCACTTTTGGAGAAGCTTTGTATTTACAAGAAAGTGAGTGGGAGCTCTATAGCATTTCGATATTATATGTAGATGACATATTGCTGATCGGAAATGATATAGAATTCTGGATAGCATAAAGGATACTTGAATAAGAGTTTTTCAATGAAAGACCTCGGTGAAGCTGCTTACATATGGGGCATTAAGATCTATAGAGATAGATCAAGACGCCTAATTGGACTTTCACAAAGCACATACCTTGACAAAATTTTGAAGAAGTTCAAAATGGATCAAGCAAAGAAAGGGTTCTTGCACTGTGTTACAAGGTGTGAAGTTGAGTAAGACTCAATGCCCGACCAACTGCAGAAGATAGAGAGAAATGAAAGATGTTCCTATGCTTCAGCCATAGGCTCTATCATGTATGCAATGCTGTGTACCAGACCTGATGTGTGCCTTGCTATAAGCCTAGCAGGGAGGTACCAAAGTAATCCAGGAGGGATCATTTGGATAGCGGTCAAGAACATCTGAAATACGAAAAGGACTAAGGATATGTTTCTCGTATATGGAGGTGACAAAGAGCTCATCGTGGCAGTTACGTTGATGCAAGCTTTGACACCGATCCGGACGATTCTAAATCGCAGACCGGTGCGTATTTACACTAAGCGGAGGAGCTGTCGGTTGGTGCGTTCTAAACAAAGCGTCGTGGCGGGATCTACATGTGAAGCGGAATACATAGCAGCTTCGAAAGCAGCTAATGAAGGAGTCGGATGAAGGAGTTCATATCCGATCTAGGTGTCATACCTAGTGCATCGGGTCCAATGAAAATCTTCGTGACAATCTTGGAGCAATTGCCTTAGCGAAGGAATCCAGATTTCACAAGAGGACCAAGCACATCAAGAGACGCTTCAATTCCATCCGGACTTAGTCCGGTGGGAGACATAGAGATTTGCAAGATACACGGATCTGAATGTTGCGACCCGTTGACTAAGCCTCTTCCACGAGCAAAACATGATCAGCACCAAGACTCCATGGGTGTTAGAATCATTACTATGTAATCTAGATTATTGACTCTAGTGCAAGTGGGAGATCAAGGAAATATGCCCTAGAGGCAATAATAAAGTTATTATTTATTTCCTTATTTCATGATAAATGTTTATCATTCATGCTAGAATTGTATTAACCGGAAACATGATACATGTGTGAATGCATAGACAAAACAACATGTCACTAGTATGCCTCTACTAGACTAGCTTGTTAATCAAAGATGGTTATGTTTCCTGACCATGAACAAGGAGTTTTTATTTGATTAACAAGGTCACATCATTAGTAGAATGATCTGATTGACATGACCCATTCCCTTAGCTTAGCACACGATCGTTTAGTATGGTGCTACTGCTTTTATCCATGACTTATACATGTTCCTGTAACTATGAGATTATGCAACTCCGTTTACGGAGGAACACTTTGGTGCTACCAAACGTCACAACGAATCGGGTGATTATAAAGGAGTACTACAGGTGTCTCCAAAGGCGATGTTGGGTTGGCGTATTTCGAGATTAGGTTTTGTCACTCCGATTGTCGGAGAGGTATCTCTGGGCCCTCTCGGTAATGCACATCATCAAGCCTTGCAAGCACTACAACTAATGAGTTAGTTGTGAGATGATGTATTACGGAACGAGTAAAGAGACTTGCGGTAACGAGATTGAACTAGGTATTGGATACCGACGATCGAATCTCGGGCAAGTAACATACCGATGACAAAGGGAACAACGTATGTTGTTATGCGGTCGACCGATAAAGATCTTCGTAGAATATGTAGGAACCAATATGGGCATCCAGGTCCCGCTGTTGGTTATTGACCGTGAATAGTTCTAGGTCATGTCTACATTGTTCTCGAACCGTAGGGTCCGCACGCTTAAAGTTTCGATGGCAGTTATTATGAGTTTATGTATTTTGATGTACCAAGAAGTTCGAGTCCGGATGTGATCACGGACATGACGAGGAGTCTCGAAATGGTTGAGACATAAAGATTGATATATTGGAAGCCTATGTTTGGAGTTGGAATGGTTCCGGCGGCACGGAATTTACAGAGTACCGGAGGTTACGGAACCCCGGGGTAAATGGGCCTCGGTGGGCCTCGAGGAGAAGAGGAAGGGCCGGCCGGGGGTGGCCGCCCCCTCCCCCAGTCCGAATAGGACAGGAGGGGGCGCCCCCCTCCTCTTCCCCTCCCCCAATCCTATTCCAACTAGGAAGAGGGGGAGTCCTACTCCCGTAGGAGTAGGACTCCTCCCGCGCGCCTCCTCTAGGCGGCCGGCCTCCCCCTCCCTCCTTTATATACAGGGCAGGGGGCACCCTAGAACACACAAGTTTGATCTTTAGATCGTTCCTTAGCCGTGTCGGTGCCCCCTCCACCATATTCCACCTCGGTCATACCGTCATGAAGCTTAGGCGAAGCCCTGCTACCGGTGAAACATCAAGATCGTCACCACGCTGTCGTCTTGTGAAACTCTCCCTCGACACTCGGCTGGATCGAGTCGAGGGACGTCATCGAGCTGTCGTGTGTCGAAACTCGGGCGTCGAGTAACGGCGCGGATCGGTCGGATCGCGAGGAGAACGTCGACTACTTCCTCTACGTTGTGATCGCTTCCGCTTCGGGTCTACGAGGGTACGTAGACAACACTCTCCCCTCTCGTTGCTATACATCACCATGATCTTGCGTGTGCGTAGGAAAATTTTTGAAATTACTACGTTCCCCAACAATTTGACCCTTTTTTACTAGTGTCTCGTGATATACATTGAGTAAGTTTGTGTGACTTACTTGTACTTACTCATATCCTCGTTGTTCCCATCTTGTTTATGCTAAGTTGTTGGTGCACTTAGTGAGACTAGTATATTTAGGATTTGTGATTGAAAAGTATCCTATTAGTTTATTTCCGCATTAGGATATAGCCAAATCCGTAAAAGATTTTAAAACACCTATTCACCCCCCTCTAGGCTACATCGTGGTTCTTTCAATTGGTATCAGAGCTAGGTCTCTCCTTATTAGGCTTAACCGCCTAGAGAGTAACGATGTCGACTAGTGAATTAGTGCACGATGACACATTTTGTTTTAATGGCACAAATTACAGTATATGGAGATTACGCATGCTTTGTCACTTTCGAGCCATGGGTCCAAATGCTTTGCGGATTGTGGTTGTAGGGAACTCAAATCTAAAGGATGGACAATCTCCATCACTTGATGATATGCATCTTGATTGTGAAGCTTTAAGTGTCATTCACCAAGATATAACCTTCGAGGTGTTCAAGTCAATCTCGTCTTGTTCGTTGGCTCATGAGGCTTGGACCAAAATTGAAGATATATATGGTGGGTCCAATCTTGATGAAGACAATATTATTTTTGGGGAGTTAATGGAGGAGTTCTCCACATTTCTAAATCATGAAGAGCTCTCTATTGCTTCCACCTCCGATTACTTGCATACCTCAACATCTTTCACTTCACCAACATGTGGCTTACCACAAGGTAATGACATGGTAAGTGAAGAAATATCTCGTGATGATGGTATTAAGATCTTCATTGATGATCTTCCTTATGTTGATACAAGTGATGTATCTTCTATGGACACTAGCATATCTAACACCGAAAACATCATACATTCTTGTGTAGAGAGTCCTTGCATATCATCTAATGATGCACTCATAAATTCGTGTGATGATATGCTTGGTCGTTTGTGTTGCCATATTCAAAATGTCGTGATTCCCTCTAGTTCTCTTTGTGAAACTAACCATGTAGAGGAAATCAAGAAAAATGAGGCACGCTTGGTTGATGAAGAACCCTCCTCTCCAAAAGAATCATCATCAACCCCTTGTGTTCACATGTGCCTCATGGCAAGAGGTAATGACGAGGTATCATCTTCTCTTAGTGATAATGATGATAGTTGTAATGAGGAAGATGATGAAGTCTTGACTCAAAATCTCTATGAGATTGGGAAAACTCTTCATAGAGCTAAAAATAACACTTATAAAAGGCTCCAAGATGTTCTTGCTTGCTTTCAAAAACGTAACGACTTATTCCTTTACGAGCAAGCAAAAAGTGAACAACTTGAACATGAACTTGCTATGGCTCATCAATGTCTTAGTGACTTGAGGTCTTTAAAAGAAGAGATTGAAGTTACTCATTGTAAACTTAAAGAGGATTTTGAGCACCTTGACCTTGACTAGAAGAAGGTCAAAGGAGAGCTCACCAAACTCTCTAAGTCTCATGAGGAACTTCAAGCTACTCATGCGGAGTCTCTAGCCTCTACATGCTCCTCTCATCTTCATAATGATGCTTGTGCTACTAACTCTATCTTGTGTGAAGCATTGATACTAAAAGAAAATGTTGAGCTAAGGACTCAACTTGATTTGCAAACTAGCAATTATGGGAAATTGGGAGAAAGTCATAAAAAGCTCTCAAACACTCATGAGGATCTTCTAATCTCTCATGATGAGTTAAAGTTAGCTCATGAGGATATGGTCACCAAGGTAAAATCATGCGAGTCTCATGTGGATATTAGCACATCTTCTACTCGAAATGCCTTATTGTCATGTGCTAGTCCTTGCAATTCCTCTCTACATGATATTGGTACATCTTGTAATGAATTGCTCACCATACCTTGTTGCTCTAACAATGAAGCTTCTACTTCGTCTAGTTCTTTTGTTAATACTAACCTTGTAAAGGAAAATAAAGAGCTCAAGGCCCAAGTCACTAGTTTGAAGAAAGACTTGGAAAAATGTTGTGATAATATATTGAGTGTGCAAAAGGACCCTCAAGACAAAATAGGACTTGATTTCATCTCCAACAAGAAGAAATCCAAGAACAAGAAGAAGGGACAAGATCAAGTCAAGAATTCGGCCAACATTACTTGCTTCAAGTGCAAGAATGTTGGACACCATGTGAGATCTTGTCCATTGAAGAAGAAGGCTTCAAATGTGAAGCATCAAGGGAAGTGGCCTCAAGTTCAATATCAAGATAATGAAAGGCCTCTTCCCATGCCTAACCAAGATAATTCTATCCAAGTTGAAAAGGTAAAGAAGAAGAGAAAGGGGAGCACATGTTACTATATTTGCTGTAAGAAGGGACACATAGCTTCATCTTGTCCCAACGGTAACATATCTAAGCCTCCTATAGTCAATAATCATTATTCGCTAAGGAAGGATTTTGTTGGCAATGTGTTTTCCAAGTTTGTGGGTTCCCAAAGAAGTTTGAAAGTGGACAAGACCATTTGGGTTGCCAAGCCTATTGTTACTAACTTCTTAGGACCCAACTTGGTTGGGGACCATCAAACTCAAACTTGATCAATAGGTGTGTGGAGGGCATTGGAGACTTGGCTACTTCATGAAGAAAAACTATTTTCACCATATGTTATGGTTAATGCCAAGTCAAGTGGATTATCATCATATCTATCAATCCAATACTCCTCTTTGCGGTAACTTATACTTGCATTGTTTACATTGAAAGTCACTATGTCCCTTGCATGTTTAGGTTTTGTACCTAGCATGTGCTTGTATAGTTGTGCTTCCTAGTATGCTTGATTTGTGTTATCTAGCATTTGTAGGTTGTAATGCACTTCATATATTTGTGTGTGTGGTTTCAAGCCTTTATTGCTTCATTAGTTGAATCTTCCTTGGCTCTTTTGAAATATTTACGGATATCACAAACCTTAAATGTGTATGTATGTGGGATACCACCTAGTATTGTTAGTGCAATATTATCTAGTTACTATGTGGTATGTAAAGCTCATTTGAAACTCAAATTCTCTCCATTAATTATCCTTAGTTGGGGTTTATTTGCTTTTTGTGGATAATACATGGATCATCATATTATGGGGGAGTGATATGATTTGTGCATATCACAATCCTTGTTAATATGAACAATTGAGGGATGCCACTTAGAATTTATATTTGAGATTATCTTATATCTCCGTGGCACGCAATGTCTTGTTTACGTATGGCATTCTTGTGCGGTTTTGCCCATGGTTATCTTTAAAATCATATTTGGAAAATCATTTGATTAAAGCTATTCTAATTATTGCTTTGTATAATGATCTATCTAGTTGGAATGTTAATATTATGCTATCCAAGCATTATGTTTATTTCTAAACCCTCATGTTATGCTTGTGTTAGTATAGATGATCCTGTACTTATTTGGTTTCTACACCGGATGATAACCCGAAATACCATTTTGTTAGAATTCATCTTATTGCTCTATATGATAGTTTGTTATCTCATTGTTTATAGTGTCCTATATCTACTTGAGTGAGATATTCCTATGAGTATGTGTGCAATGCATATCTTATATGCTCATTGTTTTTTTTCCTTGGTTCATATGTTGAACTTTGTGTGCTATCATATGTTGATTTGTCACTTTGATTCATTTTGGACAACATAAATGACTAGTAATGTTATTGGAAGTATTAACGGTTATGTGGTCATTTGCCCAATTTGTATCTCCCTGGATTTTGGTAGGCTTGTACATGCATATTTACTATGTGTAAATTCACATGCCTTGTTTGCCTTATTTGATACAATATATATATGGTAAATCCATCAAATTATTAATAGCTAAGATGTGCATGAAATTCAAATTCATATCAATATGCACATATTTAAGTGGTTTTACCCTATGTGTTGTAGTTATGCTAACTACTTCGGACCCAATAAGTTTGGGGACCATATTGTACTTAAAATGTGTTAGGTACATTTGAGAAGCATTGGGTGCTTGGCTTATTCATGAAGGTGGTGGCACTATGAGGAAATTAGAGCCAAGCTTGGAAATTTTATTGATCTACGACTTCATACCAATGTTATCTCGATAACAAGTATTTACTTCATGCATATATATAGAAATGGGGTCAACCTTGTGTAGGTTGCATCATGGCATGAATTTCTTGACTCGTTCCTGTGATACTTGTTTCCTTTCTCAAAGCATCCCAACATGATCTCTTGTTGCTAGTTATGATGTCTTTGATGGTTGTGTGTTTGGAGTTCATTAATATACTATAAGATTATATTAAGCCACGTGCTATGCTTTCAAGCAAAGATCTCATTGGTATATTTTATGACTCTCGTTTGGATACCTTATTATTTCCTTTTGTAACTATTTTATGTGTACATCCTTCTTTGTGGATATCATCTACCTAGAATCTTATACATGTGAGTTACATCTCTAGTTGATATCCCTATTCTTTCATGTCCACCATTTAATTCACTTTTTATATCTTTTTGGTGGCTCCATGGAAGAATTTGTTGTATGAGTGCATGCCTTACCTCTTTGCATCTTAGTGCACTCATGTTTGGTGAAGATTGTTGTCCTCATGCTTGTCTTGACAAGCCTATTATTTCCTATCTTCATCATGGGTTGTCACAAGCTTTGATTTTTAGTTTGATATTAGTGAGCTTGTGAACCCATTTTCTTTATGTGTGTGTGACCTTCTTAACTTTGCTTGTGTGGGAAGGACATGTCTTGCACCTTGTATCTCATTTACTCAAGGCTATGCTGATGCTTAATTCTCATCCTTATACTAGTCTTCTCAAGTGCTTTGACGTGACTCACACACATCATTTTGGTTGTGCCTATTCTTAGGTTGCCTCATTTACATGTTGCTCAACCATATGTTTGTTGCAAATGCTAGGCTTCTTTTCTTATCTATGACTGCTTGAAATTGTTTTGTGTTTCTATTGATTTTAGGGGAGTGATGATCCTATTTTGTGCACTTGCATCCAAATACAAAAATTCTAAATAGTGCACAAATCATGGTGAGCTTCTCTATTTTCCTTAGAACACTCCTTTGCTCAAATCATAATATTCTTTTATCCTATTGGCTTATCGGATCTTTTGATTGCTTGCTTCACTTTGTGTTATGCAAATGAGATCAATTTGTGCCATGTGCTTTGTGCCATGTGCCTTGCTATTATGACTAGGTTTCAGTTGTATAATAATGGATTCACTTGTGTATATCATGTTCTTATCAATTGCGTCTATTTTGTGTATGCAAAGTTTCTTTGTGGATACATATCATGATTATGATTGGACACTCAGACATTTTTATACATGAGAAAGTTCATATCTTTCCTTGATATCATTTATTCCGTGCCGGCCACTTTGTTTGTTTCCTCTTATTCTTATGGTAGCTTCGGTAAGAGGTTGTGTCGTGAGTGCTTGTATGTTGGACATATAATCTTGCGCACTCATGTGTTTTGATTGTTTCCCTCTCATGTCTAATGCTTGTTTTCATACCTTCATATCTGGTTGCATTCTATAGATTCTGAGCTCCTCAAATTTTTAATTATTGTATATGTGCATTTGCGTTCACTCACATTTTGTGATATGCACACATCAAGGAGGAACTCATACTATATTGGTCTTCTAGATGTTTTGTCTTCCATTTTGGCATTTGTTGCCAATGGGGGAGAAGTTTAGAGGGTTTAAGATAAATATATTTTGAAGTTCTTGCTGTCATTCATGCATATCCACCCTAGTTATATATGCTTGTTGCATGAATGAATATATAGAAGAAAAAAACTCCAACTAGTTTATATCAACCAATATATGCAATGAAATTCAAAGTTCATTGACACATGCATATATTGTGGGGGAGCTTGCTCTATATATTGAGGTCTTACTAACATCAAATGCTTGTGTAGTGTTTTGATGTTAGTACAACTGGTTTTGATAAACATCAAGTTTGTTTGTGATAATTAATGCTATCAAAGTCACTGCAAGTATACAATTTATTCTAGAAAAAGTGTGTGCTTGTGTGAAAATTCATTATATAAACCCTCTTGTTGAGATTGTCATCAATTACCAAAATGGGGGAGATTGAAAGTACATGTAGTCCCCATGTGTGGTTTTGGTAATTAATGACAATCCTAATGGACTAATGTTTGCATTGAGATATACATTTGAAGGTTAGTCCCATTGGAATATGATTGAAGAATAATGGAAGACAACTCCTTTGAAGCAACAATTACATTGAGATGATCAAAATGAAGTTCATTGGAGTATCTTAAGGAGTGGCTCAAAGATATGATCATAATGGACCCATGTGTGAGTCATGATTGATCAAGTATTCAAGCAAGCTATTCAAGTGAAGAATTCAATATACCCTTCAAGACGTCAAGATTAAACATAGAGTAGAGATATAGGTTGACCAAGATGAAGCTCAAAGATCGAACTCTAAATGGTCAACACACGAGCGAAAGTGATGCACCACATAGGATCTTGTGGTATGATAAGAAATTATCAATTGCACTCTGTGTACTAACCCATACTATGTGTTTTCTATGTTTCTGAGGTTTAGGTGATTCTCATGGGCTCGCATCGAGAAAGAGATTTCAAGTGTCTATGAGAGGATGACATCAAGTATTGTTGATCATGGTTGATAAGGGTGTTGGAAATATGCCCTAGAGGCAATAATAAAAGTATTATTATATTTCATTGTTCATGATAATTGTTTTTTGTTCATGCTATAAATGTATTATCCGGAAATTGTAATACATGTGTGAACACATAGACCACCATATGTCCCTAGTGAGCCTCTAGTTGACTAGCTCGTTGTGATCAACAGATAGTAATGGTTTCCTGACTATGGACATTGGATGTCGTTGATAACGGGATCACATCATTAGGAGAATGATGTGATGGACAAGACCCAATCCTAAGCATAGCATAAAGATCGTGTAGTTCGTTTGCTAGAGCTTTGCCAACGTCAAGTATCTCTTCCTTCGACCATGAGATCGTGTAACTCCCGGATACCGTAGGAGTGCCTTGGGTGTATCAAACGTCACAACGTAATCGGGTGACTATAAAGGTGCATTACAGGTATCTCCGAAAGTATCTGTTGGGTTGACACGGATCGAGACTGGGATTTGTCACTCCGTATGACGGAGAGGTATCTCTGGGCCCACTCGGTAATGCATCATCATAATGAGCTCAAGGTGACCAAGGTGTTGGCCACGGGATCATGCATTACGGTACGAGTAAAGTGACTTGCCGGTAACGAGACTGAACAAGGTATTGGGATACCGACGATCGAGTCTCGGGCAAGTAACGTACCGATTGACAAAGGGAATTGCATACAGGGTTTTGATCGAATCCTCGACATCGTGGTTCAACCGATGAAATCATCGAGGAGCATGTGGGAGCCAACATGGGTATCCAGATCCCGCTGTTGGTTATTGCCCGAGAGTCGTCTCGGTCATGTCTGCATGTCTCCCGAACCCGTAGGGTCTACACACTTAAGGTTCGGTGACGCTAGGGTTATTAGGAAGACTAGTATGTGACTACCGAATGTTGTTCGGAGTCCCGGATGAGATCCCGGACGTCACGAGGAGTTCCAGAATGGTCCGGAGGTGAAGTTTTATATATGGGAAGTTGTCATACGGACACCGGAAAGTTTCTGGGGGTTATCGGTATTGTACCGGGGCCACCGGAGGGGTTCCGGGGGTCCACCGGGAGGGGCCACCCCTTTCGGAGGGCCACATGGGCCGCAAATGGGAGGGAGCCAGCCCTGGAGGGCTGGTCGCGCCCCCCACCTTGGGCCCATGCGCCTAGGGTTGGGGGGGAAACCCTGAGGGGGGCGCCCCCCTTGCTTGGGGGGCAAGCCTCCCCTCCCTGGCCGCCGTCCCCCCTCTAGATCCCATCTAGAGGGGTCGGCCCCCCTTTGCCCTTCCCCTATAAATAGAGGGGTGGGGGGAGGGCTGCCTGACACATAAAAAGGTGCAGCCCCTCCCCTCCCCAACACCTCTCCTCCTCCGTTAAGTGCTTGGCGAAGCCCTGTCGGAGTATTGCTGCACCAACACCACCACGCCGTCGTGCTGCCGTTGGAGCGAGCTTCCTCAACCTCTCCTTACCCCTTGCTGGATCAAGAAGGAGGAGACGCCTCCCATACCGTATGTGTGTTGAACGCGGAGGTGCTGTCCGTTCAGCACTTGGACATCGGTGATTCGAATCACGTCGAGTACGACTCCATCATCACCATCCCCTTGCAAGCTTCCGCACGCGATCTACAAGTGGTATGTAGATGTAAACTCTCTCCTATGACTCGTTGCTTAGATGAACTCATAGATGGATCTTGGTGAAACCGTAGGAAAAATTTTAAGTTTCTGCAACGTTCCCCAACAAAGGGCAAGTTCAAGATAACCATCCCAAAGGATTACATGCTTGAAGCTTGTGGATGATCACATGATGGACAAGTGAAGATGAATACAAAGCAAAGCTTCCCCACATTGTGTATGGGGGAGAGACTTGAAGACTTCACCAATGTCTTGCCTTCATCTTGAGCCAAGAAGAAACATCAACATCAAGCTCAAGTGAACGGCTCGTGTCAAAGGTATTAGTTCCTTTGACGTTAGTGTTGTGGAGTGATGACCACCAAAAAGAAACATATACACTCAAGAATGGATTCTCGATAGCTATGTAGTGTAGCTCTTTTATGATTCTTGAGTTATAGGGATCCCGCACTATTAAGAGGGGATCAAAGGGGTTTGTGATGGATTTGCTCAAGTCAACATCTTCTTTACACAATTCCACTCCTATCCTATATACCAAACAAAATCCAAAGCCAAATAGGTTTCCCAAATATATGATAACATCTTTGCATATTTGGCATCCTCAATTTTGGTTGATCTTGGTTGGTTCTCTATGTGAGGACCTGGGGTTTTTCCATAGCTTCAAAACGAGCCCAAGATCATCAAAATCGGAGTTCGTATGAAAAAGTTATGCATGTTTTACTTTCGGTATGTTGGCTGTTTTCTGCGGGGACGGAAGTTCCGGGTAGCCCAGAAGTTCCGAGGGCCGGAACTTCCGGGCAAGTTCCGGGGAAGGTTCTGGGTTAACCAGAGAGTTTGCACATATGTGTTCAATAGGGGGGCCGGAAGTTCCGGGCTTGCCCAGAAGTTCCGGGCTGCATTTTTCTGTGCGTAACGGGCAGATTTGATGGGGCACTATATAAGGCACCCTTCTTCCCCATCGAGCTAGAGCTTTTGCATCTGAGATTTCCCCATTCTTTTGAGCTCTATCCTCATCCCCCAAGCCTCAAAACTCCAATCCATTTGGTGGAAAACTATCCCATGGATCTAGGGTTCATTGGTTGACCTCCTCCATTGTTCCTCTCCTCTCCCATCCGTCCATAGCATTAGTTGCTTTTGGTGGGATTTGAGAGAGAGGGATTTGAGCCTTCTCGTGCTACACCCCGAAGAGATTTGTGAGAGTTCTTGAGAGAGATTTCATCCAAGCATACAACCACTCCTCATTTCTCTTTTTGACCAAAGCAATTTGTGATTTGAGCAAGTCTTGAGCATTTCCCCCTTGATCTTGTTACTCTTGGAGGTTGGAGACTCCTAGGCGGTAGGAGTGCTCCGGTGAGGAATCAACTTGTGATTTGTCCCCCGGAAAGTTTGTGAAGGTTTGGAGGCTGCCTCAAGGTCTACCACTAGCGGTTGGGAATCGCTTTCGTGGTGATATCTCAAGGAGAATAGGGTGAGCCTTCATGGCGTTGGTGTGCCTTCGTGGTAACATCCACCTCTCTAACAGTGACTAGCTTCCCTCCAAGGAAGTGAACATCGGGATACATCCTCATCTCCGTGACTTTGGTTATCCCTAACCCTAACTCCTTACTTGTGGTTTACTTTGGTCATTTGACCGTGCATTCACTATATCTTGTTATCCTCATTATATTGTGGTGGTTCATTATATTGTGTTGGTCATTTCCTTGTAGAGATTATTTAGGCCTACACTTCATATTCCACAATTCATACTTGCTACTATTGATATACTTTGTGATTAGTGTGAATTGCTAACTTGTGTCATACACTTCCATATATTGCGATATTGCTCAAGTAAGTTTGTGTAACTTACTTGAGTTTGCTTGTATCATTCAATCCCATATATTGTGATACAATTTGTGTAAGCTTGTATTGCTTACTTGTGGTTGTGTGTAATATTCATTTCCATATCTCGTGATATACATTGAGTAAGTTTGTGTGACTTACTTGTACTTACTCATATCCTCGTTGTTCCCATCTTGTTTATGCTAAGTTGTTGGTGCACTAAGTGAGCCTAGTATATTTAGGATTTGTGATTGAAAAGTATCCACTTAGTTTATTTCCGCATTAGGATATAGCCAAATCCGTAAAAGATTTTAAAACGCCTATTCACCCCCCCCCCCTCTAGGCGACATCGTGGTCCTTTCACCTGGGTGATCGTAGGGCGACTTATTTTGTTTCGTACTATGTTTCCTGAGGGAGTCCTGGACTAGGGGGTGTCCGGATAGCCGAACTATCATCATCGGCCGGACTCCAAGACTATGAAGATACAAGATTGAAGACTTCGTCCCATGTCCGGATGGGACTTTCCTTGGCGTGGAAGGCAAGCTTGGCGATACAGATATGTAGATCTCCTACCATTGTAACCGACTCTGTGTAACCCTAGCCCTCTCCGGTGTTTATATAAACCGGATGGTTTTAGTCCGTAGGACATAACAACAATCATACCATAGGCTAGCTTCTAGGGTTTAGCCTCCTTGATCTCGTGGTAGATCTACTCTTGTAATACCCACATAATCAATATCAATCAAGCAGGACGTAGGGTTTTACCTCCATCAAGAGGGCCCGAACCTGGGTAAAACATCATGTCCCTTGTCTCCTGTTACCATCCGCCTAGACGCACAGTTCGGGACCCCCTACCCGAGATCCGCCGGTTTTGACACCGACATTAGTGCTTTCATTGAGAGTTCCTCTGTGTCGTCGCAATCAGGAAGGATGCCTCTTCCCGTCTTTAAAGACGGTACCATTGCCAAAGGAGCTTTGGCCGCCGGTCAAGCTATCCGGCTAGGTGGTTTTTTTATGACCGCCTATTCAGCCAGCGCTTCGACGATGACCTCTCGGGTCATCAAAAGCGATCTTCGCATCAACTCGGAATTCGCCGAGCAGCTGGATCCGATGGAGCTCTCTTCCGTAAACGAGCTCTTGGATCCCATCGCCGCCCTGGGAGTCGCTACAGACTACGATCAGATTGGGCTTAAAACCGATCTGAGAGAAATTAACTCTCCCCAGGCTACCCACCATGTTGCTATGGTAGAAGAACAACGCGGCGACTCTTCTTCTATGTTAAAAACCAGTTATGTCCGGATTCCCATGCCGGATTCCCGCGGAGGGACGGACGTCAATCGAGTACTGAACCTAAAGTCAGGCAGCGGACTAGATTCGTTGGACGACGTCCAGGAATCCAAGCTTCCAAATCCGGAAGCTCCTCGGCCTTTGAGCCTCAGATTGGGCGGGGTTCCGAATTTAATTCCACCCACCCACCCAAACACAAGCGATCTATCTCAAATACGGCAAGAGCCTGATGAAATAGTACATCATTACTGGGCCAGATTCCTCCTAGTTATGGACAGGATAAAGGACTGCCGCGAGGAAAGTGCAATCTTAATTTTCTGCAACAATTGCACGGACAAGGGAATCCTCAACGCTATAAGTCATCGTGAAATTACACGCTTCGCTGATTTGGCATCCATAGTATGAAAGTACTGTGAGATGGAAAGCGCCTGGAAAGCCGAAATCAATTTTTGGGATAATCCGGCCCTGGATACAGCCCCAGTCCGAAACAAAAGGGTGCATCATCGACAGGCACCTGGGTTAAATACCAAAAAGCAAAAACCCTTCATAGGGCATGGAACCGTACTGGAGAGATGGCTCAATGGACCCTGCAAAATTCATAGCACAGAGGGCGCCACTCCAACTCATAGCCTTAGAGCATGTTGGATACTACGGCAGGTGGCCAAAAGTGGCGAAGGTCTTCTAGCCCCGGAGAACCACCCCAACAGTACCAGTATGGTATTAACAGTCTTCGAGACTTTTGCATTAAATAATATGCGGAAACGAACAATTCGCAGCCTCGCCGAAGTCTACCAAGTAGCAACAAAAAATCCATGGAGCGACACGGCTATCACCTTCAATGCCAGCGACGAACCTAAATTCCGAACAGCCCGAGCACCAGCCGCATTGGTCCTCAGTACAATAGTGGACGGCTTTCGTCTTACCAAGGTACTCATGGATGGCGGCAGCGGATTAAACCTCATCTACGAAGAAACCCTCCAAAAAATGGAAATAGACTGGAGCCGCATTGAGCGAAGCAGCACAACCTTTAGAGGAATAATCCCTAGTCGGGAAGTACGCTGCACAGGAAAAATCACACTAGATGTGGTGTTCGGCTCGCCGAACAACTACAGGTCCGAGGAAGTCACGTACCAAGTGGCCCCGTTCAGCAGCGGATATCACGCTCTATTAGGGCGAGAGGCATTCACAATTTTCCAAGTTGTACCCCATTACGGGTACATGAAGCTCAAAATGCCCGGGCCCAATGGAATCATCACTCTGGTTAGTGATTCGGACATAGCACTCCGCGCTGAAAATAAGACAGCCACACTAGCCCTAGAGGCACTATCCGAAGCCCTAGCGGCAGAGGAACTCGCCGCACTACTCTCCATGATGAATAGGGACGATGTGATACTCGATAAGAGATCTAAGTCCACCTCTTTTAAACCAGCAGATGAAATAGTCAAATTCCAGGTCCATCCAACGGACCCCACAAAGACGGCCTCCATTGGGGCACAATTAAACCGTGATGTAGAAGCCGCACTACGAGAATTCCTTCGGGAAAATTGGGACATTTTTGCCTGGCACCCTTCAGATATGCCAGGAATCCCACGCAGGCTGGCAGAGCACAGCCTAAATATCCTAAAAGATTTAAGCCAGTCAAACAGGCTCTTTGACGATTTTTCGAACCCAAAAGACAGGCAATGGGAGAGGAGCTAGCCAAACTACTAGAAGCCGGATTCATCAGAGATATAAAACATCCGGACTGGCTAGCGAACCTGGTAATGGTACCAAAAAAGGACAAATCCTGGCGCCTTTGTGTGGATTTCAAAGACCTTAATAAGGCCTGTCCAAAGAATCCTTTCCCCCTCCCCTGCATCGACCAAATCATCGATGCTACCGCGGGGCACGATTCATTGTGTTTCCTCGACGCATACTCCGGATACCATCAAATCAAGATAGCGGAAATAGACCAGGCCGCAACGGCATTCATTACTCCATACGGACCATTCTGCTTCAACACAATGCCCTTCGAACTTAAAAACGCCGGTGCAACATATCAGCGCATGATTCAGACATGTCTGGCTACCCAGATCGGCAAAATAGTGGAGGCATACGTAGACGATGTGGTCGTTAAGACCAAACACGTCGAAACTCTAGTAGACGATTTGAGGCTCACATTCGACAACCTCCGAGCATATGACATTAAGCTCAACCCGGAAAAATGCGTTTTCGGCGTACCAGCTTAAAAAGCTCTTGGGCTTCATTGTATCCGGTAGAGGAATTGAAGCAAACCCAGCCAAGATCCGAGCTCTGTCACAATTGGATATCCCAAAAGACCTCAAACAAATACAAAAACTGACTGGATGCGTGGCGGCTCTAAGCCGCTTCATCTCCCGTTTGGGAAAAAAGGCATTGCCTCTCTACCGCCTCCTCCGGCGCACCGAACACTTCGAGTGGACGGATGCTGCCACGGCCGGACTCGTAGAAATAAACGCCATATTAGCAACAAATCCGGTCCTGGCCGCGCCCAACCTAGGCGAACCAATGTTATTATATATCGCGGCAACACATCAAGTTGTCAGCGCAGCACTCATCATCGAACGAGAAACAGAAGGACATAAATTCCCTCTTCAAAAACCAGTGTACTACGTATCCACTGTCTTAACTCCATGCAAGTACCGGTACCCACATTACCAAAAGATAGCGTACGCGGTGTTCATGGCATCCCGGAAGCTGCGACACTACTTTCAAGAGTGCTCGATAACAGTGGCCTCCGAAGTTCCTCTCAACGACATTATAAACAACCGCGACGCGACGGGCAGGATTGCAAAATGGGCCATTGAGCTCTTACCATTTGACATAACCTACAAACCAAGGCAAGCTATAAAGTCGCAAGTTTTGGCTGACTTCATCGCCGAATGGACCGAAGCCGAACTCCCTAAAGAGTACAGCGCATACTCCAATTGGATCATGCATTTCGACGGCTCCAAAATGTTGGCCGGTTTGGGGGCTAGCGTCGTATTAATGTCCCCAACCGGAGACACAGTCCAATACGTACTTCAGATAATGTACACGGACTCCAACAATGCAGCCAAATACGAGGCCCTTCTACATGGTCTCCGGATGGCAATCTCCATGGGTATTCAACGCCTAGAGGTGCGCGGGGATTCAAACCTCGCAACATCCCAAGTAAATGGAGACTTTGACGCCAAGGATCCGAAAATGGCAGCCTATCATAACGTCGTCTTAAAAATGTCAGCTCGGTTCTAAGGACTCGAATTCCAGCATGTAGCCCGGGATAATAACCAGGCAGCCGACGTGTTGGCCCGCATCGGCGCAAAACGCGACGCCGTCCCTCCAAACATCTTCCTGGAGCGGCTCTTTAAGCCATCCGTATTATGGGAAGAGGATTCCGTAAACAACAACCCGGAAACAACCGCGCCACCCAACACGGAACATTCTGACACAGTCGGTGGCTCAGCCAATGAAATAACACCCTCAGCCCACGAAATAATGGCAGTAATTGCCCCGTGGACGGAACCATTCCTAGCCTATTTAACTAGGCAGGAACTTCCAGAAGACCAAAATGAGGCCCGCAGCATAGTTCGGCGATCTAAAGCCTACAAGGTCCATGAAGGAGAACTTTATAAGAAAAGCACAACCGGAGTCCTTCAAAGGTGCATCTCCGAAGAGGAAGGGCGAAATCTCCTGGCTGAAAATCACGCCGGACTCGGCGGGCACCACGCCGCAGCCCGGGCCCTTGTAGGCAAGGCCTTCCATATAGGATTTTATTGGCCAACTGCCCGGGCAGATGCTCAGGACTTAGTCCAATGATGCGTCGGTTGCCAGCTCTTTGCTAATCAAAGCCACATGCCACCCACCTCCCTCAAAACTACACCCATCACCTGGCCGTTCGCGGTCTGGGGGCTTGACATGGTTGGACCCCTTAAAGGGGGAACCCACAAGCAAAAATACCTATTGGTCATTGTGGACAAATTCACCAAATGGATAGAGGCCAAGCCAGTTAAAACGGCCGAATCCGGACCCGTGATAGACTTCATATCCAGGGTAGTACACCGTTACGGCGTCCCCCACAGCATCATCACTAATAACGGCACGAATTTCATGGCCGACGAGGTTAAACTCTGGTGCAAAAACATGGGCATCAGGCTCGACTACGCTTCAGTCTATCACCCCCAAACTAACGGTCAAGTCGAACGAGCAAATGGTCTAATCATGAGCGGCATCAAACCCAGATTAGTGCAGTCCCTCATGGAATCTAACACGCACTGGGTAGAGGAGCTCGACTCTGTACTCTGGGGGCTGCAGACCACGCCGAACCGCACTACCGGATTCACACCATTTTTTATGGTGTACGGCGCAGAGGCAGTTTTGCCCTGCGATATAATTCATGACTCACCTCGCGTACGCATGTACGAAGAAAGAGAAGCCGAGTTGGATCGGCAGGACAGTTTGTACGCCTTAGAGGAGGAGCGGGACGTCGCAAAAGCTCGTTCCGCATTGTATCAGAAGCAGGCTCGAACATATCAAAACAGAGAAGTACGGGCCAAAACTTACAATGTTGGCGAACTAGTTCTACGCCTACCGGACAAGAAAAAGGACAAACTTAAGCCCAAATGGGAAGGTCCCTTCATCATCGACCAAGTCCTGACCGGCGGAGCATACCGTCTATGTAACGCATCTGACAACCGACTCGAGCCGAACCCACGGAACGCAGCCCGTCTCCGAAGATTCTACGCCTAGCGCCGGACTCAGAGTTCGTCTCCTTCCTCCGTCCACCTTTTATATTTTCACTGTCTTTTGTTCCCCTCCTTCTTCCCCCTTTTTTTCTTTTTTTAAGCCTTTGAGGGCTGACCTGCGCATTGTTCGCACACACTTGATGTGCTACTCGCACTCATTATACCTGGGGGCTTCTTTAACAGAAGCTTATTTATACGGGCTTCATGCCCAAAACATGTGTCATACTTCCGCATGTACCTTTTATTCACCATTATATGCATCGATATGACTTAAGTTTTGGCCAAGCTGGGTTGCTCGGCTCTGTGCTTACCCCTCGTTCCCAATTGTTCGGCTAGGAGGTAAAGGAGCACCTCTGCGATTATTCTTGCCGGTCACCGGATGTGTACCTCAGACTGGGTGAAGCCGAAAGCTAGCGTTCTTAAAGGAATATTCGGTCGGTGACTTGAAAGATGATTTATTACTTATTTATTTATCTACCCCCAGATGCTTTTTCTGCTCTCTTCGCAGTACGGACACGCACCTTAGGACATGCCTCCCAGGGAAAGGAACCCCTAACGGAACTATTCTCCCTGGAAGATGTTTCTTACTAACCATATAATATAACATAACTAGTTGGGCACTTGTCTGATAAAGCACTAATGACCCCTACGCCTAGTCTCCATGCATGCCCCGGTTTTTATAACCGTTAGGGTATTCGGACACACTCCGGACTGTTGGGTCCCGAGGTTGAAGCGAAAAGGTCCGCAAAGACAAACGATCTACAATCCGATTTTACATGTCATTTTAAAATTACATCGTCAAATTGACGGATTGAACTCCTCTTCAATCCCATCTAACATGCTGTCTAGTTTACAGTCCCGTTGGGAATATTTCCCGGCCAACTCTACTTGGCCGTACATCAAGCTCACAGGGATCTCCTTCCCATCGGGCCCCACAGGTCCGACCTCGGCCATGTGGTTTGGATCAGCCTTCATGTACCGCGTCTTCACCATGGCACAGGCCTCTCTGGCGCCTTGACGGCAGGCCGATATCTTCCACAGACGAAAGCGCTACCGTACTCCCTGAAGCTTCTCAGCAAGCCCTCCAAGACCCTCGGGTAGGGAGACGGATGGCCATAAGGCTTGGACGACGACACTCATCGCCTGCCGAATACGTTCGTGCAGTTGCAGCAGCTTAGGAAGAAGGTCACCCGTGGAACCAGGCATTTCCTCCGCCGGACGACCCGTGAGCACACCTACAGACACATTTCTGTCAATCAACTTCCTCGCCGAACTCTTCTTTTCAAAAGAGTTTGCTCAAGCACTTACTATAAATGCCGCGACGAAGCCGCCGATTCTCCTTCTGGTCGGATAGCTGGACCGAACATCTTTTAGTTCTTCGCCCAGCTGGGTGTTGGCATCTTGGAGTTTGTTCCTCTCCTGCTGCACCCTCATAAGCACCTTCTCGCCGGCCTTCAGCTGGCGCAGCAGATGTTGCTTGTCCGGTTCCAGTCCGGCACCCTCTGCAATATTTTTTTCATACTTACGCACACGCCGCACTTCATAAACTACTTATCTTTTCGAAGTAAGTATTACCAGATGGGGTCTCTGTGGCTCCCCCTGCGGTGGCTAGCGCGGCCTCAAGTTGGGCCTTGCACTCTTGAAGCTCCTGGGACAGACAAGTATTCTTCTCCGTAAGATCCTGCATAACAAATGATCCTTAAATCAGTTATTCTAACTATTCTAAGTCTCGGGGGCTACTGGCATATATAACTATTAAAATTCCTCACCCGTATGTCTTTCACATACTGCTCCGTGGCTCTGGTTAGACCATCTCAAGCGGCACGGAGGTGCGCGTCTCCCGCATTAAAGGCATTCAGTGCCTCCGGAGAGAAACACGTGTCACGAAGAACCGTCCGGCGGCGCATGTGATTCATGGCGCTCTCCACCTCAGACCTGGTGGCGGACAGCCTGTCGGCATCCTCTGTTGGAGGAGCATCCGGCTCATGCCTTGTGTTCGCCTCCCCTTCCGGACCACTCGTTGGAGCATGGCTAGCGGAGGCTTGATTGGCAACCTCTTCGGACACTATCCGGCGAGTGCTCTTTCTCCTGGAAAAATCATGAGCGTTAATATACCTCCTAGGGATCTTTCCCTTAAAAACGGCAGTGCGCCGTACCATTGCAGCGACGTCTCGATTCGCGCCGCACTCCTCTTCCGCCTGCTGGGCCGAACTGACCCTTGTTTGTCAGCCGCCGCGGGTTCGGCTTCCCGCCTTAAAGGCGCCTCCTGCGGAGCACCGTTGGTACACGGTGGTCAGAAATGAGCATGGACCAAGTAATGGTGTCAGGACTCCGGTCGTACTCACCTGGGAAGCCGGAGATAAATCGGGGTCGTCAGCCGTAATGGCGACTAGAGCATTGTCCATGCTAAGTTGGTGGAACACCCCGTCAATCAGCTCCACCTCTATGTCCGGATCCTCTTCGGAGGCCGGATCAAGGGATCGTCCCGGATCCTCGGGTTGTGGCGTCAGGCTTTGTATGCCCTCCACGTCCCGGCGTAGCTCCTGCCTCAAAATCACAAAATGAGACACTTGACTTTGGGAATATGGATCAGATAGATAAACGTCCGCTTACCCAGCTCCGAGGGTTATTCATGGAGAATCCATTCAATGGACTCATGCGGAGGAAGTCCTCCTTCTCCCCCTTGTACAAGCCGGACAGGATCTTCACCAGATCGGCGGCCGATCCCGTCCCCTTGTGTCCATGACGGGTGGCGTCATCCTCCCCGTTGAAATCCCACATGGGGTGGCCCCTATATTGGAGCGGCTGCACCCCTAGCATAATGCACGTGGCCATGACTCCAATCATGGTCAATCCAGAATGGGCCAGTAACCTTATCCGGCCCATCAGATATTGGACGCTCCCATCATCTTCCCGTTGAGGGCTCCGCGGGCGCCAACTCAGGCGTTTCTTCAAGGGAGCGTTGCTGAACTCCGGGAGGCCGATCCGAACTAGATCCGGCAGAGGGGCGTCTTCCATATAAAACCATTCTGAAGGCCAGTCTTCGGACGCCTTCTTCGGGGTTCCGGATAGATATCCGGTCCCGGCGATGCGCCATATTTCGGCTCCGCCCACTTGATATATCAACCCCTCGTGAGAACGGGGTACGAGGCAAAACAATCTCTTCCACAGCGCAAAATGGGGCTCGATGCCCAAGAACAGCTCGCAAAGAGCTACAAAGCCCGCGATGTGCAAAATGGAGGCAGGTGTAAGGTGGTGAAGCTGGAGTCCATAGAACTCCAGGAGCCCCCGGAGAAACGGATGTATGGGAAATTTGAGTCCCCTTATTAGATAAGGGACGAAGCATACCCGCTCTCCTCGGGAGGGATTGGGGACGCTCTCCGCCTGCTTCCCACCCTTGTAGGTGGCCAGTCCGGCTCGAACCGGAACCATGAAGGCCGGGGGAAGATATCCCTCTGCTTGGAGCGTCACTAGCTCGTTATGCGGAACTGAACATCTCCTCCAATCTCCTGGCTGAGGGCTGGGAGCGCGAGAGGAGGAGCCGCATCGACTATCCATGATGGAATGGATTTTTGTCAGAGGCGCTTTGATGGGTACTTGCGGAAGGAGGATGGTATGATTTGGATCTAGATCCCCGCCTCTCTTATAGGCAGCTTATTCGCACGGCTAGGGGGTAAAACGCAAAAATACCCTAACTTTTCACATTCATACGACACGTGGAAGAGGGCCATTATTGGACGTGGAAGCCAAGGAGCGCAACATTTATAAGGAAGCCGGACTCTATTCGGCAGGCACATGGAATTTGAAGGAGAACCCGCCTTGCAACGCCGAAGACAATATACACGCCGGACTCATCATCATTGAAGCCTGGTTCGGGGGCTACTGAGGGAGTCCTGGACTAGGGGGTGTCCGAATAGCCGAACTATCATCATCGGCCGAACTCCAAGACTATGAAGATACAAGATTGAAGACTTCGTCCCGTGTCCGGATGGGACTCTCCTTGGCGTGGAAGGCAAGCTTGGCGATACGGATATGTAGATCTCCTACCAATGTAACCGACTCTGTGTAGCCCTAGCCCTCTCCGGTGTCTATATAAACCAGATGGCTTTAGTCCGTAGGACATAACAACAATCATACCATAGGCTAGCTTCTAGGGTTTAGCCTCCTTGATCTCGTGGTAGATCTACTCTTGTAATACCCACATCATCAATATCAATCAAGCAGGACGTAGGGTTTTACCTCCATCAATAGGGCCCGAATCTGGGTAAAACATCGTGTCCCTTGTCTCCTGTTACCATCCGCCTAGACGCACAGTTCCGGACCCCCTACCCGAGATCCGCCGGTTTTGACACTGACATTTTCCAACAGGGGATACACCCAGTCGACAGATTGGGAGTGGTTGGAGTTAGATGCATTGCCCGACATGATGGAGAGGGCCAGAGATCGCCGAAAGAGAACTTAGGGGCGGAGTGGAGTGGCTAGGGTTTGGTTCGAGGAGCGGATGAGATGGATATATGTGGGGTCGGGATGGGTCAACGTGGACCCACTACCGGACTCGCCACCTATGCCGACGGCCCCGGGCCATCGGCATAGGCCATTTCCCGTCGGCATACATCTATGCCTATGGCTGCCGTCGGCATAGCCCTGTTGACATAGATCACGTCAACGTAGTCTTGTCAGACCGCCGTCATAGTCTAGCCGTCGGCATAGGTGCCTATGCCGACGGCTTTCCTCTGGCCGTTGGCATAGTTTAGCCGTTGGCAGTGATTTTCACCTAACGGCAACGGACGGCACCGTCAAAGGCGCTGACGAATCATGGGCCGCCGCGTGGTAGAGGTATGCCGACGGCTTTGCCGTTGGCATACCTCTGCCACGTGGCCGCCTCTGATGAGTCCTGGCAGCAGGGATATGCCTATGGCAAAGCCGTCGGCATAGATTTTCACCTATGCCGACGGCTTTGCCGTATGCATATCTCTGCCACGTGGCAGGCCCTGGGAAGCCCTGCGCATATCTATGCCGACGGCTTTGCTGTAGGCATAGATCTGTGCTGTTTTTTTATTTTCCCTGTTTTCTCTATTTCAATTCATTTTGACAGCATTTCAAACCAGAAAAATAGAATTATACAGAAATATGACAGTTCATCATCTAAACATACTCAAGTTCATCATCATCATTTAAACATACTCAATTTCATCATCTAAACATCATCATCGGTGAACGTTCATGAACATAAGTAGTGCAAGAAATGGAACATCATCATCGTCATTTAAAGAAACTAACAAGTAGGAACATGAAAGGTATGCCACGACGGCCACATGCACGGGTATCATCATCGACATCAAGCAAGACCATTACCGCCAAAACCACCACCGCCAAGACCACCTCTGCCAAAACCACCACCACCAAGACCATATCTGCCAAAACTGCCACCGCCAAGACCAGGATCACTCTGCCAGATCGGAGTGACTCACTACTGGAATTCACTTCTTTGCCGTCCGCCATGGCGGACGGCAAAGGCACGGATCATGGACGGCAAACTCCTTTATCGTCCGCCAGCAGACGACAAACCGTCTGTCTGAACACGTGCCAGCAAAGGCCTTCTTTGCCGTCCGCTACCTGGAAACGGATGGCAAAGGATTGTGCCGTCCGTCGTTGGTGGCCAGCAGACGGCAACGATTGTGGACGACAGTGAGGTGGGGTGAGAGACGTTAGGGGTTAACGGCGTGCTTTGTCGTCAGCCAGCAGATGGCAAAGAGGCTAAGGTTTTTGCCGTCCGCTAGCAGACGGCAAAGAGCCTGTACAGCCCTATTATTAATTATATTCACTAGTCATCAACGCGTGCAGCTGCACGGGCTAGCTGATTTAGACTACATAAAACATAGTAAAGTTTTTCTATATAAGTGTTGTATGTGCGAAAAGCATTATAATTTTAATTACCGAAAACTTGGTCATTTATTTGAGATATCTTATATCTTATATTTACTAATTGGAGGCACCATTGGAGTTACCACGTTAATCCTAGAAAACCATCTAAAAACATCCTTAGGATCTCAATTCAATGATTAGGATCAAATAACAGATAAAAGAGTCTTTACTAAAAAAATGAGTCTTTACTAAAAAAAAACAGATCAAAGGACCTTCCCACGTTAAGAGATCAAAGAGTTACGGGCCCTTCCTCTTACCACACGCACAACTCCGATTTCCACCTTGCCATGTGAAAAAAGGACTCCTCAGCCCAAAAAAGAAAAAAAAAGGACTCCTTCAATTTCTACCTTGCCGGGTGAAAAAAGGACTCCTCCGCCCCCCCCCCCCCAAAAAAAAGAGAAAAGGAACTCCTCCGATTGTCTCCTACCATCAGTACGTCACACATGATCTATGAAGAAATAATCCTGTACTTTTTTTACTTCCCAACTTCCATACTATTATCCCGATGGTACTTGCTAATACATATACGGAATTGATGGGTACGGACAATTAAAAGATGCATAATTAGATACCAGATGATGAATACAATGAATTGATGTCTGCATACATATATAGATGATAGGATTCTCTAAATATGCTTAGATGCAGAAGTCATCTATAACATTCTTAATAGGAAAGTTAATATGTTTTTATAGAGGGTGATTATTACTGTATTAGAAAACGGAATTGAGCATTGCATAGTCTTATTTATTTGGAACATGCACACACAAGCATGAATTGTTCTTAACATAATTAATTCTTTGCAAAATCAATAATTTGTCCATATATTTTCCCATACGAAGTTCTGTCTATTGTTACTTAATAATCCATATTTGGTGTAGATTGCAAGTGAAGCACGAGGCCGCGATTGACTCGCATTTCAGTAGATATAACGATTAACTTTCTTTTGGGTTTCAATATTTCAATTAAATGTTCTTCATTCATGTTAGTAGGAAAGTGATCAATCCTGTCACCACTTAATATATATGGAGCGGAAGATATCAAGACAGACATATCATATATATATTGTGGCAAAATAGTCCCATATAGAGGTGTAAGTCTCACCATGACATGAACAATTCTCAGAAATATAGTTTGCACTCATCAGAAAAATGGCAAAAAAATAAGCTCCCATGTAAATGACTCAATACTTTATGAAGTTGTCATGTTGGTAGTCCAGTTTGTTTATCTGATAGAAAAAAAGAGTAGTCACAGAGGTTTGTTAAAGATTATACGTTCTGTAAGAACCTGGATAGACTGTGTAAATTGATCGCAGATATTATGCTAATTCTTTGGTCAAAAGCGGTGAACTGTTTCCAACTTGAGGAGATGTGTGTCAAGGAAGGTTGCTGGAGGTTCCATATGACTAATGCAAGTTTCTCTTTCAATTTCTCTGAATTCTTTGACTGTACATATGGATACAGATTATCCTATGAAAATTGAAAGTACAGATTGAAGTATGAAATAAGCAACAAGTGAATGATTTTTATTTGCATGTTAAACGGAATATATATTGCCAAATATTGTTACACCTTTGAACTTCTACCATAGTTAGGCATCGTAGTGTGATCTTCATGATTTTTTGCTTGAAGATGTACTGAATTGTTAGTCAAGTAGAGATAGAAGTCATTTTTTGTGTCTCTATTAAGTCGTGTAAAAATCTCATAACTTTCTTAGTGCCAAATATATGGAGAAACCCTCCCTCTAAGTAAAGAGATGAAGGTTGGGATTGTGGTTTGCTACTATCAGCACTCCGCAATGCATCGTATCTTATGTCAAAGGATTACGTTGACATTAGATTATATTTGCAAACAACAACACCTTTCATCAGATACACTTTGATGCTATTTCTAACATGATTTTTTTTCAAATTTAAAACTAAAATTATGTAAGTTTGGTCAAACTACACGTTATATTAATTTAATAGCCAAAGTTGCATAAATAGTGACAAACACTATTGTCAACAGGTTTGGAAGAAATAACTAGCCCGTGCTGGTGCACGAGTTGATGACTAGTATTATTAATCAAAATATATAAGTTTCCGTAACTTTTCTCCGCGTGATGTTTATAAACTACTAATATTTTCATAACATTTTTGAATGATTGGAATGTTAAAAAAAATCCATATTGATATTTGATTTTGTGGGACTGAATCCCAAAGGTTTATGTTTTAAGGATATAGTTAGCTCACATTTATAAGTATTTCTCTATTTAGTCAAATCTATAATACTTTGCTTTGTGCTATGGTCTAACCACAAAAAATCTAGTACAAATTCACCCATGGAGGATTTATGTGGACATGACGATGGAATCCTACATATTCTATGCCCGTATTTTCAGTATCAAGGTAATCCAAGAGGTCCTAATGGATCTTTTATCTAAATTGTTCCTATATGCAAAGAAAGGAAACTACCTTTATCAATTCTTGGTATTTCAATAAATTAAACACTGAAAAAAAATCATACTGACAGCAAAAAAACATTTATACCGCCAGGGTATCAAGCAAAGAAGTGCAACTAATTAAGCGATGAATGTTTAGGAACTATTGCTTATTATAAATTACGTACAACACTTCATCAGCTTTTCCAGGCAAATATGGTCAAGCCACCATAAATACTTTTACTGAAAATTCAGGGTAAAAGGTACTGGTTCTATATCTATGCATTAATTATATATGGTTTCCAATATCAAATTCTAGTCCGAGCTTATCGATCTCGTGTCAGCTCCTCTAGTAGAAGAAAAAAATTAAGTTCAATAACAATGACCTCTAAAATCTTGGGGTACATACGAATTAGATTCTTTATCAAGTATTTTTCTAGTTTGCATAATTATCACGAACCTACAGCAACAGACTGAACCTACATGAGCAACAGTACAAACCACACAGCTACTGAAAACTGTCCTCTACGTTGTCCTCTACGGCTCACCCGCAAACAAATCTAGTTACTCTGAGTGCAGATGTGTCCTCTACGGCTCACCCGCAAACAAATTCGCCGGCGATTGCTTCATTACGGTTCTATGTGCTCCATATAATCTGCTTATGAACTTCAAGGAGTCCGAGGCTGGTGCAGAAAATCTCCTCCGAATCCACCCTGCAACCCGGAGTTGAAAACAATGGTTTCATCAACGCTAGCCAATACCTACTGGATAATCTCAAATCGAATCAGTAAGGAAACCTCTGGGCCGGGATAATGGATAGAAGGAGGAATACATGTGATACATCTCCCTTAGGGCTTGTTCGGTTAATCCTCTCCCCAAGAGGATTGGAGGGGATTGGCAAGGATTGGTTTGTATTTTGACTTACAAGAGGTTTAAATCCTCCTCAAACCCCTTCAATCCACTCGGTTTGGCAAGCAACCGAACAAGGCCTTAGGGGGAAACAAAAACAACGCTTGTCGAAAACCGATTGGCTGGTGACGCAAGCACCATTGTGACTTGTATGCCCAACCATAATGTTGATAGCCGAGTTGTGTTGTTTCATTGATTCACGACTGACACACTTGAAAGGAGGAGACGAAGGGAGTCTCGATCAAGGAGGTCACGGCTGCGATTAAGGGATTCATCAAATCCCCCAAAAAGAAAATCTTCGTTGTAGTTGCTCGTTGGAAACCGACATCAAAATTCCCCAAAAAGATGGATTGCAACATGGAGATTGAAAGATTGCAGAGGAAGGGGTCGTGGAGAGGCTGCCTGGATCATTAAACGATTGTTGCATGAAGATTAGAGAAGCGTGAAGAGGAGGAGGATCGGTGGAGGAGGGGCTGCATCTATGCCTCGTGGTAGTAAGGAGTATGCGAAACAGCGAAAGAGATTGCTGATGGGTTTTTTTTCACAGGGAGGAGGACGTGGGAGGTGGGACATTGGGTTATGACTCACGTAATCTCTTCCAACGACAGATCTTTGTTTTTTTTAAAAGCGAGGATGACGTGTGAGGTGGGACATTGGGCTAGAACTCTTGGAATCTCATCGAACGACTGTAGATAGTTAATTCCTTGATCGCCCCCCCCTTCCTCCTCCCGTGTCGCCCCGCGCGGCGGCCGGGAGGAAACCCTAGCCCGCCGCCGCCAGGTCCCCCAGCCTTCCTCCCCCTCCTCCCTCGTCGTCGCCCTAGGCTCGGCTGGGCAAAGCCCGCCCGCAGCCGGCGGCGGCGGGGCAACCTCCATCTCGCGCAAGACGGGGCGGCGGGGTGGCTCCCTCGGCGTGGGCGCGGTGCGGGCGACGGGCGCCCGCGCGCGCGCGCTCCCCCATCGTGGTGGGCGCCGCGGTGCATCAGGCGGCGCTGGGACGGGTGGTGCGCGCGAAGGTGGCGGCGGCGCGGCTGGTCTTCGACCAGATCTCACGGGCGTCATCTTTGACGGCGCGGGCCGTGGGCGGCGTGGCTCCTCTCGCTCGGCTGCGGTGCTCGCGAGGCGGGGTGGGCCGCCCGGCGCCTTGAGATGGTCGGGATCCGCCCGTGCCTCTGGTGGGCGCTCGACGCCGGTGACTTGGTGGCGGTGGTGGTGGAGCGTGCCAGCCGGATCTGACGCTTTGTTTCCGGCGGGCGGCGCGGGTTGGGGCATCGGCCCGGCGTGGTTGCTGCTCTGGCTGTGGGCTGCGGCGGCGTTTCACGGTGCCGCGGTGGCATCACGGCAATTTGGCGGGCCGGCTGCGGCGGCGGCTGGTCTCTCAGCGTCGGCTCGTTTGTAGGCAGTCCGTTTCGACCTGCGATCCCTCTCCCTCATCGTCCGGCGTTGCCTCGTCGAAGGGCAGGTCCTCCCCCAGCTGCGATCCATCACCCGTCTCGCGCCCGGCAGTAGGACTGCTCGTCTCGCGCCCGGCAGCAGGACCGACCCCGTCTCACGCCCGGCAACATGACCGTCCCCGTCTCGCGCCCGGCAGCAACACCGGCTCCGTCTCGCGCCCGGCAGCAGGACCGACCTAGTCTCACACCCGGTGCCGTTGGACGGGTCGATGGATGTTAGTTTTGGCCGGCCCTCTAGGTCTCGTTGCTGGGGGCCACCCAGGGGTGCGAAAGGTGGGTCCTTTCCGCTCGTTTCTTCGGTTGGGGTAGCAGCGGGCCTCAGGTGAGGTGGTATCCAGGTCTGGGAGGCCGGGGCGGCGGCCCTAGTGGTGGCTCCGTGGTGCTCTTGGGCAGAGTCCGTGGATTGGTGCTGCCCGGTGGCCATGGGCATATGGGTGGCGTGGTCGCCGTGGGTGTGGCGTTCGGTGGCGATGAATGTTGGCCGGGTTGAAAACCTGCTCTATCCTCGGACAGACCGGCGGCGGCGTACCTCGTTCCCTTCTTGAAGGCGGCGTCGCGGCTCTCATCGGCCAGTGTGTTGCTCTAGGGGAAACTTTGATCGTCAGGTCGGGCGGTGGCGGCGCGTTGGTGTCGTAACCTTCTTGAAGGCGCTGTCTTGGAGTGCACAGTTCGTCATATGCGGCTTCATCTCTTCGCGGTGGCGTGTTCATGGTGGAGGACCTCGATTGCTCTGTTGTGCTAGGGGTGGTGTTGCTGCGCTCAGCGCCTATGTATCCCGCCTTGGGTGTGTGCGTGTGTTGTGGTGGGATGCGTTTGTACTTGGACTCTGGTTGATCATTGCTTTATTTATAAAGCGGGGCGAAAGCCTTTTTCGGTAATTCCTCGATCAGACGGACAATTTTCTTCGTTTATGAGGATTAACGTCGAGCCTCGTATGGTGCTCTCGATTAGTAAATATAAGATTTTTAGGGGCTATATGTAATGCCCCGGATTCGATGCGCCAGGTGTCCGCCAGATATTCGCCGTCTTTGCCATGTCATTTGCTTGCGTGTTGCATTTTGCCATGTCATCATGTGCATCTCTTTTTGCATACGTGTTCGTCTCATGCATCCGAGCATTTTCCCCGTTGTCCGTTTTGCAATCCGACACTCCTATGTCCTCCGGCGTTCCCCTTTTGCCTCTTTTCATGTGCTGGTGTTAAACTTTCTCGGAATGACCCGAGGTTTGTCAAGCGGCCTTGGTATAGCACCAGTAGACCGCCTGTCAAGTTTCGTGCCATTTGGAGTCTGTTTGATACTCCAACAGTTAACCGAGTAACCGTAAAAGGCCTCTTTTGTGTGCAGCCCAACACCCCTCCAAAGTGGCCCAAAACCCAGCAAACTCCCGTCCATGCTCTCGGTCGTTCGATCACGATCGTGTGGGCGAAAATCGCTCCTCATTTGGACTCTCCTAGCTCCCTCTACCTATAAATATGTGCCCCTCCCGGATTTTTCGCGCAGATGAACCCTAGCCTCTTCCCCTGCGCGCCGCCGGATATGTCTGTCCCCGCCGGCCACCTCACTCCGACGAACCAGAGGCCGCCACCTCAGCGTCGCCGCCTCCCGCGACCAATCCCCTCTCGCCATGTGGCTGAAGGAAATATGCCCTAGAGGCAATAATAAAGTTATTATTTATTTCCTTATTTCATGATAAATGTTTATCATTCATGCTAGAATTGTATTAACCGGAAACATGATACATGTGTGAATGCATAAACAAACAACATGTCACTAGTATGCCTCTACTAGACTAGCTTGTTAATCAAAGATGGTTATGTTTCCTGACCATGAACAAAGAGTTGTTATTTGATTAATAAGGTCACATCATTAGTAGAATGATCTGATTGACATGACCCATTCCATTAGCTTAGCACACGATCGTTTAGTATGTTGCTACTGCTTTTATCCATGACTTATACATGTTCCTGTAACTATGAGATTATGCAACTCCGTTTGCGGAGGAACACTTTGGTGCTACCAAACGTCACAACGTAATCGGGTGATTATAAAGGAGTACTACAGTGTCTCCAAAGGCGATGTTGGGTTGGCGTATTTCGAGATTAGGTTTTGTCACTCCGATTGTCGGAGAGGTATCTCTGGGCCCTCTCGGTAATGCACATCATTGAAGCCTTGCAAGCATTACAACTAATGAGTTAGTTGTGAGATGATGTATTACGGAACGAGTAAAGAGACTTGCCGGTAACGAGATTGAACTAGGTATTGGATACCGACGATCGAATCTCGGGCAAGTAACATACCGATGACAAAGGGAACAACGTATGTTGTTATGCGGTCTGACCGATAAAGATCTTCGTAGAATATGTAGGAACCAATATGGGCATCCAGGTCCCGCTGTTGGTTATTGATCGGAGACGTGTCTCGGTCATGTCTACATTGTTCTCGAACCGTAGGGTCCGCACGCTTAAGGTTTCGATGACAGTTATTATGAGTTTATGTATTTTGATGTACCGAAGAAGTTCGGAGTCCCGGATGTGATCACGGACATGACGAGGAGTCTCAGAATGGTCGAGACATAAAGATTGATATATTGGACGGCTATATTCGGACACCGGAAAGGTTCGGAAGTTTCGGAGAAAACCGGAGTGCCGGAGGTTACCGGAACCCCGGGAAGTTATGGGCCTTAGTGGGCCAAGAGGGGAGAGAGAGGGGCCGCACCAGGAGGTGGCGCCCCCAGTCCGAATAGGACAAGGAGGGGGGGCCCCCCTTTCCCTCTCCCTCTCCCTCTCTTTCCTTCCCCCTTCTCCCTTCCTAGTTGGACTAGGAGAGGGGAGTCCTACTCCAACTAGGAGGAGGACTCCCCCCTCCCTTGGCGCGCCACTAGGGCCGGCCGGCCTCCCCCTCCCTCCTTTATATACGGGGGCAGGGGGGCACCCTAGGACACACAAGTATTGATCTACGGATCGTTCCTTAGCCGTGTGCGGTGCCCCCCTCCACCATATTCCACCTCGGTCATATCGTTGCGAAGCTTAGGCGAAGCTCTGCGCCGGTAGAACATCAAGATCCTCACCACGCCGTCGTCTTGTGGAACTCTCCTCGACACTCGGCTGGATCGAGTCGAGGGACGTCATCGAGCTGTCGTGTGTCAAGAACTCGGGGCGCCGAGTAACGGCGCTGGGATCGGTCGGATCACGAGGAGAACGTCGACTACTTCCTCTACGTTGTGATCACTTCCGCTTGGTCTCACGAGGCGTACGACAACACTCTCCCTCTCGTTGCTATGCATCACCATGATCTTGCGTGTGCGTAGGAAATTTTTTGAAATTACTACGTTCCCCAACAGTGGTATCAGAGCCTAGGTTTTTATGGTTTGATGTTTTTCACGAGTAGAACACAAGTGAGTTGTGGGCGATACAAGTCATACTACCTACCAGCATGTCATGCTTTGGTTCAGCGGTATTGTGAGATGAAGCGGCCCAGACCGACATTACGCGTACGCTTACGCGAGACTGGTTTCACCGCTACGAGCACTCGTTGCTTAAAGGTGACTGGTGGGTGCTGTCTCTCTCACTTTAGTTGAACTGAGTGTGGCTACGCCGGTCCTTGAGAAGGTTAAAAGCGAGTCTATTTGACGAAGTATCGTTGTGGTTTTGATGCGTAGGTGAGACTGGTTCTTGCTTAAGCCCGTAGCAGCCACGTAAAATTTGCAACAACAAAGTAGAGGACGCCTAACTTGTTTTTGCAGGCATGTTGTGATGTGATATGGTCAAGACGTGATGCTATATTTTATTGTATGAGATGATCATGTTATGTAACCGTAGTTATCGGCAATCGGCTGGAGCCATATGGTTGTCGCTTTATTGTATGCAATGCAATCGCTACTGTAATGCTTTACTTTATCACTAAGCGGTAGAGATAGTCGAGAAGCATAAGATTGGCGAGACAACAACGATGCTACGATGGAGATCAAGGTGTCGCGCGGTGACGATGGTGATCATGGTGGTGCTGCGGAGATGAAGATCACGAAGCACAAGATGATGATGACCATATCATATCACTTATATTGATTTGCATGTGATGTTTATCCTTTATGCATCTTATCTTGCTTTGATTGACGGTAGCATTATAAGATGATCTCTCACTAAATTATCAAGAAGTGTTCTCCCGGTATGCACTTGTTGCCAAAGTTCGTCGTGCCCGCACACCACGTGATGATCGGGTGTGATAAGCTCTCGTCCATCTACAACGGGTGCAAGCCAGTTTTGCACACGCAGAATACTCGGGTTATACTTGACGAGCCTAGCATATGCAGATATGGCCTCGAACACGGAGACCGAAAGGTCGGCGTGAATCATATAGTAGATATGATCAACATAAGATGTTCACCATTGAAAACTACTCCATTTCACGTGATGATCGGTTATGGTGTAGTTGATTTGGATCACGTGATCACTTAGATGACTAGAGAGATGTCTTTCTAAGTGGGAGTTCTTAAGTAATATGATTAATTGAACTTAAATTTATCATGAACTTAGTACTGATAGTATCTTGCTTGTTTATGTTTGATTGTAGATAGATGGCTCGTCTTTGTTGTTCCGTTGAATTTTAATGCGTTCCTTGAGAAAGCAAAGTTGAAAGATGATGGTAGCAATTACACGGATCGGGTCCGTAACGAGGATCATCCTCATTGCTGCACGTAAAAGTTACGTCTGGATGCACCGCTAGGTGCCAGACTCTTCTTTGGAGCAACACCGGATGTTGTGAGCGTCTGGCGAGCAAAGCGATGACTACTCTATAGTTCATTGTGCCATGCTTTACGGCTTAGAACGGGACTTCAACGACGTTTTGAGCGTCATGGAGCATATGAGATGTTCCAGAGTTGAAGTTAATATTCCACAGAATGCCCGGATTGAGAGATATGAAGTCTCCAATAAGTTCTATAGCTGCAAGATGGAGGAGAATAGTTACATTAGTGAGCACATACTCGTAATGTCCGGGTACTACAATCACTTGACACAATTGGGAGTTAATCTTCCGGATGATTGTGTCATTGATGAAATTCTTCAATCACGCCACCAAGCTACAAAGGCTTCGTGATGAACTATAATATGCAAGGGTTAGTAAAGACTATACCGAGCTCTTCGCAATGCTAAAGGCTGCGGAGGTAGAAATCAAGAAGGAGCATCAAGTGTTGATGGTCAATAAGACCACTAGTTTCAAGAAGAAAGGCAAAGGGAAAAAGAAGGAACTTCAAGAAGAACAGCAAGCAAGTTGCTGCTCGGGAGAAGAAACCCAAGTCTGGACCTAAGCCTGAAACGAGTGCTTCTACCGCAAGCGAGACTAGTCCTTTGAAGCGGAACTGCCCCAAGTATTTGGCGGATAAGAAGGATGGCAAGGTGAACAAAGGTATATGTGATATACATGTTATTGATGTGTACCTTACTAGAGCTCGCAGATAGCACTGGTATTTGATCTTGGTTCTGCTAATATTTGCAACTCAAAGCAGGACTACGGATTGCGAACACCGCAAAGGACGAGGTGACGATCGCGTGGGAAATGGTTCCAAAGTCGATGTGATCGCGGTCGACACGCTACCTCTACATCTACCTTCGGGATTAGTTTTAGACCTAAATAATTGTTATTTGGTGCTGCGTTGAGCATGAACATTATATCTGGATCTTGTTTGATGCGAGACGGTTATTCATTTAAATCTGAGAATAATGGTTGTTCTATTTATATGAGTAATATCTTTTATGGTCATGCACCCTTGAGGAGTGGTCTATTTTTGATGAATCTTGATAGTAGTGATACACACATTCATAATGTTGAAACCAAAAGATGCAGAGTTGATAATGATAGTGCAACTTATTTGTGGCACTTGCCGTTTAGGTCATATCGGTGTAAAGCGCATGAAGAAACTCCATCTTGATGGACTTTTGGAGTCACTTGATTATGAATCACTTGGCACTTGCGAACCGTGCCTCATGGGCAAGATGACTAGAACCCGTTCTCGGTACTATGGAGAGAGCAACAAATTTGTTGGAAATCATACATACTGATGTATGTGGTCCGATGAATGTTGAGGCTCGTGGCGGATATCGTTATTTTCTCACCTTCACAGATGACTTAAGCAGATATGGGTATATCTACTTAATGAAACATAAGTCTGAAACATTTGAAAAGTTCAAAGAATTTCAGAGTGAAGTTGAAAATCATCGTAACAAGAAAATTAAATTTCTACGATCGATCGTGGAGGTGAATATTTGAGTTCTGAGTTTGGTCTACATTTGAAACAATGTGGAATAGTTTCAGCAACTCACGCCACCCGAACACCACAGCGTAATGGTGTGTCCGAACGTCATAATCGCACTTTACTTGATATGGTGCGATCTATGATGTCTCTTACAGATTTACCGCTATCGTTTTGGGGTTATGCTCTAGAGACGGCCGCATTCACACTGAATAGAACACCGTCGAAATCCGTTGAGACGACACCTTATGAACTGTGGTTTGGCAAGAAACCAAAGTTGCCGTTTCTTAAAGTTTGGGGATGCGATGCTTATGTGAAAAAGCTTCAACCTGATAAGCTCGAACCCAAATCGGAGAAATGTGTCTTCATAGGATACCCAAAGGAAACAGTTGGGTACACCTTCTATCACAGATCCGAAGGCAAGACATTCGTTGCTAAGAATGGATCCTTTCTAGAGAAGGAGTTTCTCTCGAAAGAAGTGAGTGGGAGAAAAGTAGAACTTGATGAGGTAATAGTACCTACTCCCTTACTTGAAAGTAGTTTGTCGCAGAAACCGGTTTCTGAGACATCTACACCAAGTAGTGAGGAAGTTGATGATGTTGATCATGAAACTTCAGATCAAGTTACTACAGAACCTCGTAGATCAACCAGAATAAGATCCGCACTGAGTGGTACGGTAATCCTGTTCGGAAATCATGCTACTAGATCATGATGAACCTACGAACTATGAAGAAGCGATGGTGAGCCCAGATTCCATAAAATGGCTTGAGGCCATGAAATCGAGATGGGATCCATGTATGAAAACAAAGTATGGACTTTGGTTGACTTGCCCGAGGGTCGGCAAGCAATAGAAAACAAGTGGATCTTCAAGAAGAAGACCGACGACGACGGTAATATTATCGTTCTACAAAGCTCGACTTATGCAAAGGGTTTTCGACAAGTTCAAGGGATTGACTACGATGAGACCTTCTCACCCGTGGCGATGCTTAAGTCTGTCCGAATCATGTTAGCAATTGCCGCATTTTATGATTATGAAATTTGGCAAATGGATGTAAAGACTGCATTCTGAATGGATTTACGGAAGAGGAGTTGTATATGATGCAACCGAAGGTTTTATCGATCCAAAAGGAGCTAACAAAGTATGCAAGCTCCAATGATCCATCTATGGACTGGTGCAAGCATCTCGGAGTTGGAATAAGCGCTTTGATAGTGTGATTAAAGCATTTGGGTTTATATGAGACTTTTGGAGAAGCCTCGATTTGCAAGAAAGTGAGTGGGAGCTCAGTAGCATTTACGATATTATATGTAGATGACATATTGCTGATCGGAAATGATATAGAATTCTGGATAGCATAAAGGGATACTTGAATAAGAGTTTTTCAATGAAAGACCTCGGTGAAGCTGCTTACATATTGGGCATTAAGATCTATAGAGATAGATCAAGGCGCTTAATTGGACTTTCACAAAGCACATACCTTGACAAAATTTTGAAGAAGTTCAAAATGGATCAAGCAAAGAAAGGGTTCTTGCACGTGTTACAAGGTGTGAAGTTGAGTAAGACTCAATGCCCGACCACTGCAGAAGATAGAGAGAAATGAAAGATGTTCCTATGCTTCAGCCATAGGCTCTATCATGTATGCAATCTTGTGTACCGCACTGATGTGTGCCTTGCTATAAGTTTAGCGAGGAGGTACCAAAGTAATCCAGAGTGGATCATCGGACAGCGGTCAAGAACATCTGAAATACGACAAGGACTAAGGATATGTTTCTCGATATGGAGGTGACAAAGAGCTCATCGTGGCAGTTACGTTGATGCAAGCTTTGACACCGATCCGGACGATTCTAAATCGCAGACCGGATCGTATTTACACTAAGCGGAGGAGCTGTCGGTTGGTGCAGTTCTAAACAAAGCGTCGTGGCGGGATCTACATGTGAAGCGGAATACATAGCAGCTTGGAAGCAGCTAATGAAGGAGTCTAGATGAAGGAGTTCATATCCGATCTAGGTGTCATACCTAGTGCATCGGGTCCAATGAAAATCTTCGTGACAATCTTGGAGCAATTGCCTTAGCGAAGGAATCCAGATTTCACAAGAGGACCAAGCACATCAAGAGACGCTTCAATTCTATCCGGGACTTAGTCCAGGTGGGAGACATAGAGATTTTCAAGATACATACGGATCTGAATGTTGCGGAACCGTTGACTAAGCCTCTTCCACGAGCAAAACATGATCAGCACCAAGACTCCATGGGTGTTAGAATCATTACTATGTAATCTAGATTATTGACTCTAGTGCAAGTGGGAGATCAAGGAAATATGCCCTAGAGGCAATAATAAAGTTATTATTTATTTCCTTATTTCATGATAAATGTTTATCATTCATGCTAGAATTGTATTAACCGAAACATGATACATGTGTGAATGCATAAACAAACAACATGTCACTAGTATGCCTCTACTAGACTAGCTTGTTAATCAAAGATGGTTATGTTTCCTGACCATGAACAAAGAGTTGTTATTTGATTAATAAGGTCACATCATTAGTAGAATGATCGATTGACATGACCCATTCCATTAGCTTAGCACACGATCGTTTAGTATGTTGCTCTTGCTTTTATCCATGACTTATACATGTTCCTCGTAACTATGAGATTATGCAACTCCCGTTTGCGGAGGAACACTTTGGGTGCTACCAAGCGTCACAACGTAATCGGGTGATTATAAAGGAGTACTACAGTGTCTCCAAAGGCGATGTTGGGTTGGCGTATTTGAGATTAGGTTTTGTCACTCCGATTGTCGGAGAGGTATCTCTGGGCCCTCTCGGTAATGCACATCATTGAAGCCTTGCAAGCATTACAACTAATGAGTTAGTTGTGAGATGATGTATTACGGAACGAGTAAAGAGACTTGCGGTAACGAGATTGAACTAGGTATTGGATACCGACGATCGAATCTCGGGCAAGTAACATACCGATGACAAAGGGAACAACGATGTTGTTATGCGGTCGACCGATAAAGATCTTCGTAGAATATGTAGGAACCAATAGGGGCATCCAGGTCCCGCTGTTGGTTATTGACCGGAGACGTGTCTCGGTCATGTCTACATTGTTCTCGAACCGTAGGGTCCGCACGCTTAAGGTTTCGATGATGCTTATTATGAGTTTATGTATTTTGATGTACGAAGAAGTTGAGTCCCGGATGTGATCACGGACATGACGAGGAGTCTCGAAATGGTCGAGACATAAAGATTGATATATTGGACGGCTATATTCGGACACGGAAAGGTTCGGAAGTTTCGGAGAAAACGGAGTGCCGAGGGGTTACGGAACCCCGGGAAGTTATGGGCCTTAGTGGGCCAAGAGGGAGAGAGGGCCGCACCAGAGGTGGCGCCCCAGGGAGTCCGAATAGGACAAGGAGGCGGCGGCCCCCTTTCCCTCTCCCTCTCCCTCTCTTTCCTTCCCCTTCTCCCTTCCTAGTTGGACTAGGAGAGGGGAGTCCTACTCCAACTAGGAGGAGGACTCCCCCCCTGGCGCGCCACTAGGGCCGGCCGGCCTCCCCCTCCCTCCTTTATATACGGGGGCAGGGGGGCACCCTAGGACACACAAGTATTGATCTACGGATCGTTCCTTAGCCGTGTGCGGTGCCCCCCTCCACCATATTCCACCTCGGTCATATCGTTGCGAAGCTTAGGCGAAGCTCTGCGCCGGTAGAACATCAAGATCGTCACCACGCCGTCGTGCTGTCGGAACTCTCCCTCGACACTCGGCTGGATCGGATCGAGGGCGTCATCGAGCTGTCGTGTGTCAAGAACTCGGGGCGCCGGAGTAACGGCGCCGGGATCGGTCGGATCGCGAGGAGAACGTCGACTACTTCCTCTACGTTGTGATCGCTTCGCCGGGTCTCACGAGGCGTACGACAACACTCTCCCTCTCGTTGCTATGCATCACCATGATCTTGCGTGTGCGTAGGAAATTTTTGAAATTACTCGTTCCCCAACAAAGGCGCCCGCCGCCTCCTCTCACCTCCGCCGCCGCCGGCTCAGATCCGCACGCCGGGCGAATCAGGCCATGACGACCGCCCGTTGTCGCCGCCGTCGGCGCGCTCAACCCGCTGCCGTCCGCCTCCGCGCCGCGCTCTCCCGCTGGTGGCCTCGCCACCGCCGCCCTCCGCCGGTCCCGCGCCGCCACGGGCCCGTCCTCCTCCGCCGCGCCGCCAGCGCCGTTATTGCCGAGCCCTTGCGCCGCGCCAGAGAGCCTACCGCCGTCGCGAGCTCTCCGCGCCTCGCCGCCGGGCTCCGCCGCCGCCTCTCGCCGCCTTCGCCCCGATCTGCCGTCAACCCGCCGCCTCCGTGGTGCGCCGCTGTTGCTCCATCGTCCCGCCACCGGGCAGCGTCGGCGAGCGCCGCTGCCGGGTCGCTGCCGCCTCGTCCCCGCCATCTCCGGCGAGAACTCCGGCGGATCTGGATCGGGACCAGATCCACCTGGATCCCAACCAAACGCGGCCCCCCTCCCGCTTCTCTCCGTCCCGGCACCCCGAGATCCAGTTTCTGCAAGGGTAAAATTCCGCTAAGTCCCTGAATCTGTGATATTTTATGCAATGTTCATCGCATCATAACTTGCTGCATACTGCTCCGTTTCGTGCGTGTAATATGTTAAATTGTTCGTATCAACGAGTACGCCATTTCATTCCATTGCACCATGTTCATTTGAGTCCATCTTGATGCTTGTATCATTGTTGCAAGAGTGCATGTTGCTGTTAATCTGCTGAAACTGTTATAACTTGATGATTTGTCATTTTTGCCATGTTTGATGTGTGCATCCTATGAGGTTGATGTCTACATATGTTTTGAACTATGTCATGCCATCTTTATAGGGGTGTATGCCATGTATTTTTGTGATCAATGTGGTGACTAGCACAAGCATGTAAACTAGGCCTCGTGAGGTTGCTGATTTCAGTCCCTGTTCTGCTATTATTTTTATGCCATGTAAACTTGATGCTACAGAGAGATCCATGCTTATTTTGAGATACTTCAGTAAGGATGTTTTGTACATATGGTTATGAGCTATCCATCCATGCCCCTGTTTGCAATTATGGTGTAGCATAGAATGTCATTTTCGTGCTCTACTTTTACTTCAAAATGTTTCCGAGCAGATTGTTTACATGTTATTCAATTTTGCCAAGGTTGTTGTAGTTGATCCTTGCATGCTATGAACTTGTTCTTGCCATGGATAGCTTCATAAACATGTCTTCTTGCTGATGCTATGCTTATCTTGTCATGTAATGACTTGTGGTGAGTGAATCGAGCTCGCGAAGATGCCTTCATAATTCTGTCAATGCCATGCCCAGTTTGCTGAATCTGTTAACGAAACTTGTCATATTTACATGGATGCCATCATTTCTTCTGATCCTTTTTGGCTCATGGTCAGTAAAGTACTTTTGTTCTATGCAATTAGTAGATTCATGCCTTGCCTTTGTTTGCCATGATAAGTTCCTGTAACATGTTGTTTGATAGCTCTAAACATTGCAACCTGATGTTATTTCTGCTAAAGTCTGAAACTGTTATTATTTGCAATCTTGCCATGTGTGTTTGAGCATGTTCTAGTGATTTCTAGAGATAGCTCAGTGCTCATGTTTTGTTATGCTTTACCTGTACTTCATGCCCATGCCTTTTGTTATTACGTTGAGATGATGTAGCATATTATTTTGATGCTTGCAATATGCCTAGTTGCTGTTTTGGACAGATTGTTGCTATAACTTGTATAGTGTGTGTGTTGAACCGTTGCTCCGTTTTGAGTGTGCTCTATATGAAACTTGCTTGATTTTGCATATAGTTTCATATTATCATGTTGCATCCATGTTTTGAGAGTGTTTGCTTGATGTTTGTATACATTTTGCATCAATGCCATGTTTAACTTGTTTTGCTCATATCTTCTAGGTCGTAGCTCCGAATTAGACGAACTTTATATGTAACTTGACTAGAATCTCGTGTAGATCATCTTGGTGCATCTTAACTTGTTGTTTAACAACTTGAACATAAGGTTTATTCAGATCTGGACCAACTTTGAAATTTACATATGAGGACTTACCGGAATTGTTATATGTTGTTTCCGGCCTCATTTAAACTTGCCTTGATGTGTTGCTCTTGTTTGCATCATCTCTTGCCATGAGTAGCTTCATGTAGTCTTGTCTTGCATCATACTTGGTTGAGCATCATGCCTTGTTCATGTGTGGTGTGTTTACTGTGTTGTGTGCTTCTTCTCGATAGTTCTGCTTTACGTTGCGATCGTGAGGATTCGTTCGCTCACGCTTGGTTCGCCTTCGTGGCTTCATCTTCTTCATGGACTCGTTCTTCTTCCTAGCGGGATTTCAGGCAAGATGACCGCTACCCTGGATCTCACTACTATCATTGCTATGCTAGTTGCTTCGTTATATCGCTTTGCTGCGCTACCTATCATTTGTTCTTCAAGCCTCCCAAATTGCCATGAACCTCTAACCTTTGACACCCTTCCTAGCAAACCGTTGCTTGGCTATGTTACCACTTTGCTCATCCCCTCTTATAGTGTTGCTAGTTGCAGGTGAAGTTGAAGATTGCTCCATGGTGGACAGGATTATGTTGGGATATCACAATATCTCTTATATTATTAATCCATCTATATATTTGGTAAAGGGTGGAAGGCTCGGCCTTATGCCTGGTGTTTTGTTCCACTCTTGCCGCCCTAGTCTCCGTCATACCAGTGTTATGTTCCCGGATTTTGCGTTCCTTACGCGGTTGGGTGATTTATGGGACCCCCTTGACAGTTCGCTTTGAATAAAACTCCTCCAGCAAGGCCCAACCTTGATTTTACCATTTGCCTCACCACCACCTACTTTTCCCTTGGGAGTCGCTCTCTCGAGGATCATCTTTATTTTAGCCCCCCGGGCCAGTGCTTGTCTAAGTGTTGGTCCGAACCGGGCAGACTGCAGGGCCACCTCGGGGCAACTCGAGGGTTGGTTTTACTCGTAGGCTGACCTATCCGGTGTTGCCCTGAGAACGAGATATGTGCAGCTCCTATCGGGATTGTCGGCGCATCGGGCGGCTTTGCTGGTCTTGTTTTACCATTGTCGAAATGTCTTGTAAACCAGGATTCCGAGACTGATCGGGTCTTCCTGGGAGAAGGTATATCCTTCGTTGATCGCGAGAGCTTATCATGGGCTAAGTTGGGACACCCCTGCAGGGTATAAACTTTCGAAAGCCGTGCCCACGGTTATGTGGCAGATGGGAATTTGTTAATGTCCGGTTGTAGATAACTTGACACCAGATCCGATTTGAAACGCATCAACCGTGTGAAACGGAGGGAGTACTTGGAACGGAGGGAGTACTTTGGAACGGAGGGAGTACTTGCTAACACCTGATGAAGCTAGTAATTTGTTTCATGAGACCTGGTATGTCCATGTCATCATTCAGCAGAGAAGAGAACATCAAACTGCTATCTTGCCCATTCTCATGTCTTACTGACACACATACTGGAACTAAGAGAGTGTGAGATCAGGTCATTGTGCAGATGCATTGAAATATCTATGAGTAATATATCTGCATTTATATATTTGGAATACTGATATGAAAGGACCAGGATGACCACAATATGTTGATCGCTGCCGAGGATGGCATTTTGATATAGTTTGTTGGTTGCTTGCTCCAGTTCTTGTTAGCTAAAATTTAATCATGTTTCTTTCTGCAGCATCTTTGTTTGAAGAGTTACGTTTTTGTTAAAGTAATTAATGGTTTACTAATTTGTACCAGTATTTTCCTTTATTATTCTCCTGTATTTCTGAATGGCGTACTGGTTGATACTTTCTACCAGTATTACAATTTCTGCATACAGCCTACCAGTACAGTCTTGGTTTTTGAGAATTTGTAGCTATATGTTGATTATTACTGTTTATTAGAGCGAAGGAGAAAGAACTGGGTGACCTTTTTATTCTATTTGGCATGTGATGAAAAGCAGCACTTGGATGCCATTGTACAGATAATGTGCCTCTGCCCCCATTCATTGTTTGAAGGTGCAAATAAATTTGCCCTCTCATTTTTTCCGGTTTTAGCTTTTAAGAATAGGGATAGTCTGCCTATTCTTGTGCAATAAAGCAAAGCTTGACTATGCCATAGAAAGTGTTGTTGTTATACTGTCTGTACTTGATCCACAAAACTCACAAAAGAGCTCATTGCCTCCTTGAGTTAACGGTTTGTATTCAGCAAGTTCGTGTTCTGTTTATGAAGCAGGTGACCTGTGATGACTATATTGGATGTTGTTCAATTGCTTTTCAACCACGCCCATCATCCTTTTGTTCAGCAGGTTGAGGATATTGTCCGTGCAATGATATAGGCTTGCGTTTCAGGAACCCATGTCAGGTACTTTATAATCTAGAGATATTGTACTTTCTCCTTTTTCATGTCCAGTCACAAACATTATGTTCCATTCTCACCAAAAAATAGAACCTGCAGCTACCAAAACAAACTGTGAGCTGTATTAGTTTCAGTCGCGCCACTGAATTCATTGGTGCTCTCACTTCCTTTTGTGAATTTTGCGGTCTGATGAATTGTTGATTAGTTCACATGGCCTAAGCATGTTAGTACAAAACTAAATATCTGTAAAAGAACAGGGCCAGTATCTGAAAAAACATCCTCCGATGTTATAAAGGAGGCAAACTTTTATTCTGGGCCAGGTAAAGAAACTGAGGTGGCGTGTCGTTTTCTTTTATCGTGCTTAAATTCGTGGCTATGACCTGTCAGCATTGTTCTTCTTTCAGACAAGGGCTCAAAAAGTTCATATTGTTGAATGTTGTTTAAAATTATAGATCACGTTAAAGCATGCAAAATGTTGCAGAACGCAGTGTACGCTTTTAGAGCATTTATGTTCTATTGGTGTTTGGGTTTATATATTTACTGAATAAATAAGAAATATGTCCGGTTGCTGCAAATAGTTCCTTTATTCCTGTTGTGCACCTCCAAAGTGATAGCTTTGAAATGTAGGCTTATCTCACCATGTTTATTATACAGGGAGGTGACTGATAGGTGATAGCACAATCTGATCCTCTCAAGAACGTACTTCATTCAGCTGCAAGACAAAGCAGATTGCTTAGGTTCTTAGGTGCTATAATATCGAATAAATATGCTATTAGTTTACAGGATCACATATTTTAGGTTTTTAATGCGGTTCATGATGAAACCGCTAGAGCCTATCATTATACATTATTACCTACTATTCTGATTGCTGAAAAAGGCTTCCGCCCCGCTTTATATATAAAGCAAAAAATCATCAACAAACCCAGTACAAATGCACGCCAACACCACACACATCCAAGGCAGGATACAAAGGTGCTGAGCACAGTAACACCACCCCTAGCACTACAAGAGTAACCGGAGTCCTCAGCTGTGAACACGCCACCGTCAAGAGATGAAGCCGAATATGACCAACCATGGGCTCCAAGGTGGCGCCTTCAGAAAGGGAACGACACCAGAGCGCCGCCACCGCCCGACACTAGGGTCTGGGTTTCCCCTGGTGCAACACGATGGGCAATGAATGCCTCGACTACGCCTTCAAGAAGGGAACGATTCGCCGCCGCCGGTCCATCCGAAGATAGAGCAGGTTTTCACCCTGGCCAACAATCACCACCACCGAACGCCACACCCCGGCAACCATGCCGCCCACACGGCCATGGTCCCCAGGCAACACCAAGCCACGGGCTCTGCCCATGAGCACAGCGCTACCACCACCAGGGCTGCCGCCCCGGCATCCAAGACCTTGACACCACCTCACCCGAGACCCACCGCTACTCCAACCAAAGAGACGAGTGGAAAGGTCCCGGCTTTCACACCCCTGGCGACCCCCAGCGCCGAGACCCAAGAGGCGAGTGAACTTGTTTTCTTTAAATCATTAACATTGTACATATTTTTTTTAAAATTGTTCGTCTCTTTCAAAATTGCTCAAAATGTGAATTTTTTTACTTTATGAATTTTTTAAAAGCGATACTTTTTGAAACTGAACAAAAGTTGACACCACAAACATTTTTTAGAATTTACAAACATATTTTTGAATTGTGAATTTTTGAACATTGACTAATAAATATGAACAAAAATCGGAACGAGAAGAAAATATGGACATTCTGAATTTTCAGATCATTGATTAATAAATGTGAAAAAATCGAAATTCAGAACAATTTTTTTGAGCATGAAATAATTCGAAATTCAAAATAAAATTTTCAAATGCTGAAATATTTGAATTTATGAAAAAGAAAAATAGAAACAACAAACTGAAAAAAGAGGAAAACGGAAAAGAAAAGAAACAAAATAACGAAAGTAGGAGAGAAGAAAAAAAAGGGAAAAAAACGTCATTCAGGAACCCTTAGAAGGTTCCAAAACTGAAAAAAAAAACAGCTGGAAGCTGACGTTACCAAAACAGGGGTACTATTTTTAGCAACTCTTTTTAGTGAACTTTTTTTTTTGAAAACCTGCATAATTTCCATATTCACAGACAATTTTCTAAAAGCAATGAACTTCTTTTAAATCTGTGAGCGCTTGGGCCGGCCCAACAGGAGCGATGTCTCAATTACAACTCACTCTCATCAAATGGGACCTCCTATCTGCAGGACCGCCAGTGGTGTAAAAAACAATGCAAAAAAGAGCTGTTCGGCCAGGAGGTTTCGAACTCATGATTCGACACTAGCAGAGACATGTACCTAACAACTGAAAGCTAATCAGTGCTAGTGTTAAATATGCAACGCGAAATCATTTAGAAGTAACTATATAGGAAGATTCTAAAAAAATGACTACATAGGAAGGCACAAATAATTTCCTTTGTTCAAACATTTAAAGAAAATTCTGAATCCTTTTTTCGATAATTGTGAACATCTTTAAAACACAAACAAGTATAGGAAAAATTGCCCAATTTTTGAATTTGTACACAAATTTCAAAACAAGAAGAACGTGTGAATTTGTGAACAATTTCAAAAAGGGGTACAATTTTTAAATTCCAATTTTTTTGACAAACAATTTTTTTTTATCAAAATGCAAATAATTTTCGAATGTGTGAACAAATATAAAGACGGAACTTTTCTGAATTTATGAACAAACGTTGGAAAAAGGAACATTTTTTTAAAACATAAACATTTTGGATAAAAGGAACAATTTTTGCATCTGTGCACAAAATTTAATGCTCTGAATATTTTTTTAAAAAAGTGAACATTACGAACATATATTGAATTTGTGCACTAAATATGAAAAGCTGGAACATCCTTTGAGCATATGAACATATTTTGAAAGGCGGACATTTTTTCAAGTATACAAATATTTTTTTTGAAATCACGAACTCCTTTTGAATTTTTGAACATAATTAGAAACAGGAACATTTTTTGAACTGATGAACATTTTTTGAAAGGTGATCATTTTCAAACTTGCGAACATTTTTTTAAAATAAAAAATTGTTTTGACCTTCTGAACAAAATGAAAAAACCGAAACATTTTTCGAACATCTGAACATTTTGAAAATTTTGAAATTCTGAACAAGAAAAATAGAAAATAAAAAATGTGTAGAAAAAGTAATTACGAAATAAATTGAAATACCAAAAAATAAGAAGAAAATGAAACAGAAAAAATAAATATATAGGAAAAAAGAGATTAAGAAAACGACAAGAAAAAACCAAAAACCACCGAAAACCAGTTCAAGAACCTTTTAAAAGCTTCCCATATCCAAGGAGGAAGCTTCTAGGAGGTTCACATAACCAGAAACTGTAGCGCATGTAATCTCGTAATTGGGTCGGTCGACCGTGCTCGCTAGTCGCTAGCTTGGTGCGAATCAGCGACAGTTTGTCGCAGAGAGCGGCAAATAGGAATTTCCTCGTCAAATAGCATGTAGGTATAGGGTTTCCAGTGCAAAGGTCGCCTAGTTGGACCAAGGCCTAAGTGGGTTTTTTTCCTTTTTTTCGTCTTTCTTATTTTTTATTAATTTATTTTTCTCCGTACTAAACTTTATTATTCTTTTTGAAACTTGTTCAAAAAATTTAAATATTGTTTGAAACACCTAAATAACAGTTTTAAGTATCTATTATTAATTGTGTTTATTTCTTCAAATATTTATTAAATGATTTTAAAACAAAGCATTTATTTTTAAAATTCATATCTTTGTATTTATTAATTAGGTTATAAATTGCAAACAATATTTTAAGTACCTTTTTCAATTATGATTTTAAATACTTTCTTCCTTCAAACATCACATTGATGCCTAACATGGCCACGCCCATCTGCTGTAGAAGTTGGGTCATTTTAAGAATGTTAACAAAACATAATGCACTTAGGGTGTCCGTGTAGACCAGAAGGCTCCGTCTGAGAGCATGTTGTTTCTCGACATCTTTGAAATGACCCAAATTTTTTCATGGCCATGTATGACAAATTCAAGGCACCATGCACTACTAAGGAAAACCTTATACACAGCATCTTAGCAGTAGCACGGGACAAAAAGGGGCGCTACTGCTACTTAGTAGTAGCGTGTCTAAATAAACCACGCTACTACTACTGCTTTTAATAGTAGCACGTGTCTTGAGCTTGCGTTGGTTTTCCTTGAAGAGGAAAGGATGATGCAGCACACTAGAGTAAGTATTTCCCTCAGTTTTTGAGAACCAAGGTATCAATCCAGTAGGAGGCTCCTCAGAAGTCCCACGAAGCTGTTGGGGAATGTTGCAGAAAATAGAAATTTTCCTATGGTTTCACCAAGATCCATCTATGAGTTCATCTAGCAACGAGTGATAGGAGTGCATCTACATACCTTTGTAGATCGCGAGCGAAAGCGTTCAAGAGAACGGGGTTGAGGGAGTCGTACTCGTCGTGATCCAAATCACCGATGACCAAGTGTCGAACGGACAGCACCTCCGCGTTCAACACACGTACGGAGCGGATGACGTCTCTCGCACCTTGATCCAGCAAGGAGGAGGGAGAGGTTGAGGAAGAAGGCTCCAACAGCAGCACGACAGCGTGGTGGTGATGGAGTGGCAGATCTCTGACAGGGCTTCGCCAAGCTCACGCGGAGGAGGAGATGTGTTGGGGAGGGGAGGGGTTGCGCCTTGGATGTTGTGTGCAGCCCTCCCCTCGCCCCTCTATTTATAGGGGAAGGGGGAAGGGGGCCGGCCCCCTCTAGATGAGATCTAGAGGGGGGCGGCGGCAAGGGAGGGGCTTGCCCCCAAGCAGGCGCCCCACTAGGGTTTCCCCAACCCTAGGCGCATGGGCCCAAGGGGCGCGCAGCCCACCAGGCTGGTTCCCTGCCCACTCGCCCACGAGGCCCTCCGAGAGGTGGCCCCTCCGTGGACCCGGAACCCCTCCGTGGCCCCCAGACAATACCGATATGCCCCAAACTTTCCGATGACCGTATGATAACTTCCCACATATAAATCTTCACCTCCGGACCATTCCGAACTCCTCGTGACATCCGGATCTCATCCGGACTCAACAACATTCAAGAATCACATACAACTCTTCCTAATAACCCTAGGCCACCGAACCTTAAGTGTGTAGACCCTACGGGTTCGGGAATCATGCAGACATGACCGAGACAGCTCTCCGGCCAATAACCAACAACGGGATCTGGATACCCATGTTGGCTCCCACATGTTCCACGATGATCTCATCGGATGAACCATGATGTCGAGGATTTAAGCAACCCCAGATACAATTCCTTTGTCAATCGGTGCGTTACTTGCCCGAGACTCGATCGTCGGTATCCCAATACCTCGTTAGGTCTCGTTACCGAGAAGTCACTTCACTCATCTTGTAATGCATGATCCGTGACCGCACACTTGGTCACTTTGAGCTCATTATGATGATGCATTACCGAGTGGGCCCGAGATACCTCTCCGTCATATGGAGTGATAAATCCCATGTCGATCCGTGTCAACCCAATGACACTTTCGAGATACCGTAGTGCACCTTTATAGTCACCCAGTTATGTTGTGACGTTTGGTACACCCAAAGCACTCCTACGGTATCCGGGAGTTACACGATCTCATGGTCTAAGGAAAAGATACTTGACATTGGAAAAGCTCTAGCAAAACGAACTACACGATCTTGTGCTATGCTTAGGATTGGGTATTGTCCATCACATCATTCTCCTAATGATGTGATCCCGTTATCAATGACATCCAATGTCCATAGTCAGGAAACCATGACTATCTATTGATTAACGAGCTAGTCAACTAGAGGCTCACTAGGGACATATTGTGGTCTATGTGTTCACACGTGTATTACGATTTCCGGATAATACAATTATAGCATGAATAAAGACAATTATCATGAACAAGGAAATATAATAATAATCCTTTTATTATTGCCTCTAGGGCATATTTCCAACAGTCTCCCACTTGCACTAGAGTCAATAATCTAGTTACATTGTGATGAATCGAACACCCATAGAGTTCTGGTGTTGATCATGTTTTGCTCGCGAAAGAGGTTTAGTCAACGGATCTGCGACATTCAAATCCGTATGTACTTTGCAAATATCTATGTCTCCATCTTGAACATTTTCACGGATGGAGTTGAAACGACGCTTGATGTGCCTGGTCTTCTTGTGAAACTTGGGCTCCTTGGCAAGGGCAATAGCTCCAGTGTTGTCACGAAGAGTTTGATCGGCCCGACGCATTGGGTATGACTCCTAGGTCGGTGATGAACTCCTTCACCCAAATTGCTTCATGCGCTGCCTCCGAGGCTGCCATGTACTCCGCTTCACATGTAGATCCCGATGCTGCTCGCTTGTAGCCGCACCAGCCATCGCTCCACCATTCAACATATACACGATCCGGTTTGTGACTTAGAGTCATCCAGATCTGTGTCGGGCTAGCGCCGACGTAACCCTTTACGATGAGCTCTTCGTCACCTCCATAAACGAGAAACATGTCCTTTGTCCTTTTCAGGTACTTCAGGATATTCTTGACCACTATCCAGTGTTCCTTGCCGGGATTACTTTGGTACCTTCCTACCAAACTTACGGCAAGGTTTACATCAGGTCTGGTACACAACATGGCATACATAATAGATCCTATGGCTGAAGCATAGGGGATGACACTCATCTCTTCTTTATCTTTTGCCGTGGTCGGGTATTGAGCCGAGCTCAATCTCACACCTCGCAATACAAGCAAGAACCCTTTCTTGGACTGATCCATTTTGAACTTCTTCAAAATCTTATCAAGGTATGTGCTTTGTGAAAGACCTATGAGGCATCTCGATCTATCCCTATAGATCGTGATGCCTAATATGTAAGCAGCTTCTCCAAGGTCCTTCATTGAAAAACACTTATTCAAGTAGGCCTTAATGCTGTCCAAAAGTTCTATATCATTTCCCATCAAGAGTATGTCATCTACATATAATATGAGAAATGCTACAGAGCTCCCACTCACTTTCTTGTAAACGCAGGCTTCTCCATAAGTCTGCATAAACCCAAACGCTTTGATCATCTCATCAAAGCGAATGTTCCAACTCCGAGATGCTTGCACCAGCCCATAAATGGATCGCTGGAGCTTGCATACTTTGTTAGCATTCTTAGGATCGACAAAACCCTCCGGCTGCATCATATACAGTTCTTCCTTAAGATGTCCGTTAAGGAATGCCGTTTTGACGTCCATCTGCCATATCTCATAATCATAGTATGCGGCAATTGCTAACATGATTCGGACGGACTTCAGCTTTGCTACGGGAGAGAATGTCTCATCGTAGTCAACCCCTTGAACTTGCCGATAACCCTTAGCGACAAGTCGAGCTTTATAGATGGTAATATTACCATCTGCGTCCGTCTTCTTCTTAAAGATCCATTTGTTTTCTATCGCTCGCCGATCATCGAGCAAGTCTGTCAAAGTCCATACTTTGTTTTCATACAAGGATTCTATCTCGGATTGCATGGCTTCAAGCCATTTGTTGGAATCTGGGCCCGCCATCGCTTCTTCATAGTTTGAAGGTTCACCGTTGTCTAATAACATGATTTCCAGGACAGGGTTGCCATACCACTCTGGTGTGGAACGTGTCCTTGTGGACCTACGAAGTTCAGTAGCAACTTGATCCGAAGTACCTTGATCATCATCATTAATTTCCTCTCCATTTGGCGTAGGCACCACAGGAACATTTTCCTGAGCTGCACTTCTTTCCGGTTCAAGAGGTAGTAATTCATCGAGTTCTACTTTCCTCCCACTTACTTCTTTCTAGAGAAACTCTTTTTCTAGAAAGGATCCGTTCTTGGCAACAAAGATCTTGCCCTCGGATCTTAAGTAGAAGCTATACCCAATGGTTTCCATATGGTATCCTATGAAGACGCATTTTTCCGACTTGGGTTCGAGCTTTTCAGGTTGAAGTTTCTTGACATAAGCATCGCATCCCCAAACTTTTAGAAACGACAGCTTAGGTTTCTTCCCAAACCATAATTCATACGGTGTCGTCTCAACGGATTTAGACGGTGCCCTATTTAAAGTGAATGTAGCTGTCTCTAGAGCGTATCCCCAAAATGATAGCGGTAAATCGGTAAGAGACATCATAGACCGCACCATATCCAATAGAGTGCGATTACGATGTTCGGACACACCGTTACGCTGAGGTGTTCCAGGCGGCGTGAGTTGTGAAACGATTCCACATTTCCTTAAGTGTGTACCAAATTTGTGACTTAAGTATTCTCCTCCACGATCTGATCGTAGGAACTTTATCTTTCAGTCACGTTGATTCTCTACCTCATTCTGAAATTCCTTGAACTTTTCAAAGGTTTCAGACTTGTGTTTCATTAAGTAGACATATCCATATCTACTCAAGTCATCAGTGAGAGTGAGAACATAACGATATCCTCCGCGAGCCTCAACGCTCATTGGACCGCACACATCGGTATGTATGATTTCCAATAAGTTGGTTGCTCGCTCCATTGTTCCGGAGAACGGAGTCTTGGTTATTTTGCCCTTGAGTCATGGTTCGCATGTGTCAAATGATTCATAACCGAGAGACTCTAAAAGTCCATCAGCATGGAGCTTCTTCATGTGCTTGACACCAATGTGACCAAGGCGGCAGTGCCACAAGTATGTGGGACTATCATTATCAACTTTACATCTTTTGGTATTCACACTATGAATATGTGTAACATTACGTTCGAGATTCATTAAGAATAAACCATTGACCATCGGGGCATGACCATAAAACACATCTCTCATATAAATAAAACAACCATTATTCTCGGATTTAAATGAGTAGCCATCTCGTATTAAACGAGATCCAGATACAATGTTCATGCTCAAACTTGGCACTAAATAACAATTATTGAGGTTTAAAACTAATCCCGTGGGTAAATGTAGAGGCAGCGTGCTAACGGCAATCACATCGACCTTGGAACCATTCCCGACGCGCATCGTCACCTCGTCCTTCGCCAGTCTCCGCTTATTCCGCAGCTCCTGCTGTGAGTTACAAATATGAGCAACGGCACCGGTATCAAATACCCAGGAGTTACTACGAGTAATCGTAAGGTACACATCAATTACATGTATATCAAATATACCTTTAGTGTTGCCGGCCTTCTTGTCCGCTAAGTATTTGGGGCAGTTCGCTTCGATGACCCTTCCTTTGCAACAAAAGCACTCGGTCTCGTGCTTGGGTCCATTCTTTGACTTCTTCCCGCAAGCTGGCTTACCGCAAAGAACATCCTTGTCTTCCTTCTTGAAGTTCTTCTTGCCCTTGCCCTTCTTGAACTTAGTGGTTTTATTGACCATCAACACTTGATGTTCCTTCTTGATTTCTACCTCTACTGACTTCAGCGTTGAAAATACTTCAGGAATAGTTTTCACCATCCCCTGCATATTTTAGTTCATCACAAAGATCTTGTAGCTTGGTGGGAGCGACTGAAGGATTCTGTCAACGACCGCCTCGTCCGGGAGGTTAATGTCCAGCTGGGACAGGCGGTTGTGCAACCCAAACATTTTTAGTATGTGCTCACTGACAGAACTATTTTCCTCCATCTTACAACTATAGAACTTGTCGGAGACTTCATATCTCTCGACCCAGGCATGAGCTTGGAAAACCATTTTCAGCTCCTCGAACATCTCATATGCTCCGTGTTGCTCAAAACGCTTTTGGAGCCCCGGTTCTAAGCTGTAAACCATGCCGCACTGAACGAGGGAGTAATCATCAGCACGTGACTCCCATGCGTTCATAATGTCTTGGTTCTCTGGGATGGGTGCTTCACCTAGCGGTCCTTCTAGGACATATGCTTTCTTGGCAGCTATGAGGATGATCTCGTGTTCGGACCCGATCCGATAGTTGCTGCCATCATCTTTCAGCTTGGTTTTCTCTAGGAACGCGTTGAAGTTCATATTGACATGGGCGTTTGCCATTTTATCTACAAGACATATTTGCAAAGGTTTTAGACTAAGTTCATGATAATTAAGTTCATCTAATCAAATTATTTAATGAACTCCCACTCAGATTAGACATCCCTCTGGTCATCTAAAGTGTTACACGATCCGAGTCGACTAGGCCATGTCCGATCATCACGTGAGACGGACTAGTCATCATCGGTGAACATCTCCATGTTGATCGTATCTTCCATATGACTCATGTTCGACCTTTCGGTCTCTGTGTTCCGAGGCCATGTCTGTGTTGGGGAACGTTGCAGAAAATTAAAAAATTTCCTACGGTTTCACCAAGATCCCTCTATTAGTTCATCTAAGCAACGAGTCAATGGAGTGAGTTTGCATCTACATACCACTTGTAGATCGCGTGCGGAAGCGTTCAAGGGAAGGGTGATGATGGAGTCGTACTCGCCGTGATTCAGATCACCGATGACCAAGTGCTGAATGGACAGCACCTCCGCGTTCAACACACGTACGGGACGGACGACGTCTCCTCTGTCTTGATCCAGCAAGGAGGAAGGAGAGGTTGAGGAAGATTGCTCCAACGGCAGCACGACGACGTGGTGGTGTTGGTGCAGCAGTACTCCGACAGGGCTTCGCGAAGCACGTAACGGAGGAGGAGAGGTGTTGGGGAGGGGAGGGGCTACGCCTTGGGTTGCGTACAGCAGCCCTCCCCTCACCCCTCTATTTATAGGGGAAGGGGCAAGGGGGGCCGACCCCTCTAGATGGGATCTAGAGGGGGGGCGGCGGCCAGGGAGGGGGGACTTGCCCCCCAAGCAAGGCGCCCCTCTGGGTTTCCCCCAACCCTAGGTGCATGGGCCCAAAGTGGGGGGTGCACCCAGCCCTCCAGGGGCTGGTTCCCTGCCCCTTGCGGCCCATGTGGACCCCCGGAACCTCTCCGGTGGCCCCGGTACAATTCCGATATGCCCCCGAAACTTTCCGGTGTCCGCATGACAACTTCCCATATATAAATCTTCACCTCCGGACCATTCCGGCACTCCTCGTGACGTCCGGGATCTCATCCGGGACTCCGAACAACATTCGGCAATCACATACAAGTCTTCCTAATAACCCTAGCGTCACCGAACCTTAAGTGTGTAGACCCTACGGGTTTGGGAGACATGTAGACATGACCGAGACGACTCTCGGGCAATAACCAACAGCGGGATCTGGATACCCATGTTGGCTCCCACATGCTCCTTGATGATTTCATCGGATGAACCACAATGTCAAGGATTAAACAACCCCGTATACAATTCCCTTTGTCAATCGGTACGTTACTTGCCCGAGACTCGATCGTCGGTATCCCAATACCTTGTTCAGTCTCGTTACCGGCAAGTCACTTTACTCGTACCGTAATGCATGGTCCCGTGACCAACCACTTGTTCACTTTGAGCTCATTATGATGATGCATTACCGAGTGGGCCAGAGATACCTCTCCGTCATACGGAGCGACAAATCCTAGTCTTGATCCGTGTCAACCCAATGACACTTTCGGAGATACCAGTAGTGCACCTTTATAGTCACCCGCCACGCCAGACGCTTGATACACCCAAAGCACTCCTACGGTATCCGGAGTTACACGATCTCATGGTCTAAGGAAAAGATACTTGACATTGGAAAAGCTCTAGCAAAACGAACTACACGATCTTGTGCTATGCTTAGGATTGTCTCGTCCATCACATCATTCTCCTAATGATGTGATCCCGTTATCAAGGACATCCAATGTCCATAGCCAGGAAACCATGACTATCTGTTGATCAACGAGCTAGTCAACTAGAGGCTTACTAGGGACATATTATGGTCTATGTATTCACACGTGTATTACGATTTCTGGATAATACAGTTATAGCATGAATAAAGACAATTATCATGAACAAAGAAATATAATAATACTTTTATTATTGCCTCTAGGGCATATTTCCAATAGTCTCCCACTTGCACTAGAGTCAATAATCTAGTTACATTGTGATGAATCGCACACCCATAGAGTTCTGGTGTTGATCATGTTTTGCTCGCGAGAGAGGTTTAGTCAACGGATCTGCAACATTCAGGTCCGTATGTACTTTGCAAATTTCTATGTCTCCATCTTGAACATTTTCACGGATGGAGTTGAAGCGACGCTTGATGTGCCTGGCCTTCTTGTGAAACCTGGGCTCCTTGGCAAGGGCAATAGCTCCAAGTTGTCACGAGAAGAGTTTGATCGCCCCGACGCATTGGGTATGACTCCTAGATCGGTGATGAACTCCTTCACCCAAATTGCTTCATGCGCTGCCTCCGAGGCTGCCATGTACTCCGCTTCACATGTAGATCCCGCCACAACGCTTCGCTTGCACCGCACTAGCTTCTCGCTCCACCATTCAACATATACACGATTCGGTTTGTGACTTAGAGTCATCGGATCGTGTCGGGCTAGCGCCGACGTAACCCTTTACGACGAGCTCTTCGTCACCTCCATAAACGAGAAACATGTCCTTTGTCCTTTTCGTACTTCAGGATATTCTTGACCGCTGTCCAAGGTGTTCCTTGCGGGATTACTTTGGTACCTTCCTACCAAACTTACGGCAAGGTTTACATCAGTCCGGTACACAAGATGGCATACATAATAGATCCTATGGCTGAAGCATAGGGGATGACACTCATCTCTTCTTTATCTTTTGCCGTGGTCGGGAATTGAGCCGAGCTCAATCTCACACCTTGCAACACAGGTAAGAACCCCTTCTTGGACTGATCCATTTTGAACTTCTTCAAAATCTTATCAAGGTATGTGCTTTGTGAAAGACCTATGAGGCGTCTCGATCTATCTCTATAGATCTTGATGCCTAATATATAAGCAGCTTCTCCAAGGTCCTTCATTGAAAAACACTTATTCAAGTAGGCCTTAATGCTGTCCAAAAGTTCTATATCATTTCCCAACAAGAGTATGTCATCTACATATAATATGAGAAATGCTACAGAGCTCCCACTCACTTTCTTGTAAACGCAGGCTTCTCCATAAGTCTCAAACTAACCCAAACGCTTTGATCATCTCATCAAAGCGAATGTTCCAACTCCGAGATGCTTGCACTAGCCCATAAATGGATCATTGGAGCCTGCAAACTTTGTTAGCGTTTTAGGATCGACAAAACCTTCCGGCTGCATCATATAACGCTCTTCTTAAGATGTCCGAGGGAGTCTGGACTAGGGGTGTCCGGATAGCGGACTATCGATATCCGCGGACTCCTGCATCACGAAGATAGAAGATTGAAGACTCCTGCTCGTGTCCTAAGGTACTTTACTTGGCGTGGAAGGCAAGCTTGGCAATACGGATATGTAGATCTCCTACCATTGTAACCGACTGTGTAACCCTAGCCTCTCCGGTGTCTATATAAACCGGAGGGTCAGTAGTCCGTAGGACACAACATTACATCTCAACAATCATACCATAGGCTAGCTTCTAGGTTTAGCCTCATTGATCTCGTGGTAGATCTACTCTTGTACTACCCATATCATCAATATTAATCAAGCAGACGTAGGGTATTACCTCCATCGAGAGGGCCTGAACTCAGGTAAAACATTGTGTCCCTCGCCTCCTGTTACCATCCTCCTAGACGCACAATTCGGGACCCCTACCCGAGATCCGCCGGTTTTGACACCGACATTGGTGCTTTCATTGAGAGTTCCTCCGTCATCGCCGATAGAGCGGATGCCTTCACCCGCCTTCAAAGACGGTGTTCTCACCGGAAGGGCCCCGCCGCCGGTCGATAATCCGTTTGGCGGCTTCCTTATGACCGCCGTCCGCCGCCGCTTCGCAATGACTTCTCAAGTCGTCGAAAGCAATCTTCGAGTCAGCCCTAAAGCTGCCGAACAGCTTAGATCCAATCGAGCTCTCGCCCGTTAACGAGCTCTTGATCGCATCGCCGCCGAGTCGCAATGACTACAATCAGATTGGGCTTAAAACCGATCCGAGAGAGATTAACTCACCCTGTGTTACCCACCACATTGAAGTGGTAGAAGAACAATTCGCAACTCGCCCATTGTTGAAAACAATCTGTGTCCGGACTCCAACCCTCCACGCCGGATTCCGCGGAGGTATGGACTCGATCGAGCATCGAACCTAAAGTCATGCGTCGCCCGACTCATTGGGCTGTTTCAACAAATCAAGCTTCCAAATCGGAAGTCCTCGCCATTGAGCCCAAAGATGGGCAGGGATCCGGATTTTGTTCCACCCTCCCGCCTGCACATATGCGATTTATCTCTAGTTCGCAAGAGCCCTCGGAAACAAGACATCATTATCGAGCCGATTCCTCCTGGTTATGGACAGGATAAAGGACTGCCGAGAGGAGAACGCAATCTCAATATTCTGCAATAACGCACGGACAAGGGAATCTCGAACGCCATCGATCGTTGTAAGATTACGCTGTTTTACCGATCTGGCGTCCATAGTACGAAGTATCAGTCGACGGAAAGTTTCAAAAACTGAAAATCAATTTTGGGATAATCCGCCCCAAACCCAATCCATGTAAAAGGGCGCCACAATCAGGCCCCATTGCCAAAAAATCAAAAACAAAACCCAAGAAGGGAAACGGAACCGTCTCGGAGGGATGGCTCAATGGACCTGTCAGAACTTCACAATACGGGGAGCTATCCCAACACATAGCCTTCGAGCATGTTGGATATTACGGCAGTGGCCAAAAGTGGCGAAGAGCTTCGCCCGGAAACCACTCCAACAATACCAGCACGGTGTCAATAGTCTTGAGACTTTCGCATCAAATAATATGCGAAAACGAATAATCCGCTGAACTCGCCAAGTCTACCAAGTAGCAACAGAAATCCATGGAGCGACACAGCTATCACCTTCAGCGCTAGCGACGAGCCCACATCTCGAACTACAGAGCCCAAGCCGACCGGTACTTAGTCCCATAGTGGACGGCTTTCGATCGACAAAGGTCCTCATGGACGGCGGCAGCGACTAAACCTCATTTACGAGGAAACCCCGGAAAATGGAAATCGATTGAGCCGATTGAGCGAAGCAAAGACAACCTTCAGAGGAATAATCCCTAGCCGAAGCGCTGCACCGAAAAATCACACTCGATGTGGTGTTCGGCTCTCGGACAATTACAGATCCGAAGAAGTCACGCCTGTAGCCCTGCTCAGCAGCGGCTATCACGCCATATTAGGACGAGAGGCATTCACAATTTTTCAAGCAATACCTCATTATGGGTACATGAAGCTCAAAATGCAGGCCCAGCGGAATAATCACTCGTCGCTGATCCGGACACAAAGACACCGGGCTGAAAATAAGACAACCGCACTAGCCCTCGAGGCACTATCCAAGCCTTAGCGGCAGAGGAACTTATCGGCCACGCCCACGGTAAACAGGACGACGTGATACTTGATAAAGATCCAAGTCCACCTCCTTCAAACCAGCAGATGAGATAGTCAAATTTCAGGTCCACCCAACGGACCCAACAAAGACGGCCTCCATCGGGCACAGTTGAACCTCAAGTCGACGCCAGATGTGCGAATTCCTTCGAAAATTGGGACATCTTCGCCGCACCCTTCGGACATGCCCGAATCCTCGCAGTTGGCGTAACACAGCCTAAACATCCTAAAAGGATTCAAACCAATCAAACAGGCTCTTCGACGATTTTCCGAGCCCAAAAGACAAGCAATGGGAGAAGAGCTAGCCAAGTTATTGGAAGCCGGATTCGCCGAGATATCAAACATCCGGATCAGCTAGCAAATTTGGTAATGGTACCAAAGAAGGACAAATCCTGGCGCCTCTGCGTCGACTTCAAAGACCTCAATAAGGCTTGCCCAAAGGATCCTTTCCCCCTCCCCCGCATCGATCAAATTATCGATGCCACGGCAGGACACGATTCGTTGTGCTTCCTGGATGCATACTCTGGCTATCATCAAATCAAGATGGCGGAAGCAGACCAAGCCGCAACGGCATTCATCACTCCGTACGGACCATTCTGCTTCAACACGATGCCCTTCGGACTCAAAAATGCCGGCGCAACATATCAGCGCATGATTCAAACATGTCTGGCTACCCAGATAGGCAAAACAGTCGAGGCATACGTAGACGACGTAGTCATCAAAACAAAACACGTCGAAACTTTAGTAGACGATTTGAGGCTCACATTTGACAACCTCGAGCATATGACATTGCTGAATCCGAGAAATGTGTTTTGGCGTATCAGCCGGAAGCTGCTTTGGGCTTCATTGTATCCGTAGAGGAATCAAGCAAATCCGCCAAGATCCGAGCTCACACGCTTGGATATCCCAAAGGACCTCAAGCAAATACAAAAATTAACAGGATGCGTGGCAGCCTTAAGCCGTTTTATCTCCCGTTTAGGAGAAAAGGCGTTGCCTCTTTATCGCCTCCTAAGGCGCACAGAACACTTCGAGTGGACGGATGCGACCACTGCCGGACTCGAAGAGATAAAGGCCATATTGGCAACAAATCCGGTCCTGGCTGCGCCCGCTCAAGGCGAACCGATGTTGTTATACATCGCTGCAACACATCAAGTTGTGAGCGCTGTCCTCGTCGTCGAACGAGCAAATGTATGGGCATAAATTCTCTTCAAAACCAGTGTATTACGATCCACCGTGTTAACCCCTGCAAATCCGTTACCCGCACTATCAAAAGATAGCATATGCGGTGTTCATGGCGTCCCTAAGCTCGGCACTACTTTCAAGAGTGTTCGATAACAAGGGCTTCAAGTACCACTCAATGACATTATAAATAACCGCGACGCAACAAGCAGGATTGCAAATGGGCCATCGAGCTCTTGCCATTCGACATAACTTACAAACCTCGACGAGCCATAAAGTCGCAAGTCTTGGCTGACTTCGTCGCGAATGGACGGAAGCGAACTACCTAAAGAGTACGGCGATACTCCAATTGACTATGCACTTCGACGGCTCCAAAATGTTGGCGGACTGGGCTGGCATCGTCTCGACGTCCCCACCGAGATACATCCAAGATGTACTTCAAATAATGTACACAGACTCCAACAACGCAGCGAATACGAGGCCTTGTTACATGGTCTCCGGATGGCGCTCCATGGGCATTCAACGCCTAGAGGTGCGCGATTCAAACCTCGCAATATCCCAAATAAATGGAGACTTTGACGCCAAGGATCCGAAAATGGCAGCATATCGTAATGCTGTCCTCGAAAATGTCACTCGGTTTGAAGGACTCAATTCCATCACATAGCCCGAGATAACAACCAAGCGGCCGACATTCTCGCACGCGCGGTGCGAAACGTGATGTTGTCCCTCCAAATATCTTCCCGAACGGCTCTTCAAGCCATCCGTCATCGGGAAGAGGAGTCCGTAGCGACAAACCGGAGAAAGCCGCACCAATTGGTGATTCAGCGGAACAACGCAACACAATCCGCCCACGACATAATGGCAGAATCGCCGCATGGATGTAACCTTTCTGGCCTACTTACTTAGGCAGAACTCCCGAAGACCGTAATGAGGCCCACTGCATAGTTCGGCGATCGAAGGCCTACAAGGTTCACGAGGGAGAACTTTATAAGAAAAGTACTACCGAGTCCTTCAAAGATGTATCTCCAAAGAAGAAGGGCGAAACCTCCCGCTGAAATCCATGCGGACTAGGTGGACACCACGCAGCAGCCCGGCCCCGTAGGAAAGGCGTTCCGTCGGATTATATTGGCCAACAGCTCGGGCAGATGCACAGACTTGGTCCAGCGATCGTCGGTTGCCGCTCTTCGCTAATCGAGCCATATGCCACCCACCGCCTCAAAACCATACCCATTACCTCGTTCATGGTCTAGGGGCTTGACATGGTGGGACCCCTTAAGGGGAACCCACAAGAAAAAATACCTGCTGGTCATGGTGGATAAATTCACCAAATGGATAGAGGCCAAACCGTCAAAACGGCAGAGTCCGGACCAGTGATAGACTTTATATCGAGGTGGTACACCGCTACGGAGTCCCCATAGCATCATCACCGATAACGGCACGAACTTCACAGCCAATGAGGTCAAGGCATGGTGCAAAAATATGGGCATCAAGCTCGACTATGCGCCGCCTATCACCCTCAAACCAACGGTCAAGTGGAAAGAGCAAACGGTCTAATAATGAGCGGCATTAAACCCGGACTAGTGAGGTCACTCACTAAATCGAGACACCCAATGGGTCGAGGAGCTCGACTCCGTACTGGGGCTGCGGACAACGCCTAACCGTACTACCGGATTCACACCATTTTTATGGTATACGGCGCAGAGGCAAGATCGCCTGCGACATTATTCATGACTCACCTTGAGTGCGCATGTACGAGGAAAGAGAAGCCGAGCTTGATCGGCAGGACAGCTTGGACACATTGGAGGAAGAACGTGACGTCGCGAAGGCTCGCTCCGCATTTTACCAAAGAAGCAGTTCAAGATATCAAAGCGTAGAAGTACGGGCCAAGACCTATAACGCTGGTGAACTAGTTCTACGCCGCCGGACAAGAAAAGGACAAGCTCAAACCCGATGGAAGGCCCTTCATCATTGACCAAGCATCGACCGCGGGCGCATCAGGTAATTAAATGCGCTTGACAACCGACTCGAGCCGAACCCATGGAACGCAGCCCGCCCCGACGATTCTATGCCTAGCGCTGACTAAGAGTTCGCCCCTTCCCCGCCCAATCTTTTATACTTCGCTGCCTTTTATCTCTGTTTTTATCCTTTTAAAAATTAACAAATCCTTCGGGCCTATTTTCGCATTTTTGCATACATACGACGTACACCCTTTTCGTTATTCCCCGGGGCTTCTTTTACGAAGCTCAACTATACGGGTTTTATACTCCAACACATGTGTCATGCTTCCACATGTACCTTTTACTCGCCATTATATGCATCGATATGACTTAAGTTTTGGCCAAGCTGGGTTGCTCGGCTCCCCGTGCTTACCCCTCGCTCCCGATTGTTCGCTAGGTGGTAAAGGAGCACCTCTGCGATTGTTATCGCTGGTCACCGGATGTGTACCTCAGACCGGGTGAAGCCGAAGCTAGCGTTCTTAAGGGAATATTCGTCGGTGATTTAAAAGATGACTTTTACCTATTTTTCCATCTGCCCCGGATGTTTCATCGCCCATTGGCAGCTCGGACATGCACTTTAGGGCATGCCACCCCAGCGAAAGGAACCCTTAACGGAACTATTCTCCCCGAAGATGTTTCTTACTAACCATGTAATATAACATAACTAGTTGGGCACTTGCACGATAAAGCACTAATGACCCCTACGCCTAGTCTCCATGCATACCATGGTTATTTATTAACCAAAAGGTATTCGACACACTCCGACTCTAGGGTCCCGAGGTCGGCGAAAAAGGTCGGCAACGGCAAACGATCTACAATCCAGCTAGAAGGCATTTCACATGTCATTTTTAAGGATAACATACATTGTCAAGTTTATTGATTGTATTCCTCCTCAATCCCGCCTAACAGGCTGTCTAGCTTACAAAGCCGTTGGGAAAATTTAGCAGCCGCCTTCTACCCGGCTGTACACTAAACTCACAGGATCTCCTTCCGTCGGGCCCCACCGTCCAACTTCGCCATATGGTTGGGATCCGCCTTCTTGTACCGCTGCCTTCACCATGGCCCAAGCCTCCTCGGCACCTTGACGGCAGGTCAAACCTTCCACCAATGGAAGCGTTGCCGCACTCCTCGTAGCTTCTCTGCAAGCTCCCGAGGCTCTCAAGGGGGCGAGGATGGCCATAAAGCCCGTGACGACGCCACTCATTGCCAAATTAACTCGTTCGCTCAGCCGCAACAGTTCGGGAAGTTGATCACCCATTGATACGGGCATCTCCTCCGCAGGACGGCCCGTGAGTATACCTACAAGGCATATCACGTCAAATCGCTTCCTCGCCGAACTCTTCTTCCTTAGAGAATTCGCTCAAGCACTTACTATAGATGCTGCGACGAAAGCCGTTGATTCTCCTTAACGGAGCCGGACAGCTCGGCCTGTGCGCCTTTCAGCTCTTCTCCGAGCTTGGCATTGGCATCTTGAAGCTTGTTCTTTTCTGCTGAACTCGTTTCAAGACATTTTCGCCGGCTTTTAGCTGGCGTAGAGATTGCCTGTCCGGATCTTGTTCGGCAGCACCTACAGTGTCGTTATTAGACTCGTGCGCACGCCGCACAGCGCTTATATTCATTTATACAAATGTGTTACCAGGAGGGGTCTTTCCGTCTCCTCCTGCGGCAGCAAGTGCGGCCTCAAGTTGGGCCTTGCAATCTTGCAGCTCCCGGGACAGCTGGGCGTTCTTCTTGTTAAGAGCCTGAAAGTTTACATGATCCTTAAATCAGTTAACATAACTAATTTAAGTCTCGGGGCTACTGTGTATACAACCATTAAAATTCCCTTACCCGTATGTCTTTAACATACCGCTCGTGGCTCGTAAAACCATTTTGGGCAGCCGGAGATGCGCGTCCCCACTTTAAAGGCATCCAATGCCTCGGGAAAAGCACGCCTTGAAGAACTGTCCGTGGCGTCTATGATTCATAGCGCTCTCCACCTCCGACGCTGTGGCGGACAGTCTGTCGGTATCCTCCGTTGGAGTAGGATCCGTTCGCGCTCTTGCGCTTGCCACCCTCTAGTCCGGCGCTGAGCCCGGCAGAGTTGATTGGGGGCAATTCACGTGCTCGCAGATCGCCGAGCGCTTTTTCTCCTATGAAGATCATGAGCACTTAGAAGTTTCTAACGTTGCTCGAAGGTCAAAGCGAAGCTATACCTCTGCGGCGACGTTTCCGCCCGCCGACGGCGCCTTTTCCTCCTGCTGGTTCGCCCGACCTCAGAAGTCGGTCGCCGCAGGCTCGACTTCCGCCGAATGGCGCTTCTGCAAAATACCATCGTTCGCGAAGGTCGAATAGGCAAGGATAAAATAACGGTGTCCGACTTGGTCTTGGTCACCGATGCCAAACTCAGCCCGGGTAGTCCGCCAGAATGGCGACCAGCGATCATCAATGCTTAGTTGGTGATACACCCGCCGATTAGCTCCACCCCAAGGTCCGGATCCTCTTGGAGGCCGGACCTGTGATCCTTCCGGGTCCTCGGGCTGTGGAGCGGACTCACCATGTCCTCCACAGTCCGGCGTAGACTCTGCCGAAGACGAAACATAAGAAGCTTAAACTTCAAAATACGGGTAAAGGCCCTCTTGAGGCATTCGCTACCCATCCTCTTGATTGACCATAGAAAACCCATTCACGGGTTCGGACGAAGGAAGTCCTCCTTCTCCCCTTGTACAGGCGGATAGGATCTTCACCGATCCTCGGTCGAATTCGCCCTTTGCGTCCGTGCCGTAGCATCGCCTTCCCGTTGAAATCCCAGATGGGTGGCCTCAGATTGCAGCGGCTGCACTTCGCTGATGCATGTCGCCATGACTCCAAACATGGTCAAGCCGAATGAGCCATTAATCTTATCCGCCCATCAAGTAATGTACGCTCTTGTCTTCCTCCAAACGGGGCTCATGGTGCCACCGAGGCGTTTCTTCAAGGGAGCAGATCAAACTCCGGAGGCCAATCCGGACTGGGTCGGGCAACGGAGCGCCTACTATATAAAACCACCCGAGGGCCAGTCTTGGACGCCCTCTTGGGGTGCGGATAGGTATCCGTCCCAGCGATGCGCCATATTTCGCGCCGCCCACTTGATATATGGACCCCTAGTGAGAACGGGTACGAGGCGTAATAGCCTCTTCCACAATGCGAAATGGGGCTCGATGCCCGTGAATAGCTCAAGAAGAGCTACGTGGCTCGTGATGTGCAACATGCGGCGTGAGGTGATGGAGCTGAAGTCCGTAGAACTTCAGGAGCCCACGGAGGAACGGGTGTATTGGAAACCCGAGCCCCCTTATTAGATAAGGGACGAAGCACACCCGCTCCCCCCTGTTGGGGCTTGGGGTGTCCTCGGCCTGGCTCCCTCCTCGATAAGTAACCAGTCCGCTCGGACCGAACCATGAAGGCCGAGGAAGCCATCCTCTTTTGGAGCTTTACTAGCTCACAGGCGAATAGAGCACCTCCTCCAATCACCCGCAATGGGCTGGGAGCGCGTGAGGAAGAGCCGTGTTGACGATCCATGGTGGAATGGATTTCAGGGTCAGAGGCGCTTCGATGGGTATACGCGGGAGGAGGATGGTGCGGTTTGGATCTGGATCCCTGCCCCTTTAATAGGCAGGTGACCCGCACAACCAGGGGGTGAAATGTAAAAGACTCCCTGGCTTTTCGCATTCGTGCGACGCGTGGAAGAGGGCCATAATTTGGCGAGAAGCCAAGAAGCACAAGATTCGAGGTAAAGCCGACATTGTTCGGCAGAACATGGAATTCAAGGAGAACCCGCTTTGCAACGCCAAGACTACAAGCACGCTTAGACTTATCGCCATTGAAGCCTGGTTCGGGGCTACCGAGGAGTCTGGACTAGGGGTGTCCGGATAGCGGACTATCGATATCCGCCGGACTCCCGCATCACGAAGATAGAAGATTGAAGACTCGGCTCGTGTCCGTAAGGTACTTTACTTGGCGTGGAAGGCAAGCTTGGCAATACGGATATGTAGATCTCCTACCATTGTAACCGACTCTATGTAACCCTAGCCTCCGGTGTCTATATAAACCGGAGGGTTGTAGTCCGTGGGACACAACATTACATCTCAACAATCATACCATAGGCTAGCTTCTAGTGTTTAGCCTCATTGATCTCGTGGTAGATCTACTCTTGTACTACCCATATCATCAATATTAATCAAGCAGACGTGGGTATTACCTCCATCGAGAGGGCCTGAACTCGGGTAAAAACATTGTGTCCTCGTCTCCTGTTACCATCCGCCTAGACGCACAGTTCGGGACCCCTACCCGAGATCCGCCGTTTTGACACCGATAATGTCCGTTAAGGAATGCCGTTTTGGCGCCCATCCGCCATATCTCATAATCATAGTATGCGGCAATTGCTAACATGATTCGGACGGACTTCAGCTTCGCTCACGGAGAGAATGTCTCGTCAGAAGTCAATCCCTTGAACTTGTCGATAACCCTTAGCGACAAGTCGAGCTTTATAGATGGTAACATTTCCATCCGCGTCCGCCTTCTTCTTAAAGATCCATTTGTTTTCTATCGCCGCGATCATCGGGCAAGTCTGCCAAAGTCCATACTTTGTTTTCATACATGGATTCTATCTCGGATTTCATGGCTTCAAGCCATTTGTTGGAATCTGGGCCCGCCATCGCTTCTTCATAGTTCAAGGTTCACCGTTGTCTAACAACATGATTTCCAGTGACAGGGTTGCTGCACCACTGCAGTGCGGAACGTGTCCTTGTGGACCTCGGTTCGGTAGCAACTTGATCCGAAGTACCTTGATCATCATCATTATTTTCCTCTTCAGTTGGTGTAGGCATCACAAGAACATTTTCCTGAGCTGCACTACTTGCCCGTTCGAGAGGTAGTACTTCATCGAGTTCTACTTTCCTCCCACTTACTTCTTTCTAGAGAAACTCTTTTTCAGAAAGCGTCCGTTCTTGGCGACAAAGATCTTGCCCTCGGATCTTAAGTAGAAGGTATACCCAACGGTTTCCTTAGGGTATCCTATGAAGACGCATTTTTCCAACTTGGGTTCGAGCTTTTCAGGTTGAAGTTTCTTGACATAAGCATCGCATCCCCAAACTTTTAGAAACGACAGCTTAGGTTTCTTCCCAAACCATAATTCATACGGTGTCGTCTCAACGGATTTAGACGGTGCCCTATTTAAAGTGAATGTAGCTGTCTCTAGAGCGTATCCCCAAAATGATAGCGGTAAATCGGTAAGAGACATCATAGACCGCACCATATCCAATAGAGTGCGATTACGATGTTCGGACACACCGTTACACTGAGGTGTTCCAGGCGGCGTGAGTTGTGAAACGATTCCACATTTCCTTAAGTGTGTACCAAATTTGTGACTTAATTATTCTCCTCCACGATCTGATCGTAGGAACTTTATCTTTCAGTCACGTTGATTCTCTACCTCATTCTGAAATTCCTTGAACTTTTCAAAGGTTTCAGACTTGTGTTTCATTAAGTAGACATATCCATATCTACTCAAGTCATCGGTGAGAGTGAGAACATAACGATATCCTCCATGAGCCTCAACGCCATTGGACCGCATACATCGGTATGTATGATTTCCAACAAGTTGGTTGCTCGCCCATTGTTCCGAGAACGGAGTCTTGGTCATTTTGCCCATGAGGCATGGTTCGCATGTGTCAAATGATTCATAATCGAGAGACTCTAGAAGTCCATCAGCATGGAGCTTCTTCATGCGCTTGACACCAATATGACCAAGGCAGCAGTGCCACAAGTATGTGGGACTATCGTTATCAACTTTACATCTTTTGGCATTCACACTATGAATATGTGTAATATTTCGCTCGAGATTCATTAAGAATAAACCATTGACCATCGGGGCATGACCATAAAACATATCTCTCATATAAATAAAACAAATTTAAATGAGTAGCCATCTCGTATTAAACGAGATCCAGATACAATGTTCATGCTCAAACTTGGCACCAAATAACAATTATTAAGGTTTATAACTAATCCCGTAGGTAAATGTTGAGGTAGCGTGCCGACGGCGATCACATCAACCCCGAACCATTCCCGACGCGATCGTCACCTCGCCCTTCGCCAGCCTCTCCGCTTATTCCGCAGCTCTCCACCGTGAGTTACAAATATGAGCAACGACACCGTATCAAATACCGGGAGTTACTACGAGTATTGGTAAGGTACGCATCAATTACATGTATATCAAATATACCTTTGGTGTTGCTGGCCTTCTTATCCGCTAAGTATTTGGGGCAGTTCCGCTTCCAGTGACCCTTCCCCTTGCAATAAAAGCACTCAGTCTCAGGATTGGGTCCTTTCTTTGACTTCTTCCCGGTAACTGGCTTACCGGGCGCGGCAACATCCTTGCCGTCCTTCTTGAAGTTCTTCTTGCCCTTGCCCTTCTTGAACTTAGTGGTCTTATTGACCATCAACACTTGATGTTCCTTCTTGATTTCAACCTCTGCTGACTTCAGCATTGAAAATACTTCAGGAATGGTCTTCAACATCCCCTGCATATTGTATTTCATCACAAAGCTCTTGTAGCTTGGTGGGAGCGACTGAAGGATTCTGTCAATGACCGCCTCATCTGGGAGGTTAATGTTCAGCTGGGTCATACGGTTGTGCAACCCAGACATTTTGAGTATGTGCTCACTGACAGAACTGTTTTCCTACATCTTACAACTATTAGAACTTGTCGGAGACATCATATCTCTCGACCCGGGCATGAGCTTGGAAAACTAGTTTCAGCTCCTCGAACATCTCATATGCTCCGTATTGCTCAAAACGCTTTTGGAGCCCCGGTTCTAAGCTGTAAAGCATGCCGCACTGAATGAGGGACTAATCATCAGCGCGAGACTGCCAAGCATTCATAACGCCTTGGTTCTCTCGGGGCGGAGCATCACCTAGCAGTCCTTCTAGGACATATTGTTTCTGGCAGCTATGAGGATGATCCTCGTGTTCCGCCCAAGACGATAGTTGCTGCCATCATCTTTCAGCTTGGTTTTCTAGGAACGCGTTGAAGTTCATGTTGACATGAGCGCTGGCTATTTGATCTACAAGACATATTTGCAAAGGTTTTAGACTAAGTTCATGATAATTAAGTTCATCTAATCAAATTATTATAATGAACTCCCACTCAGATTAGACATCCCTCTAGTCATCTAAGTGTTACACGATCCGAGTCGACTAGGTCGTGTCCGATCATCACGTGAGACAGACTAGTCATCGTCGGTGAACATCTTCATGTTGATCGTATCTTCCATATGACTCGTGTTCGACCTTTCGGTCTCCGTGTTCCGAGGTCATGTCTGTACATGCTAGGCTCGTCAAGTTCACCCTAAGTGTTTTTGCATGTGTAAAACTGTCTTACACCTGTTGTATGTGAACGTAAGGATCTATCACACCCGATCATCACGTGGTGCTTCGAAACGACGAACTTTAGCAACGGTGCACAGTTAGGGGAGAACACTTCTTGAAATTGTTATAAGGGATCATCTTATTTACTACCGTCGTTCTAAGCAAACAAGATGCATAAACATAATAAACATCACATGCAATTATATAGTAGTGACATGATATGGCCAATATCATATAGCTCCATTGATCTCCATCTTCGGGGCTCCATGATCATCTTGTCGCCGGCATGACACCATGATCTCCATCATCATGATCTCCATCATCGAGTCTTCATGAAGTTGTCACGCCAACGACTACTTCTACTTCTATGGCTAACGCGTTTAGCAATAAAGTAAAGTAATTTACATGGCGTTCTTCAATGACACGCAGGTCATACAAAAAAATAAAGACAACTCCTATGGCTCCTGCCGGTTGTCATACTCATCGACATGCAAGTCGTGATTCCTATTACAAGAACATGATCTCATACATCACAATATATCATTCATCACAACTTCTGGCCATATCACATCACATGACAATTGCTGCAAAAACAAGTTAGACGTCCTCTAATTGTTGTTGCATCTTATACGTGGCTGCAATTAGGTTCTAGCAAGAACGTTTTCGTACCTACGAATAACCACAATGTGATTTTGTCAACTTCTATTTACCCTTTATAAGGACCCTTTTCATCGAATCCGCTCCAACTAAAGTGGGAGAGACAGACACCCGCCAGCCACCTTATGCAACTAGTGCATGTCTGTCGGTGGAACCGGTCTCACGTAAGTGTACATGTAAGGTTGGTCCCGGCCGCTTCATCCCACAATACCGCTGAAGCAAGAAAAGACTAGTAGTGGCAAGCAATTTGACAAGATCCACGCCCACAACAAAATTGTGTTCTACTCGTGCAATAGAGAACTACGCATAGACCTAGCTCATGATGCCACTGTTGGGGAACATTGCAGAAAATTAAAAATTTTCCTACGGTTTCACCAAGATCCATCTATGAGTTCATCTAAGCAACGAGTCAAGGGAGTGAGTTTGCATCTACATACCACTTGTAGATCGCGTGCGGAAGCGTTCAATGGAAGGGTGATGATGGAGTCGTACTCGCCGTGATTCAGATCACCGATGACCAAGTGCTGAACGGACAGCACCTCCGCGTTCAACACACATACGGGACGGACGATGTCTCCTCCGTCTTGATCCAGCTAGGAGGAAGGAGAGGTTGAGGAAGATTGCTCCAACGGCAGCACGATGGCGTGGTGGTGTTGGTGCAGCAGTACTCCGACAGGGCTTCGCCAAGCACGTAACGGAGGAGGAGAGGTGTTGGGGAGGGGAGGGGCTGCGCCTTGGGTTGTGTACAGCAGCCCTCCCCTCACCCCTCTATTTATAGGGGAAGGGGCAAGGGGGGCCGACCCCTCTAGATGGGATCTAGAGGGGGGGCGGCGGCTAGGGAGGGGGGACTTGCCCCCCAAGCAAGGGGGGTGCCCCCTCTAGGGTTTCCCCCCACCCAACCCTAGGCGCATGGGCCCAAGGTGGGGGGCGCACCCAGCCCTCCAGGGGCTGGTTCCCTGCCCCTGCGGCCCATGTGGCCCTCCGAGAGGTGTGGCTCTCCCGTGGACCCGGAACCTCTCCGGTGGCCCCAGACAATACCGATATGCCCCAAACTTTCCGTGTCCGCATGACAACTTCCCATATATAAATCTTCACCTCCGGACCATTCCGGAACTCCTCGTGACGTCCGGGATCTCATCCGGGACTCCGAACAACATTTGGCAATCACATACAAGTCTTCCTAATAACCCTAGCGTCACCGAACCTTAAGTGTGTAGACCCTACGAGTTCGGGAGACATGTACACATGACAGAGACGACTCTCGCACTACTAGGGAAAAGCCTAGCAGCAGCGCGGGTTTTGGGCCTATTAGTAGCGCGGGTACCACAGCTATTAATAAGCGCTATGCCTAACTTATAGCAAGAAGCTGGTGCAACCAGCGCTTCAGCTAACGTTAGCGAGAGCGTGGGTAGAAACCCGCGCTACTACTAATCTGTAGCGCGGGAATTTTATTTTGAAATTTTTTTGAAATTTTTTTTTGAAATTTTTTCCCTAATTTTCAAATTTCGGAATTATTTTAACCTCTAATCACCCCTCCCTCATCGCTGCTCTATTTAATCTCTAATCATCCGTCATCATTCCAAATCATCTAACTTCCTGACGGTCACCCATCCTCTCACTACTCCACTGAGCACGCTTAACCCGCCGGGTTCTATTCTCCTCGCTTCCAAGTCCGCACTTGTTGTTTTCCCGACAATAGTAAGATGTCAATCCTATTAACCTCGTGAATTTAGCTTGAGCATGAAGTCACACATTTCACTGCTTGTGTTTGAAACTATTGTTCTCTAACAAATTAGTAACACTAATATTTCTTGAATAATTAGTTTGACCATAGTTTGACCATAGTTCACCAGATTTGACCACAGTTTGACCATAGTTTGACCAGATTTGACCAAAATTCAAAAAACTAAAATAATTATTTAGTAACACTAATATTCTTGAATAATTAGTTTGACCATAGTTTGACCAGATTTAACAAAAATTAAAAAACTGATTTTTTTCAATTTTTTGCCTCGAATCTTAAAAGCCCCGTAACTTTTTTTCTGTTAGGCTTTTGAGGATTTTAAAATGTTTAACGGGTTCCCCGCTAAATTCGGATGTAACTTTTCGAGTAGATGCTTTTTCATATAAAAACTTTTTCATCCGAGTTCGTATGCAAAAGTTATGGCCATTTTACAATTTTTCGTAGAGATTTTGCAAATAAAGTCGAAATTCATATTTGTAAATTTTCCCAACAACTAGACCACATATCACATGGGAAACTTATTTTCTTTTATTTTTTGACATTTTTATCATTTTCTTTTATTTTTTAAAACTGAAAAGGCGGTCCACGGGGGTGGATTTTGACAAATAGGCCATACCCGCGCCATCGCTATGACAGACGATTAGCGATGGCGGGTTTTAACCCTCGCTACTACTAAGTTGATAGCAATGATGCGGGTTAGTAGTAGCGAGGTTAAAACCCGCTCATCGCTATCAACTTAGCAATGGCGAGGTTAAAACCCTCGCTACTACTATGGCATATCCCGGGGCACGGTAGAGACCGCTTAGTAGTAGCGAGGGTTACAAACCCGCTGCTGCTATCTATCAACTTAGTAGTAGCGAGGTTTAAAAACCTGCGCTGCTAGTAAGTAGCAGTAGCGCGGGTTTTTAACCCTCGCTGCTGCTAAGATTCTGTGTATAGCCTTTTCCCTAGTAGTGTCGGGCAATAACCAACAACGGGATCTGGATACCCATGTTGGCTCCCCCATGCTCCTCGATGATTTCATCGGATGAACCATGATGTCGAGGATTAAACAACCCCGTATACAATTCCCTTTGTCAATCGGTACGTTACTTGCCCGAGACTCGATCGTCGGTAGCCCAATACCTTGTTCAGTCTCGTTACCGGCAAGTCACTTTACTCGTACCGTAATGCATGATCCCATGACCAACCACTTGTTCACTTCGAGCTCATTATGATGATGCATTACCGAGTGGGCCCAGAGATACCTCTCCGTCATACGGAGTGACAAATCCTAGTCTCGATCCGTGTCAACCTAACAGACACTTTCGGAGATACCTGTAGTGCACCTTTATAGTCACCCGCTTACGCCAGACGCTTTGGTACACCCAAAGCACTCCTACGGTATCCGGGAGTTACACGATCTCATCGTCTAAGGATAAGATACTTGACATTGGAAAAGCTCTAGCAAAACAAACTACACGGTCTTGTGCTATGCTTAGGATTGGGTCTCGTCCATCACATCATTCTCCTAATGATGTGATCCCGTTATCAACGACATCCAATGTCCATAGCCACGAAACCATGACTATCTGTTGATCAACGAGCTAGTCAACTAGAGGCTTACTAGGGACATATTATGGTCTATGTATTCACACGTGTATTACGATTTCCGGATAATACAGTTATAGCATGAATAAAGACAATTATCATGAAGAAAGAAATATAATAATACTTTTATTATTGCCTCTAGGGCATATTTCCAACAGTTGATACCACTGTTGGGGAACGTTGCAGAAAATTAAAATATTTCCTACGGTTTCACCAAGATCCATCTATGAGTTCATCTAAGCAACGAGTCAAGGGAGTGAGTTTGCATCTACATACCACTTGTAGATCGTGTGCGGAAGCGTTCAAGGGAAGGGTGATGATGGAGTCGTACTCGCCGTGATTCAGATCACCGATGACCAAGTGCTGAACGGACGGCACCTCCGCGTTCAACACACGTATGGGACGGACGACGTCTCCTCCGTCTTGATCCAGCAAGGAGGAAGGAGAGGTTGAGGAAGATTGCTCCAACGGCAGCACGATGGCGTGGTGGTGTTGGTGTAGCAGTACTCCGACAGGGCTTCGCCAAGCACGTAACGGAGGAGGAGAGGTGTTGGGGAGGGGAGGGGCTGCGCCTTGGGTTATGTACAGCAGCCCTCCCCTCACCCCTCTATTTATAGGGGAAGGGGCAAGGGGGGCTGACCCCTCTAGATGGGATCTAGAGGTGGGGCGGCGGCCAGGGAGGGGGGACTTGCCCCCCAAGCAAGGGGGGCGCCCCCTCTAGGGTTTCCCCCCCAACCCTAGGCGCATGGGCCCAAGGTGGGGGGCGCACCCAGCCCTCCAGGGGCTGGTTCCCTGCCTCATGCGCCCATGTGGCCCTCCTAGAGGGTGGCCCTCCCGGTGGACCCGGAACCTCTCCGGTGGCCCCGGTACAATACCGATATGCCCCCGAAACTTTCCGGTGTCCGCATGACAACTTCCCATATATAAATCTTCACCTACGGACCATTCCAGAACTCCTCGTGACGTCCGGGATCTCATCCGGGACTCCGAACAACATTCGGCAATCACATACAAGTCTTCCTAACAATGTGTAGACCCTACGGGTTCGGGAGACATGTAGACATGACCGAGACGACTCTCGGGCAATAACCAACAGCGGGATCTGGATACCCATGTTGGCTCCCACATGCTCCTCGATGATTTCATCGGATGAACCATGATGTCGAGGATTAAACAACCCCGTATACAATTCCCTTTGTCAATCGGTACGTTACTTGCCCGAGACTCGATCGTCGGTATCCCAATAACTTGTTCAGTCTCGTTACGCAAGTCACTTTACTCGCATCAGAATGCATGATCCCGTGACCAACCACTTGTTCACTTTGAGCTCATTATGATGATGCATTACCGAGTGGGCCCAGAGATACCTCTCCGTCATACCGAGTGACAAATCCTAGTCTCGATCCGTGTCAACTCAATGACACTTTCGAGATACCAGTAGTGCACCTTTATAGTCACCCACTTACGCCAGTGACATTTGATACACCCAAAGCACTCCTACGGTATCCGGGAGTTACACGATCTCATGGTCTAAGGAAAAGACACTTGACATTGGAAAAGCTCTAGCAAAACGAACTACACGATCTTGTGCTATGCTTACGATTGGATCTCGTCCATCACATCATTCTCCTAATGATGTGATCCCGTTATCAAGGACATCCAATGTCCATAGCATGGAAACCATGACTATCTGTTGATCAACGAGCTAGTCAACTAGAGGCTTACTAGGGACATATTATGGTCTATGTATTCACACGTGTATTACGATTTCCGGATAATACAGTTATAGCATGAATAAAGACAATTATCATGAACAAAGAAATATAATAATACTTTTATTATTGCCTCTAGGGCATATTTCCAACAGTCTCCCACTTGCACTAGAGTCAATAATCTAGTTACATTGTGATGAATCGCACACCCATAGAGTTCTGGTGTTGATCATGTTTTGCTCGCGAGAGAGGTTTAGTCAACGGATCTGCGACATTCAGATCCGTATGTACTTTGCAAATTTCTATGTCTCCATCTTGAACATTTTCACGGATGGAGTTGAAGCGACGCTTGATGTGCTCGGTCTTCTTGTGAAACCTGGCTCCTTGGCAAGGGCAATAGCTCCAAGGTTGTCACGAGAAGAGTTTGATCGGCCCCGACGCATTGGGTATGACTCCTAGGTCGGTGATGAACTCCTTCACCCAAATTGCTTCATGCGCTGCCTCCGAGGCTGCCATGTACTCCGCTTCACATGTAGATCCCGCCATGACGCTCGCTTGCACTGCACCACTTCTTCGCTCCACCATTCAACATATACACGATCCGGTTTGTGACTTAGAGTCATCCAGATCTCAGTCGAAGCTAGCGTCGATGTAACCCTTCTGACGAGCTCTTCGTCACCTCCATAAACGAGAAACATGTCCTTTGTCCTTTTCGTACTTCAGATATTCTTGACCGTTGTCCAGTGTTCCTTGCGGGATTACTTTGGTACCTTCCTACCAAACTTACGGCAAGGTTTACATCAGGTCCGTACATAGCATGGCATACATAATAGGTCCTATGGCTGAAGCATAGGGATGACACTCATCTCTTCTTTATCTTTTGCAGGGTCGGGATTGAGCCGAGCTCAATCTCACACCTTGCAACACAGTAAGAACCCTTCTTGGACTGATCCATTTTGAACTTCTTCAAAATCTTATCAAGGTATGTGCTTTGTGAAAGACCTATGAGGCGTCTCGATCTATCTCTATAGATCTTGATGCCTAATATATAAGCAGCTTCTCCAAGGTCCTTCATTGAAAAACACTTATTCAAGTAGGCCTTAATGCTGTCCAAAAGTTCTATATCATTTTCCATCAGGAGTATGTCATCTACATATAATATGAGAAATGCTACAGAGCTCCCACTCACTTTCTTGTAAACGCAGGCTTCTCCATAAGTCTGCATAAACCCAAACGCTTTGATCATCTCATCAAAGCAAATGTTCCAACTCCGAGATGCTTGCACCAGCCCATAAATGGATCGCTGGAGCTTGCAAACTTTGTTAGCGTTCTTAGGATCGACAAAACCTTCCGGCTGCATCATATACATCTCTTCCTTAAGATGTCCGTTAAGGAATGCCGTTTTGACGTCCATCTGCCATATCTCATAATCATAGTATGCGGCAATTGCTAACATGATTCGGACGGACTTCAGCTTCGCTACGGGAGAGAATGTCTCGTCATAGTCACTCCCTTGAACTTGTCAATAACCCTTAGCGACAAGTCGAGCTTTATAGATGGTAACATTTCCATCCGCGTCCGTCTTCTTCTTAAAGATCCATTTGTTTTCTATCGCTCGCCGATCATCGGGCAAGTCTGTCAAAGTCCATACTTTGTTTTCATACATGGATTCTATCTCGGATTTCATGGCTTCAAGCCATTTGTTGGAATCTGGGCCGCCATCGCTTCTTCATAGTTCAAGGTTCACCGTTGTCTAACAACATGATTTCCGTGACAGGGTTGCCGCACCACTCAGTGCGGAACGTGTCCTTGTGGACCTCTGGTTCGGTAGCAACTTGATCCGAAGTACCTTGATCATCATCATTATTTTCCTCTTCAGTTGGTGTAGGCATCACAGGAACATTTTCCTGAGCTGCACTACTTGCCCGTTCAAGAGGTAGTACTTCATCGAGTTCTACTTTCCTCCCACTTACTTCTTTCGAGAGAAACTCTTTTTCTAGAAAGCATCCATTCTAGGCGACAAAGATCTTGCCCTCGGATCTTAAGTAGAAGGTATACCCAACGGTTTCCTTAGGGTATCCTATGAAGACGCATTTTTCCGACTTGGGTTCGAGCTTTTCATGTTGAAGTTTCTTGACATAAGCATCGCATCCCCAAACTTTTAGAAACGACAGCTTAGGTTTCTTCCCAAACCATAATTCATACGGTGTCGTCTCAACGGATTTAGACGGTGCCCTATTTAAAGTGAATGTAGCTGTCTCTAAAGCGTATCCCCAAAATGATAGCGGTAAATCGGTAAGAGACATCATAGACCGCACCATATCCAATAGAGTGCGATTACGACATTCGGACACACCGTTACGCTGAGGTGTTCCAGGCGGCGTGAGTTGTGAAACGATTCCACATTTCCTTAAGTGTGTACCAAATTCGTGACTTAAGTATTCTCCTCCACGATCTGATCGTAGGAACTTTATCTTTCGGTCACGTTGATTCTCTACCTCATTCTGAAATTCCTTGAACTTTTCAAAGGTTTCAGACTTGTGTTTCATTAAGTAGACATATCCATATCTACTCAAGTCATCAGTGAGAGTGAGAACATGACGATATCCTCCGCGAGCCTCAACGCTCATTGGACCGCACACATCGGTATGTATGATTTCCAACAAGTTGGTTGCTCGCTCCATTGTTCCAGAGAACGGAGTCTTGGTCATTTTGCCCATGAGGCATGGTTCGCATGTGTCAAATGATTCATAATCTAGAGACTCTAGAAGTCCATCAGCATGGAGCTTCTTCATGCGCTTGACACCAATGTGACCAAGGCGGCAGTGCCACAAGTATGTGGGACTATCGTTATCAACTTTACATCTTTTGGCATTCACACTATGAATATGTGTAATATTACGCCGAGATTCATTAAGAATAAACCATTGACCATCGGGCATGACCATAAAACATATCTCTCATATAAATAGAACAACCATTATTCTCGGATTTAAATGAGTAGCCATCTCAGATTAAACGAGATCCGGATACAATGTTTATGCTCAAACTTGGCACCAAATAACAATTATTAAGGTTTATAACTAATCCCGTAGGTAAATGTAGAGGTAGCGTGCGACGGCGATCACATCGACCTCGGAACCATTCCCGACGCGATCGTCACCTCGCCCTTCGCCAGCCTCCGCTTATTCCGCAGCTCTGCCGTGAGTTACAAATATGAGCAATGGCACCGTATCAAATACCGGGAGTTACTACGAGTCTTCGGCGAGGTACACATCAATTACATGTATATCAAATATACCTTTGGTGTTGCGGCCTTCTTATCCGCTAAGTATTTGGGGCAGTTCCGCTTCGATGACCCTTCCTTGCAATAAAAGCACTCGATCTCGTGCTTGAGTCCATTCTTTGACTTCTTCCCAGAATCGGCTTATCGGGCGCAACAACATCCTTGCCGTCCTTCTTGAAGTTCTTCTTGCCCTTGCCCTTCTTGAACTTAGTGGTCTTATTGACCATCAACACTTGATGTTCCTTCTTGATTTCAACCTCTGCTGACTTCAGCATTGAAAATACTTCAGGAATGGTCTTCACCATCCCCTGCATATTGTAGTTCATCACAAAGCTCTTGTAGCTTGGTGGGAGCGATTGAAGGATTCTGTCAATGACCGCCTCATCTGGGAGGTTAATGTTCAGCTGGATCATACGGTTGTGCAGCCCAGACATTTTGAGTATGTGCTCACTGACAGAACTGTTTTCCTCCATCTTACAACTATAGAACTTGTCGGAGACATCATATCTCTCGACCCAGGCATGAGCTTGGAAAACTAGTTTCAGCTCCTCGAACATCTCATATGCTCCGTGTTGCTCAAAACGCTTTTGGAGCCCCGGTTCTAAGCTGTAAAGCATGCCGCACTGAACGAGGGAGTAATCATCAGCGCGAGACTGCCAAGCATTCATAACGCCTTGGTTCTCGACGGAGCGCCACCTAGCGGTCCTTCTAGGACATATTGTTTCTGGCAGCTATGAGGATGATCCTCGTGTTCCGGACCCGATCCGTATAGTTGCTGCCACCATCTTTCAGCTTGGTTTTCTCTAGGAACGCGTTGAAGTTCATGTTGACATGAGCGTTGGCCATTTGATCTACAAGACATATTTGCAAAGGTTTTAGACTAAGTTCATGATAATTAAGTTCATCTAATCAAATTATTATAATGAACTCCCACTCAGATTAGACATCCCACTAGTCATCTAAGTGTTACACGATCCGAGTCGACTCGGCCGTGTCTGATCATCACGTGAGACGGACTAGTCATTGTCGGTGAACATCTTCATGTTGATTGTATCTTCCATACGACTCGTGTTCGACCTTTCGGTCTCCGTGTTCCGAGGCCATGTCTGTACATGCTAGGCTCGTCAAGTTAACCCTAAGTGTTTTTGCATGTGTAAAACTGTCTTACACCCGTTGTATTTGAACGTAAGGATCTATCACACCCGATCATCACGTGGTGCTTCGAAACGACGAACTTTAGCAACGGTGCACAGTTAGGGGAGAACACTTCTTGAAATTGTTATAAGGGATCACCTTATTTACTACCGTCGTTCTAAGTATATGCATAAACATAATAAACATCACATGCAATTATATAGTAGTGACATGATATGGCCAATATCATATAGCTCCATTGATCTCCATCTTCGGGGCTCCATGATCATCTTGTCACCGGCATGACACCATGATCTCCATCATCATGATCTCCATCATCGTGTCTTCATGAAGTTGTCACGCCAACGACTACTTCTACTTCTATGGCTAACGCGTTTAGCAATAAAGTAAAGTAATTTACATGGCGTTCTTCAATGACACACAGGTCATACAAAAAAATAAAGACAACTCCTATGGCTCCTACCAGTTGTCATACTCATCGACATGCAAGTCGTGATTCCTATTACAAGAACATGATCTCATACATCACAATATATCATTCATCATTCATCACAACTTCTGGCCATATCACATCACATGACAATTGCTGCAAAAACAAGTTAGACGTCCTCTAATTGTTGTTGCATCTTTTACGTGGCTGCAATTGGGTTCTAGCAAGAATGTTTTCTTACCTACGAATAACCACAATGTGATTTTGTCAACTTCTATTTACCCTTCATAAGGACCCTTTTCATCGAATACGCTCCATTTAAAGTGGGAGAGACAGACACCCGCCAGCCACCTTATGCAACTAGTGCATGTCTGTCGGTGGAACCGGTCTCACGTAAGCGTACGTGTAAGGTTGGTCCGGGCCGCTTCATCCCACAATACCTCTGAAGCAAGAAAAGACTAGTAGGGGCAAGCAAGTTGACAAGATCCACGCCCCCAACAAAATTGTGTTCTACTCATGCAATAGAGAACTACGCATAGACCTAGCTCATGATGCCACTGTTGGGGAACGTTGCAAAAAAATAAAAAATTTCCTATGGTTTCACCAAGATCCATCTATGAGTTCATCTAAGCAACGAGTCAAGGGAGTGTGTTTGCATCTACATACCACTTGTAGATCGCGTGCGGAAGCGTTCAAGGGAAGGGTGATGATGGAGTCGTACTCGCCGTGATTCAGATCACCGATGACCAAGTGCTGAACGGACAGCACCTCCGCGTTCAACACACGTACGGGACGGACAACGTCTCCACTGTATTGATCCAGCAAGGAGGAAGGAGAGGTTGAGGAAGATTGCTCCAACGGTAGCACGACGGTGTGGTGGTGTTGGTGCAGCAGTACTCCGACAGGGCTTCGCCAAGCACGTAAGGGAGGAGGAGATGTGTTGGGGAGGGGAGGGGCTGCGCCTTGGGTTGTGTACAGTAGCCCTCCCCTCACCCCTCTATTTATAGGGGAAGGGGCAAGGGGGGCGACCCCTCTAGATGGGATCTAGAGGGGGGCGGCGGCCTGGGAGGGGGGACTTGCCCCCAAGCAAGGGGCGCCTCTAGGGTTTCCAACCCTAGGCGCATGGGCCCAAGGTGGGGCGCACCTAGCCCTCCAGGCTGGTTCCTGCCCTTGCGGCCCATGTGGCCCTCCGAGAGGGGTGGCCCCTCCCGGTGGACCCTCGTAACCTCTCCGGTGGCCCCAGACAATACCGATATGCCCCCGAAACTTTCCGGTGTCCGCATGACAACTTCCCATATATAAATCTTCACCTCCGGACCATTCCGGAACTCCTCGTGACGTCCGGGATCTCATCTGGGACTCAGAACAACATTCGGCAATCACATACAAGTCTTCCTAATAACCCTAGCGTCACTGAACCTTAAGTGTGTAGACCCTACGGGTTCGGGAGACATGTAGACATGACCGAGACGACTCTCGGGAAATAACCAACAGCGGGATCTGGATACCCATGTTGGCTCCCACATGCTCCTCGATGATTTCATCGGATGAACCACGATGTCGAGGATTAAACAACCCCGTATACAATTCCCTCTGTCAATCGGTACGTTACTTGCCCGAGACTCGATCGTCGGTATCCCAATACCTTGTTCAGTCTCGTTACCGGCAAGTCACTTTACTCGTACCGTAATGCATGATCCCGTGACCAACCACTTGTTCACTTTGAGCTCATTATGATGATGCATTACCGAGTGGGCCTAGAGAACCTCTCCGTCATACGGAGTGACAAATCCCAGTCTCGATCCGTGTCAACCCAACAGACACTTTCGGAGATACCGTAGTGCACCTTTATAGTCACCCGCCACGTTGTGGCTTTGATACACCCAAAGCACTCCTACGGTATCCGGGAGTTACACGATCTCATGGTCTAAGGAAAAGATACTTGACATTGGAAAAGCTCTAGCAAAACGAACTACACGATCTTGTGCTATGCTTACGATTGGGTCTCGTCCATCACATCATTCTCCTAATGATGTGATCCCGTTATCAAGGACATCCAATGTCCATAACCAGGAAACCATGACTATCTGTTTATCAACGAGCTAGTCAACTAGAGGCTTACTAGGGACATATTATGGTCTATGTATTCACACGTGTATTACGATTTCCGGATAATACAGTTATAGCATGAATAAAGACAATTATCATGAACAAAGAAATATAATAATACTTTTATTATTGCCTCTAGGGCATATTTCCAACAGTCTCCCACTTGCACTAGAGTCAATAATCTAGTTACATTGTGATGAATCGCACACCCATAGAGTTCTGGTGTTGATCATGTTTTGCTCGCGAGAGAGGTTTAGTCAACGGATCTGCGACATTCAGATCTGTATGTACTTTGCAAATTTCTATGTCTCCATCTTGAACATTTTCACGGATGGAGTTGAAGCGACGCTTGATGTGCCTGGTCTTCTTGTGAAACCTGGACTCCTTGGCAAGGGCAATAGCTCCAGTGTTGTCACAGAAGAGTTTGATCGGCCCCGACGCATTGGGTATGACTCCTAGGTCGGTGATGAACTCCTTCACCCAAATTGCTTCATGCGCTGCCTTCGAGGCTGCCATGTACTCCGCTTCACATGTAGATCCCGCCACGACGCTCTGCTTGCAGCTGCACCAGCTTACTGCTCCACCATTAAACATATATACGTATCCGGTTTGTGACTTAGAGTCATCCAGATCTGTGTCGAAGCTAGCGTCAACGTAACCCTTTACGACGAGCTCTTCATCACCTCCATAAACGAGAGACATGTCCTTTGTCCTTTTCAGGTACTTCAGGATATTCTTGACCGCTGTCCAGTGTTCCTTGCCGGGATTACTTTGGTACCTTCCTACCAAACTTACGGCAAGGTTTACATCAGGTCTGGTACACAGCATGGCATACATAATAGATCCTATGGCTGAAGCATAGGGGATGACACTCATCTCTTCTTTATCTTTTGCTGTGGTCGGGGATTGAGCCGAGCTCAATCTCACACCTTGCAACACAGGTACGAACCCCTTCTTGGACTGATCCATTTTGAACTTCTTCAAAATCTTATCAAGGTATGTGCTTTGTGAAAGACCTACGAGGTGTCTCGATCTATCTCTATAGATCTTTATGCCTAATATATAAGCAGCTTCTCCAAGGTCCTTCATTGAAAACACTTACTCAAGTAGGCCTTAATGCTGTCCAAAAGTTCTATATAATTTCCCATCAAGAGTATGTCATCTACATATAATATGAGAAATGCTACAGAGCTCCCACTCACTTTCTTGTAAACGCGGGCTTCTCCATAAGTCTGCATAAACCCAAATGCTTTGATCATCTCATCAAAGCGAATGTTCCAACGCCGAGATGCTTGCACCAGTCCATAAATGGATCGCTGGAGCTTGCAAACTTTGTTAGTGTTCTTAGGATCGACAAAACCTTCCGGCTGCATCATATACAACTCTTCCTTAAAATGTCCGTTAGGAATGCCGTTTTGACGTCCATCTGCCATATCTCATAATCATAGTATGCGACAATTGCTAACATGATTCGGACGGACTTTAGCTTCGCTACGGGAGAGAATGTCTTGTCGTAGTCAATCCCTTGAACTTGTTGATAACCCTTAGCGACAAGTCGAGCTTTATAGATGGTAACATTTCCATCCGCGTCCGTCTTCTTCTTAAAGATCCATTTGTTTTCTATCACTCGCCGATCATCGGGCAAGTCTGTCAAAGTCCATACTTTGTTTTCATACATGGATTATATCTCGGATTTCATGGCTTCAAGCCATTTGTTGGAATCTGGGCCCGCCATCGCTTCTTCATAGTTCGAAGGTTCACCGTTGTCTAACAACATGATTTCCAGGACAGGGTTGCTGAGGGAGTCCTGGACTAGGGGGTGTCCGGACAGCCGGACTATCAATATCCGCCGAACTCCCAGACTACAAAGATAGAAGATTGAAGACTCCGGCTCGTGTCCGGAAGGTACTTTCCTTGGCGTGGAAGGCATGCTTGGCAATATGGATATGTAGATCTCCTACCATTGTAACCGACTCTGTGTAACCCTAGCCGCTCCGATGTCTATATAAACCGGAGGGCTTTAGTCCGTAGGACACAACATTACATCTCAACAATCATACCATAGGCTAGCTTCTAGGGTTTAGCCTCCTTGATCTCGTGGTATATCTACTCTTGTACTACCCATATCATCAATATTAATCAAGCAGGACGTAGGGTTTTACCTCCATCGAGAGGGCCCAACTCTGGTAAAACATTGTGTCCTCGTCTCTTGTTACCATCCGCCTAGACGCACAGTTCGGGACCCCCTACCCGAGATCCACCGGTTTTGACACCGACATTGGTGCTTTCATCGAGAGTTCCTCTGTGTCGTCACCGATAGGCTCGATGGCATCTTCAACCATCAACGCTGTCCAGGTGAGACTTTTCTCCCGGACAGATCTTCGATTCGGCGGCTTTGCATGCGGGCAATTCTCTTGGCCATCCGAGCAGATCGAAAGCTACGCCCTTGGCCGTCAGGTCAGATTTGGAAGCTTGGACTTCACGGCCGATGACCGCGGAGATTTGATCTTTGACGGACTCGAGCCACAGCCAAGCGCACCGCACTGTGACGATGGGCATGATCTAGCTCGCCGCGGACAAGTGCTTTGAGGCTGCACTCGAACCCGCTCGGCTACTAGCGGGCCGATTGCCATGACGGGGCGGTGGATAGACGCCGCCTGGGGCTTCAACATCTACGGCGATGGAGCGAATACCGATCTCGTCCCTGCGAAACTTCGTGATCCCGAGACGCGGACTCCTCGCCGGACTCCGAGCCTCCGTGCCCTGCCAATTAAACGGATTGGGCGCGGTTATGGAATTCACCGCGCGGACATCTTTCAAAGACTTCGCCTTTTGGCGATATCCTGAATTCTCTCAAGCATCTCTCGCTATCGAGAATCTCTGGCGAAGTATGGCCAGGCGGTTGGAGTTCGGACGACGAAGAAATTCAGAGCCCACCCACCTCCCACTTTGTAGCCACCGCCGAGGATCTAATAGACATGCTAGACTACGACTCGATGACATCGACGCTATGGACGATGATGCCGAGACGATCAGACCCAATACCACGTGGCACTGGAAGGCCACCTCGTCATATGACGTCTACATGGTGGATACCCCAAAAGAAGGGATGGCAAAAAGCAGCGGGGAAGATTCTCTAAAGAAGCAGCCAAACGCCGGCGTCGGGCGCCGCTCTAAATCCCGCCACAACAAGAATGGAGATTCCGCACGGAGATAATAACACTCGGAGAGTGCGAAGACGATCCCTCCTCGCAAGACTCAAGACAGAGGACGGCCTTGAAGCAAGCCCATGACAGTATGGCAAACGAAGGGGTTGAGGATGATAACTATATGCCTCCCTCCGAAGACGAAGCGAGCCTCAACGATGATGAATTCGTCATACCCGAGGATCCCGTCGAACAAGGGCGCTTCAGGCGCAGGCTCATAGCCACGACAAATAGCCTAAAGAAAAAGCAGCAACAGCTTCAAGCTGATCAAGATCTGCTAGCCGATCGATGGACCGAGGTCCTCGCGGCCGAAGAATATAAACTCGAACTCCCCTCCAAAAGTTACCCAAGACGCAAGCTGCTCCCCCGATTAGAGGAGGAAGCATACATACCTTTATCACCAGCGCACGACATGGCTGACCGACCACCCCGTGGTCGCGACAGAGAGGCATTCAGACCCCCAGCCAAGACCGTACCCCGACATCGATCCAAGAGTACGAAGCCAAAAGGGAATGCGTCGGACTTGCGAGACATCTTGGAGGACAAAGCAAGACAATCCAGATCCATCAATGGATCACGTGGGCGCCCTACGACCCACGACGAATACCGTCGCGCCGGACATAACGCCGCCGGGCGAACATAGCGACGGCGCTCCCTCGAGCTGCGCCGCGATATTGCTCAATCTGAGGCACCGCACACCCGTTATGCTTCATTGATGAAGTAATGGATCATCGATCCCGAAGGGTTCAAACCCGTGAATATCGAATCTTACGATGGCACAACAGACCCCGCGGTGTGGATCGAAGATTATCTTCTCCACATCCATATGGCCCGCAGCGACGATCTCCACGCCATCAAATATCTCCCACTCAAGCTTAAAGGACCAGCTCGGCATTGGCTTAACAGCCTGCCCGCAGAGTCAATTGGGTGTTGGGAAGGCCTGGAGGCCGCGTTCCTTGATAACTTTCAAGGTACATACGTGCGACCACCAAACGCCGATGACCTAAGCCACATTATTCAGCAGCCAGACGAATCGGCCAGACAATTCTGGACACGGTTCTTGACGAAGAAAAATCAAATCGTCGACTGTCCGGATCCGGAGGCCCTTGCAGCCTTCAAACATAACATCCGGGACGAATGGCTAGCCCGACACCTGGGGCAGGAGAAGCCGAAATCCATGGCAGCCCTCACATCGTTAATGACTCGCTTTTGCGCGGGAGAGGATAGCTGGCTAGCCCGCAGCAACAATCTCCGCAAAAATTCTGGCAGTCCGGACACTAAGGACAATCACGGCAGGTCACGTCGAATCAAAAACAAACGTCGTATTAACGGCGATGACAAAGAGGATACGGCAGTCAATGCCGGATTCCGAGGCTCCAAACCCGGTCAACGGAAGAAGCCATTTTAAAGAACAACTCCGGCCCGTCCAATCTGGACGAATACTCGACCGCTCATGCGGATACATGGCACCCAAAAGCCAGCTAATCACACCAATAGAGATTGTTGGGTGTTCAAGCGGTAGCAAGTTAATTGCTGAACACAATGATAAGGGGCTAAATAGCGACGACGAGGAAGAGACCCGCCACCGAACAACAGAGGATGAAGGGTTTCCCCCACAAGTGCGGACGGTGAATATGATTTACGCGACCCATATACCCAAGAGGGAGAGGAAGCGGCACTCACGGACGCCGTGCAATGGAGCCATCGCCCAAGTTCAATCCATGGTCCTCCGTCCGATCACTTTTGATCGACGAGACCATCCGACCAGCATACGCCATGGCGGATTCGCGCGTTGGTCCTAGACCCAATCGTCGATGGATTTCACCTCACAAGAGTCCCGATGGACAGCGGCAAGCCTTTGAACCTGCTTTACCGGACAAAGTCGCAAAATGGGCATAGACCCATCCAGATCAAACCTACTAAGACAACCTTTAAAGGTGTCATCCCAGAGTGGAAGCCAACTATGCAGCTCACACACTAGAAGTGGTCATCGGATCCCGGATAATTTCGCTTAAGAGTTAATCTTCGATATAGTCCTGCTCAGAAGGCGGCTATCATGCCCTACTCGGACGAACCGCGCTTTCAAAGTTCAACGCGGTGCCGCATTATGCATACCTAGAGCTCAAGATGCCAGCCATCGCGAGTCATTACGGTCAATGGGAATACGGGCGCTCCCTCGAACGGAGGAACATACTGGCGCTCTCGCGGCGAAAGTACTGAGCAGCCTTCACGGCAATTCTCTAGTCCGCAATTAAAAGCGGATGCATCAAAGCGCGCCGAGCAACACTAACCAAGACCACTGGCGCGATCGAGCATCGCAGAGTAATGCGGCCCCCACCTCGCCTCGCAAGATGATGACAAGAATAACACTCGCGTACATCATTACGCTTTGGAGATACCATCGGCGCAGGGGAGGGGCTTAACCACAAGGATCAAAGAGTGCGGCTCGACCACACCAGGGGCTAATGCTAGCGCCCCCCCTTGGTTTTATTCTTATCTTTTCTTCTTTTTTATATATACAGGACTCCACTAAACAGAAGCCCTGTCCGACGGCGAACTTGCCGAACTCACGAGGCAATAGTCGGGGATCAAAGAAGGCTGCATTTAACACTCGTGTGGTCTCCATTACGAGCACTAAATTCGATTAAATACACCAAGTCTGCAGCTTATCCTCGGGGACATGTCAAATTAGTCCAAATCCCTTGCTTACCGCACTATTTGTATCACCGCTTTATTAGCGCACCTTCTTTCATAAATAACGCAACACTTCCTTTTGCAAGTTCATTACCTTTTCATTGCAATTATGTTATCTTTTATAAATGTTCATTATATGACATCTTGCACCAGATACTTTGGTACGGCCGAATACACCAGGGGCTTCTGTTCCCCAGATTATGGTGTGATTAAGTCCGAACACTTTCATAAGTGCGGCACCCCAACTTATAGCATTATATGAATCAGCTCCAAATCATGTCTTGGGTCAATAGTTGGGTTTGCCCGGCTCCCATGTTTTGGTACCTTACGCCCGCTCGTCGGCTAAGGTAGCACTGGAGAACCATCGCGATTGCGCCCGATTGAGCCGGGTTAACGCCTCGATGGAAAAGCTAAACCGACCGGCATGATAAGGCGAGAGACTGGTCGCTGTTCGAGAGGTCTTTTGGGTCCCTAAAGACTCATGCCGCTTGAGCGAAGTTCCGATGATGTCCAATGAAGGCGTGATAGCGCCCGGATTCGATCTTCCGAATACCGGGGCTTCACCAAATTTAAAATTATAGAATTCTATGGCTAAGTGAGAGTGTTCAAGCATTATAAGTCCGGTCGCCTTTGTTCGTCGTGTTGAGCGCCTCCTAGATGGACCCAAAGATGGGAACAAGAGTGCTCAAGTTTATCACCAACACCCCAAAGACTCGTGGCTTGGGGGTGAAGCCAACGACTTGCCATCTCTCGATTTAACAAACGGCCGCATGAAGGTAATATTTTAAATTCAACAAAGCGTTTCTCATGGCGCATATAAACGAAGTTTTCAGCGCATGTGATAAACACACAAATGAAGTTCACTCAAGGATTACATTAAGGGGCACTCATCCGCAATATCGCGGGCTCCTTCAGACAACTTTATAATATCGCTCCGGCGCGGTGCTCCTTGCCCGGCGGCGGCGGATCCGTGAGAAGCTCCGCATCCAGCTTGCCCATTGCACCTTTATGCGGGCAAGGGCCCGACGAGCGCCTTCAATGCAAAGCGAGCGCTGGATCACATCCAGCCTGGGCATGCATCCACTAGCCGCCGCACTAGGCCAAAGTAGCTGCCGGGCATGGCCTGCCTGAGCCATAGCCGGACTGTGAGGCCCTTCATGGCTTCCTCGGCTACCTTGTGGAGTTCGACCAGCGCTTCACCTGGTCGCTTAGGGGCACGGATGGCTGGCCTCTGCGTCGAGACCGAAGACCTTCTCCGTTGAGCTCCCTCCCGCCACGATAGAATGCAGCGGCATCGGGCGACTACTGGCAGATCCGCAAATGCCCTGAGAGCTCCGAATTGGGTAAGTATCCGTAATTTACATTAACATGCTTGCTCTGCATGAAAAACGCCTTACCCGCCGCTATCTTCTTCATGTCCTCTACTTCCATATGGGCCTTCTGGGCCTCGGCCTTGGCGGACTCGGCCCTATCGAGAGCCGAGGCAAGCTCGGACTCGAGTCTTGAGTCACGCCCAAACTCTCATGTTTTTCCATGAGAGCACGGAGCTCTTGCCGAACTTCCGCCACCAAGCCGCTTGCTTTTCTCGCTCACCCATTCTCGTGGCGCATGCGTTTGGCCACGGACACGGCATCCTTCGGGCTGCCACCTCGTTAGTGGCCCCCATTACATATATTATCCTTGTTAATCTTGTTTGCAACCAAAACCCTTTTCTGTAAGGTACTTATTTAAAGTGGTGTTATTCACCTTCTTTTTCCTTGAGCTGCCTCTTGGCATGGCCGAGCTCTTGCTCCGACCGCTCAAGATCTTTCTTCAGCGCCTCTACCTCCGCCGTTAAGGCAGCAGAGGTCAACAAAAGAGCCTGCAAACCCATATCGACATATTTTTAACAACCTGCGTATATCTTGTTAGATCCTTAGTCCGCTTTTCTTTCCAACACCGACTAAGCATCGAAACTACTATCTATGCGGTATTATATTACTTAATTTTAACCTTCTTACCTCAAAGCCTGTTAGAAGGCTGTTGCGAGCTTCGGTCAGCCCGCCTTGGCAAGCTGGACCTTCTCAATCACCGCACTCATGAGAGTGCGGTGTTCTTCGATGGAGGCGCTTTGAGCGCCTCCGGCAATTATCCGTGCCTCCGGTTGGAAGGAGGCCGCCGGCGTCATGATCCTGCCCTCTTCGAGGGCTGCTTGCCGGACTCTGGAACCGCCACGGTTCCGGAGTAGAGTCCGGCACAAAGTCCGGGCTGCTGACGGCGCCTCGGAGCCTCCTCTGGCGTGTCCCCACAGGATTCCGCCTCGTCGTCCTCGGCGCGTGGGGTAGAGGCGTCGGGATGGAATTTACATCCGACGGCGCCAACGACCCGCCATCGAAGTCGGGAAGGTCGTCAACGGCGGACTAAAGGAACAATGCGGCATTAGAAGGACACTACGTGACATACAATATACGACATATGAATGATCCGGATACTTACGATCCTGCCGGACGCCGGGCCCTTGGAGGCCACTCGTCCTCGCCAACGTTGATGTTGGCAAAACTGTCCGGGGGGATAGTTCTCCCCCTCTTGGACCCTTCGGCCGCCCCAGTTGGGGAGGCCTTCCTCTTCCTCTCTCCCTCCTCCGGGAGAGAGCACTCCTCCTCCTCCTCCTCGTCTTCGGGGGAGGAGTCCTCGTCGTCGTCGTCAGACGTCTAATTGCGGGAACTCTTGCGAGTCCCCGCGGCCACCTTCTTGGCCTTCTTCTCCGGCACCACATACGGTGCCGGAACCAGCAGCCTTGCTAAGCGGGCATCCACTGGTTCTTCTGGCATGGGAGCCGGGCTGATAAGTAGCTGGGCCTTTTCCATCCAGTCCTGTCAAAGGAAGAGGTAGATTAAAAACCTCGCTAGAGTCAATCTAGCTACTATAAGTGTCCTGTAATGGGGTCGAATCACTTACCTCGTCGGTCGGAGACTACGAGCTGAATCTGCGGTCTTCGGTCACGGATGCGGGGGCTTCGGCGCCCTTGAACAGCACCCTCCAAGCGCCTTCAGACGCAGTCAAGAGCGCTTAACATCTGGTGCTGTTCGGATTAAACTCCCACAGATTAAATGCCCGTTCTGGCATGGGAGAATCCGCCGGAGGAGCATGACCTGACCACGCCGACGAGCCGAGCCTATTGCTCACCAGCTTCTTGATGCAGCTCAAGTCCGTCACCTCCACCGGATCACCCACTGCAAGCCCTTCTCTTTCCAGGAGGTGAGCTGCGTAGGGATTCCAGATCTAAATTCGGGGGCCGCCGCCCATGTGGGCTTGCGCGGCTCGGTGATATAGAACCACCCCGATTGCCACCCCTTGACGGAGTCCACGAAGGTCCCTTCTAGCCAAGGAACGTTGGGCAACTTGCCCAACATGGCGCCTCCGCATTCCGCTTGCGTCCCCTTTACAACCTTCGGCTTGACGTTGAAGGTCTTGAGCCACAGGCCGAAGTGGGGCGGATGCGAGAAAGGCCTCGCACACCACGATAAAACGCCGAGATGTTGAGGACGGTTCGGCGCCAGATCGTGGAAATCCAGGCCGTAGTAAAACATGAGCCCCCGGATGAATGGATGGAGCGGAAAACCCAGTCCGCGGAGGAAGTGGGGAAGGAAAACAACCCTCTCATGAGGCCCTGGGGTAGGAATGGGCTGCCCCGCGTCGGGCAGCCGATGCGCGATGTCGCCGGAAAGGTATCCGGCGTCGTGCAGCTTGGTGATGTCCTCCTCCTTGGCGGTGGAGGCCATCCATTTGCCTCCCCCTCCGGACATGTTCGGAGAAGGGTCGAGGCGGGATGCGCGAGCTTAGGCGTTGGAGCTTGAGTTCGCGGGGGTGAATGAGCGAAGGAGGAAGAAGGCGTAGGTGAGAAGGTAAATCCTTATCCCTTATATATAGGCGGACGAACATATGCGTCCTTCACCGGCCTGGTAAAACTCGCTTATCTCCCAAGCGCCACCATCAATAGGTGCGGTTGGGTTACCCACGCACGTATTGATGAGAGTCCCGGAATAAGGGGAACACGATCTCTGCCTCGACAGGACGTGCCAAGGAAACCGCTTCGCTAAACGTGCTGAGGCTGAATAATAAAAACGATCCAAACAAGGGCTTGGCTGCGGTGTGATGTCACGCCGCATAATACGTCAGCAGATTGAGTTAAGTGTATATTTTATTCTCTCTACGTTGGAATGTGGAATTTCTTTTGCAGAGCCGGACACTATCCTGGTGTTCATTATCTTCTCCGAAATATTCAAGGAGGGGAACCCGCCTTGCAATGCCGAACATTATGCACGCCGGACTTATCGTCATTGAAGACTGGTTCAGGGGTTACTGAGGGAGTCCTGGACTAGGGGGTGTCCGGACGGCCGGACTATCAATATCCGCCGGACTCCCAGACTACGAAGATAGAAGATTGAAGACTCCGGCTCGTGTCCGGAAGGTACTTTCCTTGGCGTGGAAGGCAAGCTTGGCAATATGGATATGTAGATCTCCTACCATTGTAACCGACTACTGTAACCCTAGCCGCTCGGTGTCTATATAAACCGGAGGGCTTTAGTCCGTAGAGACACAACATTACATCTCAACAATCATACCATAGGCTAGCTTCTAGGGTTTAGCCTCCTCGATCTCGTGGTAGATCTACTCTTGTACTACCCATATCATCAATATTAATCAAGCAGACGTGGGTTTTACCTCCATCGAGAGGGCCCAACACAGGTAAAACATTGTGTCCCTCGTCTCTTGTTACCATCCGCCTAGACGCACAGTTCGGGACCCCCTACCCGAGATCCGCCGGTTTTGACACCGACAGTTGCCGTACCACTCTGGTGCGGAACGTGTCCTTGTGGACCTACGAAGTTCGGTAGCAACTTGATCCGAAGTACCTTGATCATCATCATTATTTTCCTCTTCAGTTGGTGTAGGCACCATAGGAACATTTTCCTGAGCTGCACTACTTACCCGTTCGAGAGGTAGTACTTCATCGAGTTCTACTTTCCTCCCACTTACTTCTTTCGAGAGAAACTCTTTTTCCAGAAAGCATCCGTTCTTGGCGACAAAGATCTTGCCCTCGGATCTTAAGTAGAAGGTATACCCAATGGTTTCCTTAGGGTATCCTATGAAGACGCATTTTTCCGACTTGGGTTCGAGCTTTTCAGGTTGAAGTTTCTTGACATAAGCATCGCATCCCCAAACTTTTAGAAACGAGAGCTTAGGTTTCTTCCCAAACCATAATTCATATGGTGTCATCTCAACCGATTTAGACGGTGCCCTATTTAAAGTGAATGTAGCTGTCTCTAGAGCGTATCCCCAAAATGATAGCGGTAAATCGGTAAGAGACATCATAGACCGCACCATATCCAATAGAGTGCGATTACGATGTTCGGACACACCGTTACGCTGAGGTGTTCCAGGCGGCGTGAGTTGTGAAACGATTCCACATTTCCTTAAGTCTGTACCAAATTCGTGACTTAAGTATTCTCCTCCACGATCTGATCGTAGGAACTTTATCTTTCGGTCACGTTGATTCTCTACCTCATTCTGAAATTCCTTGAACTTTTCAAAGGTTTCAGACTTGTGTTTCATTAAGTAGACATATCCATATCTACTCAAGTCATCAGTGAGAGTGAGAACATAACGATATCCTCCGCGAGCCTCAACGCTCATTGGACTGCACACATCGGTATGTATGATTTCCAACAAGTTGGTTGCTCGCTCCATTGTTCCAGAGAACGGAGTCTTCGTCATTTTGCCCATGAGGCATGGTTCGCATGTGTCAAATGATTCATAATCGAGAGACTCTAGAAGTCCATCAGCATGGAGCTTCTTCATGCGCTTGACACCAATGTGACCAAGGCGGCAGAGCCACAAGTATGTGGGACTATCGTTATCAACTTTACATCTTTTGGCATTCACACTATGAATATGTGTAATATTACGCCGAGATTCATTAAGAATAAACCATTGACCATCGGGCATGACCATAAAACATATCTCTCATATAAATAGAACAACCATTATTCTCGGATTTAAATGAGTAGCCATCTCAGATAAACGAGATCCAGATACAATGTTCATGCTCAAACTTGGCACCAAATAACAATTATTAAGGTTTATAACTAATCCCGTAGGTAAATGTAAAGGTAGCGTGCCGACGGCGATCACAAATGACCACGAACCATTCCCGACGCGCAGATCGTCACCTCGTCCCTTCGCCAGCTCCGCTTATTCCGCAGCTCTCGCTGTGAGTTACAAATATGAGCAACGGCACCGTATCAAATACCGGGAGTTACTACGAGTAATGGTAAGGTACACGTCAATTACATGTATAACAAATATACCTTTGGTGTTGCCACCTTCTTATCCGCTAAGTATTTGGGGCAGTTCCGCTTCGGTGACCCTTCCCTTGCAATAAAAGCACTCGGTCTCAGGCTTGGGTCCATTCTTTGACTTCTTCCCGGTAACCGGCTTACCGGGCGCGGCAACATCCTTGTCGTCCTTCTTGAAGTTCTTCTTGCCCTCGCCCTTCTTGAACTTAGTGGTCTTATTGACCATCAACACTTGATGTTCCTTCTTGATTTCAACCTCTGCTGACTTCAGCATTGAAAATACTTCAGGAATGGTCTTCACCATCCCCTGCATATTGTAGTTCATCACAAAGCTCTTGTTGCTTGGTGGGAGCGACTGAAGGATTCTGTCAATGACCGCCTCATCTCGGAGGTTATGTTTAGCTGGGTCATACGGTTGTGCAACCCAGACATTTTGAGTATGTGCTCACTAACAGAACTGTTTTCCTCCATCTTACAACTATAGAACTTGTCGGAGACATCATATCTCTCGACCCGGACATGAGCTTGGAAAACTAGTTTCAGCTCCTCGAACATCTCATATGCTCCGTGTTGCTCAAAACGCTTTTGGAGCCCCGGTTCTAAGCTGTAAAGCATGCCGCACTGAACGAGGGAGAAATCATCAGCGCGAGACTGCCAAGCGTTCATAACGTCTTGGTTCTCTGGGACGGGAGCATCACCTAGCAGTCCTTCTAGGACATATTATTTCCTGGCAGCTATGAGGATGATCCTCAGGTTCCGGACCCAGTCCGTATAGTTGCTGCCATCATCTTTCAGCTTGGTTTTCTCTAGGAACGCGTTGAAGTTCATGTTGACATGAGCGTTGCCCATTTGATCTACAAGACATATTTGCAAAGGTTTTAGACTAAGTTCATGATAATTAAGTTCAGCTTAATCAAATTATTATAATGAACTCCCACTCAGATTAGACATCCCTCTAGTCATCTAAGTATTACACGATCCGAGTCGACTAGGCCGTGTCCGATCATCACGTGAGACGGACTAGTCATTGTCGGTGAACATCTTCATGTTGATCGTATCTTCCATACGACTCGTGTTCGACCTTTCGGTCTCCGTGTTCCGAGGCCATGTCTGTACATGCTAGGCTCGTCAAGTTAACCCTAAGTGTTTTTGCATGTGTAAAACTATCTTACACCCGTTGTATGTGAACGTAAGGATCTATCACACCCGATCATCACGTGGTGCTTGAAGCATTTAACTTTAGCAACGGTGCACGCTTAGGGAGAACACTTCTTGAAATTGTTATAAAGGATCATCTTATTTACTACCGTCGTTCTAAGTAAACAAGATGCATAAACATAATAAACATCACATGCAATTATATAGTAGTGACATGATATGGCCAATATCATATAGCTCCATTGATCTCCATCTTCGGGGCTCCATTATCATCTTGTCACCGGCATGACACCATGATCTCCATCATCATGATCTCCATCATCGTGTCTTCATGAAGTTGTCACGCCAACGACTACTTCTACTTCTATGGCTAACGCATTTAGCAATAAAGTAAAGTAATTTACATGGCGTTCTTCAATGACACGCAGGTCATACAAAAAAATAAAGACAACTCCTATGGCTCCTGCCGGTTGTCATACTCATCGACATGCAAGTCGTGATTCCTATTACAAGAACATGATCTCATATATCACAATATATCATTCATCATTCATCACAACTTCTGGCCATATCACATCACATGACAATTGCTACAAAAACAAGTTAGACGTCCTCTAATTGTTGTTGCATCTTTTACGTGGCTGCAATTGGGTTCTAGCAAGAACGTTTTCTTACCTACGAATAACCACAATGTGATTTTGTCAACTTCTATTTACCCTTCATAAGGACCCTTTTCATCGAATCCGCTCCAACTAAAGTGGAGAGACAGACACCCGCCAGCCACCTTATGCAACTAGTGCATGTCAGCCGGTGGAACCGGTCTCACGTAAGCGTCACGTAAGGTTGGTCGGGCGCTTCATCCCACAATACCGCTGAAGCAAGAAAAGACTAGTAGTGGCAAGCAAATTGACAAGATCCACGCCCACAACAAAATTGTGTTCTACTCGTGCAATAGAGAACTACGCATAGACCTAGCTCATGATGCCACTGTTGGGGAACGTTGCAGAAAATTAAAATTCTTCCTACGGTTTCACCAAGATCCATCTATAAGTTCATCTAAGCAATGAGTCAAGGGAGTGAGTTTGCATCTACATACCACTTGTAGATCGCGTGCGGAAGCGTTCAATGGAAGGGTGATGATGGAGTCGTACTCACCGTGATTCAGATCACCGATGACCAAGTGCTGAATGGACAGCACCTCCGCGTTCAACACACGTACGGGATAGACGACGTCTCCTCCATCTTGATCCAGCAAGGAGGAAGGAGAGGTTGAGGAAGATTGCTCCAACGGCAGCACGACGGCGTGGTGGTGTTGGTGCAGCAGTACTCCGACAGGGCTTCGCCAAGCACGTAACGGAGGAGGAGAGGTGTTGGGGAGGGGAGGGTTTGCGCCTTGGGTTGTGTACAGCAGCCCTCCCCTCACCCCTCTATTTATAGGGGAAGGGGCAAGGGGGGCCGACCCCTCTAGATGGGATCTAGAGGGGGGCGGCGGCCAGGGAGGGGGGACTTGCCCCCCAAGCAAGGGGGGTGCCCCCTCTAGGGTTTCCCCCCCCCCCAACCCTAGGCGCATGGGCCCAAGGTGGGGGGCGCACGCAGCCCTCCAGGGGCTGGTTCCCTGCCCCTTGCGGCCCATGTGGCCCTCCGAGAGGGGTGGCCCCTCCCGATGGACCCCCGGAACCTCTCCGGTGGCCCCGGTACAATACCGATATGCCCCCGAAACTTTCGGGTGTCCGCATGACAACTTCCCATATGTAAATCTTCACCTCCGGACCATTCCGGAACTCCTCGTGATGTCCGGGATCTCATCCAGGACTCGGAACAACATTCGGCAATCACATACAAGTCTTCCTAATAGCCCTAGCGTCACCGAACCTTAAGTGTGTAGACCCTACGGGTTCGGGAGACATGTAGACATGACCGAGAGGACTCTCGGGCAATAACCAACAGAGGGATCTGGATACCCATGTTGGCTCTCACATGCTCCTCAATGATTTCATCGTATGAACCACGATGTCGAGGATTAAACAACCCCGTATACAATTCCCTTTGTCAATCGGTACGTTACTTGCCCGAGACTCGATCGTCGGTTACCCAATACCTTGTTCAGTCTCGTTACCGGCAAGTCACTTTACTCGTACCGTAATGCATGATCCCGTGACCAACCACTTGTTCAGTTTGAGCTCATTATGATGATGCATTACCAAGTGGGCCCAGAGATACCTCTCTGTCATACGGAGTGACAAATCCCGGTCTCGATCCGTGTCAACCCAAGACACTTTCGGAGATACCGTAGTGCACCTTTATAGTCACCCGATTACGTTGTGACGTTTGATACACCCAAAGCACTCCTACGGTATCCGGGAGTTACACGATCTCATGGTCTAAGGAAAAGATACTTGACATTGGAAAAGCTCTAGCAAAACGAACTACACGATCTTGTGCTATGCTTAGGATTGGGTCTCGTCCATCACATCGTTCTCTTAATGATGTGATCCCGTCATCAAGGACATCCAATGTCCATAGCCAGGAAACCATGACTATCTGTTGATCAACGAGCTAGTCAACTAGAGGCTTACTAGGGACATATTATGGTCTATGTATTCACACGTGTATTACAATTTCCGGATAATACAGTTATAGCATGCATAAAGACAATTATCATGAACAAATAAATATAATAATACTTTTATTATTGCCTCTAGGGCATATTTCCAATAGTCTCCCACTTGCACTAGAGTCAATAATCTAGTTACATTGTGATGAATCGCACACCCATAGAGTTCTGGTGTTGATCATGTTTTGCTTGCGAGAGAGGTTTAGTCAACGGATCTGCGACATTCAGATCCGTATGTACTTTGCAAATTTCTATGTATCCATCTTGAACATTTTCACGGATGGAGTTGAAGCGGCGCTTGATGTGCTCGGTCTTCTTGTGAAACCTGGGCTCCTTGGCAAGGGCAATAGCTCCAAAGTTGTCACAGAAGAGTTTGATCGGCCCCGACGCATTTGGTATGACTCTTAGGTCGGTGATGAACTCCTTCACCCAAATTGCTTCATCGCTGCCTCCGAGGCTGCCATGTACTCCGCTTCACATGTCGATCCCGCCACGACGCTCGCTTGCAAACTGAACCAGCTTCTCGCTCCACCATTCAACATATACACGATCCGGTTTGTGACTTAGAGTCATCTAGATCTCGTGTCGAAGCTAGAGTCGGCGTAACCCTTTACTGACGAGCTCTTCGTCACCTCCATAAGCGAGAAACATGTCCTTTGTCCTTTTGAGGTACTTCAGATATTCTTGACCGCTGTCCAGTGTTCCTTGCGGGATTACTTTGGTACCTTCCTACCAAACTTACGGCAAGGTTAACATCAGTGCAGTACACAATGGCATACATAATAGATCCTATGGCTGAAGCATAGGGATGACACTCATCTCTTCTTTATCTTTTGCCGTGGTCGGGATTGAGCCGAGCTCAATCTCACACCTTGCAACACAGGTAAGAACCCCTTCTTGGACTGATCCATTTTGAACTTCTTCAAAATCTTATCAAGGTATGTGCTTTGTGAAAGACCTATGAGGCGTCTCGATCTATCTCTATAGATCTTGATGCCTAATATATAAGCAGCTTCTCCAAGGTCCTTCATTGAAAAACACTTATTCAAGTAGGCCTTAATGCTGTCCAAAAGTTCTATATCATTTCCCATCAAGAGTATGTCATCTACATATAATATGAGAAATGCTACAGAGCTCCCACTCACTTTCTTGTAAACGCAGACTTCTCCATAAGTCTGCATAAACCCAAACGCTTTGATCATCTCATCTAAGCGAATGTTCCAACTCCGAGATGCTTGCACCAGCCCATAAATGGATCGCTGAAGGTTGCAAACTTTGTTAGCATTCTTAGGATCGACAAAACCTTCCGGCTGCATCATATACAGCTCTTCCTTAAGATGTCCGTTAAGGAATGCCGTTTTGACGTCCATCTGCCATATCTCATAATCATAGTATGCGGCAATTGCTAACATGATTCGGACGGACTTCAGCTTCGCTATGGGAGAGAATGTCTCGTCGTAGTCAATCCCTTGAACTTGTCGATAACCCTTAGCGACAAGTCGATCTTTATAGATGGTAACATTTCCATCCGCGTCCGTCTTCTTCTTAAATATCCATTTGTTTTCTATCGCTCGCCGATCATCGGACAAGTCTGTCAAAGTCCATACTTTGTTTTCATACATGGATTCTATCTCGGATTTCATGGCTTCAAGCCATTTGTTGGAATCTAGGCCTGCCATCGCTTCTTCATAGTTCGAAGGTTCACCGTTGTCTGACAACATGATTTCCAGGACAGGGTTGCCGTACCACTCTGGTGCGGAACGTGTCCTTGTGGACCTCGGATTCGGTAGCAACTTGATCCGAAGTACCTTGATCATCATCATTATTTTCCTCTTCAGTTGGTGTAGGCATCATAGGAACATTTTCCTGAGCTGCACTACTTACCCGTTCGAGAGGTAGTACTTCATCGAGTTCTACTTTCCTCCCACTTACTTCTTTCGAGAGAAAGTCTTTTTCCAGAAAGCATCCATTCTTGGCGACAAAGATCTTGCCCTCGGATCATAAGTAGAAGGTATACCCAACGGTTTCCTTAGGGTATCCTATGAAGACACATTTTTCCGACTTGGGTTCGAGCTTTTCAGGTTGAAGTTTCTTGACATAAGCATCGCATCCCCAAACTTTTAGAAACGAGAGCTTAGGTTTCTTCCCAAACCATGATTCATATGGTGTCATCTCAACCGATTTAGACGGTGCCCTATTTAAAGTGAATGTAGCTGTCTCTAGAGCGTATCCCCAAAATGATAGCGGTAAATCGGTAAGAGACATCATAGACCACACCATATCCAATAGAGTGCGATTACGACATTCGGACACACCGTTATGCTGAGGTGTTCTTGGCGGCGTGAGTTGTGAAACGATTCCACATTTCCTTAAGTGTGTACCAAATTCATGACTTAAGTATTCTCCTCCACAATCTGATCGTAGGAACTTTATCTTTCGGTCACGTTGATTCTCTACCTCATTCTGAAATTCCTTGAACTTTTCAAAGGTTTCAGACTTGTGTTTCATTAAGTAGACATGTCCATATCTACTCAAATCATCAGTGAGAGTGAGAACATAACGATATCCTCCGCGAGCCTCAACGCTCATTGGACCGCACACATCGGTATGTATGATTTCCAACAAGTTGGTTGCTCGCTCCATTGTTCCGGAGAATGGAGTCTTGGTCATTTTGCCCATGAGGCATGGTTCACATGTGTCAAATGATTCGTAATCGAGAGACTCTAGAAGTCCATTAGCATGGAGCTTCTTCATGCGCTTGACACCAATGTGACCAAGGCGGCAGTGCCACAAGTATGTGGGACTATCGTTATCAACTTTACATCTTTTGGCATTCACACTATGAATATGTGTAATATTACGCTCGAGATTCATTAAGAATAAACCATTGACCATCGGGGCATGACCATAAAACATATCTCTCATATAAATAGAACAACCATTATTCTCGGATTTAAATGAGTAGCCATCTCGTATTAAACGAGATCCAGATACAATGTTCATGCTCAAACTTGGCACCAAATAACAATTATTAAGGTTTATAACTAATCCCGTAGGTAAATGTAGAGGTAGCGTGCCGACGGCGATCACATCGACCCTGGAACCATTCCCGACGCGCATCGTCACCTTGTCCTTCGCCAGCCTCCGCTTATTCCGCAGCTCCCCGCCGTGAGTTACAAATATGAGCAACGGCACCATATCAAATACCGGTGAGTTACTACGAGTAATTGGTAAGGTACACATCAATTACATTTATATCAAATATACCTTTGGTGTTGCGGCCTTCTTATCCGCTAAGTATTTGGGGCAGTTCCGCTTCAAGTGACCCTTCCCTTGCAATAAAAGCACTTAGTCTCGTGCTTGGGTCCATTCTTTGACTTCTTCCCAGAATCTTTACGGGCGCTGCAACATCCTTGTCGCCCTTCTTGAAGTTCTTCTTGCCCTTGCCCTTCTTGAACTTAGTGGTCTTATTGACCATCAACACTTGATGTTCCTTCTTGATTTCAACCTCTGCGACTTCAAATTGAAAATACTTCAGAATGGTCTTCACCATCCCCGCATATTGTAGTTCATCACAAAGCTCTTGTAGCTTTGTGGGAGCGATCAAGGATTCTGTCAATGACCGCCTCATCAGGGAGGTTAATGTTCACTTTGGGTCATACGGTTGTGCAACCCGGACATTTTGAGTATGTGCTCACCGATGAACTATTTTCCTCCATCTTACAACTATAGAACTTGTCGAGACATCATATCTCTCGACCCGGGCATGAGCTTGGAAAACTAGTTTCAGCTCCTTGAACATCTCATATGCTCCGTGTTGCTCAAAATTCTTTTGGAGCCCCGGTTCTAAGCTGTAAAGCATGCCGCACTGAATGAGGGAGTAATCATCAGCGCGAGACTACCAAGCATTCATAACGTCTTGGTTCTCTAGGACGGGAGCGTCACCTAGCGGTCCTTCTAGGACATATTGTTTCCTGGCAGCTATGAGGATGATCCTCAGGTTCCGGACCCAGTCCGTATAGTTGCTGCCATCATCTTTCAGCTTGGTTTTCTCTAGGAACGCGTTGAAGTTCATGTTGACATGAGCGTTGGCCATTTGATCTACAAGACATATTTGCAAAGGTTTTAGACTAAGTTCATGATAATTAAGTTCATCTAATCAAATTATTATAATGAACTCCCACTCAGATTAGACATCCCTCTAGTCATCTAAGTGTTACACGATCCGAGTCGTCTAGGCCGTGTCCGATCATCACGTGAGACGGACTAGTCATCGTCGGTGAACATCTTCATGTTGATCGTATCTTCCATACGACTCGTGTTCGACCTTTCGGTCTCCGTGTTCCGAGGCCATGTCTGTACATGCTAGGCTCGTCAAGTTAACCCTAAGTGTTTTTGCATGTGTGAAACTGTCTTACACCCGTTGTATGTGAACGTAAGGATCTATCACACCCGATCATCACATGGTTCTTCGAAACGACGAATTTAGCAACGGTGCACAGTTAGGGGAGAACACTTCTTGAAATTGTTATAAGGAATCATCTTATTTACTACCGTCGTTCTAAGTAAACAAGATGCATAAACATAATAAACATCACATGCAATTATATAGTAGTGACATGATATGGCCAATATCATATAGCTCCATTGATCTCCATCTTCGGGGCTCCATGATCATTGTGACGCCCGGGTAGTTACGCTACAGTAACCCTCCGCTAATGATGCCACGTCACCACGATTACTGTTGATAGTCTTGTGATGATTCAAATCCCGTTCAAAATTCAAAATTGAAATAAAGTCAAACAATAAAAGTTTTTCAAAATTTAAAACAAAAATGTTCGGGAGATGCCATATTTTACATAAGTCAATATGGTGTAATGAACACAATTTTATAAAATGCCTAAGTATTTTAAAATAAGTAAAAACAGAAAATAAATGAAAGAAAATGCAAGCAAGAAAACACACGCACACACACACACACAAAAGGTAACACCTTCCCGTGTGGGCCTTAGCCCGATTAGCGGGCGTGCCGACCGGCTTGCCGCCCACCCCGCGCCGCCCAGCCTACTTGGCCCAAGCCCCCCACTACTGTAAACCCTAGCTACACACCCCATTTTCCCCACACCAACGTCTCCTCCCCACTCCTCTCGATCCCATCTGGATCGGGGGGGTTCGATCCACCTCCCTCCTCTGCTTTGATTGGATCGGGGGGATCGATCCCCGCCGCTACACGCACGACACCGCCCCGCCTCTAACGCCGCTGGATCTCGCGGCCACCTCACCGGAGCTTCCTCGCCGGACTGCCTCCTCGACGCCGTCGTCTCCGCCCTCCTCCTCAACCCCCACTGCCTAGACCCTACACGCCCCTCCCCATGAGCACCTCTCCTCCTCCTCCCCTGCTCACAACGGTCCCGCGCCCGACGCCGCCTCTGCCGTAGCACAGAACCATCTGCCACACCCGCGCCTGCCTCGTCCTCGCAAGCGCCCCTGCCCAGCTCAGATCGCCCGTCGGCCTTGAAACACGCCGTCGTGGCCCCTGCTCACCCCAAGACCGCAAGCCTCCCCTCCTTCTTGGCGACGGTGGCGCCTCGTGTTCCATGCCTCCCGCGCCCGCCATCGCCGCCTCTCATGGGAAGCCTCCCCTACCTCGCCCGGCTCTGGCAAGCCAGCGTCGGCCAGCGTTCGCATGCAAGATGTTGGTCCGCCGCTCGGCCTCGCCCACTCCTTCCCCAACCCGGGGGTCTTGGTCATTGGCACGCCTTGCCCAATGACCGATTAGCAGCGCCCATGCCCGCTTGTGCCCTGACCCAATGACACGGGGGCCCCACGGCCCCCAGAACATTTCTCTTAAGTAAAAAAAGAAAGAAGAAGAAACAAAAATTATTAATAATAAATTAATTAATTAATTAATTAATTAGAGAAATAATTAATTTAATTAACTTTGATTAGTTAAATTAAGCAACTAATTAACCTAATTACACATTAGTTACCTAATTAACCTGATATGTTAATTAGTTAGTTAGTTAGTCAATGACAGTGGGGCCCACCCCTAATGAATACTAATTAGGTTAACTAATATGCCTAATTAAAAATGTGTCACTGACCAGTGGGACCCACTGGTCAGGTTGACCAGTCAACCCTGTTGACTGCTAACGTCAGCATGACATCATGCTGATGTCATAAATCTAATTTCGAATTTATTTAAATAATTAATTAAATTACAGAAATTAATAAAATCTTTAGAAAATCATAACTTTTAATCCGTAACTCGGATTAAATTATTTTCAACATGAAAGTTGCTCAGAACGATGAGACGATTCTGGATATGCAACCCGTTCGTCCGCCACACCCCCCTAACCTATCGAACTCGCAACTTTCCCCCTTCGGCTCCTCTGCCCGAAAACACGGAACACCGGGGATACTTTCCTGGATGTTTCCCCTCTTCACCGATATCACCTCATACCGCGTTAGGACACGTCTAGCTCTGCTTGTTGTCCTGTTATGCACTTGCTTGCTATGTATTTACTGTTTCTCCCCCCCTCTTCTCTCCGGTGAACCAGTGGCGATCTTTGATGCCCACAGTGGTCGACTATGTCACCGACGACCCCTCCTTCTTGCCAGAGCAACCAGGCAAGCCCCCCCCCCTTGATCACCAGATATCGCCTATTCTCCTCTATACTGCTTGCATTAGAGTAGTGTAGCATGCTACTGCTTTCCGTTGATCCTATTCTGATGCATAGCCTGACATTGTTGCTACATCTGTTGATACCTTACCTGCAATCGTAAATACTTAGTATAGGATGCTAGTTTATCATCATTGGCCCTACATTCTTGTCAGTCTGCCTTGCTATACTATTGGGCCGTGATCACTCGGGAGGTGATCACGGTATATACTATACATACATCTTTGTGACAGATGGTGACTAAAGTCGGGTCACCGAGGAGTACCCGCAAGTGATTACGATGAGGGGCTGAAAGGACAGTGGCTCCATCCCGGTAGAGGTGGGCTGGGTTCCCGACGGCCCCGATTGTTACTTTGTGGCGGAGCGACAGGCAGGTTGACACCACCTAGGAGGCAGTGGGCTGGCCTGCTCGGCGTTCATGGATACTTAACACGCTTAACGAGATCTTGGTATTTGATCTGAGTCTGGCCATTTGGTCTATACGCACTAACCATCTACGCGGGAGTAGTTATGGGTATCCCGGCGTCGTGGTATCAGCCGAAGCCTTCTGGACGTCAGCGACGGAGTGACGCGCGCCGGATTGGACTGGAACGCCTACTCTTGTCTAAGGGAGGCTAGGTCTGCTTCCGGCCGCCCTCGCAACGTGCAGGTGTGCAATGGGTGATGGGCCCGGACCCTTGCGCACATAGGATTTAGACCGGCGTGTTGACCTCTTTGTTGTGCCTAGGTGGGGCTGCGACGTGTTGATCTTCCGAGGCCGGGCATGACCCAGTAAAGTGTGTTCGGCCAAATGGGATCGAGCGTGTTGGGTTATGTGGTGCACCCCTGCAGGAAGTTTATCTATTGAATAGCTGTGTCCCTCGGTAAAGGACAACCCGGAGTTGTACCTTGACCTTATGACAACTAGAACCGGATACTTAATAAAACACACCTGACAAGTTCCACGAACAACCCGGTGATCGCTTTTCCCGCAGGCGGCGAGGAGGATCGCCGGTAGGATTATGCTATGCGATGCTCTTGGAGATGCTACTTGGAGATGCTACTTGGAGATGCTACTTGGCGATGCTACTTGGAGGACTTGATCTACTCTCTTCTACATCTTTGCAAGGCGGAGGCTGCGAAGCGTACTCTTTGGCAGATTAGCTATCCTCCTCTTATTACGGCATTCTGCAGCTCGGTCCACCGATATGGCCCTTTACACATATACCCATGCATATGTAGTGTAGCTCCTTGCTTGCAGTACTTTGGATGAGTACTCACGGTTGCTTTCTCCCCTTTTCCCCTTTCCTTTCTTTACGGTTGTCGCAACGGATCACGGGAACCCAGAGCGAGACGCCACCGTCGATGACGACTACTACACTAGTGGTGCCTACTACTACGTGTAGGCTGTAGACGACGACCAGGAGTAGTTAGGAGGATCCCAGGCAGGAGGCCTACACCTCTTTTGATCTGTATCCTAGTTTGTGCTAGCCATCTTATGGCAACTTGTTTAACTTATGTCTGTACTCAGATATTGTTGCTTCCGCTGACTCGCCTATGATCGAGCACTTGTATTCGAGTCCTCGAGGCCCCTGGCTTGTATTATGATGCTTGTATGACTTATTTATGTTTTAGAGTTGTGTTGTGATATCTTCCCGTGAGTCCCTGATCTTGATCGTACACGTTTGCGTGCATGATTAGTGTATGATTGAATCGGGGGCGTCACAAGTTGGTATCAGAGCCGACTGCCTGTAGGAATCCCCCTTCCACACTCCTTGGCCAAAGTTGAGTCTAGTCATTGCAAAACTTTTACTAACATGGCTGTGTGGCTTACGGGCCCACGTTGCCATTGGGGTGGTATTAGGATCTTTTATTCCTCGCCTTTACTCTGGGACTCTGATCTCTCTTCTATTCGGATTAAATGGTGTTGCTAACTCTAACTCTAGGTTCTCGTATATATTTTCTCCCGGAGAGCCCCTCCGTTCCAGATGATGGCCTGCTTCACCAGAAGATTCCGAAGATACTCTTCAATATTCTCTCGAGACTTTGTGCCCAACACTTTTGCTATTCCCGACCACCGATAAATCCTTATGGATGACTACTTACACTTGCCATTCATACGATCATCCCCCGTTGATCTTGTTATTACAAGACACCCTGAAGTTTTCTCTATTGTTCCGAGAATACTTTGTGCCTACTGCCTTGCAGTTCCTTGTCGCCTAAATACACCTACAAATTAATCCTCACACTTATCGAGGATTTGTTGCTCCCTAGTTGTTCAGGTGTTTCACAAAATCCTTCGAAATATTATCCGATTTTTCGAGAATCCTCTGCAGCCTATGGCTCTAGAAATTTTTGTCTGCCTGCATTATGGTTAAATCCAAATGCCTAGCATTATTCATTGACATCCTTTGCACTATCATTTTGAGTCCGTTGATTCGATTTGTTGCGAATGCTCGCAATCCTCAAACAGATCCTAGAATTCATCCTTCCGGCTCAGACGTCGTATCAATCATGAGCTGGTTCTCGCCAATTAAATTGTCGTCGATTGTGCCCCTAAGTCTATTGAACTTATCCATCCTTTATTAGAGCGTCTGCTTCTGATCTTTCGCTTTGTAAATCATAATTCCTTAGCAATTGAGCTCTAAGTTATTTAGTTGTTTTAATAATCCAATGTCTTTGCCTTGCTTCTTCCTCTGGTTGTGTGCCGATACTCACCCCAGATCCTTTGTTGGATTATATCCGACAATGTCCTTCATATTCCATAACCTTGAGCCTTTCCTAGGATATATAATGCCTTTGGTAAATTGTATCCTTTGCTTTGTCAACCATGCTCTACTTTTGAGCTTGTGTTATTTACTCCTTAAGTTCGTGGTATATGTTCTAAGAAGCCCCGATGGCTTGAACCTATGCCTTCCTTAATATGTGTGAACTCGAAAGTTTTCACGAGTCATACTCTTACGGTATTTTACGGATAAAATTTCAACACACAATTTCGTTGAAGGCGAAGTGAATGAAAGGTTATGCATTAAAGAAGTGGGAGTCGACCTTGAACTTTGTGTTCATGCCCATGGACACAATGTAGATCTTATCATTAAAAGCTTCTCTTAAATTAATTATTCCCTTGGTATTAGTTCATCTTATATCTGGGATCTGGCCTTTTGCAATCGTGGTTCCGACCATATGTTCTTCATTGATCCCATTTCTTGGGCAAGTTTAAACACTTGTCCTCTGCAAAGCAATACCCCAGACCAACCTCTACTTTGGTGCGTCAGTCGAGTAACCCACGGTATCTCGAGGATATCACGCCATTGCACTACATTACCCTGTCCTTTGATGGAGTACTACCTTTACCCTGTCTTTGTCACTTCATGCTTCTGGGTTGTTTGTTAACCGAGAACACCGATAAGTGAATCGATTCAGCACTCCGATTCACTAACTCTAAGTAATTTTTGTTGCCTATGAGTTTAATAATCCTTCAAGTCATTTCTAGCCTGACTGGCTATATCATTTTTGTGCTAAATTTTAACTGTGCTACATGTTCCTTCTTCCCGGAGCACAATTTTTGACGATGATCTAAGCTTATGTCGATCTTCCTCGTCATATCATTTCACCTTGAATCCCTGTTCAAGAATTCATCCGATTAACCAGTTAACTTGCCAATTAATCCCTACTCGTAGGGTCACCGAGTAGCCTATGAACCGATAAATCGTCCGATTAATTGATTAAATGGCCGATTAACTTGCCGATTAGCCGATTAATCCCCTACTCACCAGCCAACCGAGCAGCTACCAGTTAACGATTTCCTCAACAATGCCTTGAATAACAAGCTTGGTTTCGAGTTTGTGTTGTGCCCATGGTTCCAATAAACTTGCGCTTCGTCATTCCTTTGACTTGATGCCATCGCTGATCGATTACATCTTCATGAAATCTCTCGGCAAATGTGTCGTGATCATCGTCAACATTTTGACTCCTTCCAGGATATCAACCAAATTCCTGATGGTATGTACCATCCTCGTCCTTGGTAAACTGAGTTACCATCGACAACATCCTTATCTTTCTTCATCATAAACTTGTTCAGGTTGTGGATGCAACTTGCTATTGAGCTTGTATTACGATTCTATCTTGAAGTATTACCACCTTTTGTGTCAAGGATGTTGTGAGAATTGCTCCACCTCTTGAGAATTCTTGGTATAGTGATACTTCTCACCATCAACATTCTTTCTAGTGTTGTTTCTAACCGGGATACCGACAGGTGAACGGTGATGTTTGGATTCCGCCCTTCTAGCAACCCTATTGCTTTGAAGTTAATGGTCGGTTGTTCATTCTTAGACTATTGATTATTGGATCACCATTCCAATGTTGGTCGTGCAACCCAGCCCATATTTCGGGTGCACCTTTCAACCATTGTTAAATTGTGTATATTTTCCTAGAGCATACAACGTTATATCATTTGAAATGACAAGTGTCATTCTCTTGTTCACATTATTGTGGAAAGCCACCCGTTTGGAATTCTCGATGAATTGTCGCTGAGCCCATCAACCACCTTCTCATCCCCTCCTTGGTTTAAGGATGAACTATTGCTTCAAGAACCCGCTCCCATAGTTCATTTCCTGAGGATCTTGGAATGTCATTTCATCTATTTGTGTTGCATCTTTTCTTCTCGGACATCCTGAGTCTGAGGTATCATGACACCAATCGGATCTGAATCTCGGTCAGATATGATGGTTGGGACAACTTTCCAAGAGTTATGATGTTGGTCCTTTGATGACCCGGTAACATGATGTCATGCCTAGCACCCCCCTGGGTGGAGGACATATCATTATAATTTCTTTTGCAAGGATAACCACTCGTCCTGGAGGAAATTGTAAGACCTATTTTATAAGTTGTTCCTGATGGATCCATTGAGTATCTAAAGTCCGACCTTTGTTTGAATACCATGTCAATGCTATCTCAAAAGCTTGTCTGTGGAACTCTGATTTTCAACAAGAACATTTGAAGCCCAATGTTAAATGTTTCTTGCTCAATTATCCGAACACCGTTGTATGGATAATGACATGGAATTTCTCTTCCCTTTCCTAAAGGGGTTTTCTACGTTATATCCCGTCACGAATATCATGCTTTGCTTGCCCTTGGGGAGGATATACCCCTGATATATGTGCTTAAACACATTTTCCTTTCCATTGTTCTGATTAATTTGATAATCATATTATCCTTTCCATTGTTTGGTTTAACCTTTCTTGAGGTTTAATGATCTAAGCAGTAATATTTTCCTGCTTACGAAAACACCTCGGCGTACCACCTTATCAGTCAGACCCTGTTACTATTGTTGATGACATTTCGGTAACCACCGATGGACGAGAACTTTGAATATTGGTCCTCCTCGTTTCAACGAGCAGGAAAATGGTTCTCTTCGTCCCTCGCCCTTGGTACCAACGTTGTTGCTGACATAACTAACATGGTACTCTCTGACATGCCTTGCTATCATGACCGTGCAAGATGTCATTGCTCCTATAAAAAAAACTCCATGGTGGGCCCATAACCCACCGTTCCACAGGATCGAAACCTGACTGTCCTGTACACCCCCTATTCCCAAAGTTATTCCTCGCGCGTGGCCTCGTATGTAATTCACGGGCCACCGTCCTAGTGATCTAGTCTGGTACCAGACGCAATACTTACTCTCGCTACTCTGAACCCCTTTCTCACTCTAGTTCAGACTTCGAGCAACCATCTATCCGCTTGGAACCTCTTATTGTACCTTCGTACCTTACTCTCGATGTATTTCATATGTTCAACTCGAGAGATAATCTTATACTCATTCATGGGTTAACCCTAGATTGTTTCCCTCAAAAGCATTATGTCGTAGTGAGCTGCCCCTTATCCTTCTGCAAGTACGATGAAGATCTTGAAGGAAGGACGACAAACTTCATCATGATGACCTGAAGCAGAGGACTGAAGACATCAATGTAATGGATCGACCTCTTCGAGAAGAACAACTATGACCGAGAAGAATCGTTAGAATTTCGGAATCAGATCTCTTCCCCCTTGTAACTGCTCCTAAATCTCGGGACGAGATTTCTTGTAGTGGAGGAGAATTGTGACGCCCGGGTAGTTACGCTATAGTAACCCTCCGCTAATGATGCCATGTCACCACGATTACTGTTGATAGTCTTGTGATGATTCAAATCCCGTTCAAAATTCAAAACTGAAATAAAGTCAAACAATAAAAGTTTTTCAAAATTTAAAACAAAAATGTTCGGGAGATGCCATATTTTACATAAGTCAATATGGTGTAATGAACACAATCTTATAAAATGCCTAAGTATTTTAAAATAAGTAAAAATAGAAAAGAAATAAAAGAAAATGCAAGCAAGAAAACACACGCACACACACACACAAAAGGTAACACCTTCCCGTGTGGGCCTTGGCCCAGATTAGTCGGGCAGCCCGGCCGGCTTGCCGCCCAACCCGCCACGCCCGCCTACTTGGCCCAAGCTCCCCCACTACTGAAACCCTAGCTACACCCCATTTTCCCCACACCCACGTCTCCTCCCCACTCCTCTCGATCCCATCTGGATCGGGAGGGTTCGATCCACCTCCTCCTCTGCTTCGATTGGATCGGGGATCGATCCCGCCGCTACACGCGCGACGCCGCCCCGCCTCTGACGCCGCTGGATCTCGCGGCCACCTTACCGGAGCTTCCTCGCTGGACTGCCTCCTCGACGCCGTCGTCTCCACCTCCTCCTCAACCCCCATCGCCTAGACCCTCGCGCCTCTCCCGTGAGCACCTCTCCTCCTCCTCCTGCTCATTAACGGTCCCAGCCCGACGCCGCTCTGCCGGCCACAGAACCATCTGCCAGGCCTTGCGCTGGCCTCGTCCTCGCCAAAGCGCTTTACTGCATGCTCTGCATCGCCCGTCGGCCTTGAGCACGCCCAGTGCCCCTGCTCACCCAAGCTCAGCAAGCCTTCCCTCCTTCTTGGCGACCGGTCGTGTGGGCCCCATGCCTCCCGCGCCCGCCTTCGCCCGCCTCTCCTTGCAAGCCCTCCCCCTACCTCATGGCTCTGGCAAGCAGCGTCGTGCCGCGTTCATGCAAGATCTTTGGTCCGCCGCTCGGCCTCGCCCTCCTTCCCTCACCGCCCAGGTCTTGGTCATTGGATGCACGCACGCCCAAATGACCAGATTACGCGTGCCGTGCCGCTTGTGCCCTGACCCAATGACACGGGGCCCCACGGCCCCTGAGCGTTCTCTTAAGTAAAAAAGAAAGAAGAAGAAACAAAATTATTAATAATAAATTAATTAAATAATTAATTAATTAAAGAAATAATTAATTTAATTAACTTTGATTAGTTAAATTAAGCAACTAATTAACCTAATTCCACATTAGTTACCTAATTAACCTGATATGTTAATTAGTTAGTTAGTTAGTCAATGACACGGGGGCCCACCCCTAATTAATACTAATTAGGTTAACTAATATGCCTAATTAAAATGTGTCACCCACGATGGGACCCATCGGTGAGGTTGACCATCAACCCCGCTGATCGCCGACGTCGACATGACATCATGCTCGATGTCATAAATCTAATTTCGAATTTATTTAAATAATTAATTAAATTACGAAATTAATAAAATCTTTAGAAAATCATAACTTTTAATCCGTAACTTTCGGATTAAATTATTTTCAACATGAAAGTTGCTCGAGCGACGAGGCGATTACGGATATGCAACCCGTTAAATCCGCCACACCCCTAACCTATCAAACTCGCAACTTTCCCCTTGGCTCCTCGCTCAAAACACTAACACCGGGATACTTTCCGGATGCTTCCCTCTTCACCCAGTATCACCTCATACCGCGTTAGAACACGTCTAGCTCGCTTGTTGTCTGTTATGCACTTGCTTGCTATGTATTTACTGTTTCTCCCCTCTTCTCTCCGGTGACCCCGTGGCGATCTTTGATGCCCCTGTGGTCAACTACGTCACCGACGACCCTCCTTCTTGCCAGAGCAACCAGCAAGCCCCCCCTTGATCACCAGATATCGCCTATTCTCCTCTATACTGCTTGCATTAGAGTAGTGTAGCATGTTCTTGCTTTCGTTGATCCTATTATGATGCATAGACTGACATTGTTGCTACATCTGTTGATACCTTACCTGCAATCCTAAATACTTAGTATAGGATGCTAGTTTGTCATCATTGGCCCTACATTCTTGTCAGTCTGCCTTGCTATAATATTGGGCCGTGATCACTCGGGAGGTGATCACGGGTATATACTATACATACATACTTTATGCAGATGGTGACTAAAGTCGGGTCACTCGAGGAGTACCCGCAAGTGATTACGATGAGGGGGCTGAAAGGACAGTGGCTCCATCCCAATGAGAGGTGGGCACGGGTTCCCGACGGCCCCGATGTTACTTTTGTGGCGGAGCGACAGGCAGGTTGAGACCACCTAGGAGACAGTGGGCTGGCCTGTTCAGCTGTTCATGGATATAACTTAACACGCTTAATGAGATCTTGGTATTTGATCCGAGTCCGCCATTTGGTCTATACGCACTAACCATCTACGCTGGAGTAGTTATGGGTATCCCGGCGTCGTGGTATCACCGAAGCCTTCTTGGCGTCGGCGACGGAGCGCGCCTACGGATTGGACCGAACGCCTACTCTTGTATAAGGGAGGCTAGGTTCGCTTCGCCGCCCTACAAGCGTCTTGGTGTGCGATGGGCGATGGGCCCCGACCCCTATCGCATAGGATTTAGACCGTGTTGACCTCTCTGTTGTGCCTAGGTGGGGCTGCGGCGTGTTGATCTTCCGAGGCGGGCATGACCCAATAAAGTGTGTCCAGCCAAATGGGATCGGCGTGTTGGGTTATGTGGTGCACCCTGCGGGAAGTTTATCTATTGAATAGCCGTGTCCCTCGGTAAAAGGCGACCGGAGTTGTACCTTGACCTTCGACAACTAGAACCGAATACTTAATAAAACACACCTGACAAGTTCCACGAACAACCCGGTGATCGCTTTTCCCGCAGGCGGACGAGGAGGATCGCCGGGTAGGATTATGCTATGCGATGCTACTGGAGATGCTACTTGGAGATGCTACTTGGAGATGCTACTTGGCGATGCTACTTGGAGGGCTTCAGTCTACTCTCTTCTACATGCTGCAAGACGGAGGTTGCCAAAAGCGTAGTCTTCGACAGGATTAGCTATCCCCCTCTTATTCTGGCATTCTGCAGTTTAGTCCACCGATATGGCCCTTTACACATATACCCATGCATATGTAGTGTAGCTCCTTGCTTGCGAGTACTTTGGATGAGTACTCACGGTTGCTTTCTCCCCTTTTCCCCTTTCCTTTCTTTCTGGTTGTCGCAACCAGATCTTTGAGCCCAGGAGCCATACGCCACCGTCGATGACGACTACTACACTGGAGGTGCCTACTACTACGTGCGGGTTGTAGACGCGGCGACCGGGAGTAGTTAGGAGGATCCTGGCGGAGGCCCGCGCCTCTTCGTCTGTATCCTAGTTTGTGCTAGCCATCTTATGGCAACTTGTTTAACTTATATCCGTACTCGGATATTGTTGCTTCCGCTGACTTCGTCTATGATCGAGCACTTGTATTCGAGCCCTCGAGGCCCCTGGCTTGTATTATGATGCTTGTATGACTTATTTATGTTTTAGAGTTGTGTTGTGATATCTTCCCGTGAGTCCCTGATCTTGATCGTACACGTTTGCGTGCATGATTAGTGTACGATTGAATCGGGGGCGTCACAATCATCTTGTCACCGGCATGACACATCATGATCTCCATCATCGTGTCTTCATGAAGTTGTCACGCCAACGACTAGTTCTACTTCTATGGCTAACGCATTTAGCAATAAAGTAAAGTAATTTACATGGCGTTCTTCAATGACACGCAGGTCATACAAAAAATAAAGACAACTCCTATGGCTCCTGCCGGTTGTCATACTCATCGACATGCAAGTCGTGATTCCTATTATAAGAACATGATCTCATACATCACAATATATCATTCATCATTCATCACAACTTCTGGCCATATCACATCACATGACAATTGCTGCAAAAACAAGTTAGACGTCCTCTAATTGTTGTTGCATCTTTTATGTGGCTGCAATTGGGTTCTAGCAAGAACGTTTTCTTACCTACGAATAACCACAACGTGATTTTGTCAACTTCTATTTACCCTTCATAAGGACCCTTTTCATCGAATCCGCTCCAACTAAAGTGGGAGAGACACACACCCGCCAGCCACCTTATGCAACTAGTGCATGTGCATCCGGTGGAACCGGTCTCACGTAAGTGTACGTGTAAGGTTGGTCTGGGCCGCTTCATCCCACAATACCGCTGAAGCAAGAAAAGACTAGTAGTGGCAAGCAAGTTGACAAGATCCACGCCCACAACAAAATTGTGTTCTACTCGTGCAATAGAGAACTACGCATAGACCTAGCTCATGATGCCACTGTTGGGGAACGTTGCAGAAAATTACAACTATAGAACTTGTCAGAGACTTCATATCTCTCGACCCGGGCATGAGCTTGGAAAACCATTTTCAGCTCCTCGAATATCTCATATGCTCCGTGTTGCTCAAAACGCTTTTGGAGCCCCGGTTCTAAGCTGTAAAGCATGCCGCACTGAACGAGGGAGTAATCATCAGCACGTGACTCCCATACGTTCATAATGTCTTGGTTCTCTGGGATGGGTGCTTCACCTAGCGGTCCTTCTAGGACATATGCTTTCTTGGCAGCTATGAGGATGATCCTCAGGTTCCGGACCCAGTCCGTATAGTTGCTGCCATCATCTTTCAGCTTGGTTTTCTCTAGGAACGCGTTGAAGTTCATGTTGACATGAGCGTTGGCCATTTGATCTACAAGACATATTTGCAAAGGTTTTAGACTAAGTTCAGGATAATTAAGTTCATCTAATCAAATTATTTAATGAACTCCCACTCAGATTAGACATCCCTCTGGTCATCTAAAGTGTTACACGGTCCGAGTTGACTAGGCCGTGTCCGATCATCACGTGAGACGGACTAGTCATCATCGGTGAACATCTCCATGTTGATCGTATCTTCCATATGACTCATGTTCGACCTTTTGGTCTCTGTGTTCCGAGGCCATGTCTGTACATGCTAGGCTCGTCAAGTTAACCCTAAGTGTTTTGCATGTGTAAAACTATCGTACACCCGTTGTATGTGAACGTAGGAATCTATCACACCCGATCATCACGTGGTGCTTCGAAACGACGAACTTTAGCAACGACGCACAGTTAGGGGGAACACTTTCTTGAAATTATTGTAAGGGATCATCTTATTTACTACCGTCGTTCTAAGTAAACAAGATGCATAAACATAATAAACATCACATGCAATTATATAATAGTGACATGATATGGCCAATATCATATAGCTCCTTTGATCTGCATCTTCGGGGCTCCATGATCATCTTCGTCACCGGCACGACACCATGATCTCCATCATCATCATCTCCATCATCGTGTCTCCATGAAGTTGCTCGCCAACTATTACTTCTACTACTATGGCTAATGGTTTAGCAATAAAGTAAAGTAATTACATGGCATGAAATCATTGACACGCAGGTCATACAATAATTAAGACAACTCCTATGGCTCCAGCCGGTTGTCATACTCATCGACATGCAAGTTGTGATTCCTATTACAAGAACATGATCTCATACATCACAATATATCATTCATCATTCATCACAACTTTTGGCCATATCACATCACAAGGCAATTGCTGCAAAAACAAGTTAGACGTCCTCTAATTGTTGTTGCATCTTTTACGTGGCTGCAATAGGGTTCTAGCAAGAACGTTTTCTTACCTACAAAAAAGCCACAACGTGATTTGTCAACTTCTATTTACCCTTCATAAGGACCCTTTTCATTGAATCCGCTCCAACTAAAGTGGGAGAGACAGACAACCGCTAGCCACCTTATGCAACTAGTGCATGTCTGTCGGTGGAACCTGTCTCATGTAAGCGTACGTGTAAGGTCGGTCCGGGCCGCTTCATCCCACAATACCGCTGAAGCAAAATAAGACTAGTAGTGGCAAGAAAGTTGACAACATCTACGCCCACAACAAATTTGTGTTCTACTCATGCAATAGAGAACTGCGCATAGACCTAGCTCATGATGCCACTGTTGGGGAACGTTGCAGAAAATAAAAATTTTCCTACGGTTTCACCAAGATCCATCTATGAGTTCATCTAGCAACGAGTGATAGGAGTGCATCTACATACCTTTGTAGATCGCGAGCGGAAGCGTTCAAGAGAACGGGGTTGAGGGAGTCGTACTCGTCGTGATCCAAATCACCGATGACCAAGTGTCGAACGGACAGCACCTCCGCGTTCAACACACATATGGAGGGGATGACGTCTCCCGCACCTTGATCCAGCAAGGAGGAGGGAGAGGTTGAGGAAGAAGGCTCCAACAGCAGCACGACAGCGTGGTAGTGATGGAGTGGCAGATCTCCGGCAGGGCTTCGCCAAGCTCACGCGGAGGAGGAGATGTGTTTGGGAGGGGAGGGGCTGCGCCTTGGATGTTGTGTGCAGCCCTCCCCTCGCCCCTCTATTTAGAGGGGAAGGGGGAAGGGGGTCGGCCCCCTCTAGATGAGATCTAGAGGGGGCGGCAGCCAAGGGAGGGGGCTTGCCCCCCAAGCAAGGGGGGCGCCCCCACTAGGGTTTCCCCCCCCCCAACCCTAGGCGCATGGGCCCAAGGGGGGGTGCGCCCAGCCCACCAGGGGCTGGTTCCCTGCCCACTACGGCCAACGAGGCCCTTCGAGAGAGGTGGCCCCTCCCGGTGGACTCCCGGAACCCCTCCGGTGGCCCCGGTACAATACCGATATGCCCCCAAAACTTTCCGGTGACCGTATGATAACTTCCCATATATAAATCTTCACCTCCAGACCATTCCGGAACTCCTCGTGACATCTGGGATCTCATACGGGACTCCGAACAACATTCGGTAATCACATACAAGTCTTCCTAATAACCCTAGCATCACCGAACCTTAAGTATGTAGACCCTACGGGTTCGGGAATCATGCAGACATGACCGAGACAGCTCTCCGGCCAATAACCAACAACGGGATCTTGATACCCATGTTGGCTCCCACATGTTCCACGATGATCTCATCGGATGAACCACGATGTCGAGGATTTAAGCAACCCCATATACAATTCCCTTTGTCAATCGGTATGTTACTTGCCCGAGACTCAATCATCAGTATCCCAATACCTCGTTCAGTCTCCTTACCGGCAAGTCACTTTACTCGTATCGTAATGCATGATCCCGTGACCAGACACTTGGTCACTTTGAGCTCATTATGATGATGCATTACCGAGTGGGCCCAGAGATACCTCTCCGTCATACGGAGTGATAAATCCCAGTCTCGATCCGTGTCAACCCAACAGACACTTTCGGAGATACCTATAGTGCACCTTTATAGTCACCCAGTTACGTTGTGATGTTTGGTACACCCAAAGCACTCCTACGGTATCCGGGAGTTACACAATCTCATGGTCTAAGGAAAAGATACTTGACATAGGAAAAGCTCTAGCAAAACGAACTACACGATCTTGTGCTATGCTTAGGATTGGGTCTTGTCCATCACATCATTCTCCTAATGATGTGACCCCGTTATCAATGACATCCAATGTCCATAGTCAGGAAACCATGACTATCTATTGATCAACGAGCTAGTCAACTAGAGGCTCACTAGGGACATATTGTGGTCTATGTATTCACATGTGTATTATGATTTCCGGATAATACAAATATAGCATGAATAAAGACTATTATCTTGAACAAGGAAATATAATAATAATCCTTTTTTTATTGCCTCTAGGGCATATTTCGAACAGAAGCTACACAAACAAACAAAGAACTCGCAACCAATGCGATAAAGGGGTTGTCAATCCCTTCACGGCCACTTGCGAAAGTGAGATCTGATAGAGATAATATGATAAGATAAATATATTTTTGGTATTTTATAATACAGATGCAAAAAGTAAAGATGCAAATAAAAGTAGATTGAAAGCTTATATGATAAAAGATAGACCTGGGGGCCATAGGTTTCACTAGTGGCTTCTCTCAAGATAGCATAAGTATTACGATGGGTGAACAAATTACTGTCGAGCAATTGATAGAAAAGCGAATAATTATGAGATTATCTAGGCATGATCATGTATATAGGCATCACGCCCGTGACAAGTAGACCGACTCCTGCCTGCATGTACTACTATTACTCCACACATCGACCGCTATCCAGCATGCATCTAGAGTATTAAGTTTATAAGAACAGAGTAACGCATTAAGAAAGATGACATGATGTAAAGGGATAAACTCAAGCAATATGATATAAACCCCATCTTTTTATCCTCGATGGCAACAATACAATACGTGCCTTGCAACCCTTTCTATCACTGGGTAAGGACACTGCAAGATTGAACCCAAAGCTAAGCACTTCTCCCATGGCAAGAAAGATCAATCTAGTAGGCCAAACCAAACTTATAATTCGAAGAGACTTGCAAAGATAACTCAATCATACATAAAAGAATTCAGAGAAGATTCAAATATTTCTCATAGATAAACTTGATCATAAACCCACAAGTCATCGGATCTCGACAAACACACCGTAAAAAGAGTTTACATTGAATATATCTCCACAAGAGAGGGGGAGAACATGGTATTGAGATCCGAAAAGAGAGAAGAAGCCATCTAGCTAATAACTATGGACCCGAAGGTCTGTGGTAAACTACTCACAACTCATCAGAAGGGCTATGGTGTTGATGTAGAAGCCCTACGTGGTCGATTCCCCCTCCGGCGGAGCGCCGGCGAAGGCTCCAAGATGGGATCTCGCGGATACAGAAGGTTACGGTGGCGGAAATATTTCTTCAGTGGCTCCCTGGATGTTTTCGGGGTACGTAGGTATATATAGGAGGAAGAAGTACGTCGGTGGTCGCTCGAGGGACCCAGGAGACAGGGGCGCGCCCAGGAGGGGTGGGCGCGCCCTCCTATCTCCTGGCCGCCTCGATTGCTTCTTGACTTGCACTCCAAGTTCTCCGGATCACGTTCATTCCAAAAATCACGCTCCCAAAGGTTTCATTCCGTTTGGACTCCGTTTGATATTCCTTTTCTTCGAAATACTAAAGTAGGCAAAAAAACAGCAATATGGGCTGGGCCTTCGGTTAGTAGGTTAGTCGCAAAAATGATATAAATGTGTAAAATAAAGCCCATAAACATCCAAAACAGGTAATATAATAGCATGGAACAATCAAAAATTACAGATACGTTGGAGACGTATCAAGCATCCCCAAGCTTAATTCCTGCTCGTCCTCGAGTAGGTAAATGATAAAAACAGAAATTTTGATGTGGAATGCTACCTAGCACAATTCTCAATGTATTTCTCTTTATTGTGGCATGAATGTTCAGATCCAAATGATTAAAAATAAAAGTTCATATTGACAAAAGAAATAGTAATACTTCAAGCATACTAATAAAAGCAATCATGTCTTCTCAAAATAACATGGCTAAAGAAAGTTCATCCCTACAAAATCATATAGTTAGGCTATGCTTCATTTTCGTCACACAAAGATGTTCCCAAATTCTACACCCCGATGACAAGCCAAGCAATTGTTTCGTACTTAAATAATCTCAAACTTTTTCAACCACGCAATACATGAGCGTGAGCCATGAATATAGCACTATGGGTGGAATAGAATAATGATTGGGGATTGTGTGGAGAAGACAAAAAAGGAGAAAGTCTCACATTGATGAGGATAATCAACGAGCTATGGAGATGCCCATCACTTGATGTCAACATGAGGAGTAGCGATTGCCATGCAACGGATGCACTAGAGCTATAAATGAATGAAAGCTCAACAAAAGAAAACTAGTGGGTGTGCATCAAACATGCTTCCTCACGAAGACCTAGGGCATTCGAGGAAGCCCATCATAGGAATATACAAGCCAAGTTCTATAATGAAAAATTCCCACTAGTATATAAAAGTGACAACATATGAGACTCTCTATATGAAGAGCATGATGCTACTTTGAAGCACAATATATGAGACTCACTATATAAAGAACATGGTGCTACTTTGAAGCACAAGTGTGGAAAAAGAGATAGTAACATTACCCCTTTTTATTTTATTTTATTTTTCTTTTTTTTGTTTGGTCTTTCTTTCCTTCTCTTTTGGCCTTTCTTTTTTTTTCTTTGGGACAATGCTCTAATAATGATGATCATCACACTTTTATTGATTACAACACATGAATTACAACTCGAAACTAAAACAAGATATGACTCTAAATGAATGCCTCCGGTGGTGTACCGGGATGGTGCAATGAATCAAGAGTGACATGTATGAAAAATTATGCATGGTGGCTTTGCCACAAATACGATGTCAACTACATGATCATGCAACGGCAATATGACAAAAGTAATGTATGTCATGATGATGATGAACGGAATGGTGGAAAGTTGCATGGCAATATATCTCGGAATGGCTATGGAAATGCCATAATAGGTAGGTATGGTGGTTGTTTTGAGGAAGATAGAAGGAGGTTTATGTGTGATAGAGTGTATCATATCACGGGGTTTGGATGCACCGGCGAAGTTTGCACCAACTCCCAACGTGAGAAAGGGCAATGCACGGTACCGAAGAGGCTAGCAATGATGGAAAGGTAAAAGTGCGTATAATCCATGGACTCAACATTAGTCAAAAGAACTCATATACTTATTGCAAAAATTTAGAAGTCATCAAAAACCAAGCACTACGCGCATGCTCCTAGAGGGATAGATTGGTAGGAAAAGACCATCGCTGTCCCCGACCGCCACTCATAAGGATGCACAAGCCAGGTACACCTCATGTTTCAAATTTGTTACACAACTTTAACCATACGTGCATGCTACGGGACTTGCTAACTTCAACATAAGCATTATTTAAATTCATAATCACCCAACTAGCATGACTTTAATAACACTACCTCCATATCTCAAAACAGTTATCAAGTATCAAATTGATCATAGCATCCAATTCACTTCCTATGATAGTTTTTGGATGCTCATCATTCTAGGACCAATTTATAACCATAACAAATACCATGTTGTTCTAAGAGACTCTCAAAATAATATAAGTGAAGCATGAAAGATCAAAAATTTCTTCAAAATTAATCCACCACCGTGCTCTAAAAGATATAAGTGAAGCACCAGAGCAAAAACTATCTAGCTCAAAAGATATAAGTGAAGCACATAGAGTATTCTAATAAATTTCAATCAAGTAGGCTTCTCCCAAAAGGTGTGTACAGCAAGGATGATTGTGGTAAACTAAAAAGCAAAGACTAATATAATACACGACGCTCCAAGCAAAACACATATCATGTGGCGAATAAAAATATAGCTCCAAGTAAAGTTACCAATGAACGAAGACGAAAGAGGGGATGCCTTCCCGGGGTATCCCCAAGCTTAGGATTTTGGCTATTCTTGAATATCTTGGGGTGCCATGGGCATCATCAAGATTAGGCTTTTGCCACTCCTTATTCCATAGTCCATCAAATCTTTACCCAAAACTTGAAAACTTCACAACACAAAACTCAACAGGAAATCTCATAAGCTTCGTTAGTGAAAGAAAACAAAACTACCACATCATGTACTATAATGAACTCATTATTTATTTAAATTGGTGTTAAACCTACTGTATTCCAAGTTCTCTATGGTTCATACTGTTGGGGAACGTAGCAGAAATTCAAAATTTTCCTACGTGTCACCAAGATCTATCTATGGAGAAACCAGCAACAAGGGGAAGGAGAGTGCATCTACATACCCTTGTAGATCGCTAAGCGGAAGCGTTCAAGAGAACGGGGTTGAAGGAGTCGTACTCGTCATGATCCAAATCACCGGAGATCCTAGTGCCGAACGGACGGCACCTCCGCGTTCAACACACGTACAGCCCGGTGACGTCTCCCATGCCTTGATCCAGCAAGGAGAGAGGGAGAGGTTGAGGAAGACTCCGTCCAGCAGCATCACAACGGCATGGTGGTGGTGGAGGAGCGTGGAAATCCTGCAGGGCTTCGCCAAGCACCGCATGAGAGGAGAAGGGAGAGAGGTAGGGCTGCGCCAAGAGGAGAAGTTCTCATGTGTTGGCAGCCCCAAAACCCTCAAGTATATATAGGGGAGAGGGAGGGGGTGCGCACCCTCTAGGGTTTCCACCCCAAGGGGTGCGGCAGCCCCAATCCCATCTAAGGGTGGCGGCCAAGGGGGGGAGAGGGGAAACTTGCCCCCCAAGTTAGGTGAGTTTGCTCCCTCCCCCAAACCCTAGGCGCCTTGGGCCCTTGTGGGGGGGCGCACCAGCCCACCTGGGGCTGGTCCCCTCCCACACTTGGCCCATGCAGCCCTCCGGGGCAGTGGCCCCACTTGGTGAACCCGGGACCCTCCCGGTGGTCCCAGACGCGTACCGATAAAACCCGAAACTTTTCCCGTGACCAAAACAGGACTTCCCATATATAGATCCTTACCTCCGGATCATTCCGGAACTCCTCGTGACGTCCGGGATCTCATCCGAGACTCCGAACAACATTCGGTAACCACATACAAACTTCCTTTATAACCCTAGCGTCATCGAACCTTAAGTGTGTAGACCCTACGGGTTCGGGAGACATGTAGACATGACCGAGACGTTCTCCGGTCAATAACCAACAGCGGGATCTGGATACCCATGTTGGCTCCCACATGTTCCACGATGATCTCATCGGATGAACCACGATGTCAAGGACTCAACTAATCCCGTATACAATTCCCTTTGTCTAACGGTATTGTACTTGCCCGAGATATCGTCGGTATACTGATACCTTGTTCAATCTCGTTACCGGCAAGTCTCTTTACTCGTTCCATAACACATCATCCCGTGATCAACCCCTTGGTCACATTGTGCACATTATGATGATGTCCTACCGAGTGGGCCCAGAGATACCTCTCCGTTTACATGGAGTGACAAATCCCAGTCTCGATTCGTGCCAACCCAATAGATACTTTCGGAGATACCTGTAGTGCACCTTTATAGCCACCCGATTCGTTGTGGCGCTTGGTACACCCAAAGCATTCCTACGGTATCCGGAGTTGCACAATCTCATGGTCTAAGGAAAAGATACTTGACATTAGAAAAGCTTTAGCATACTGAACTACACGATCTACGTGCTAGGCTTAGGATTGGGTCTTGTCCATCACATCATTCTCCTAATGATGTGATCCCGTTATCAACGACATCCAATGTCCATGGTCAGGAAACCGTAACCATCTATTGATCAACGAGCTAGTCAACTAGAGGCGTACTAGGGACATGGTGTTGTCTATATATCCACACATGTATCTGAGTTTCCTATCAATACAATTATAGCATGGATAATAAATGATTATCATGAACAAGGAAATATAATAATAACCAATTTATTATTGCCTCTAGGGCATATTTCCAACAGTCTCTCACTTGCACTAGAGTCAATAATCTAGTTCACATCGCCATGTGATTAACACTCACAGGTCACATCGCCATGTGACCAACATCAAAAGAGTTTACTAGTGTCACTAAACTAGTTCACATCATCATGTGATTAAGACTCAATGAGTTCTGGGGTTTGATCATGTTTTGCTTGTGAGAGAGGTTTTAGTCAACGGGTCTGAACCTTTCAGATCCGTGTGTGCTTTGCAAATTTCTAGGTCATATTGTAAACGCTGCTTCCACGCTCCACTTGGAGCTATTCCAAATGGTTGCTCCACTATCGATCCGGTTTGCTACTCGAGTCACTCGGATAGGTGTTAAAGCTTGCATCGACGTAACCCTTTACGCCGAACTCTTTATCACCTCCATAATCGAGAAACATGTCCTTATTACTTCAAGGACAATTTTGACCGCTGTCCAATGATCCATTCCTAGATCATTCTTGTACCCCTTGACTGACTCATGGCAAGGCACACTTCCGGTGCAGCACACAGCATAGCATACTATAGAGCCTACGTCTGAAACATAGGGGACGACCTTCGTCCTTTCTCTCTTTTCTGCCATGGTCGAGCTTTAAGTCTTAACTTCATACCTTACATCTCAGGAAAGAACTCCTTCTTTGACTGATCCATCTTGAACACCTTCAAGAGCATGTCAAGGTATATGCTCATTTGAAAGTACCATTAAGCGGTTTTTGATCTATCCTCATAGATCTTGATGCTCAATGTTCAAGTAGCTTAAACCAGGTTTTCACCTGAAAAACACTTCTCAAATAACCCTATATGCTTTACAGAAAAATTCTACATCATTTCTGATCAACAATATGTCAACAACATATACTCATCAGAAATTCTATAGTGCTCCCACTCACTTCTTTGGAAATACAAGTTTCTCATAAATTTGTATAAACCCAAAATCTTTGATCATCTTATCAAAGTACATATTCCAACTCCGAGATGCTTACTCCAGTCCTTAGAAGAATCGCTGGAGCCAGCATACCTTTTAGCATCCTTAGGATCGACAAAAACTTTCTGATTGTATCACATACAACCTTTCCTTGCGAAAACTGGTAAGGAAACTCGTTTTGACATCCATCTGCCAGATTTCATAAATGCAGCTTGTGCTAACATGATTCCGACAGACTTAAGCATCGCTACGGATGAGAAAATCTCATCGTAGTTAACTCCTTGAACTTGTGAAAAACTCTTCGCCACAAGTCGAGCTTCATAGACGGTGACATTGCCGTCCACGTCCGTCTTCTTCTTAAAGATCCATTTATCTCAATGGCTTGCCGATCATCAAGCAAGTCCACCAAAGTCCATGCTTTGTTCTGATACATGGATCCTATCTCGGATTTCATGGCTTCTAACCATTTGTCGGAATATGGGCCCACCATCGCTTCTCCATAGCTCGTAGGTTCATTGTTGTCTAGCAACATGACCTTCAAGACATGATTACTGTACCACTCTAAAGTAGTACGCATCCTTGTCACCCTACGAGATACGGTAGTGACTTGATCCAAGTTTCATGATCACTATCATAGCTTCTACTTCAATTGGTGTAGGTGCCACAGAACAACTTCACGTGCCCTCGCTACACACTCGTTGAAGTGATGGTGAAAGTCGTTATATCGACTAGAGGGGGTGAATAGGCGATTTTATGAATTCTTCAACGAGGAATTTCTTTGGTGAGGAAATTCCTTAGCGAAGAACTACTTGCAATGGAATAAGTACTCGAAGTAAACATAATAGGATACAAACATAGTCATCATGATGAAATGAAGACAGCACAGAGTCTGTAAAGCGTAAACACAGGATAACAAGATGAAGACAAATAGATCAAGAAATTGAACTGGGAATTTGTGAAAGTCTTGATCAAAGTCTTCAAGCACGAGATATGAGCAACATTCAACATAGTAATGAGGAAATGAAAGAGTTGAGGAAATAGAACCACCGGTTGGTGAAGACAATGATTTGGTAAACCAGTTCCAACTGCTTTGTCTCGGTTGTATGTCCGGTTGGAGCGGCCGAGTATTTAAACTCGAGGACACACATCCGGACACCCGATCTCGAGCAAGAACTCAGGACACCCAGTCCTCACCGTATTCTCCTTGAACTAAGACCACGCAGGTCTCGTCCAATCACTCTGGTAAGTCTTGGTGACTTCCAAACCTTCACAAACTTGGTCACTCGGCGATCCACAATTCCTCTTGGATGCTCTAGACCTTGGCGCCTAACCGTCTGGAAGAAGCACAGATCTTCAAAGGTAACAAGCGTCGGATCCACGCAGATCAATTTCTTCAGTGATGCTCAATCACTTTGGGTTTGTGGGGGTTTGGTTTTGGATTTTCCTCACTTGATGATTTTCGCTCAAAGTCCTCGGAGGATGGGTTGCTCTCAAATGACAAGTGTCAAGTTCTCTCGGAGCAGCCAACCAACTAGTGGTTGTAGGGGGCGGCTATTTATAGCCTAGGGAGCAGCCCGACATGATAAGACATAAATGCCCTTCAATGATATGACCGTTAGGTGGATAAGATATTTTGGACAGCCGTGCCAAGAAGACAAAGAACGGTCGGAAATTTGACTCTCAAATTCCTCGGGGCTATCATGTTCCTCATCGTAGGCAATTCAAGACTGGCGAATTCCTAACTCCTCGATCGAGCAAAGTCATCGAGGACTGTAAGAACTTCGTCTCATCATTTGAAGAATTTGATGAATCGTATGAGATTTCCAATGGCTTCACTCGAAGGGATTGGTAGGTGTAGGATTTTGAGTTGAGAATCACATGGAAATTTTTCCTTAGTATTTCCTCGACCCCCTTTAACAGTACGGTGTTTCCTATGACTCAAGAAAGAGAAAATGAAACTACGAAAACAAAAGTCTTCACGCTTCATATTCCTCGAATGAATACCAAGTCTTCAAGGTCACACCAATTTCTTCACTTTCAAAGTCTTCAGAAAGTCTTCAGAATATCAAAGTCTTGATTGAAGAACTTCATTTTAGGGTCAACTTTCTCTGTAAATATCAAACTCCTCATAGACTTATAGACCTGTGTACACTCACAAGCGCATCAGTTACTTAACCTATAAGTCTTCAATACACCAAAATCACTAAGGGGCACTAGATGCACTTACAATCTCCCCCTTTTTGGTGATTGATGACAACATAGGTTAAGTTTTCAACGAGGATAAACATATGAAGTGTAAATACTGATATTGAGGAATTTGATTGCAAGATATAGAAGAACTCCCCTAATATGTGCATAGTGAGGAATTTGCTTTTGAGGCAATGCACATTTGAAGAATTGAATCATGGAGATCTCCCCCTATATCTTGTAATTCATACACGCATTTGATATATAATATGAAGAATTTGAAATGCATGATGAAATATGGTGCCTGATGAGATTCAGCATGCGTGCAATAATATTAACGAGGAATAAGCATGCAGAATAGCACATCAAAAGTTTCCGAGCTCAGTGCAAAGCATCAGAGCACGACCAAAAGTATCAAGGCACCATCGGATTTAAGATTACAACTCGATCCAATAAAAGTTTCGGAAGAACAAGAGTTGTAACTTAACAAAATGCCCATAATATAAACCCGCTTGAAGACTAACTCAGATTTCTCCCGCTTTGTCATCATATTTCCAAAAGGGTCGAAACTGAGGACTAACGCCCCTGAAGAATTTCAAGTTGACGGAGGAGTGCCAGCGTTGTCGGGATTGTTCGTTGAAGTAGGGCCTGTCGCAGTGTCGTCCAAATCTTCATGTTCATCAGTTTCACGCGATGAAGAATAAGAGCTAGCCACCAGATCAGGAACTTTGACTCTCTTGAATTTCTTGGAGGTGGTGCGAGACCGGTCAAATGCTTCACAGAGACCCATAGTCTTCAGCTTCTTCCGGAGTATACATGAGTGAGAATAGCCCAGGTGCGGTTGAGGGTTTCATGAAGGTGATACTGATTTTTCTTCACTGCATTATGGGTTGAGGTCATGTTGTGAAGAATTGCAGCAAATTGACGCTTCACCCATTTGTGATTGCGATCAACCTTCTGATGAAGACTGAGGAGTAACTCACGGTCAGTCATCACCCTGGGTGCTGTTGCTTGAGGCTTTTGCTTAGCTGAGGTATTTGCGGCAGTGTCATGTGTTGCAGAATCGTCATTGGTGGAGTAAGATGTAGCTAGACGGAATTGACCATCCAATGGACGAGTGCCTTCATCGATCACAGCAGCTGCCTTGCCCTTATCATCAGATGATGAAATTGGTCGCTTGAGGACTTCAATGGGCGGCAAGTAGCTACCATGGTTCAGAGTGTCAGCCTTGTAATTCAGTGAAGATCTTGCCCTTATGAATCTCATAATCCAAGGCGCATAGGGCTTCAGCTCAAAAGGTGACATTGCAACATTAGCCAGAGTCCTCATGAAGAAATCATGGAAGTTGACGGGAACGCCATGAATGATGTTGAAAAGCATGTTCTTCATGATGCCAACGACATGTTCATCATTTGAGTCGTGGCCTTTGATAGGACTCATAGTCTTCGTCAGGATTCGATAGACAGTCTGAGGCACATATAGCAGTTCCTTGACGAGGAATTTGGTTCGAGGGGCCTGCCCTGGCTTCAAAGGCTTCATGAGCACTTGCATATAATGATCTGTCAGTTCGCGGTCATTGTAGATGCAACGTGCACTGTCATGGGGAGGATCAAGAGGAAGGACACGAAGCAATTCAGTTCTTTGGTGCCTTGTAGTGAGTATTTTCGTCATCCAATCCAGCACCCATGAATTGACATCTTCAAAGATCTCCGGTGATATGCAAAGTGGCATAGAATCGAAGAATGAGTTCTTCATTCCAATCACGAGATATCGGTCAGAAATTCAAGAGTCCCGCATCGTGAATAACTCGAGGACTGGCTCAAGCACGCAGAGATTCCATATCCACATGAGGAATATGCTCATGATCGAAGATTTTGTCCTTGTCAAAGAGCACTAAGGAATAGAAGTTGGCTTGAGTAGCAGTCCAGAAACGTCTTTTCCTTATGTGAGCAGAGTCATATGGATTGTAATCGGTGAAGAACACATGCTCGTAAAAGAAGTCTTCACCTTGAATTTTTGCTTGCTAGAGAACGGATTCTTGGTTTGGGCAGAGGAGTGTCGATGATTTGCAAAGACAACCTCGAGAATCGCGATCTCGGTGCTTCAGTGAGGAATTTCTGGTTCCTCTTCTTGTGCAGTTTGGGGATCAAGAAGAGTTCTTCAAAGACTAGCGGCTGGAATTTCTTCATGAATGACGATGTGGGATGAGTTTCTTCAGAGCCCATTTGAACAGTTGTAGCCGGGGACTGAGGAATTTGTTGAATGGGGGTGAAGAGAGGAGTATTGGGATGCTGACTTTCCCAAAAGTCATCATTCATTACTGGTGTAGTGCATCCAATATCCACGTCTTCTTCTTTTTCAATTTCCTCAACACCAGCCTCTTCAGCTGTGAAATGAGGCATAGGTGAGGAAACGACTGGCGTTGAAGGGAATGCTTCCACTTAAATTTCTTCATCAAACTGTTCTGAGGCAGCAACAGAATGATTTTCTGCATCAGATCCGCTTGGGATCTTGTAGTCTTCTCCATAAGGAACAATTTCCTTAGACGACATGGAGGAAATGGGAACGACATCAATGGGATTTCCAAGCGAGCTGGTCATTGGCTTCATTTTCTTCGCGGCCGAAGAATTTGACGCAGCTGATGCCTTCCTTTTCTTCACTGCAGCTCGCTCTACAGCCTTGGTCTTCTTCACTTCATAAGCAGAAGGAAGAATTGGAGTTGGTGTGGGCGCAGGAGGAGCCGAGGATGTGGTTCATTTTCTTGAGCACAACCGTGCGAGCTTGCCTGATCTCTTTAGTTTCTTCAGGCGCACCACTAGTGGATGCCTTGGGAATTTCTTCAGCGACTGGAATTGAGTCATCAGCCCTGGAACTTGTAGTCTCATCAGCAGGCTGAAAGTCATCAGCGATCTTGGCATATTCTTCAAAGCAGGCTGAGCGAGTCTGCAGCCTGAGGATTTTCTTGTTGCGATGGGGCTGCAACAGTTGTCATTTTCTTCGTCAAATTGACGAATCTCACTTTGGCTCCTTGCCAATCAGCATTGTATGCATCGAAATCCTTGCCGAGGGCTTGGATCTCAGATTGAGCCTTGAGAAGTTCTTCAGGTGATAGTCTGACAATGTTCTTCTTCAGAAGCTTCTCCTTTCTAGCTTGTGCTCTCTTTATCTCACGAGCCTTTTCAAACTTCCATTTCTCTTCAGAGATGAAATGGGTCAGCATATGACTTTGACCAGGAGTCAGAGGCGGATCTGGCATTGGAGTGTTTGGATCCTGATGCCATAAGTCGATGAAGTCGAGGATCTTCTTCGGATCCAAAAGCAGAGGCACAGGTGTTCCTTTGGCTCTAGCGGCCTTTGCTTGTTTGTCTCTAATGATTTCTGCAAGTTCTTCATCAGAGGCCTCGTCATCAGAGGGTACGTGGAAAGCAACCTGTTTCTCTCTTGGACTTGGCCGAGGACCGCGTTCAGCTGTTGCTTTTGTCTTCAGCAGAGTGGGGCCTGATGAGGACATTGGTGCAGCTGAGGAACTTCTTGAGACACGAATAATCGAGAAACCCTGAGTCCTTTGACATGTAGCCAAATGCACAGGAGTTGAGGACTTGGAGGGAGCTGCTGAGGACTTTGGTGGAGCAGCAGTAGTCTGAGGAATTTGCCGTGAGGGCGCGGCTGAGGAACTGGGCCGTGAGGGCGCTGATGGTGAAGCACTTGGCTTGCGAGCAGGCTTCTTCGGCATTGATTTCCTCGGCTTGACCGAGGTCTCAGCGGCAGCAGCAGCAGCAGAATCCTCATTGAATTTCCTCACTGCCTCATTGGCTTGTCTTGCCAGTTTTGCTTGACGCCTAGACCATTCTTCAGGAAAGTCCTCACCACGCTTGATGCTGGTGGGATCAGCTACTTGGCTAGGTGCCAATGGAGCTCGTGGGCAAGGAGGGTTTAAGGCGAATTTCTTCATGTACTTTGGAGTAACATAGCGATATTCCCTCCATTCTCGTGCCCATCTTCGTTCTATCCTCTGAATGCGCACTTTGCGCTGATTCTTGTTTTCTTTGCCAAACTTGGCTTCATCAGGTGTGCAATAATCCTTGTATATTTCATCAGGGATCTCGAAAGCAGTCGTGACCTCAGGTTTCTTTCCTCCTTTCTGCGGTCTCTTACCTTCTGCCATTTTCTTCAGATGAGGAATTTGAACAATAGAACACTCTGAAGAAGTATGCAGTTTTTCTTCGAGGAACGCTGCAAATGAGTTAAGTTGATGAGAACCTAGTGATTCAGCAGCGGACATGTGTACCTATGAACAGAGTGTAGGTGCAAGGAATTTGAAGAGGTCATATGCGTTCTCAGAAGATTTTTCGAAAAGACAAGTTTTGAGGAATTTGACCAGTTGAGCCTTGAGGAATTTCACTAAGCGTTCTTGTCTTAGGTTCGAGAGTTGTACAGATCGAAAATCCGCACAATTGAGGAATCTTGAAGAATTGAGTGCTTAGAGAGATGGATCAAGAGCATACAGTGTGTGAGGTGTTCATATGTGAAGATTTGAAGAATAAAACACTTTTGAAGATTTTCAGAAAAGTTTGAGAATCAAAGCGAGTAATAAAAGTGACTTTTAATTACCCGAACTGAAGAACACGACGAACTGAGATGAACAGATGTGAAGTTCGTTCGGTTCAATCTCCCACGCCCTAACTTGGCAGAGGGAAACAGCTACGGCGGCGGCAGAGTGAAGATTTCCGCAGCCGGCGCGAGTACGACGGCGACGAGGTTGAGGCAGTGAAGCTCTTCCTCACCGACGGCGATGGAATAGCGGCGGCGCTAGGGTTTGAGGAGAGCTCGGCGAGAGACAATGACGGCGGAGTAAATGAAGTAAGGAAGGAGGAGGGTATTTATAGCCACGGTAAAACTGTTCGCCGAAGATTTTGGGACGAACATGCCCTGCCCTTTCTTCTTCCGCGACATGTGTCACCCACGTCTTTGCATGAGATGAGGTCGTGTAAGATCGTGGGTGAATAAACTAATGCATCGTGGGATGCGGAACGGTTTGAGCGGTAAAACCAAAAATCTGGATAAGATTTGTTTTAAAATTTCGTTCGCAATTTCTTCAGCTGACAAGGACACAGTGAAGACTTTTAACGAGTTTCAATCAGAACACACATGAAGAATTTGTGAATGGATTGGGTTGAGTATAGCATAGAGGGGGAAGGGTCCGATCACATTCACTTAGCAGAAATCGCAACTTGAAGAATTAGCAATAAGTGAATGCTGTAGAGGACATAAACTCTTATATATATGTAGCCAATGAAGAAAAACGACGGAAACAGTGAAGATTTTGCAAAGTTGAAGAATTTGAAAAACTGAAGAATTTCAAAAATGAGGAAAAACTCAAATTGAAGATTTTCAACTTTTGTGGTGGCGTGACCCACCAGATAAGAATGATGATTTCGGACACAGCGTACAATTGTCGAGGGTTACGAGAATCAAATTCTTCATTAATTTCTTCACACTTAGAGTGTTATTCTTCATTGATTGAGGAAAACATTTCTTCATGTGTTGCACATCTAAGTCATCAATTCGCATAAGGGTTAGGATGTGTATCCTTTTCAAAGAACATTCAAGATTCTAAGATATTTAGCTCACACCGCAACTTGCTAAATCTTTTCTCATCCAAGGGCTTAGTGAAGATATCGCTAGCTGTTCTTCGTCTTCACATGCTCGATGGAGATGTCGCCTTCAACACATGATCACGAAGAAAATGATGACGAATCTGGATGTGCTTAGTCTTGAGTGTTGAACTGGGTTGTGAGCAATCTTGATGGCACTCTCATTGTCGCAGAGGAGAGGCACATTCTTCACGTTGACGCCATAGTCCTTGAGGGTTTGCTTCATCCAAAGTAGTTGAGCACAGATGAGCCAAAGAAGAATGTATTCAACTTCAGATGAGACGGTGATACACGCTTTGTTTCTTCGAGGACCAATAGACCAAAGATCGTCCGAGGAAATGACAAGTGCCGGATGTTGACTTGCGGTCCACACGATCACCAAAGATAGTCGAGTCGAATATCCAATGAGATCAAAAGCGAGCCCTTGGGGTACCATAATCCTAGTGTTGGTGTGTGAGCTAGATATCGAAGAATATGCTTCACAGCCTTATGGTGTGATTCCTTCGGTGCAGCTTGAAATCGGGCACACATGCAAACACTAAGCATTATATCTGGCCTAGATGCACATAAGTACAAAAAGGAACCAATCATGGAGCGGTATACCTTATGATAGAAGTCAATACCATTTTCATCAGTGCATAGATGGCCATTTGTGGGCATAGGGATTTTGACGCCTTTGCAATCTTGCATGCCGAATTTCCTCAAGACATCTTTGAGGTATTTCTCCGAGATATGAATATGCCATTGCGCCGATTTAATTTGAAGACCTAAGAAGAATTTCAACTCTCCCATCATAGACATTTAATATTCTTCACTCATCATATAGGCAAATTCATCACTATAACGTTGGTTAGTACAGCCAAAGATAATATCATCAACATATATTTGGCACACAAACAGTTCACCATCATATGATTTAGTAAAAAGAGTAGGCCGTCGGCCGAGACCCCGCCGCCCGCCTCTGCCGGCCCAGCCGAGCGCCCGGCCTCCTCTCGGCGGCCGGCCGCCTCGCCACCCCGCCTCCATGCCTCCCGCCGCCGCCCCGCGACGGGATCCGGCCGGATCCGGCGAGATCCGGCCCGGATCCGCCATCTCCGGCGATGCCCCGGCGAACCTCGGTTCGCGTGCACGAGGTTGACTTTCCCTCCCCGAAACGTCTGTCCCTGGAATTTTACCTTTTCATGCCATATTCATTGCATCACATCTCTGCACCCGTAGCTCCGTTTTGCACGTATAATATGTCAAATTGTTCGTCTCGACGAGTACATCATTTCATTCCATTGCATCATTTGCATTTGAGCTCATCTTGATGCCCGAAATGCTGTTGGAAGAGGGCTTCAGATCGTTAGTTCCAGAATCTTATCAGCTCGAGCTCTTTTGTCATTTTTGCCATGATTTATGTGTGCATCCTATGAGTATGAGCTCTACATGAATGTTGGACTTTGCCATGCCATCTTTCCAGAGGTTTTGACCATGTATTTTTGTGATGCTTGTAGTGAGTGCATTGAGCTTGTAAAGTAGGGTAGTTGCTGTTGTTGTTTTCCTGACAGATTCTGTAATATTTTGATGCCAGGTTAACATGCTTCTACTAATCAATCTATGCATAATCTGGAGATGCTCTATAAACATGTTTTGATATACATGTCTTGCTCTATCCATTCATGCTCTTGGTTGCAATTATAGCTTGCTGGAACATGTTCATTTCTTGCTCCAAATTTTCTTGAAAATGTTTCCTGACAGATTGTTTGCATGAGATTCAATTTTCACGAGGTCGTTGTAGTTGATCCGTGTATGCTATGACCTTGCTCTTGCCATGCTTAGCTTCATAAACATGCCTTATTACTGTTGGTTGCCTTGCCATGCCATGTATTGCTCTGTAGTGAGTGTTTCGAGCTCACGAACATGCCTACTTATCGTTGTTTCTGCCATGTTCAAATCTGTAATATAACTTGCCATGTTTACATGGGTGCCATCATATTTTCTATGCCTTTTTGGCTCATGGTCAGTAAGGGTCTTTTGATATATGCTATTAGTAGTTTCATGCCATGCCTTTGTTTGCCATGATAGCTTCCTGTAACATGTTGTTTGATAGCTCTAAACATTGCAACCTGATGTTATTTCTACTAAAGTCTAAAATTGTTATTACTTGCAATATCTCCATGTCATTTTGAGCATGTTCTAGTTGTTTCTGGAGATAGCTCAGTGTTCATGTTTTGTTATGCTTTACGTGTACTTCATGCCCATGCCTTTTGTTATTATGTTGGGGTGCTGAAGCATGTTGTTTTGATGCTTGTAAGATGCCTAGTTGCTGTTTTGGACAGATTGTTGCTATGACTTGTATAGTGTGTGGGTGTTGATCCGTTGCTCCGTTTTGAGTGTGTTCTATATGAAACTTGCTTGATTTTGCATGTAGTTTCATATTATCATGTTGCATCCTTGTTTTGGTGTGTTTGCTTGATGTTTGGGTGCATTTTGCATCAATGCCATGTTTGACTTGTTTTGCTCATATCTTCTAGCCCGTAGCTCCGAATCTAATGAACTTTATATGTAACTTGACTAGAATTTCGTGTAGATCATCTTGGTGCATCTTAACTTGCTGTTTAACAACTTCAACTTAATGTTTATTCAGTTCTGGACCAATTTCGAAATATGCATATGAGGACTTACCGGAATTATTATATGTTGTTCCCGGCCTCATTTAAACTTGCATTGATGTGTTGTTCTTGTTTGCATCTTCTCTTGTCATGAGTAGCTTCATGTAGCATTGTCATGCATCATGCTTGTTGTGCATCATGTCTTGTCCATGTGTGGTGTGTTTACTTTGTTGTGTGCTTCTTCTTGTTAGTTCCCGTTTCGTTGCGATCGTGAGGATTCGTTCGTCTTCGTTTGGTTCGGCTTCATCCGTTCATCTTCTTCATGGACTCGTTCTTCTTCCTTGCCGGATTTCAGGCAAGATGACCACTACCCTGGATCTCACTACTATCATTGCTATGCTAGTTGCCTCGTTCTTTCGCTATGCTGCGCTACCTATTACCTGTTTGTCCAGCCATCCCATTTTGCCATGAACCCCTAACCTTTGACACTTTTCCTATGCAAGCCGTTGTTTGGCTATGTTACCGCTTTTGCTCAGCCCCTCTTATAGCGTTGCTAGTTGCAGGTGAAGTTGAAGATTTCTCCATGGTGGACAGGGTTTATGTTGGGACATCACAATATCTCTTATATTATTAATGCATCTATATACTTGGTAAAGGGTGGAAGGCTCGGCCTTATGCCCGTGTTTTGTTCCACTCTTGCCGCCCTAGTTTCCGTCATACCGTGTTATGTTCCCGGATTTTGCGTCCCTAACGCGGTCCGGTGATTTATGGGACCCCCGACGGTTCGCTTTGAATAAAACTTGTCCAAAGAAGGCCCAACATTGCCTTTTACCATTTGCCTCACCACCACCTACTTTTCCCTTGGGAGTCGCTCTCTCGAGGGTCATCTTTTATAGCCCCGGGCCAGTGCTTGTCTAGCGTTGGTCCAAACTAGAGCACCGTATGACCATCCCTTGGCAACTTGGGTTACGTCGGTTCTGTGACGCTTCGCTTATCCGGTGTTGCCACGAGAACGAGATATGTGCAGCTCCTATCGGGATTGTCGGCGCATCGGCGGCTTTGCTGGTCTTGTTTTACCTTTGTCGAAATGTCTTGATGTACCGGGATTCCGAGTCGATCGGAGAGTCTCGGGTGAAGGTCTATTCTTCGATGATCGCGAGAGCTGTCATGGGCTAAGTTGGGACACCCTGCAGGTATAAACTTTCGAGAGCCGTGCCCGCGGTTATGTGGCGATGGGAATTTGTTAATGTCCGTTGTAGATAACTTGACACTTGATCCGAATTAAAACGCATCAACCGAGTGTGTAGCCGTGATGGTCTCTTCTCGGCGGAGTCCGTGAAGTGAACACGGTTTACGTGTTATGTTTGACGTAAGTAGGTGTTCGGGATCACCTCTTGATCATTGCTAGCTTCTCGACCGTTCTGCTTGTTCTCTTCTCGCTCTTATTTGCGTTGGTTAGCCACCATACTTGCTTAGTCGCTGCTGCAACCTCACCACTTTATCCCTTCCTTTCCCATTAAGCTTTGCTAGTCTTGATACCCATGGTAATGGGATTCTTTGAGTCCTCGTGGCTCACCAGATACTTCAAAACCAGTTTGCGGTGCCTATGTACCGAGCAGGTGACACATCCAAGCTCAAGGAGGAGCTCGATGAAGATCTTGCCCTTTGTGTTGTTTCGTTCTAGTTGATCAGTAGTGGAGCCCAGTTGGGGTCGATCGGGGACCGTTTGTCGCATTTGGGGTTCTTCTTTTATTTTGGTTCCGTAGTCGGACCTTGATTGTATCTGGATGATGTAATGCTTTATTCTTGTAATTGTGTGAAGTGGCGATTGTAAGCCAACTATGTATCTCTTTCCCTTATGTACTACTTGGGTTGTGTGAAGATTACCTCACTTGCGACATTGCTTTCAATGCGGTTATGCCTCTAAGTCGTGCTTCGACACGTGGGAGATATAGCCGCATCGAGGGCGTTAGAAGTGCTTCTCTTCAAGTGGATCCCATCATTTTCAACATCCGCGAGATCAATTCTAAGTTTTCTCAACGGTGTTTGTTTCAACCGTCCCAAGTTGCCTTTGTTTCCCCACCCTCCCACCCTTTTTCTTCAAGGACATAGATTTCTTAATCATGTATCCTTTTATTTGTGGGAAGTTTCTCCATTCTTTTCCATCAATGTTCTTATCCGGTGATTTCCCATGAAGATGCTCACGAGCTTCAAGTTCATCATTCTTCATTCTCGTATTCTTCTCCGATGGATCCAATTCAAGTTTTTAATATTCATCATATCCCTTTCCTCGTTTCAAATGTTTTTTCATACCGGTGCACCTCTTAATCTTTCACTTCTCGCTATTCGTTATTCCGGAGTGCTCAAGATATCTCGAAGATTTGTGTTTCCATTCTTAATTTGTTCAAGCTCTTTCGAGATTGGTATCTCATTCAAGTCATTTAATTCAACCGGTGCAACATCTCTTTTAAATCTTTTCAACGGTGTTCTTTTGAGTGGGCCCTAACCCACAGGTCTTTTCCCAGGATCTTACCTGACTCTTCTAATTATTCCGGAGCTATCCTAAATTCTTCTCCAAGTTTGACATAAGAATGAGTTATCATCAGTCAAATGCTTTTCTCCAAGATCTTTCAAATTCTTTTCATAGTTGGCTCAACCTTTCCTCTTTTAATTCTCCCGGAGTATCTCAACAATTCATGGTGGTTCTCATCGTCTTTCTCAACATTTGAAGACCGAAGAAGAGTTTCTCTTTAATCTTGCTCTATTCTCTTCAAGATTCATGGTGCTAGCTTGTTGCCATCCTCTCATAATTGTTTTTGATTGTGGGAATTCTTTCCACCCATCCGGAGCATTTCTTGAGTTGTTTCCATTTCTTTCCTCCGAAGGCCATCATGTCTTAATTCTTCATTCTCGGCGTGTAGCTATCGTTCTCCAAATCTTACCGGTGCATCGTTCAATATCCTCTAATCAGTTCATGATCTCTTCGTTCTCATGTATCTAAATCCCTTCAAGTATCTTCATTCGTTTTCCAATTCTTTCCGGTGAATTGTGCCTTTGCTACTTCAATCATTTTCAATTCTTACGGTGGTTCTTTCAAGATCTCTCTTCCTTGTTCATCATATCAATTCATTTGTTGTTCCAATCCTACCGGTGGTTCGTTGAAGACCTTCTCAAGTTTGCGCTATATCTCTTTTAATCCTTTCTACGGGAATAAGTAGTATGCCAAATCCATTGATTGTCATCAATTTAATTTGATGAAGGATAAGCATATAATAAATCTTATTCTTATTTCCTCGAGTTGATTTAATTCCTTCTTTCGGAGTTTATTCATGATGAAGTAATTCTCGGTTTCATTTGTTTCATCTTTTCCTTTCCCGGAGTTCCAAGTTCTCATCATCACGAAGATCCATCTAAATCATTGCAAGGATTCACCTTGTGTTTTCAATTTCTCTTTCTTTTCATCCTTTTATTACCGGAGTTCTTCATGGAGTTTCTTCATGGTGGTTCCTCAAGGATTCTTTTCATTCTTCAATTGTTCTTCAAGATTTCTCTTGAAGTTATGACCCATAAGCTATACTCAAAATTAAACAGGGTGCCCAACACTTGTTTTGTTTTGAGGAGCTTAAGTATTCTTCATCTTGCATTCCAAAGTGCAATTCCTTCTATCTTATCTTTTGAGATGGTGTTATGTCACTCTTGACAATTTCCTTCATGTTTCTTGATTCACTTGTTGTCAAGAATGAGGTATGTTAAATCCATCAATCTCTTCGTTGGAGTTATCTTGGTATAGATTTCACCTAAAGCCTTTCCTAAGGAATGTTGCTATTTGTGGTGTTTATCTAGGACCCAAGTTCTTCTTTATCCTCTCGGTGAAGCAGTTTTTCATCGCCTTGGTGCTCTCACTCAAATCAATGGCTTCCTTTAGTGGTCGGTTGTCACCTCATAATTTTGAGATGTTTCCATAAGCCCACTACAAGCTTGTTCTTTTCGTTGCTGGTTTTTCCAACAACTCCGTTCTAACCTTCTTGCAAGGATGCCTTCCAAGCTCATTTGTGGCTGAAGTTGTCTTTTCCTTCTCCATTCTCTTATTCCAACGATCTAACTTCTATTCTTTCGTTACGGAGGCATTATGCTGCTATGCTCTTCACCCATCACCTCATTTCTTGAGGATCGTGTTCTTCTCTTGCTTATCCATTTAACCGGAGTGTTGTGTTCTCATTCAAGTTCTTTTCATCATCAAGTTTTCTTCTCTTTTCTACCAGAGTAGTTTCGAACTCTATCTTGTCCATTAAACTTTTGATTCATGTCTTTGCAACCTTCAAGTTCTCGTAATACTGCTCGTTCCTCTTTTCTAACGGATTGTTTGCAATCTCGTTCATCTCTATTGTACTCTTTCTTTTAAATTGCTCAACCTCTCAAGGTTCGTGGTTTCACTCATTGGTCGAAGAAGCAACTTAGTTTTACCTCTTATCTTCCTCTTCCTTTTTCCTCCGGTGCCATCCTAGATCTCGGGACGAGATCCTCTCGTAGTGGTGGAGTGTTGTAACACCCCGGATTCGATGCGCCAGGTGTCCGCCAGTTATTCGTCGTTGTTGCCATGTCATTTGCTTGCGTGTTGTAGTTTGCCATGTCATCATATGCATTTCATATCATATCACCATGTGCATCTCATTTTGCATACATATTCGTCTCATGCATCTGAGCATTTTCCCCGTTGTCCGTTTTACAATCCGGCACTCCTATGTCATCCGGCGTCCCCTTCTTCTCTTCTGTTGTGAGCGGGTATTAAACTTTCTCAGAATGGCCCGAGGTTTGTCAAGCGGCCTTGGTATAGCATCGGTAGACCGCTTGTCAAATTTCGTGCCATTTGGAGGTCGTTTGATACTCCAACGGTTAACCGGGTAACCGTAAAGCCCCCTTTTGTTGCAGCCCAACACCCCTTCCAAAGTGGCCCAAAACCCATCTAACTCCCCTCCATGCTCTCGGTCGTTCGATCACGATCGCGTGGCCGAAAACCGCTCCTCATTTGGACTCTCCTAGCTCCCTCTATCTATAAATAACCCCTCCCCCCGAAATTCGCGGATCAAATCACAGACGAAACCCTAGCTTCTCCCCCTCCATGCGCGGACATGTCCGTTCCGCCGCCGGACATGTCCGCTGCCTTCCCGCCTATCGGGCGTGCCACGTGTCCTGGCCGCATCACATCCCATGCGCCGCCCAGCGCCACATGCCGCCACCGCCATGCGCCATGGCTGGCGCCGCCTCGCCGGCCGCCGCCTGCGCCGCCCGGCCCGCCGCCTCCTCCCGCTTCGCCGCCGGCCTCGCCCCGTCCGGATCCCTCCGTCCCGCACCTCGCCGTCCCGAGGTTGACTTTCTCCCCTTCCCCGAATATGACTAAGTCCCAGATTTCAGTTATTTTCATGCCATATTCATTGCATCACATCTATGCATCTGTAGCTCCGTTTTGCGCGTATAATATGTCAAATTGTTCGCCTCGACGAGTACGTCATTTCATTCCATTGCATCATTTGCATTTTAGCTCATCTTGATTCCCTAAATGCTGTTGGAAGATGGCTTCAGATCGTTAGTTCCAGAATCTTATCAGCTCGAGCTCTTTTGTCATTTTTGCCATGATTTATGTGTGCATCCTATGAGTATGAGCTCTACATGAATGTTGGACTAGGCCATGCCATCTTTCCAGGGGTGTTGACCTTGTATTTTTGTGAGTTGTGTGCTGAGTGCATCGAGCTTGTAAAGTAGGGTAGTTGCTGTTGCTGTTTTCCTGGCAGATTCTGTTATAATTTGATGCTATGTTAACATGCTTCTATTAACCAATCTATGCATAATCTGGAGATGCTCTATAAACATGTTTTGATATACATGTCTTGCTCTATCCATTCATGTCCTTGGTTGCAATTATAGCCTGCTGGAACATGTTCATTTCTTGCTCCAAATTTGCTTGAAAATGTTTCCTGACAGATTGTTTGCATGAGATTCAATTTTCACGAGGTCGTTGTAGTTGATCCGTGTATTCTATGACCTTGCTCTTGCCATGCTTAGCTTCATAAACATGCCTTGTTACTGTTGGTTGCCTTGCCATGCCATGTATTGCTCTGTGATGATTGGTTCAAGCTCACGAACATGCCTACTTATTGTTGTTCTTGCCATGTATAAATCTGTAATATAACTTGTCATGTTTACATGGGTGCCATCATATTTTCGGTGCCTTTTTGGCTTATGGTCAGTAAGGGTCTTTTGATATATGCTATTAGTAGTTTCATGCCATGCCTTTGTTTGCCGTGATAAGTTCCTGTAGCATGTTGTTTGATAGCTCTAAACATTGCAACCTGATGTTATTTCTGCTAAAGTCTGAAATTGTTATTACTTGCAATATCTCCATGTCGTTTTGAGCATGTTCTAGTTGTTTCTGGAGTTAGCTCAGTGTTCATGTATTGTTATGCTTTACGTGTACTTCATGACCATGCCTTTTTTTATTATGTTGGGGTGCTGTAGCATGTTGTTTTGATGCTTGTAAGATGCCTAGTTGCTGTTTTGGACAGATTATTGCTATGACTTGTATAGTGTGTGTGTGTTGAACCGTTGCTCCGTTTTGAGTGTGCTCTATATGAAACTTGCTTGTTTTTGCATGTAGTGCCATATTATCATGTTGCATCCTTGTTTTGGTGTGTTTGCTTGATGTTTGAGTGCGTATTGCATCAATGCCATGCCTAACTTGTTTTGCTCATATCTTCTAGGCCGTAGCTCCGAATCTAATGAACTTTATATGTAACTTGACTAGAATTTCGTGTAGATCCTCTTGGTGCATCTTAACTTGCTGTTTAACAACTTGAACATAAGGTTTATTCAGTTCTGGACCAATTTCGAAATTTGCATATGAGGACTTACCGGAATTGTTATATGTTGTTTCCAGCCTCATTTAAACTTGCCGTGATGTGTTGTTCTTGTTTGCATCATCTCTTGCCATGAGTAGCTTCATGTAGCTTGGTCATGCATCATGCTTGTTGTGCATCATGTCATGTTCATGTGTGGTGTGTTTACCATGTTGTGTGCTTCTTCTCGATAGTTCCCGTTTCGTTGCGATCGTGAGGATTCGTTTGTCTTCGGTTGGTTCGGCTTCATCCGTTCATCTTCTTCATGGACTCGTTCTTCTTCCTAGCGGGATTTCAGGCAAGATGACCGCTACCCTGGATCTCACTACTATCATTGCTATGCTAGTTGCCTCGTTCTTTCGCTATGCTGCGCTACCTATTACCTGTTTGACCAGCCATCCCATATTGCCATGAACCTCTAACCTTTGACACCATTCCTATGCAAACCGTTGTTTGGCTATGTTACCGCTTTTGCTCAGCCCCTCTTATAGCATTGCTAGCTGCAGGTGAAGTTGAAGATTTCTCCATGGTGGACAGGATTTTGGTTGGGATATCACAATATCTCTTATATTTTTAATGCATCTATATACTTGGTAAAGGGTGGAAGGCTCGGCCTTATGCCCGTGTTTTGTTCCACTCTTGCCGCCCTAGTTTCCGTCATACCGTGTTATGTTCCCGGATTTTGCGTCCCTTACGCGATCGGGTGATTTATGGGACCCCCGACAGTTCGCTTTGAATAAAACTTGTCCAAAGGGCCCAACATTGCATTTTACCATTTGCCTCACCACCACCTACTTTTCCCTTGGGAGTCGCTCTCTCGAGGTCATCTTTTATAGCCCCGGGCGGTTGCTTGTCTAAGCGTTGGTCCAAACTAGAGCACTGTGCGGGACCATCCCTTGGCAACTTGGGTTACGTCGGTTCCTGTACGCTTCGCTTATCCGGTGTTGCCCTGAGAACGAGATATGTGCAGCTCCTATCGGGATTGTCGGCGCATCGGGCGGCTTTGCTGGTCTTGTCTTACCATTGTCGAAATGTCTTGATGTACCGGGATTCCGAGACTGATCGGGTCTTCCGGGTGAAGGTCTATTCTTCGATGATCGCGAGAGCTTGTCATGGGCTAAGTTGGGTCACCCCGCAGGTTTAAACTTTCGAGAGTCGTGCCCGCGGTTATGTGGCGATGGGAATTTGTTAATGTCCGGTTGTAGATAACTTGACACTTGATCCGAATTAAAACGCATCAACCGAGTGTGTAGCCGTGATGGTCTCTTCTCGGCGGAGTCCGGGAAGTGAACACGGTTTCTGTGTTATGTTTGACGTAAGTAGGTGTTCAGGATCACCTCTTGATCATTGCTAGCTTCACGACCGTTCCTTTGTTCTCTTCTCGCTCTCATTTGCGTATGTTAGCCACCATATTCTGCTTAGTCGCTGCTGCAACCTCACCACTTTACCCATTCCTTCCCATTAAGCTTTGCTAGTCTTGATACCCATGGTAATGGGATTGCTGAGTCCTCGTGGCTCACCAGATACTTCCAAAACCAGTTTGCAGGTGCCTATGTTACCGAGCAAGTGACGCAACCAAGCTCAAGGAGGAGCTCGATGAAGATCTCGCCCTTGGTGTAGTTTGGTTCTAGTTGATCAGTAGTGGAGCCCAGTTGGGGTTGATCGTGGACCTTTGGTCGCATTTGGGGTTCTTCTTTTATTTTAGTTCCGTAGTCGGACCTTGATTGTATCTGGATGATGTAATGCTTTATTCATGTAATTGTGTGAAGTGGCGATTGTAAGCCAACTATGTATCTGTTTCCCTTATGTATTACATGGGTTGTGTGAAGATTAACTCACTTGCGACATTGCTTTCAATGCGGTTATGCCTCTAAGTCGTGCTTCGACACGTGGGAGATATAGCCGCATCGAGGGCGTTACACCGGGTGTGAAGCCATTCTTCACGAAGAATTCCTTCAATGTATCATACCACGCCCGAGGGGATTGCTTGAGGCCATAGAGGGCCTTATTGAGTCTGAAGACTTTGTTAGGATTCTTGGGATCTTCAAAACCTGGGGGTTGAGCAACATATACTTCTTCCTCAAGCTTACCATTGAGGAATGCACTTTTCACATCCATTTGATATAAGATGATATCATGATGGTTAGCATAGGCAAGTAAAATGCGAATAGCCTCAAGTCTAGCAACAGGAGCAAAAGTTTCATCGAAATCAATTCCTTCAACCTGTGTGTAGCCTTGAGCTACTAATCGTGCCTTATTCCTCACCACAAGGCCATTTTCATCTTGCTTGTTGCGGTAGATCCACTTTGTGCCAATGATTTTATGCTTGCGAGGATCTGGGCGATTGACCAATTCCCAGACATTGTTCAGCTCGAACTGATGTAATTCTTCTTGCATAGCCTGAATCCACTCCGGCCCCAGAAATGCTTTCATCTACCTTAGTGGGCTCTGTGATAGAGACAAAAGCATAGTGCCCACAAAAGTTAGATAAATGTGATGCTTTTGAGCGTGTGAGAGGACCTGGTGCGCTAATGTCATCGATGATCTTCTCCACTTGCACTTCTTTTGCAACGCGTGGATGAGTTGGTCGTCACGAGGATTTTGATCAGCATTTTCTTCAAATCATTTTCCTCATCATGTTCTTCAGTGCATCACCGACGTTCTTCATGAACAGGAATGAATTCTTCAAAGAGATTCTTCAAGAGGAATGACATCCTCGGTTGCCTTGAGCTTGATAGCATCCTCGGTGATGGTTCATCTAACACGTAAGGTAGGTGCTCTCTTTGCGAGCCATTAGTTTCATCGAACCGCACATCTACAAAGGTCAACAATCTTGTGAAGAACAATGTTGAAGACTCAGAGGTGTGCGAGTCCTTCCAGAACCACGCATAAAACCTTCATGTGCTTTGGTGCAAATTTAGAGTTGTGGTGAGGATCTCTAATCCAACATTTAGCAATCAAGACTTTGAAATAACTCACATTGGGTTTCTTGTCGTGAGGAGTTCATAGGCAGTCTTCTTGAAGAATTTGTGAAGATATACTCTGTTGATGATGTGGCAAGCAAGATCAATTGCATCAATCCAAAACCGCCGAGGCATTTTGTATTCATCAAGCATAGTGCGAGCCATCTCAACAAGAGTTACGTTCTTGCGCTCCACGACGCCATTCTCACGAGGAGTATAGGGAGCGAGATAACTCATGAGTAATACCAAGTTCATCAAGATAGGCATCAAGACCGGAATTCTTGAACTCAGTTCCATTGTCACTCCTGATATGCTTGATCTTCACACCAAAGTTGGTTGAAGCCCTTGAGGAAAATCGTTTGAAGACTTCCTGCACTTCATGTTTGTAAGTAACAATGTGTACCCATGTATATCGAGAGTAATCATCAACAATGACAAAACCATATAGAGATGCATCATTAGTGACTGCTAAATAATGATTAGGTCCGAAGAGGTCCATGTGAAGCAATTCAAATGGACGGGTAGTGGTCATGATAGTCTTCGCTGGATGCTTGGCCTTGGTCATTTTTCCGGCTTCACAGGCTCCGCATAAGTGATCCTTGAGGAATTTGACATTCTCAATGCCAATGACATGCTTCTTCTTCGCAAGTGTGTTCAAATTCCTCATGCCTGCATGACCAAGTCGTCGATGCCATAGCCAGCCTTCTGAAGCTTTTGCAAGTAGACACATGGCTGGTTGTGGTCCCAGAGAGAAATCAACAATATACAGATCTCCTCTCCTAAAGCCTTCAAGACTTTGGAATTGTCGACTTCCATAATCACAACACAAATGATATTTGCCAAAGACAACAACCATATCAAGATCACAAAGCATTGAGATCGACATGAGATTGTATCCTAAGGACTCAACAAGCATGAATTTGTCCATGTGCTTATCCTTAGAGATAGCAACCTTACCAAGACCCAATACGGCTTTTGCCTTTGTCAAGAAGATGATATGCTTCAGAGGTGACGGTGATGAGGAGCATCCATCAATAGATTCTTGTCACCAATCATGTGATTTGTACATCCACTATCGAGGACCCATTCGGTGGTTTTGGGTTGATCATCCTGCAGATGAATTAGTGTAGCTTACAATCTCATATGCTTCATCGATGAAGAATATGATATCGAGTTCATCAGATGAATTTCATCAAGCAGTAAACAGATATAGCAGTATGAGGACGTGTGAAATGAAAGTTCATTTCATCATGATTCGTCTGCGTCCTTTCAGGCATATTTGTCAGGTCCCCAGCAAATTCTTCAGACGTTAGAGCACGTCTGGAGACCTGACCCTGCAGAAGAGATTAGTTCTTTTTCTTCACCACCCACATCTGGAGGGGTGGTGAAAGCACATTTGCTCCCTAGGTGGTTTTGGTAATTAATGACAACATACTTTGTGGTTGGACCAATGCTTTTATCAAGTATGTTTCAGGAAGTTCAATCACTTTGGCATGGCAAAAGGACTGAAGAGGTGGACCCCTAAGATGCTAAGGCAAGCATTGGCAAAAGCTCAAGACTCCATTTTTGGTTTAGTGATCCAAGATCACATTGAGTCTATAGGAAAGCCAATACTATTAAAAGGGGATGAGGTTATGTTAATGATCTGGTTGCTCAAAGTGCTTAGTGATCTATCTCCCAAACCATCAGCAATCTTTCATTCCAACATACATTCATAAGTAATCTCGGTCCCACCGATTCCATAAACTCAGTCACACCGAGATGAACCACCTCACCACAAAGCCAAACCCTAGTAATTTCGGTTTTCCGATTCCAAACTCGGTCTCACCAAACTAGTGTTGCCAAGCTTCAGAATCTTACATCATCATATCGGTGTCACCGAGATGATAAAGTCGGTCCCACCGAGATTGGCAAACCCTAGTAATTGGAAGAATCGGACTCACCGAGATTGTATTTTTGGTCCCACCGAAAATCCCAACGTTCACAAGATTTGAACTTTCGGTCTCACCGAGTTGTCAACTTCGGTCTAACCGAGATTGGTCAAATGTGTGTAACGGTTGGATTTTGTGTGGAGGCTATAAATACCCCTCCACCTCCTCTTCATTCGTGGAGAGAGCCATCAGAAAGAACTACCACTCCTACCTTACATTTCTGAGAAGAAAACTACCTACCCTTGTGTTGAGATCAAGTTGCTCCACTCCCACTATATGAAACTTGATTTCTAGCCTTCCCAAGTTGCTTTCCACTCAATCCTTTCTTCCACCACAGCCAAATCAGTGAGGAGAGTTGAGTGTTGGGGAGATTATCATTTGAAGCACAAGAGCAAGGAGTTCATCATCATCAACACCATCTATTACCTTTTGGAGGGTGGTGCCTCCTAGATTGGTTAGGTGTCGCTTGGGAGCCTCCGTCAAGATGTGGAGTTGAACCAAGAAGTTTGTAAGGGCAAGGAGATCGCCTACTTCGTGAAGATCTACCCCGAGTAAGGCTAGTCCTCCGTGGGCGTATGCCATGATGGCATAGACAAGGTTGCTTCTTCGTGGACCCTTCGTGGGTGGAGCCCTCCGTGGACTCTCGCAGCCGTTACCCTCCGTGGGTTGAAGTCTCCATCAACGTGGATTGACGATAGCACCACCTATCGGAACCACGAGAAAAATCTCCGTGTCTCCAAATTGCGTTTGATCTTCTCCACCTCTCTTTACTTCATGTGCAATTTACTTTCCGCTGCCCATACTCTAGAATTGCATGTGTAGTAAACTACTTGACTTGTGTGATATGCTAAATCTGCCACAAACTTGTCTTTGTCAAAAGGCATAATTTTTATCTTGTCGAGTAGTCTAATCACCCCCCCTCTAGACACTCTTACCTTCAACGATCATACAATTGGTATCAGAGCTTGGTCTCCATTGCTTTGGTTTACACACCATTGGAGGAAGATGGACGTGTTAGCCATAGAGTGTCTATTCTTGATGGAGTGTCCTATAACTCGTGGAGGATTGAAATGCTTATTATCTTTAAGATGTATAACTTGCGCAAATATGTTGAAACCCCATATGTACCTCCATTTGACCCCTTGCACCCTACCATGGATGAAGAGCTTGATTTGCTTCGTAACCTTAGAACTGTAAATCTTATCATTAGAGGTTTGCCCGATAACTTGCTTAAGCTTGTCACAAACTTTGAGTGCGCCTATGCCTTGTGGAAGTTCTTGGAAGAACTTTATCCGGACTACTCTTTGAGAGGTCTTGATGAAATTCTATACAAGACTATTGAATTTGATATGATGCGCCCCAATGATCCCAACTTTGATAAATGCTTCTTTGAGCTTCGTGATATCATGAAAAAGAAGGGTGATCCTTGTCTTATCAATGATCTAATTAGAAATGCTCTTGTATTGCATTCCGATGATTATTGTCACTTTGACAAAACTAATGCAAGTCATTGTCAAATTGACCTAGGTGTTGATGATGAACTATCTATGGGTCAATATGATGATGAGCATGAGCATGATGATGATTACTCCGATTCAGACACCGAGCTAGACAAGATCATGAAGAGTCTCAATCTTATGGAAAATTTGAGAGACTACATATCCGGTGGAAAAGAGTGGATTCTTGATAGTGGATGCACCGATCACATGACGGCAGATGAAGACATGTTTCGAGAGCTTGCAAAGAACGATGGTCCACGCAAGTATGTGACTTTTGGAGACAACTCCAAGGGTAAGGTACTTGGCCTTGGTAAGGTGGCCATATCTCATGATAGCTCTATTCAAAATGTCATGCTTGTTGAATCACTTGGATACAATTTACTTTCCGTGTCTAGATTGGATTCAATGTGCTATTCACCGAAGTAGATTGCCAAGTTTTTCGTCGTGACAATCATAACATGGTATTTACCGGTATCCGTAGAGGTGATCTATATATCGTTGATTTCACTAAGAAAGCTCAACCTAGAACTTGCTTCATTGCTAAATCCGCTAAAGGTTGGCTTTGGCATAGAAGGCTTGGACATGTTGGTATGCGTAATCTAGATAAGCTAATCAAAGGTGATCATATTCCTGGTGTTAAAGATGTTTTCTTTGACAAAGATAGACTCTGTAGTGCTTGTCAAGCAGGAAAACAAGTAGGTGGAAGTCATCCCGTGAAGAACATCATGACCACAAGGAGACCGCTTGAGCTTCTTCACATGGATCTCTTCGGTCCCAATGCTTACAAAAGCCTTGGTGGTAACTCCTTTGGTCTAGTTATAGTTGATGATTATTCAAGATTTACGTGGGTATTTTTCCTTGATGACAAATCGCAGGTTCAGAGAATCTTCAAAACCTTTGCCAGAAAGGCCCAAAATCAATTTGAGGTGAAGATCAAGAAAGTTCGGAGTGACAATGGAACGGAGTTCAAGAACGCCCATGTGGACTCTTTTCTCGATGAGGAAGGAATTCTACATGAGTTCTCGGCTATGTACACACCTCAACAAAATGGAGTTGTTGAGAGGAAGAACCGAACGCTCATAGAGATGGCGAGAACGATGCTTGATGAATACAAGACACCGAAACACTTTTGGGGTGAAGCCGTCGAGACAGCTTGTCATGCTATCAACAAGCTTTATCTTCATAAGCTCCTCGGCAAGACTTCATACGAGCTCCTCACCGGTAACAAACCCCAAGTGGGATACTTTCGTGTCTTTGGTTCAAAATGCTACATCCTTGATAAGCATCGTCGGTCTAAGTTTGCTCCTAAAACTCATGAAGGCTTTTTCCTCGGTTATGGATCAAACTCCCACACCTACCGTGTCTACAATAATTTCACCCGAAAGGTTGAAGAGACGGTAGATGTGAAGTTTGATGAATCTAATGGCTCGCAAGTAGAGAAAATGCCTATTGATGTAGGAGACAAGGACCCATCGGAAGCCATTCAAGATTTATCCATTGGAAAGATCCGTCCCATGGAAGTGAAGGAGAGTACCTCATCTACATATGTGGAGCCCCCTACCTCACGGCAAGATGAACCTCAAGGCAACATGGAGGCCTCCACAAGTGGAACTCACCAAGATGAGGAAGTGCAACAAGAAGATCCACCACAACCTCCTTCTCCACCACCTCAAGACAACATCAACAACAATGAAGAAGAAGAGGAAGATGAGGATGATGAGGAAGCTCAGCCGCGACCACAACAAAAGCTATCTCGAGTTCGAGCAAGAGTCAAGAAGAATCATCCCGTGGAACAAATGATGAATGACATCGACTCCGGGAGAATTACTCGCTCTAAAACTCGTTTAGCTAACTTTTGTGAGCATTACTCATTTATCTCTAGTCTTGAACCTATGAAGGTAGAAGAGGCGCTTGAAGACCCGGATTGGGTGAACGCTATGCATGAAGAGCTACACAACTTCGAGAGGAACAACGTTTGGACTTTGGTAGAGAAGCCCAATGATGATCAAAACGTCATTGGAACCAAATGGGTGTTTCGGAACAAGCAAGATGAAGATGGACAAGTCATCCGCAACAAGGCTCGTCTCGTAGCTCAAGGTTACACACAAGTCGAAGGTATGGACTATGGTGAGACCTATGCCCCCGTTGCTAGACTTGAGTCCATTCGCATTCTTCTTGCTTATGCCAACCACCATGATATTACTCTCTATCAAATGGACATTAAAAGTGCTTTCCTAAATGGTGAAATTGAGGAGGAAGTATTTGTGAAACAACCTCCCGGATTTGTGAATCCTAAAAAGCCTAATCATGTTTACAAGTTGCACAAAGCTCTTTATGGTCTTAAACAAGCCCCTAGAGCTTGGTACAAATGCTTGACTAGCTTTCTTCTTGAGAAAGGATTTGAGATTGGAAAAATAGACTCAACACTATTCACGAAAAGGGTTAATGGTGAACTATTTGTGTGCCAAATATATGTTGATGATATTATCTTTGGATCAACTAACCCTCATTTTAGCGAGAAGTTTGGAAAGCTCATGTCGGAGAAGTATGAGATGTCCATGATGAGTGAACTCAAATTCTTCCTTGGGTTGCAAATCAAGCAATCTAAGGAGGGTACCTTTGTCTCACAAACAAAGTACACTAAGGATCTCTTCAAGAAGTTCAACATGCAAGAAAGCAAAGGTATGAGAACCCCCATGCCTACTAGTGGACATAATGACTTGACAAAAGATGGAGAACCTGTTGATCAAAAGGTTTATCGATCCATGATTGGTTCTCTACTATATCTCTGTGCTTCTCGTCCTGACATAATGTTGAGTGTATGCATGTGTGCTCGATATCAAGCAGCCCCTAAAGAATGTCATCTTAAAGCTGTTAAAAGAATTGTGAGATATTTGATACACACACCTAACTTTGGCATCTGGTATCCTAAGAGGGCCTCTTTCGACCTTGTTGGCTATTCCGACTCGGACTATGCCGAAGACAGGGTTGATAGAAAGTCAACTTCGGGTACGTGTCAATTTCTTGGTCGATCCCTTGTATCTTGGTCCTCCAAGAAACAAAATTCAGTATCATTATCTACTGCCGAAGCAGAATATATAGCTGCTGGTTCATGTTGTGCTCAGTTGCTATGGATGACACAAACGCTTAAGGATTATGGGATACATGCGAGACATGTTCCTTTGCTTTGTGACAATGAGAGTGCGATTAAGATTGGACACAATCCAAGGCAACACTCTCGCATCGAAACATATTGAAGTTAAATCACCATTTTATTCGTGATCACATTGCTAAGGGTGACATCAATCTTAAGCATGTTCGTCTCGACAAACAACTTGCTGATATCTTTACAAAACCTCTTGATGAGAAAGTGTTTTGTCGCTTAAGGAGTGAGTTGAACATCATTGATGCTTCAAACTTGGAGTGAAAACTCCATTGATGCATGCAAGGCATGAGCCTAATTGACTAACCCTTGATATTTCTCTTATGATGATGATCATATGTCTTGGACACATTTGCCCCCTTGTATTGCATCTAACTCCTTGCAGGTACTTGGATGATCTAAATTCCACGAGATTACCACTCACTCACATCTTGAGTAATCTTGTCATTGACCAAGTATCTAGCTCTTTGGGATGTTGAGTTCAAGGAACAAAATTCCACATATCCTTTTTGACACCTTATACATCTAGTATTTCACTCTTGTCATCTTGGATATTCTTGAGAATTTCCTTGCTAGCCTAACCCATGTAGGAAGATGAACTACACAATTGGAAATGGTGCTTCAACTTCACACTCTATGAGCATCTACATCAAGTTCACCTACATGAACAAAGCAACAACAAGCCCAAGGTATGTTTTTCACATCTTGAAGGAGCTTTGCTCAAAGTCATGAGTACAAGCAGCTTCATAAGAAGTGATCACATCAAATTGCTTAATCGAAAAATGGCAACCCCATTTTGAGCTTAAACGATGAGTATGACCTATGATCAAATGTTCTCATTTGACTCCTAAGTCAATATACTCAAACATAGGTGACCTAGTCGCCGACCCCTATCTAGATGAAGTACATATGTTTTGGAGTTCTCTATTTTCTCTTATGATTCTCTCATTGAGTTTTCTTTTTAATCAAAAAAAAAACTTCATCTAGCAATCTTTTTTAATTTCTATTCTTCTGTTTTTGTGAATATCTTTTTGGCTCTGATCAATTCCCTGAAAATCACTTACAAATTCATTGCAAATCTTTTGAAACATTCCTTGCAAGTGAGCTGAATTATTTCTGTATTTCCTTGAATTAAACTCAAGGCCACCGACTCAAAACTTTCGGTCTGACCGAAAAAGGATCTGCCCTAAGTCCCAGACTTTCGGACCCACCGATCCATCTAATTCGGTGTCACCGATTTTTCTTTCAGGATAGCATCTTCTGCAGCTCAACTCAATGATTCTTTATGCATGTTTCTTATTGCCTTGTTGTGATTCATAAGGATCCCACTTCTTTCCTTCTATCCTTCCTGACCTTCCTAGTCTGCTGTCCTTTTCGGCACTTGATGTCAAAGGGGGAGAAGATTTAGGGGGAGCTTAGGGGGAGATTGGGAGATAAAGGGGAGAAGAGAAGATTTAAAGGGAGAAGAAGAACAATCTTATCTTAAGGGGGAGAGAATCACATCAAAGCTTTGCCGTGTTCCACATTGGATATTACTTTTGGCATCATTCTTTTGATTTTGCTTTCTTCGCTCACACAATTGGTATCTTATGAAAAGCAAAATCTCTCAGAGTTCATTGAAAATCTTTCAGTTTCAGGAGACATGTTTGCTGATTCAAGCTTGTGCTCAATATGAGACACTCTTTATACATGTCATCCCTGGCTTGGTACTCTTGATGTTCTTGCAGTTGGTTGAAGAAGTATTCTTGTGTTATCTAACCTTGTTTTCCCAAGTTTATTTCTTCAGGTACAATGCCAAGGAATCTCAAGGTAAGTATATGCATCTTGCAGAATGTGCATGATGGTGACTTGCTTGTGAATGTCTGTTTGCAAGAAATCACCATGCACATATGCATTATCACTCACTTCTTTTCATCTGCTCTGATGCATATAGCCAAGCTGCATGTAGCACATCTTGCCTTCTCTCTTGTGTGCTTGTGGTAGTCCAAAACCATAATCTATAAAAATCTTGCACACTTGTAGGGGGAGCCTGTGTACTACATGTTTGTCAAAGCTTTAGTGATAATCCTGTCTTTCTTTCAGTAAGCTTTGATGTCTTGTTTTGTGTGTTGCCATCAATTACCAAAAAGGGGGAGATTGAAAGCACATTTGCTCCCTGGGTGGTTTTGGTAATTAATGACAACATACTTTGTGGTTGGACCAATGCTTTTATCAAGTATGTTTCAGAAGTTCAATCACTTTGGCATGGCAAAAGGATCAAGAGGTGGACCCCTAAGATGCTAAGGCAAGCATTGGCAAAAGCTCAAGACTCCATTTTTGGTTTAGTGATCCAAGATCACATTGAGTCTATAGGAAAGCCAATACTATTAAAAGGGATGAGGTTATGTTAATGATCCGGTTGCTCAAAGTGCTTAGTGATCTATCTTCCAAACCATCAGCAATCTTTCATTCCAACATACACTCATAAGTAATCTCGGTCCCACCGATTCCATAAACTCACCACACCGAGATGAACCACCTCACCACAAAGCCAAACCCTAGTAATTTCGGTTTTTCCGATTCCAAACTCGGTCTCACGAAACTAGTGTTGCCAAGCTTCAGAACCTTCATCATCATATCGGTGTCACCGAGATGATAAAGTCGGTCCCACCGAGATTGGCAAACCCTAGTAATTGGAAGAATCGGACTCACCGAGATTGTATTTTCGGTCCCACCGAAAATCCCAACGTTCACAAGATTTGAACTTTCGGTCTCACCGAGTTGTCAACTTCGGTCTGACCGAGATTGGTCAAATGTGTGTAACGGTTAGATTTTGTGTGGAGGCTATAAATACCCCTCTACCTCCTCTTCATTCGTGGAGAGAGCCATCAGAAAGAACTACCACTCCTACCTTACATTTCTGAGAAGAAAACTACCTACCCTTGTGTTGAGATCAAGTTGCTCCACTCCCACTATATGAAACTTGATTTCTAGCCTTCCCAAGTTGCTTTCCACTCAATCCTTTCTTCCACCACAGCCAAATCAGTGAGGAGAGTTGAGTGTTGGGGAGATTATCATTTGAAGCACAAGAGCAAGGAGTTCATCATCATCAACACCATCTATTACCTTTTGGAGGGTGGTGCTCCTAGATTGGTTAGGTGTCGCTTGGGAGCCTCCGTCAAGATGTGGAGTTGAACCAAGAAGTTTGTAAGGGCAAGGAGATCGCCTACTTCGTGAAGATCTACCCCGAGTAAGGCTAGTCCTCCGTGGGCGTATGCCATGATGGCATAGACAAGGTTGCTTCTTCGTGGACCCTTCGTGGGTGGAGCCCTCCGTGGACTCTCGCAGCCGTTACCCTCCGTGGGTTGAAGTCTCCATCAACGTGGATTGACGATAGCACCACCTATCGGAACCACGAGAAAAATCTCTGTGTCTCCAAATTGCGTTTGATCTCCTCCACCTCTCTTTACTTCATGTGCAATTTACTTTCCGCTGCCCATACTCTAGAATTGCATGTGTAGTAAACTACTTGACTTGTGTGATATGCTAAATCTGCCACAAACTTGTCTTTGTCAAAAGGCATAATTTTTATCTTGTCGAGTAGTCTAATCACCCCCCCCCCTCTAGACACTCTTACCTTCAACGATCATACAGGTGGCAAAGAGTTCATCATTCTGCGAGCACCATGTGAGAAAGGTGGCAAGGATGCCAAACCATTTCGCTTCACATAAGAGGGGTTAGGGTAAGCATATGAATAAGCAGAGTAATTCTTCGAGGACTTATGAACATAATGGTTTGAAGAATAATGCACATATTCATAGCCCTTAGCTCTACCCTACGAGACAGAGTTGTTAGCACGATGATAATCATATGAGGACTATGATCCAGTTGAGGAATTTGATCCATATGAAGAGTTTGGTCCATATGAAGAATTTGATCTGGGGTTCCTGTTCTTCACAGGTGATGTCATGAGGACATTCACCTGAAGACTTTCAACACAACTTTTGGAACCCAGATTTTCTTCATAGGGGAACCGTTCCTGCAGTTAGTGCGAACATATCTAGCAAATACTTCACCATTCTGATTTTTGAACAGTTTATAGTTGGAGTCAAATGACTCATCAGAAGAATGAGGAGATTCACATGTAAAGCCAGATAAGTTAGATGGATCAACTAGAGGTCCCTTTGCAGCAACCCATGAGGTTTTGGGATACTGCTCAGGCTTCCAATATGTTCCATCAGCATTGAGTTTCCTCTCAAAGGCAATACCCTCTTTCCTAGGGTTTCGTTGAGGATCTGCTTTTGAGCACATCACAAAGTGTCGATGCCCTTTGAGGCTTTTGTGCATGTCTGTCATGTACAATTCCTTCAGCCTGCATTGTCAAGGATACTAGCAATGTCCTCGGATGAGGAATTAGTGATAGCAAAGGCGGATGAAGAATTTGTAACATTTGAAGCATTTGAACATTCAGGTGAAGAATTAGCAGATTCACGTTCAATGCACTTTAAGCATGGAGGAACAAATTCTTCCTGAGAAGCGCTGATTTGTTGAGCTAGTAATGAATCGCGCTCCTTCTGAAGATCGTCATAACACACTCTTAGCTTTTCAAGATCTTCCTTTCTTTGAAGAGATTCAAGAGAAAGCTTCTCGTGATCAGTTAAGAGGGTATTATGTTGATCTTGAAGGACGTCAAGCTTGGAGTGAATTCTCTGAAGACATTCACCCAATGCTTTTGACTGATCCATTTCTTTGCGCAACATATTATCACTCTTTTCTAGCATATCTTGAGTTTGTTCCAAAACCGTTTGTTGTTTAGTGGCAACGCAAATAAGTTTTGTATAGCAGGATTCAATATCATCATCAGATTCATCATTGTCAGATTCATCATTATCAGATTCATTATCACAAGACTCGGATGAGGAGCATTCGGTTACCTCAACACCGTTTGCCATGAGACAAGATGCAGAAGATGATGATTATTGCTCGAAAGTCATCGTTTTCAGAGATTCCTTGAAGTCCTCAAACCAGGGATCATGACGAGTTCGATGACCTTCATAGACATCAGAGATTCGGTCCCAGATGAGCTTCAATTGCCAAGATGCATAATTCACCCAATTGATCTCTGGATAGGCGGAGCGGATGATATCCTTCGCTATGATGTCAAGTCGAGTGTACTTGCGAATATCATCAGCATTCGCCATCTTGCATAGATCAGTAAGACCAATCTCAGTGACGGTCCACAGCTCGCTGTTCTTTGCCATGAGATGCTTCCTCGTCATGGCCTTCCACTTGGGATAGTCATGACCGTCAAAGATAGGGCATGTCACTTTCTTCATACCTGTGGTCGACATAACTAAAACTCCAAAGCGGTTAAACCAAAATCACACGTAACAAGGAGTACCTTGCTCGATACCAATTGAAAGTGCGTTATATCGACTAGAGGGGGGGTGAATAGGCGATTTTTATGAATTCTTCACTGGGGAATTTGCTAGTGAGGAAATTCCTTAGCGAAGAACTACTTGTAGCGGAATAAGTACTCGAAGTAAACATAACAGATACAAACATAGTCATCATGATGAAATGAAGACAGTACAGAGTACGAAAGCGTAAACACAGATAACAAGATGAAGACAAACAGATCAAGAAATTGAACGAGGAATTTGTGAAAGTCTTCATCAAAGTCTTCAAGCACGATATGAGCAACATTCAACACAAGAATGAGGAAATGAAAGAGTTGAGGAAATAGAACCATCGGTTGGTGAAGACAATGATTTGGTAAACCAGTTCCAACTGCTGTCTCTCGGTTATACGTCTGGTTGGAGCGGCCGAGTATTTAAACTCGAGGACACACAGTCCGGACACCCGCCTCTCGAGCCGCAACTCAGACACCCAGATCCTCACCGTATTCTCCTTGAACTAAGACCACGCAGTTCTCGTCCAATCACTCGTGGTAAGTCTTCAGTGACTTCCAAACCTTCACAGACTTGGTCACTCGGCGATCCACAATTCCTCTTGGATGCTCTAGACCTTGACGCCTAACCATCCGGAAGAAGCACAGTCTTCAAAGGTAACAAGCGTCGGATCCACGCAGATCAATTTCTTCTGATGCTCAATCACTTTGGGTTTGTGGGGTTTGGTTTTGGATTTTCCTCACTTGATGATTTTCGCCAAAGTCCTCGGAGGATGGGTTGCTCTCAAATGACAAGTGTCAAGTTCTCTCGAGCATCCAACCAACTAGTGGTTGTAGGGGCAGCTATTTATAGCCTAGGGAGCAGCCCGACATGATAAGACATAAATGCCCTTCAATGATATGACCGTTAGGTGGATAAGATATTTCGACAGCCGCAGCAAGACAAAGAACGGTCGGAAATTTGACTCTCAAGTTCCTCGGGGCTATCATGTTCCTCACTATGTAGGCAATTCAGACTGGCGAATTCCTAACTCCTCGATCGAGCAAAGTCATCAAGGACTGTAAGAACTGCGTCTCTGTCGATGAAGAATTTGATGAATCTGTATGAGATTTCCAATGGCTTCACTCAAGGGATTGGTAGGTGTGGGATTTTGAGTTGAGCATCACATGGAAATTTTTCCTTAGTATTTCCTCGACCCCTTTAACAAATGCGGTGTTTCCTATGACTCAAGAAAGAGAAAATGAAACTACGAAAACAAAAGTCTTCACGCTTCATATTCCTCGAATGAATACCAAGTCTTCAAGGTCACACCAATTTCTTCACTTTCAAAGTCTTCGAAAGTCTTCGAATATCAAAGTCTTCATTGAAGAACTTCATTTTTAGGGTCGACTTTCTCTGAAATATCAAACTCCTCATAGACTTATAGACCTATGTACACTCACAAACGCATCAGTTACTTAACCTATAAGTCTTCAATACACCAAAATCACTAAGGGGCACTAGATGCACTTACAGATGGTTCAATAACCATATCAAGTCTCCACCATCCTCCCACTCAACTTTTCGAGACAAACTTTTCCTCGAGAAAGGACCCGATTCAAGAAACAATCCCTATTGCTTTCGGATCTGAATTAGGAGGTATACCCAACTGTTTTGGGTGTCCTATGAAGATGCATTTTATCCGCTTTGGGTTCGAGCTTATCAATCTGAAACTTTTTCACATAAGCGTCGCAGCCCCAAACCTTTAAGAAATGACAGCTTAGGTTTCTCTAAACCATAGTTCATACAGTGTCATCTCAACGGAATTATGTGGTGCCCTATCTAAAGTGAATGTGGTTGTCTCTAATGCCTAACCCATAAACGATAGTGGTAATTCGATAAGAGATATCATGGTACGCACCATATCCAATAGGGTGCAACTATGATGTTCGGACACACCATCAAACTATGGTGTTCCAGGCGGTATTAATTGTTAAACATTTTCCACAATGTCTTAATTGCGTGCCAAAGCTCGTAACTCAGATACTCATCTCTATGATCATATCATAGACATTTATCCTCTTATCACGATGATCTTCAACTTCACTCTGAAATTACTTGAACCATTCAATAATTCAGACTTGTGTTTCATCAAGTAAATATACTCTACATCTACTCGAATCATCTCGTGAAGTAAGAACATAACGATATTCATCAGATGCCTCAAAGACTCATTGGACTGCACACATCAAAATGTGCTACTTCCAACAAGTTGCTATCTTGTTCCATTTTACTTTGAAAACGAGGCTTTTAGTCATCTTGCCCATGTGGTATGATTTGCATATCTCAAGTGATTCAAAATCAAGTGAGTCCAAACGATCCATCTGCATGGAGTTTCTTCATGCGTATACACCAATAGACATGGTTCGCATGTCTCAAGCTTTTCAAAAACGAGTGAGTCCAAAGATCCATCAACATGGAGCTTCTTCATGCATTTTATACCAATATGACTTACATGGCAGTGCCACAACTAAGTGGTACTATCATTACTATCTTATATCTTTTTGGCATGAAAATGTGTATCACTACGATCGAGATTCAATAAACCATTCCTTTAGGTGCAAGACCATTGAAGGTATTATTCAAATAAATAGAGTAACCATTATTCTCCTTAAATGAATAACCGGATTGCAATAGACATAATCCAATCATGTCTATGCTCAACGCAAACACCAAATCTCGATGGTAGAGGGAGCGTGCGATGCTTGATCACATTAACCTTGGAAACACTTCCAACACATATCGTCAGCTCACCTTTAGCTAGTCTCCGTTTATTCCGTAGCTTTTATTTCGAGTTACTAACACTTAGCAACCGAACCGTATCTAATACCTGGTGCTACTAGGAGTATTAGTAAAGTACACATTAACATAATGTATATCCAATATACTTCTATCGACCTTGCCACCTTCTCATCTACCAAGTATCTAGGGTAATCCCGCTCCAAAGTGGTCGCTCCCTTATTACGTAGCACTTAGTCTTGGGTTTGGGTTCAACCTTGGGTTTCTTCACTAGAGCAGCAGCTGATTTGCCGCTTCATGAAGTATCCCTTCTTGCCCTTGCCCTTCTTGAAACTAGTGGTTTCACCAACCATCAACAATTGATGCTCCTTCTGATTTCTACTTTCATGTGTCAAACATCGCGAATACCTCAAGGACCATCATATCTATCCTCGATATGTTATAGTTCATCACAAAGCTCTAGCAGCTTGGTGGCAATGACTTTGGAGAAACATCACTATCTCATCCGGAAGGTCAACTCCCACTTGATTCAAGTGATTGTTGTGCTCGAGACAATCGAGCACAAGCTCAACGATTGAGCTTTTCTCCTTAGTTTGCAGGCTAAGAAAATCGCCGGAGGTCTCATACCTCTTGACGTGAGCACGAGCCTAAAATCCCAATTTTAGCCCTCAAACATCTCATATGTTCTGCGACGCTTCAAAACGCCTTTGGTGCCTCAACTCTAAACCGCTTAACTGAACTATCACGTAGTTATCAAAACGTGTATGTCCGATGTTTGCAACATCCACAAATGACGTTTGGGGTTCAGCACACTGAGCGGTGCATTAAGGACATAAGCTTTCTATTGTCAGCATAATCGCTACTGTCAACTTTCAACTATATTTTCGCTAGGAACATATCTAAACAGTGGAACTAAGGCGCGAGCCTACGACATAATTTGCAAAGATCTTTTGACTATGTTCAGGATAATTAAGTTCATCTTATGAACTCCCACTCGGATAAACATCCCTCTGGTCATCTAAGTGATTACATGATCCGAGTCAACTAGGTCGTGTCCGATCATCACGTGAGACGGACTAGTCATCATCGGTGAACATCTTCATGTTGATCGTATCTACTATACGACTCATGCTCGACCTTTCGGTCTCTGTGTTCCGAGGCCATGTCTGTACATGCTAGGCTCGTCAAGTTAACCCTAAGTGTTTCGCGTGTGTAAATCTGTCTTACACCCGTTGTATGTGAACGTAAGAATCTATCACACCCGATCATCACGTGGTGCTTAGAAGCAACGAACTTTAGCAACGGTGCACAGTTAGGGGAGAACACTTCTTGAAATTGTTGTAAGGGATCATCTTATTTACTACCGTCGTTCTAAGTAAACAAGATGCATAAACATGATAAACATCACATGCAATCAAATAGTGACATGATATGGCCAATATCATTTTGCTCCTTTTGATCTCCATCTTTGGGGCTCCATGATCATCATCGTCACCGGCATGACACCATGATCTCCATCATCATGATCTCCATCATCGTGTCTTCATGAAGTTGTCTCGCCAACTATTACTTCTACTACTATGGCTACCGGTTAGCAATAAAGTAAAGTGATTACATGTCGTTGTTCAATGACACGCAGGTCATACAATAAATTAAGACAACTCCTATGGCTCCTGCCGGTTGTCATACTCATCGACATGCAAGTCGTGATTCCTATTATAAGAACATGATCAATCTCATACATCACATATCATTCATCACATTCTTCTTGGCCATATCACACACATAGCATACCCTGCAAAAACAAGTTAGACGTCCTCTAATTGTTGTTTGCATGTTTTACGTGGCTGCTATGGGTTTCTAGCAAGAACGTTTCTTACCTACGCAAAACCACAACGTGATATGCCAATTGCTATTTACCCTTCATAAGGACCCTTTTCATCAAATCCGCTCGACTAAAGTGGGAGAGATCGGCACCCGCTAGCCACCTTATGCACCAAGTGCATGTCAAGAGGTGGAACCTGCCTCACATAAGTGTACGTAAGGTCGGTCCGGCCGCTTCATCCCACAATACCGTCAAACAAGATTGGACTAGTAACGGTAAGCATATTGAACAAAATCAACGCCCACAACTACTTTGTGTTCTACTCGTGCAAAGAATCTATGCAATAGACCTAGCTCATGATGCCATCGTTGGGGAACGAGGCGAGAAATTCAAAATTTTCCTCGTGTCACCAAGATCTATCTATGGAGAAACCAGCAACGAGGGGAAGGAGAGTGCATCTACATACCCTTGTAGATTGCTAAGAGGAAGCGTTCAAGAGAACGGGGTTGAAGGAGTCGTACTCATCGTGATCCAAATCACCGGAGATCCTAGTGCCGAACGGACGGCACCTCCGCGTTCAACACACGTACAGCCCGGTGACGTCTCCCATGCCTTGATCCAGCAAGGAGAGAGGGAGAGATTGAGGAAGACTCCGTCCAGCAGCAGCACAACGGCGTGGTGGTGGTGGAGGAGCGTGGCAATCCTGCAGGGCTTCGCCAAGCACCGCATGAGAGGAGAAGGGAGAGTGGTAGGGCTGCGCCAAGAGGAGAAGTTCTCATGTGTTGGCAGCCCCAAAACCCTCAAGTATATATAGGGGAGAGGGAGGGGGTGCGCACCCTCTAGGGTTTCCACCCCAAGGGGTGCGGCAGCCCCAATCCCATCTAAGGGTGGCGGCCAAGGGGGGGAGAGGGGAAACTTGCCCCCCAAGTTAGGTGAGTTTGCTCCCTCCCCCAAACCCTAGGCGCCTTGGGCCCTTGTGGGGGGGCGCACCAGCCCACCTGGGGCTGGTCCCCTCCAACACTTGGCCCATGCAGCCCTCCGGGGCCGGTGGCCCCACTTGGTGGACCCCCGGGACCCTCCCGGTGGTCCCGGTACGTTACCGATAAAATCCAAAACTTTTCCGGTGACCAAAACAGGACTTCCCATATATAAATCTTTACCTCTGGACCATTCCAGAACTCCTCGTGACGTCCGGGATCTCATCCGAGACTCCAAACAACATTCGGTAACCACATACAAACTTCCTTTATAACCCTAGCGTCATCGAACCTTAAGTGTGTAGACCCTACGGGTTCGGGAGACATGTAGACATGACCGAGATGTTCTCCGGTCAATAACCAACAGCGGGATCTGGATACCCATGTTGGCTCCCACATGTTCCACGATGATCTCATCGGATGAACCACGATGTCATGGACTCAATTAATCCCGTATACAATTCCCTTTGTCTAACGGTACTGTACTTGCCCGAGATTCGATCGTCGGTATACCGATACCTTGTTCAATCTCGTTACCGGCAAGTCTCTTTACTCGTTCCGTAACACATCATCCCGTGATCAACCCCTTGGTCACATTGTGCACATTATGATGATGTCCTACCGAGTGGGCCCAGAGATACCTCTCCGTTTACACGGAGTGACAAATCCCAGTCTCGATTCGTGCCAACCCAACAAATACTTTCGGAGATACCTGTAGTGCACCTTTATAGCCACCCAGTTACGTTGTGACGTTTGGTACACCCAAAGCATTCCTACGGTATCCGGGAGTTGCACAATCTCATGGTCTAAGGAAAAGATACTTGACATTAGAAAAGCTTTAGCATACGAACTACACGATCTCTGTGCTAGGCTTAGGATTGGGTCTTGTCCATCACATCATTCTCCTAATGATGTGATCCCGTTATCAACGACATCCAATGTCCATGGTCAGGAAACCGTAACCATCTATTGATCAACGAGCTAGTCAACTAGAGGCGTACTAGGGACATGGTGTTGTCTATATATCCACACATGTATCTGAGTTTCCTATCAATACAATTATAGCATGGATAAAAAACGATTATCATGAACAAGGAAATATAATAATAACCAATTTATTATTGCCTCTAGGGCATATTTCCAACACATACCATTTAATACTAGCCACAGATGCATCAAAATAAGCAAACAACACACGGAAAACAGAATCTGTCAAAAACAGAACAGTCTGTAGCAATCTATAACTAACGCAAACTTCTGGAACTTTAAAAATCCTACAAAAATAGGACGTCCTAAACAATTTTTCTATTGATCCGCAGCAAAAAGAATCAATGCGAAATCTCGTTTCTGATTTATTGAAATTTTTTCTCTTGAGCGCAAAGTTTCTGTTTATTAGCAGAATCAAATTAACTACCATCATAGGTTATCCTATAGGTTCTACTTGGCACAAACACTAATTAAAACATGAAAACACATCTAAACATAAAGTAGATGCAAAATTTATTAAATAACAGCAAGGAATAATATTGGGTTGTCTCCCAACAAGCGCTTTTCTTTAAAGCCTTTTTAGCTAGGCATTCAGATTTCAATGATGCTCACATGAAAGACATGAATTGAAGCATAAAGGGAGCATCATAAAACATGTGACAAACACACTTAAGTATAACATGCTTCCTATGCATAGGAATTTTAGAGGAAAACAAATTAGCAAGGCAAGCAAGATCTAGCATATGCAAGGAAAAAGAAAGAAACAATAGCAATCTCAACATAACGAGAGGTAATTTAGTAACATGAAGATTTCTACAATCATATTTTCCTCTCTCATAATAGTTACATGTGGGATCATAAGCAAATTCAACCAAATAGCTATCACATAAAATATTTTCAACACGATCCACATGTATGCAAAGTTGACACTCTTCCAAAATAGTGGGATTATCATTAACTAAAGTCATGACCTCTCCAAACCCACTTTTATCAAAATCTTCATAAGATTGAACATTATTCAAATATGTGGGATCTAAAGTTGATACTCTTCCAAAACCACTTTCAGTATTATTGTAAACATTATTATCAATCTCATATTCATCATGGGGCTTAAATAAAATTTTAAGATTATAAGAATCACCCCAATCATGATCATTGCAACAAGTAGTAGACATAGCAAAACTAGCATCCCCAAGCTTAGGGTTTTGCATATTATTAGCACAACTGGTGTCAGTGCTTTTTTTTGGGATGATCTATGGAGCCAAGCAATTCTTAAACACCAATTTCCTCACTTGTTCTCTTTTGTCAGAACCCCCAGCTGAATATTCAACAAGTTTTGTAGACTGAGTACCTGCAGGATTTATTCTTCCTCCCCTTGACAATAGAGGCCTATGAGGAATTCTTACAAATGGAAGACATTTGTATAGCCATGAGACAATCTGAACATTTAGACTCTTTAGACAGTTGGAGTTATATTTGGGGGACTGAGCACTATTCCTCCATCAAAGCATATAAAGTCTTAATTGGTCACAAACAGACACCCCCACACTTCAACTGGATCTAGCAGAGTTCATGCCAACCAAAGCATAAAGTTTTTTTCTGGCAACTTCTTCATGATCGAGTTAACACCAGAAACTTACTTAGAAGGAAGAATTTTGTGTTGGAAGATTACAACTGTGCTGTTGGAGGCTGTCAACTAGAAGAAACACTGCATCATCTCTTTTGGGGATGCCCATTTGCTCAACAATGCTGGGACTTCATTTGTCCAACAAGAGCTCCAAACCTATCTGTGTAAGAAGCATTCCAAGACCTCAAAGAAAAGCTAAGGTACCCATTTTACATGGAGATAATCATTCTTGGAGCTTGGGCCATTTGGATCACCAGAAACAATAAATTTTTTGAAAATATTGCACCTTCATTCCAAGGGTGGAAATTCATATTTCTGGAGGAACTGAAGCTTCTCAAATATAGAATGAGGAAGAAGCATGAGAGACAATTTTCAATTTGGCTTGAAGCTTGTTGTAATTTTTTGTTCTTAGGCTAGTTGGTTGTTTAGTTTTTTCTTTCTTCTTTTTTCTTTCTTCATTTGTTTCCTAGGTTTTAGGTCTTTAGTCTTATGGTTTCTTGGGCTTACCTCAAGCCCTTCTGACACCTTTGTTTCTCTGCATTTTTATTAATAAAAATTGCAGTGGGGTTTTACCCTACTATATATAGTCAAAAAAAGATAATTTATTGTAAAATCATTGCAATCATGCCTTTTATTCAAGGAGCCATCGTGAATCTCTTCATAAATTTCTTCATCACAATTTTTAGATTCATGAATTTCAAGCAAAACTTCATAAAGATAATCTAGTGCACAAAACTCACTAGCAATTGGTTCATCATAATTGGATCTCTTAAAAAGATTAGCAAGCGGATGAGGATCCATAGATCTTAGGTTCTCTGTTTAGCAATAAATAAACAACTATTCCAACTAAACGAGCAAACGAGCCAAGTAAGACATCAGAGCACACGAAAAGACGAACAGAAGAATGGCGAATAAAAAGGCAAAGGTGAAGTGGGGGAGAGGAAAACGAGAGGCAAATGGCAAATATTGTAAATGCGAGGGAGATGAGTTTGTGAGGGTACTTGGTATGTCTTGACTTGAGCGAAGACCTCCACGGCAACGGCGCCAGAAATCCTTCTTGCTACGTCTTGAGCTTGCGTTGGTTTTCCTTGAAGAGGAAAGGGTGATGCAGCACAGTAGCGTAAGTATTTCCCTCAGTTTTTGAGAACCAAGGTATCAATCCAGTAGGAGGCTCCTCACAAGTCCCACGAACCTACACAAACAAACAAAGAACTCGCAACCAACGCGATAAAGGGGTTGTCAATCCCTTCACAACCACTTGCGAAAGTGAGATCTGATAGAGATAATATGATAAGATAAATATATTTTTGGTATTTTATAATATAGATGCAAAAAGTAAAGATGCAAATAAAAGTAGATTGAAAGCTTATATGATAAAAGATAGACGCGGGGGCCATAGGTTTCACTAGTGGCTTCTCTCAAGATAGCATAAGTATTACGGTGGGTGAACAAATTACTGTCGAGCAATTGATAGAAAAGCGAATAATTATGAGATTATCTAGGCATGATCATGTATATAGGCATCACGTCCGTGACAAGTAGACCGACTCCTGCCTGCATGTACTACTATTACTCCACACATCGACCGATATCCATCATGCATCTAGAGTATTAAGTTCATAAGAACAGAGTAATGCATTAAGAAAGATGACATGATGTAAAGGGATAAACTCAAGCAATATGATATAAACCCCATCTTTTTATCCTCGATGGCAACAATACAACGTGCCTTGCAACCCTTTCTGTCACTGGGTAAGGACACCGCAAGATTGAACCCAAAGCTAAGCACTTCTCCCATAGCAAGAAAGATCAACCTAGTAGGCCAAACCAAACTGATAATTCGAAGAGACTTGCAAAGATAACTCAATCATACATAAAAGAATTCAGAGAAGATTCAAATATTTCTCATAGATAAACTTGATCATAAACCCACAATTCATTGGATCTCGACAAACACACCGCGAAAAGAGTTTACATCGAATAGATCTCCACAAGAGAGGGGGGAACATGGTATTGAGATCCAAAAAGAGAGAAGAAGCCATCTAGCTAATAACTATGGACCCGAAGGTCTGTGGTAAACTACTCACAACTCATCGGAAGGGATATGGTGTTGATGTAGAAGCCCTCTGTGGTCGATTCTCCCTCCAGCGGAGCGCTGGCGAAGGCTCCAAGATGGGATCTCGCTGATACAGAAGGTTACGGTGGCGAAAATATTTCTTCGGTGGCTCCCTGGATGTTTTTGGGGTACGTAGGTATATATAGGAGGAAGAAGTACGTCGGTGGCCACTCGAGGGGCCTAGGAGACAGGGGGTGTGCCCAGGAGGGGTGGGCGCGCCCTCCTATCTCCTGGTCATCTCGATTGCTTCTTGACTTGCACTCCAAGTTCTCCGGACTACGTTCCTTCCAAAAATCACGCTCCCGAAGGTTTCATTCCGTTTGATATTCCTTTTCTTTGAAATACTGAAATAGGCAAAAAAACAGCAATACGGGTTGGGCCTTCGGTTAGTAGGTTAGTCCCAAAAATGATATAAATGTGTAAAATAAAGCCTATTGTAGGACCTTGAGAAGAGGTGTCTAGAGGGGGGTGATTAGACACTAAGTACCAAAGTTGAAGTTTTTAACCCTTTTAAAGTTCGAGTGGAGTTTAGGCACAAGTTTAACATTCACAACACATATCAAGCAAGCATGCAAAGAGTATATGAGCAGCGAAAAGTAAAGCATGCAACTTGCAAGAATGTATAGGGAAGGGTTTTGGAGGATTCAAACGCAATTGGAGACACGGATGTTTTGGCGTGGTTCCGATAGGTGGTGCTATCGTACATCCACGTTGATGGAGACTTCAACCCACGAAGGGTAACGGTTGCGCGAGTCCACGGAGGGCTCCACCCACGAAGGGTCCACGAAGAAGAAACCTTGTCTATCCCACCATGGCCGTCCGCCCACGAAGTACTTGCCTCACTAGCAGAGATCTTCACAAGTAGGCAATCTCCTTGCCCTTACAAACTCCTTGGTTCAACTCCACAATCTTGTCGGAGGCTCCCAAGTGACACCTAGCCAATCTAGGAGACACCACTCTCCAAGAAGTAACAAATGGTGCGTTGATGATGAACTCCTTGCTCTTGTGCTTCAAATGATAGTCTCCCCAACACTCAACTCTCTCTCATAGGATTTGGATCTGGTGGAAAGAGGGTTTGAGTGGAAAGCAACTTGGGGAAGGCTAGAGATCAAGATTCATATAGTAGGAACGGAATATCTTGGCCTCAACACATGAGTAGGTAGTTCTCTCTTAGAAATAGGATGCTGGAAGTGTAGGTTCACTCTGATGGCTCTCTCCACGAATGAAGAGGAGGTGGAGGGGTATATATAGCCTCCACACAAAATCTAACCGTTACACACAATCTACCAGACTCGGTGGGACCGAATCGTTAAACTCGGCCAGGCCGATTTAGCAAATAATGTGACCGTTAGGGTTTTCGGTGGGACCGAAATGCAACTCGGTAAGACCGATTCGGTTAGGTTTAGGGCATAACGTAATCTCGGTAAGACCGATTACGCAAACTCGGTGAGACCGATTTTGGTAATTAGCTTTCCAGAGAGTTGGTCAGGCAAACTCGGTTGGACCGATTATCAAACTCGGTGGGACCGATTTTGATAATAAGTCAACCAGAAGGTTTGCATTGTAATCTCGGTAGTACCGATTGCTCAAACTCGGTGAGACCGATTTTAATAATGGACATACACAGAGAGATTACAATCCCATCTCGGTGAGACCGAGATCCCTATCGGTGAGACCGATTTGCCTAGGGTTTGTGGCAGTGGCTAAGACATCAAAACTCGGTGGCGCCGGATAGGAAGAATCAGTGGGGCCGAGTTTGACTTTAGGTTTAGGACATATGTGGATGTGGGAAAGTAGTTGAGGGTATTTGGAGCATATCACTAAGCACTTGAAGCAAGAGGCTCATTAAGCAACACCTCATCCCTCCTTGATAGTATTGGCTTTTCCTATAGACTCAATGTGATCTTGGATCACTAAAATGTAAAATGAAGAGTCTTGAGCTTTAAGCTTGAGCCAATCCTTTGTCCTTAGCATCTTGAAGGAGTTCCCACATCCTTTAGTCCATGCCACTCCATTGTTGAACTTATCTGAAACGTACTAGATAAAAGTGTTAGTCCAACAAGTGATATGTTGTCATTAATTACCAAAACCACCTAGGGAGCACTTGTGCTTTCAATCTCCCCCTTTTTGGTAATTGATGACAACAAACATCAAAGCTTTAGATAAAGATATAAAGAATAGCAAGTAAAGCTTTGGAAGGACATGTAACAAACATAGGCTCCCCCTATATGTATGCAATCATGTGAATATGAATTATAGAAGCATGTGATAGCATAACCATGATAGAGCAGGCAATGTGTTACATGTATCTTGGCCATATGCATCAGAGCAAAAAGTATTAAAGGAAATACCTTCAAGCCCATGAGTCCTTCTTGCAAACAGTATGTACATCAGCAAGAATTCCTCATACACATGATTGTGATGCATATACTTACCTTGTAGTCTTGAGTTGGCTTAGGATGGAATGAACCTGCGTAAACAAGGTTAGATAACACAAATGCATCTACTAGACAAAGCAAACAGAAGAAACCACAAGAATACCAAGATTGGGATGACATGTAGAGAGTGAGTACTAAGTACCACATTTGATTAGACATGTCCCCAAGAGTAAAGATATGCAATGAATTTGAATGATTTCTTTCCCTTGGATGTCTTGCTCCCCCTGAATCTAGCATGGGATATTGGGAGAAGATAGGGAACCAAAAATCAGAGCTGAAAGATATGAATGAACAGAGCTAATGCAAACTAATGCAAATAAGCACATATGAACATGTCTTTCCCCTCAAGAAGACATGTGGCATCTCTCCTCTTGAACACCAAGCATCTGGGATCCTTGAGAAATACATTCTACTAGTATTCTCTCCCCCTGGAGATCTCTCTCTCCCTCCCTGAAGGATCTCTTTCCCCCTGAGAAGGTGACACTCTCTCTCTGATTTGATCTCTCTCTCTAAATGATAAGCTTTGATGTGATCTCTCTCTCTCTCCCTTTGACATCAATTTCCAAGAAGGGCTTGATAAAGATGTAATCTCTCTCTCCCTCTGGAATTTGTCGTGAATGGGTTTGATCCTTGAGTCACACCATAAAGCAGTGATAAAAATGTGATGCTTGTAGAGGACAAGATTCATTGAGTGGAGCTGGATCAGAAGAAACACAGAATAAGTGGCAAACTGTTTTTCCTATTGTGAAGTCGGTGGCACCAAGTTGTAGGCTTTGGTGGTACCGAAAGTTTTCGGTTGGACCGAAAATAACAAATCGGTGTAACCTAGTTCATCACAGTGAAAAACACTTGTCACCTTAGCTCACTACACTAGTAAGATCTCACAAAGATTTGTAAGGAATTAACTGAATGATATGCAAGGAATTTGATGCAGAAAATGCAGAGCAAACAGAAAGAAATCTAGATGAAGTTTTTTTTGAAAGGGGAAACACATATGCATGAGACAAATGCAAAAACACAGGAAAGAACACAAGAGAACTTCATCTAGAGATGGTCGGCGACAAAGTCACCTATGTTAGAGTATATTAACTTAGGAGTCAAGTGAGATCACTTGATCATAGGTCATACTCATCGTTTAAGCTGAAAATGGGGTTGCCATTTTTTGTTTAAGCATCTTGATGTATTCACATCTTGTCGAGTTGCTTTAACTCATGACTTGGAGTAAAGCTTCTCTAAGATGGAATAACATACCTTGGTTGGTGGTGTTGTCCATGTAGTTGAACTTGTGTGGGTTGCTCAAGGTTGATGTAGCTCATCAAGAATTTGGAGCACCACTTGGAATTTGAGTCCATCTACCTACATGGGTTAGTTCTTGCAAGGAAGAGCACTTGTGTATCCAAAAATGACAATCATGAAGCTCAACATAGAATGTCAAAGGATATGTTTGAATGGTTTTGTGCTTCCTTGTCTTCAACCACCTTGTGTAGAGACTTGGTGATGTAGAGATTGCTCAAGATATGAGTAGGTTTCAACCTCATGGAATTTGATTCAACCAAGTACCTACATGGGTTAGATAACATGCAAGATACAAATATATCCAAGACATAAGATTTTCATTAAGAGAGATATCAAGGATTAGTCATAAGCTCATGTCTTGCATGTATCCAATGGAGTTTCTACTCCAAGTTTGAAGCATCAATGATGTTCAATTCTCCTCTTAACCTGCAAAACACTTTCTCATCAAGAGGTTTAGTGAATATATCCGCTAATTGCTTTTCGGTGCGAACATGCTTAAGATCAATGTCACCCTTAGCAACATGATCTCGAATGAAATGATGACGAACTTCAATATGCTTAGTTCGAGAATGTTGCACAGGATTATGACCAATTTTGATAGCACTTTCATTGTCACAAAGCAATGGAACATGTTTCACATATATCCCATAATGTTTAAGAGTTTGGGTCATCCAAAGTAATTGGGCACAACATGAACCAGCGACAATATATTCAGCTTCGGCGATGGATAAGGATTCCGAGTTTTGTTTCTTGGAGGACCAAGACACAAGAGATCTACCAAGAAATTGACAAGTACCCGAAGTGGACTTTCTATCAACCTTGTCTCCGGCATAGTCCAAGTCGGAGTAGCCAACAAGATCGAAAGAGGCCCTCTTAGGATACCAAATGCCAAAATTTGGTGTATGGATTAAGTATCTCACTATCCTTTTCACGGCCTTAAGATGACATTCTTTAGGAGCAGCTTGATATCGTGCACACATGCACACACTTAGCATAATATCGGGACGTGAAGCACATATATATAACAATGAACCAATCATAGAGCGATAAACCTTTTGATCAACCGGTTCACCATCTTTGGTCAAGTCAAGATGTCCACTAGTAGGCATGGGTGTAGTCATACCTTTGCATTCTTGCATATTGAACTTCTTGAATAAGTCCTTGGTGTACTTCGTTTGAGAGAAAAAAGTACCTTCCTTAGTTTGCTTGATTTGCAACCCAAGAAAGAATTTGAGTTCACTCATCATAGACATCTCAAACTTCTCCAACATTAGCTTTCCAAACTTTTCACTAAAATGAGGGTTAGTTGAACCAAATATAATATCATCAACATAAATTTGGCACACAAATAGTTCTCCATTAACCCTTTTAGTAAAAAGAGTAGAATCAATTTTTCCAATTTCAAAACCTTTTTCAATAAGGAACTTGGTCAAGCATTTATACCATGCTCTAGGAGCTTGTTTAAGACCATAAAGAGCTTTGTGAAGTTTGTAAACATGATTGGGTTTCTTAGGATTGACAAAGCCGGGAGGTTGCTTAACATAAACTTCCTCCTCTATTTCACCATTTAGAAAAGCACTTTTAATGTCCATTTGGTACAAGGTGATATCATGATGATTAGCGTAGGCAAGTAAGATGCGAATGGACTCAAGTCTAGCAACGGGGGTGTAAGTCTCACAATAGTCCATACCTTCGACTTGTGTGTAGCCTTGGGCGACGAGACGTGCTTTGTTGCGAACTACTTGTCCATCTTCATCTTGCTTGTTGCGAAACACCCATTTGGTACTGATGATGTTGTGGTTGTTGTCGGGCTTCTCAACCAATGTCCTAACTTGGTTCCTCTCAAAGTTGTGTAGCTCTTCATGCATAGCATTTATCCAATCCGGATCTTCCAATGCTTCTTAAACCTTCATAGGTTCAATGCTAGAGATGAAAGAATAGTTTTCACAAAAGTTAGCTAAACGAGTTTTAGAGCGAGTGATTCTCCCGGTTTGAATGTCATTGTAGATTTGCTCGACGGGATGATCTTTAGCAATTCTTGCTCGAACTCGTGAAAGCTTTTGCTTGGGTCTTCATTGAACATCTTCTTCATCTTGTTCTTCTTCTTGGCCTTCTTCATTGTTGGCGTTGTCGTTCTCTTGTCGTGGTGGAGAAGGAGGTTGTTGACGTTCATCTTGATGCACTTCCTCGTTTTCTTCATCTTGGTGTGTCCCACTTGTGGATGCTTCCGCATCAACTCTTGGTTCAACTTGTCATGAAGTAGAAGCTTCCACTTGGACGGATTAGGTACTCTCCTTCACCTCCGATGGATGGACCTTGCCAATAGACAAGTCTTGGATTGCTTTCGAAGGATCTTTGTCTCCTACATCAATTGGCAATTGCTCTACTTGCGAGCCGTTAGATTCATAAAACTTCACATCTACCGTCTCTTCAACCTTTTGGGTGAAATTGTTGTAGACACGGTAAGTGTGAGAGTTTGAGCCATAACCTATTAGGAAACCTTCATGAGACTTAGGAGCAAATTTAGAACGACGATGCTTATCAAGAATGTAGCACTTTGAGCCGAATACTCGAAAGTATCCAACTTGGGGTTTGTTACCGGTGAGGAGCTCGTATGCCGTCTTGCCGAGTGGCTTGTGAAGATACAAGCGATTTGTTGTGTGACAAGCTGTCTCAACCGCTTCTGCCCAAAAGTGCTTCGGCGTCTTGTACTCATCAAGCATCGTTCTCGCCATTTCGATGAGCATTTGGTTCTTCCTCTCAACAACTCCATTTTGTTGAGGTGTGTACGTAGCCGAGAACTCATGTGAAATCCCTTCTTTTTCAATAAAGGTGTTCACATTTGCGTTCTTGAACTCCGTTCCGTTGTCCCTGCGAACCTTCTTGATCTTCACTTCAAATTGATTTTGGGCCTTCCTAGCGAAGTTTTTGAAGATCTTCTGAACCTGCGATTTATCATCAAGAAAGAACACCCACATAAATCTTGAAAAATCATCAACTATAACTAGACCAAAAGAATTTCCACCAAGACTCTTGTAGGAGTTGGGACCAAAGATATCCATATGAATTAGCTCAAGTGGCCTCTTTGTAGTCATGATGTTCTTCACGGGATGCCTTCCTCCAACCTGTTTACCTGCTTGACAAGCACTGCAAAGTCTATCCTTATCAAATATGACATCATTAACTCCAAGGATATGATTTCCCTTAATAAGCTTGTCAAGGTTTCTCATACCAACATGACCTAATCGTCTATGCCATAACCAGCCTTTTGAGGATTTAGCAATGAAGCAAGTTTTAGGTTGAGCCTTTTTAGTGAAATCAACAATGTATAGATCACCTCTACGCACACTGGTAAAGACCATTTTATGATTGTCTCGACGAAACACTTGGCAATCTACTTCAATAAATAGGACATTGAAACCGAAATCAGCAAGTCTAGATACTAAAAGTAAGTTGTAACCAAGAGATTCAACGAGCATAACATTTTGTATGGAGCTATCATGTAATATGGCCACCTTACCGAGGCCAACCACCTTACCCTTTAAGTTGTCACCGAAAGTGACATACTTTTGAGGACTATCATTATCAGCAAGCTCACGAAACATGCCTTTATCTCCGGTCATGTGATCGGTACATCCACTATCAAGAACCCATTCCTTTCCTCCTGACATATATCCCCGAAGATTTGCCATAAGACCAAAGTGTCTCATTGCATCATCAAGATCGAAGTCACTATCATCATCCTCATCATAGTATCCATGTTCAACATCGTCATGTGGTGGATTTAATCCTAGAGAGGGTGATTTGTTAGAGTGAGTTTGACAATAATCTTGTCTATGAATTCTTATAGCTTCGGAAATAATGTCACTAATAATACCAACATTTCCTTTGGCACGCATAAGGTTTGTAAGCTCAGATAGACGATCACCAAACATAGGATCACTAGTATTCATTTTACTCAAAGCAATAGACTTATGGATAATTTCATCTAGATTTTTCAAGGAATAATCTGGAAATCGTTCCTCAAGAAATTTCCATATGGTGTAGGCACACTTAAGAGTAGGCAAACATCCAATCAAGTTTCTAGGCAATCCTCTAAGGATAAGTTTGGCAGTTCTAAGATTCCTAACCATGTCAATTGACTCATCATGGGTTGGATGCATAGGGTCAACATAAGGTGCACAAGGGCTAACAATATACTTGTTCAAATGATATTGATTGAAAATTACAAGCATCTCATTTTTCCACTCATGAAAATACTCTCCATCAAGAATAAGCACTCTATGTCTAAGACTCCCCAAAGTAGACTCATCCATCTTCCTCCAATGGTGATTAAACCAAGCCAATGGAGACCAAAGCTCTCATACCACTTGTAGGACCTTGAGAAGAGGTGTCTAGAGGGTGGTGATTAGACACTAAGTACCAAAGTTGCAGTTTTTAACCCTTTTAAAGTTTGAGTGGAGTTTAGGCACAAGTTTAACATTCACAACACATATCAAGCAAGCATGCAAAGAGTATATGAGCAGCGGAAAGTAAAGCATGCAACTTGCAAGAATGTAAAGGGAAGGGTTTTGGAGGATTCAAACGCAATTGGAGACACGGATGTTTTGGCGTGGTTCCGATAGGTGGTGCTATCGTACATCCACGTTGATGGAGACTTCAACCCACGAAGGGTAACGGTTGCGCGAGTCCACGGAGGGCTCCACCCACGAAGGGTCCACGAAGAAGAAACCTTGTCTATCCCACCATGGCCGTCGCCCACGAAGTACTTGCCTCACTAGCAGTAGATCTTCACGAAGTAGGCAATCTCCTTGCCCTTACAAACTCCTTGGTTCAACTCCACAATCTTGTCGGAGGCTCCCAAGTGACACCTAGCCAATCTAGGAGACACCACTCTCCAAGAAGTAACAAATGGTGCGTTGATGATGAACTCCTTGCTCTTGTGCTTCAAATGATAGTCTCCCCAACACTCAACTCTCTCTCATAGGATTTGGATCTGGTGGAAAGAGGGTTTGAGTGGAAAGCAACTTGGGGAAGGCTAGAGATCAAGATTCATATAGTAGGAACGGAATATCTTGGCCTCAACACATGAGTAGGTAGTTCTCTCTTAGAAATAGGATGCTGGAAGTGTAGGTTCAGTCTGATGGCTCTCTCCACGAATGAAGAGGAGGTGGAGGGGTATATATAGCCTCCACACAAAATCTAACCGTTACACACAATCTACCAGACTCGGTGGGACCGAATCGTTAAACTCGGCCAGGCCGATTTAGCAAATAATGTGACCGTTAGGGTTTTCGGTGGGACCGAAATGCAACTCGGTAAGACCGATTCGGTTAGGTTTAGGGCATAACGTAATCTCGGTAAGACCGATTACGCAAACTCGGTGAGACCGATTTTGGTAATTAGCTTTCCAGAGAGTTGGTCAGGCAAACTCGGTTGGACCGATTATCAAACTCGGTGGGACCGATTTTGATAATAAGTCAACCAGAAGGTTTGCATTGTAATCTCGGTAGTACCGATTGCTCAAACTCGGTGAGACCGATTTTAATAATGGACATACACAGAGAGATTACAATCCCATCTCGGTGAGACCGAGATCCCTATCGGTGAGACCGATTTGCCTAGGGTTTGTGGCAGTGGCTAAGACATCAAAACTCGGTGGCGCCGGATAGGAAGAATCAGTGGGGCCGAGTTTGACTTTAGGTTTAGGACATATGTGGATGTGGGAAAGTAGTTGAGGGTATTTGGAGCATATCACTAAGCACTTGAAGCAAGAGGCTCATTAAGCAACACCTCATCCCTCCTTGATAGTATTGGCTTTTCCTATAGACTCAATGTGATCTTGGATCACTAAAATGTAAAATGAAGAGTCTTGAGCTTTAAGCTTGAGCCAATCCTTTGTCCTTAGCATCTTGAAGGAGTTCCCACATCCTTTAGTCCATGCCACTCCATTGTTGAACTTATCTGAAACATACTAGATAAAAGTGTTAGTCCAACAAGAGATATGTTGTCATTAATTACCAAAACCACCTAGGGAGCACTTGTGCTTTCACCCATAAACATCCAAAATAGGTAATATAATAGCATGGAACAATCAAAAATTATAGATACGTTGGAGACGTATTAGATACTATTCGGGATGTATTAGTGATAACTTATAGGGTTTTTGTTTTTTGCAAAAATCTAGGAGCCCCTCCATCATCCCCGCTGTCGTCCCCGTCAGCGACCCCTCCAACCTCGAGGTGAGACCAGCCAAATCTCCATGTCAATATGAGTCCTATAAGATATGATGTAGATAAAAACATGTATATCTTGTGTTGCTCAAATAGGATATGTGGTTGCCCAAGTGGTCGGTCATGTTTGCAGGTTACACCTCCGATTCTCCTATGTTTTGCCGAAGTGTTGATTAATTTCCGTTCCTACAAATTTCAGGCGCTCGATATGTTCTTTTTTTAGCAAAGTTCATGCCAGATTTTTCCGTGAATTTTGGCATGACTTGTGCTAGAATATGTAGGAAATATCGAGTGGCCTGGATTTTCTAGAAAAGATAATTAAACGATATTTAAGGTTGACTTTAAGTCTGTCGAGGCTGAAGAATCCCGACTGTTGTCTTGGGGGTCGTTTCTCCTTCTTCTCCTTGTGCTAGACCTTTGTTATGAACTAGGGGAAGAAGGAGTAACGACCATCACCGATGGTCGCAAATGTCAGAGAGGAATCAGTGAGGGAGAGTCTCCACCATATAGGAGAGGACGAAGAATACCGACTGTTGTCGTGGGGGTAGCTTCTCCTTCGTTCTCATGTGCTAGACAATTTGGTGTAATGCACTCGGGAACGAAAGGAGGAGCTACCATCACCGACGGTCAAATATATACACCACGTGAGGTGAGAGTTTTCAAGAAAAGACTCGATAGACCGATAGTCAACCCATGATGAATAATAATGATCTACTTTAGTTTTTGTAGTACATATATTTAATTGTACAAGTTTAATCTTTGAATTATGAACATAGGAAATGTCCTTGGACGAAGAAGGTCCCGGGGAGTGCTCCTGGTGCGGCGACAACCGGGGTTTCTGCGAGAGGCCTCACCTGGACGAAGGTCGGCACTTCAGCATTAAGCTCAAGGAGGCCTTCGATTATGATACGGTACGCTACGACGCAAAGTGTTTTTTTGTAATTAAGCTTGACTTCTACTACTTCAGTGTGTAATTTTTCGTCTGTTACAATTCGACTAGCTTATCCCATGCCATGCAAGACGCTATGTCTTGGAGAGGATGAGTTTTGAAGATCATGAGAGGAATGAAACAAAGAAAATTAACCTAAGGACCCATCATGGTATGGATTTTGAGGTAAATCTATACAATTCTGAGAGCGTATCCCATTTTGGTTGCCTGGGTTGGGAAGCACTTTGCAAGATGTATGATTTTCAAGAAGGTATGTTTATCACCATGGATCTTGGTGATCCTGACATCAACCAAGACAATTTGTACATTAGGGTCCTTGTTGATACGCTTCTAATTCTACCGCTATGTGAGTTTTCTGAAACATAGTTATTAAGTAATTTATATTGTTTATTTTAAAATAGTTGACGGCTTATTTCTATTGATAGCTTATTTTCATTCTTCAAAGAATGTGCGGAAGATGGTAGACAGAACTTACTACACCGATGGCTCTGAGTTAACTTATAAGGAGAAAATCATCTGGTCACATATTATACTGAAATTGAAAATTACAATGCCTATTATCGAACTCCTCCACGTTGGGGACAATACGTGCCACTAGTGCACGTGTTGAACCACGATAACTTTCATGGAGATGCCATGGTAAGATTTTTTTACTATTACGACATCTGTGCATCTTTTGCATACTTCTAAAGCTGAACTACATTGCTAACTACGAAGTTATTACTACGTTTTTCAACAGAAAATCCCGATGGATTGTGTGCCTCATTTGATGTATCACAATGGTCGACTTGATGTTTTGAACATACAGCCAGGTCGTCTTACGAATCTCACCTGTCCATACCGGATTTCTAAAACCGGTGAACACATGATAATCAAAGAATGGAAAAAATGTATGGACAGTCCTAAGGAGGTTTTGGAAGCAACATTCTGCGAAAGGCAAGAATTGGAGACAGGATAATCTCCATTCCCCATAATGGAGAGTCAGGGGCTATCTTATTTTATGCTATTTTACCTAAGAAAATATAGTAGGTCCTAAGAGAATGTAGTAGGTCCTACGAGGTACAATATGTTTATGAGAGTTGATGATGAGGAGTAGTTGTGATTATGACTAGTGACCAACTTGTGTGTGATGTCTCATTGATGAAAACAATGATCATGAGGAGGTATTATATGACAATGATGTATTATGATGATAAGTTGTTAATGATATGATGATGATGATGATGATATTTATTATATCATTGGGTGAAAGAACCACAGATTAGTTTCAAGTGGATGTCCATCCACTTGAAACTAGTCCACGGTTCTTTCCCCCAGTGATGTAATAACTCATTATGATGTAAAAACAATCTCTAAATTGTTGCGGTATGAAAACTTGTATAAAGGTGTATGAATACAACATGAAATAAAAAAGAAGTAAAATACGAAATAATAGTAGTAGCGCGTTCTCGGAGAAGCGCTACTACTAATTACCAGTAGCGCTGATGGTAGAAAGTGTTACTATTAAGTCGACATAGCAGTAGCGCGGTCCAACCAACGCTGTTGCTAACCTTTAGCTGTAGCGCCTTACTAGTAGCGCGGTTCGCCGCGCTACTGATAGGCATTAAACCTGTGCTACTGCTAGGGTTTTCCCTAGTAGTGATGCCAAGTTGTTTGGGTTTTCGACAAGTTTTGTATTTTCTGAAGTTTTCTCGGTGAAAAAAAGACTGATAAATAGTTGGACGTGTCGCAATGTGCATATTGTGTTGGAAGTCATTCAAACCTGGCATCGATGCCTACTATGGACATGCCCACCTGGTTGTAAAGTTGGGGTCATTTCAAAGATGACCAAAAAATACCTTGTTGAACGTAGGGTATTCTAGTAGGCCAGAAGGCTCTGTTCGAGAGAACGTTTTTTATGACTTCCGTGAAATGGCCCTAATTTTTTTCATGACCTTATATGACCAACAAAAGGCATCATACCAAGTTGTTTGGGTTTTTGACAAATTTTGCTTTTTCTAGAGTTTTCTCTGTCAAAGAAGGCTGATAAACAGCCCGAGGTGTCAGAACTTTCATACAGTGTCGGAATTCATGAAAACCTGGCATTGATACCTACCTTGGGCATTCCCACTTGTTGGCAAAAGTTGAGGATTTCAAGAATGTAAAAAAACGCCATGTTCAACATAGGGTGTCCGAGTAGGCCAGGCGACTTCGTTTGAGAGCATGTTGTTTCTCGACATCTGTCGAATGACCCCAACTTTTTTTCATTGACTTGTATGGCCAATTCAAGGCACCTTGCCAAGTTGTTTTGGTTTTCAGTAAATTTTGCATTTTCTGGAGTTTTTGTGGTAAAAAAAAAGGCTGATGAATGGTCGGATGTGTCGCAACATACATACGGTGTTTAAAATCATTCAAAACCTGGCATGGATGCCTACCATGGGCATGCCAAACTGCTAGAAAAGGTTGTGGTCATTTCACTATGTCAGTTTCCTCATTTCCAGTTTTGTTCTCTTTTGTTGTTCCCGTGTTCCGGCATCCCTGTGATCAAATAACACTTTGTCTTGGATGATGGAATATCTCTCCATTGCCGGAGGAGCAAATCCCAATCTTGAGCTATCTGGACCCTTATCATACTTTTTCATGAACTCGTAAGCCATCGTAATAGCCACCCTGTTATAGATGGCATTTAACAAAACTCAAAGTTCAAGAAGCAAGTATGAAGGAACTCGATACTCTCATGGTCTAAGAAATTATGCAAAACTTTAATTTTATCTGTGCTATAAACCGTTCTTGTGAAAAATAGAACTCATAGCATAACAACAATTGGGTCGGTTCAACACAAGTGTTCTTCTAACATTGTGTTCTCAAAGTTGTCGGCATACTCATGCCCATGATTAGGAAAACAAAACCACCATGCAACACTTGAGCTAGTCTTAGAGACTAGACTGAGAATCTATTTTACCGTTTATTATTACACACATGCATATGAGTTTTCACCCGAGCCTCATGGTTATTGCAGACTCGAGAACCATAGCTGGTATAGCACAAAATATAAACATAATTATGAGCATGGAAATAAATAATAACATTTATTATAATCTATATGGCATATTTCCTACACGCGGATCCTCGCGGAGAGCTTATCTTTTCGAGTTGGGTGTCAGACAAGCTTGAAGAGTATGTCGATGTACCTATCCAAACCCTAGAGTCAGTCCCTATGCTGGATAATGACGAAGTCCTTGCCTTAATTAGCTACGACTTCAAACCAGGATCCAAGCACTACCCTTGATGACTAGACGTCCGGCTTGGCTATCGACAGAGAACCTGGGTCGATGTCAGATTGGACCCCGGGGGAAGTTTCCATTGGCCCCGCCGCCCGATTGGACCATGGACGTCTGCGAGAAATCCTTTTGAACAAGATGTTAGATCGAATTCATAAGCTCGCGATCTCGGACTATCAAACCTCGATTTACGATCAGACCTTGGAGCAGGGGAGGTTGGAATTTTTGACTCATCCACCTTGTTGTCAACGTTGAGGACTTAACCGACATGCTCGCAACCGCCTCCAAGGAGGTAACCAACATGGACAACGAGGCCGAAGAGTCTTCTGACACCACACCACCAGTCGCCAAAGCTACAGATTAGTGAACCGCAATATCCATGTACGTTGTCTACATGATAAACGCCCCCAAGAACGACACGGTCATGGCGGCAGCGGTCCTCATAACGGCGGCGATGGTCCTCATAATGACGACGACAACAACAAGGCAGGCCACAACAGCGATGATGAGGATGATTACAACCCTGAGAACGACGCGGATAGAAGCCTCAGCCCTGCCTGACGATGAGAATGCCCTAGACGAGTCCCTGGGCAATGCCAATTATGATATACCAGGTCTAAGACTGGTCAGCACCGCCAAGAGAATTAAAACCTCCCTGGGCTCATAAACTCTTTATCCCCCTGACTTCTATCACTCTCCCTGTAATTATTAGTTTTCAACAACACCGAAGGCTAAGCTAGCTTTCGATTTGTTTCTCAATACGCAATGTGGCTGATCACCTGTTTGGGTTAGCTGGAACTGTTTTATTCCTCTCTGGCTCCTTCCATCCACTTGATTCTGGTATAGATCACCTCTAAGTTTGTCACTTTTACACTAGAATGTTGTGGTTCTTCGCCCTGGACAAACGATTGTGCCACTGGCACTTGAGGTCCTCCACGCCCAAGAGAGAGGCACAACGGTAGTAACTCCCTGCCCTCGCATCACTCACTACTCCTAGCGAGCCGCTCTCCGTCGCTGCGGGCCGTGCAACGGTCATTCTTGGCGGGCACATGAGCGCCGCACGGTTGCGGGTGGTTTGAAGGTTGGCGTTGGAGATGTCATAATGCTCAAACGTTAACTCAATAAAGAAAAAAAATGTAAAGTTTGATCAAAAAACAAATCTCCTCCGGTGAGCTAGATCTCTCCAACTTCTCCTCTTGGATATTTAGCTAAATAAACAATTTTTTTATGTAAATGATTTGAAGATTACTCAAAATCTATCGATCCACACAAAATCTGCTGCATCTAAGGTAGGATCATCAATCTTATTTTGGTTTTGATTTGATTTTGTTTGGGACAATTATTTTTGGTTTGATTGTATAATATGAGGTGGCATGAGAGAGACGTCGACTGATGGGTGGGAGCCCACACCCACCTGGGTCTGTCGCTTGGGCTGCAGACAGAGAACCACCACCGGCCGACCATCGCGATTTTCCCATTCCCTCGCCGTCGCCGACACCGCCCAACCTGCATCCTCCTACCCGCAAATCTCCTTCTCCGTGCCGCCGCCATGCTCCAGCTCCGGTGCCGGTGTTAGTGCTACCTCCTCACCCAGCTCCTCTCGTCTCCCTCCGCCTCTCCCATCTCCCACATCAGCTGTCTCATCTCCGTCGCCGCGCCCGCCGTCTCCTCGGACCCTAGCTTCGCCGTGGAGGAGTACCTCGTCGCCACCTGCGGCCTCACCCGACCCCAGGCCCTCAAGGCCTCCCCGAGGATCTCCCACCTCAAATCCCCATCCAATCCCGACGCCGTCCTCGCCTTCCTCGCCGGTCTCGGCCTCTCTGGTGCCCATGTCGTTGCCGTCATCGCCAAGGACCCGCAGCTCCTCTGCGCCAAAGTGGAGAAAACCCTGGCCCCCAATGTCGTAGAGCTCACCGGCCTCGGTCTCCGCAACATCGTGCACCGGCCGCGGAGCCCAGCCGTGCGCCCCCCGCAACATCGCCATGGAGTTCACTCCGTCCATCCCTGTAGCTCCACTCCGATGAGCCGACCTCCACCCCCTGGAAGCTGCAACCATCAATGGGGAACCTGCAACCGGCAAGCAGGGAGTTGTGACCGACGTCCAGTGTAGATGTGATGGGGGGTGGTGGTGGAGGATGTTGCGACCGGTGACTCCTGGTGTTGGAAGTAGCAACGACCTGTGGCAAGAAAGTTGCATCCGTGGTGCCCGTGAGCTATGACGGTGACTACTGCGTGTCACGTTTTTTTGCTGCAACCGGGATCTCTGGTTCCTGGAACTAGCAATTCAGGATGTTGAACTGGTGTTTTTGGGTGTTGGAAGATTTGGGGTGTTGGAACTGCGATGTAGTTTTTGCTGGAACAAGCGACTAGCAATGCTACAACCGTTCATGGTGGGAGGTGCGACGGTGATGGTGGCCGACAGTGATAGGAGTTGCGCCTATCTCAATAGGAGTTGTGACCGTATTGATGGGAGCTACAACCGTTGAACGATGGTGCTACAACCGCCTACGGTGGAGCTGCAACTGTAGCGACAACAAAGCAGAAGCACAGTGTTTTGCACCACTGTTGCGAGCCAACCGACGGTGCGGGTTACCGGTGAGCATAGGACCGAGGACGAGCAGGGAGGCGCAGGTGGCCTAGGATCGCGGGTGGCCGACGCTCGTCGACAATATAACTTTTGCAGGGAGGTGGATTTTTTTCGTTGACTTTTTGCTTAGACGTGGGGAAAATGTAACCTAATTACTATGTAACGACGAGAGGGGTTTTGACCTGACGTTGACACGGTGGGCCTTTGTTTTAGGGCGATGCTACAAATCAGCCGGTTGATCTTGCAAAAAGATCAACCGCCTGATTAGCCATCCGATGCAGTGTGCGTGGCCGTTTGATCGCCTGCTCACAACGCACCTAGCGCCCTGCATCTTCCACCTCTGGCTGGCATTGCTCGTCTTTCTCCTCACTCGTCGGAGCAGCAACCCCTGTAGCACCGCTCGTTGTCGGAGTATCGATTCTTGCTCATAGTGATGCTCCACTGAAGCACCTCCGCGGTCCGGCGATGCTCCATTGAAACACCAACGGCTCAATGGTGTTTCGTCGCAACACCGGCGTCCCTCGGCGATGCTCCATTGAAGCACCGGCGGCTCCGATGAAGCTTCGTCGCATGCGCAACACTGATGCCACGGCGATGCTCCATGAGGCATCAGCATTGCATCACCATCGCCAGCGAGCATCACCTGCATTGCAGCACCTTCGCCGGTGAGCAGTGCCATGGATACTTCATTGCAGCACCGTTGCCAATCTCCCCCCCCCCCAACGTCTCCTTAGCACCAGCGGTGGTTGATCCGATGGAGAAGAGGAAGGCCATGCTACTGGGTGGGGGAGGGGAGCGGCGGGGTTCTGGTTGCATCAGTCGCCGGCGGCCGCGCTGCATCTGGTAGAGGGAAGTGTGTGAAGAGAGAAAATGGATGGGCTCGATCTGGAGGAAGAGGATAGGCGAGGCGTCACGGGACCACTGAGACAACGTGGCGTGTGAGCAACCCGACTGATTTCTCGCGAAATCAGTCAGTTGATTCTAAACATTTTCCTTGTTTTACTCCACACTAGCAAAAGAGCCCGTGCGTTGCAACGGGAGAGAAAACATAACACACACTCTTAACTCAACAACCATCACTCAAGACCACAATAGGTCCATCTCTTTTATTTTTGCGAGGCATCATATTTGTGTTGCCGCTTATCCTCCTTCTCACCCTCGTCGGCGATGGCCTCAGTGTTCACACAAAACAACAAAAAACGTGTGTTGAATATGGTTATAAGGCGTCCATCTCCTCCCTCTCCCTCTCTCTCTCTCTCTCTCTCCCCTCTCTTTCTCTCTCGCTCGCTTTCTCTCACTCTCGCGATGAGAAATCTGTTGTTTTCCCCTGCGACATTTTTCAGAGGTATGCACGTGTAGTTATCGATGTTTTCTTTTCCGTATATGGTTATAGTGGGGTATTTATTTGCAATCCGGATCATGCGGTATGAAAAAACGGATCTTATATTGTAAATTATAAGTTTGCTTCCATAACAATATTTTAAAAATATTTAACAAGTAAAATTAACATCATATTTAGATTCCACACATTTTTCTAATAAAATTTCATATATAATATGTTAAAATCAAAGTTACGGTTTAAAAGATACATATAATTTAGAAAATCATTTGGTTTGACTCAAATATATTTCAAAATAATATTTAAAAATACTTAACAGGTAAAAATAATCTCATATTCATATTCTACATATTTTTCTAATCAAATTTCATATATAACATGCTCAAATCGGAGTTACGGTTTAAAAGATATGGATGATTTTAAAAAGCATTTGTTTGACTTAAATATGATCCGCAGATGAATTATCTAAAACATCAGGGGGGGTTCGAAAAATGTAAAATAACGGTTCAGGTGTGACTTAAATCCGGACGGCGGGTTGATTTCAAGAAAAGACAGGGACTTTTGTGTAAAATACGAAAATAACGCTTTGTTTTAACTTAAAACGAGACTGCGGGTTGAATTCTCTGAAATAGAAGGACTTTTCTGAAAAAATGCCATGACAAACGAAAGAAACCCAATTTACTTTATTATTAGGTAAAGATAAAGATAAAGATAAAGAAATAGTTGCCAAAAGAGATGCTAGCACGAGACTCGGCCGCCAGCGTCTGGTTGCTGCCCACAGCAGCCCTGCCAATCCATCGGCAGCCAAAATATTGGCGACCGATTCGGCCGCCAGCGTCTCGCCCAGGAATTGGCTATCGAATGCACTGGAAAGAGCCAATGGGCCTTGGCAAGCCAAAAATTTGGAGCCCAACCAAACGGATACCAACGCTGCGGTCAACGCGATATATTTGGCTGGGCAGCTCAGGGTAGCGATCCAAACAGCCCCTGAAGCCACCACCACCAGACCAGAGCAGAGCAGAACACCACCGCCCATCGCGCTTTCCCCATTCCCCTCCCCGCCGCCACCGCGCTCGCCGTCTCCTACCTTCTCCGCCGCGGCGCCATGCTCCGACTCGGAAGCTGCATCCTCGCTCGTCTCCTCTCTCCCTCCCCTCCAGCCACCTCTCACGGCTCCCCTCTCCTCCGCCTCCTCTCTGCGGCAGCGCCTGCCGTTTCCCCGAGCCTCGACTTCGCCGTGGACGACTACCTCGTCTCCACCTGCGGCCTCACCCGAGCCCAAGCACTCAAGGCCCGCCCCACGCTCTCCCACTTCAAATCCCCATCCAAGCCCGACGCCGTGCTCGCCTTCCTCGCCGGCCTCGGCCTCTCCGCCGCCGACGTCGCCGCCCTCGTCGCCAAGGACCCGCAGCTCCTCTGCGCCAAAGTGGAGAAAACCCTGGCCCCCACCGTCGCGGGGCTCACCGGCCTCGGTCTCTCTCGTTGTGAGATCGCGCGCCTCGTCTCGCTCCCCGGTGTCACTTTCCGCTGCAGATCCATTGTCTCCGGACTGCAGTACTGCTTGCCCCTCTTCGGGTCCTCCGAGAACCTCCTTCGAGTCCTCAGGAGTGGCTCCATTCTCTCCTCCGACCTCGACCGGGTGGTTAAGCCCAATGTTGCCTTCCTGCACGAGTGCGGGCTAGGTGCTTGTGATATTGCCAAGCTCTATGTATTTAGGCCATCGCCGCTCAGCATCAGCACGGAACGCATCCGGACTGCAGTGGCCTGCGTCGACAGTCTTGGTGTACCCCGTGGATCTCCGATGTTCAGACATGCGTTACAAGCTGTTGCATTCCTCAGCGAGGACAAAATCACTGCCAAAGTGGAGCACTTGAAGAAAACATTCAGGTGGTCGAATGCCGAGGTGGGCATTGCTGTTTCTAAGGGTCCAGCAGTGTTGTCCAGGACTAAAGAATCGCTGCAGCGCAGGTCCGAGTTCCTCATCTCCGAGTTGGGATTGGAACCAGGATACATTGCTTATCGTCCAGCATTGCTCACTTATGGTCTAGAGGGCCGGCTCAGGCCCCGGTACTACGCTGTGAAGTTTCTCAAAGAAAATGGATTGCTAGATCGTGATCGGGACTACTATGCTGCAGTCATGCGGACCGAGAAGGTATTCATGAAGAACTACATTTGCCCTCACATTGAGGCTGCGCCGCACCTTGCTGAAGACTATGCAGCAGCTTGCAGAGGCGAAGTGCCAACTAAATTCAGATTTGCATGAACCAGCAATTACGGTATTAAAGTTTGAAAATGCTTACTGCACCCCAAAGATTTTGTTTGTGCAGTAAGCTGGTAGGCTTTTGTTTCACTGTTCGTGCCTAACTATATGTTTGGTTGTCTTTGTAGTATGCCTATGACATGCTGGTTTGGTCGTTGCTAACACTTGATGAAGCTAGTATTTTGTTTCATGAGACCTGGTATGTCCATGTCATCATTCAGTAGAGAAGAGAACATCACACTGCTATCTTGGTCCATTCTCATGCCATATTGAAACACATACTTGAATTAAGAGAGATTGTCAGGTCAGGCCATTGTGCCGATGCATTGAAACATCTGTGATTATATATCTGCATTTATATTTTGTAATACTGATATGGAAGGAGCAGAATATCCTCAAATGCCCCCACCCCCCTCAGTTTCCACTGCAATTCTCCAATCTAACTTTCCATAAAAGAAGGTCCTCAGTTTGGTCATAGACATGAGAGTTTCCCTTTTTTGATTGAAAATTCTGGACCTTTTTCTTGCAGCAAACAATTTTGGACTTCTTGATGACCACAATATGTTGATCACTGCTGAGAATGGCATTTTGATATAGTTTGTTGTTGCTTGCTCAAGTTCTTTTTAGCTTAAAATCAATCATCTTCTGTTCTGCAGTATCTTTGTTTGAAGAGATTAACTGTTGTGAAGTAATTTATGGTTTACTAATTTGTATCAGTTTTTTCCTTTATTTTCTCCTGTATTTCTGAATGGCATACTGATTGATATTCAGTCCCAGGGACAACTGACCTGAAAACTGAATGATGCATATTACAATTTCTGCCTACAGCCTACCATAAGTACAGTCTTGGTTTTTGAGAATTTTGTAGCTGTATGTTGATTATTATTGTTTATTATGGTTTTTATTATTATGTTGCATGTGATGAAAAGCAGCATTTGGATGCCATTGTACAGATAATCCGCCTCTGCCCCCTTCATTGTTTGAAGGTGCAAACAACTTTGCCCTCTCATTTTTGGGGTGTTTTAAACTTTTAAGATAAGAATAGGAGATACGTAGTCTGTCTATTCTTGTGTAAGAAAGGAAAGCCCGACTACATCGTAGAAAGTGTTATTGTTATACTGTCTGTACTTGCTCTATACCATGTTATATTATTCTTTAGAGACGACTCAGTTATTTGCCTCTCTTAAAACACATAAAAGAGCTCATTGCCTCCTCGAGTTAATGATTTGTATTCAGCAAGTTCGTTTTCTGTCTATGAAGTAAGTGATTTGTGATGACCATTGGATGTTGTCCAATCGCTTTTAAACCATGCCAATTATCTTTTTGTGCTATGAAGCAGGTTGAGGATATTGTCCATGCAATGAAATAGGTTTGCTTGAAGGAACCCATGTCAGGTACTTCGTAATCTAGAGGCATTGTACTTTCTCCTTTTTCATGTCCAGCTACAAACATATGTTTCGTTGTCCAAAAAAAAAAGCCCTGCAGCTACCGAAACAAACTGTGAGCTACATTAGTTTCAGTTGCACCACTGAATTGATTGGTGCTCTCACTTCCTTTTCTGAATTTGTTTTGGTCTACTGAATTTTGCGTCTGGTGAATTGGTGATTAATTGGCCTAAGCATGTTAGTACAGAACTAAATATCTGTAAAAGAACAGGGCCAGTATCTGAAAATAGTTCCTCCAATGTTATAAAGGAGGCAAACTTTTATTCCGGGGCAGAGGTAAAGAAACTGAGGTGGTGTGTCATTTCTTTTATCGTGCTCAAATTCGTTGATGTGACCTGTCAGCATTGTGCTTCTTCCAGGCAATGGCTCAAAAGTTCATATTGCTGAATGTAATTATAGATCACGTTAAAGCAGTCAAAACGTTGCAGAATGCAGTGTACGCTTTTACAGCATTTATGTTTTATTGGTGTTTGGGTTTATATATTTACTGAACAAATAACAAATATGACTGGTTGCTGCAAAGAGTTCCTTCTTTCCTATTGCGCACCTCCAAAGTGCTAGCTTTGAATTGCAGGCCTATCTCAGCATGTTTATCATACAGTGAGGTGACTGATGATAGGTGATAGCACGATCTGATCTTCTCAAGAACCGTACTTCATTCAGCTGCAAGACAAAGCAGATTGCTTTACGTTCTTAGGTGCTATAATATCGAATAAATATCCTATTAGTTTATAGGATCACATATTTTTAGGTTTTTAATGCGGTTCATGATGAAACAGCTAGAGCTTATCAGCATAATTTTTTGATATATACTATTACCTAACTGACATGGTTTTAGTTCATAAAACCACGTCAGTTATTTCCGAACGGAGGGAGTATCATCTATACTAATTTATACTAATACTGATTTTGGGTGACTGCTCGTCATCCTTTGTATATCACTGATGCTGCATGCCAGAATAAGTTTCTAGATTTCCTTTCTAGAGATAGTTGTGCTTAGAATCAGCATATTGTCACCAGATTTGCACTCCATTTACCCTTTTAAAAAAGGAAGGAGCAGGCATATTTGATAGTGGGAGACTCCTTGACAACATCCCAGTTCAAAAATATCTGTACAGTTATTATGCACTTGCAATGAGATGCCTACTATTCTGATTGTTACCCGAAGTTTGTGACCATTTTCAGGTAGTCCCAGGTTTTGGCCTTGCTGCACATTTGCGTCCCTTGTCAAATGCCATTAGATTTATGAGGGTGGGGTGATCCATAATGAGGCATTTTTTTGTGTTCTTCAAAATTTAAACGGTGGAAATATTTTATTTTTTAAACAGACAAACATGAATGACCATTTTAATGATCCATTACTAATACCATCCACTTTGGTGCATTCTATGGCTGAGAATAGGGTGGTGTCCCTGGCAGGAAAATTGCACACAAGAGAAATTGTTTTCCGAACCAAACTTTGGCAAAACCGCGGACAGGTACTTATGTCTTTCATGGAAGGAACTCCGAGTATCAGTGGATGTTTGGTGAGGAAGATCTTAAATCTCTCCCTATCCATTTAATATGTTGAACAATTCTATCAGGGTTCATCGGGATTGGGTGATTATTCACGGTTTTGGTTTGATTGGCTCCACACTGCAGAAGACAGAATTTGTTTCAAAATCTTGGCAGGTAATTTCGGAGTTAGGAAATTGGTCAACAGAACAAGTATTACTATGATGAGTTTGTTTAGTTTATGAGAAAAGCAATGCTAATGTGAGATTCTGTTTATGTTCAGAGGGCAGAATTAGGTCAACAGAACAAGTATTACTCTATGCTCCCTAATTTTTAAGCATCACAATCAATTGAGGACTCAATGCAGCTTTGGGGTCCTTCCGGACCCTTAGTTTGTTCAATAAAAAAAAAATCAATTGAGGACTCAATTGGGAATTGGGTCATTTGATTTTGATCGGATCAACAATTTCTTAAGAAACTCTTTTATTGAATTCTTTTAATTTATTGTGGTCCTTAATTTTTAAGCCTTTTCATTCAGTTGAGGTATCCAATTTTAGATTTGAGATTTTGGCCGGGTCAGCGAATTAATCGGGAGCAACCGGCATATAAAAACATATGAAAAAAGAAGCAACAATATGTGATATTGTAGCACCAAAATATTGCATGCAGACACCGGTGCACAAAATTTCCCACATAAGTATGAGTTGATTAGCAGATAACACAAAATTACACCGCGAAAGGCCCACCAAAACACTTTATTATAAATAAAATGAAACTCCGTTCCAAAATATAAGGTGTATTTGTTTTTTTTTTTGAAAAGTCAAATTTATTTAACTTTGACCAAGTTCGGGGTGAAAAATATTGGCATCCACAATGCTAAATAAAAAATATGTAAATTCATTTCATAATGAATCTAATGATACTAATTTTATATTATGGATATTAATATATTTTTTAATAAATTTGGTGAAACTTAAAGTGGTTTGACTTTAAAAAAACTAATACTCCCTCCATAAAGAAATATAAAAGTATTTAGATCATTAAAGTAGTGATCTGAACGCTCTTATATTTCTTTACAAAGGGAGTACACCTTATATTTTAAAACATACGCAGTAAAAGAATAATGAAAATCCAACAACACGAATGGCGCAACAAAGTTCGCCCTACCCTTCTAGTCAATGATGATTCCTTGACTCCTAGGCAAATAGGAAACAACTAATGTGGTTGTATAGATTTTTCTTCTTCTAAGAATCATGTGATTGTATAGACTAGTAAGCTTGCACGTGCAACGCACGTCTCAGCTAATGCTCTTCTCAAAGATACATCTATTCCCAATCAAATATAGTTGTTGATGGTAGTGTAAGAAAACGACACACAAAAAAGTCAAGGTAACGTTCATCATATAGGCTCTAAACCATGATTTCAGGCCCTTACATCAAGCGAGAGTTAGGTTTAAGGTCGTTGAATTTCAATTTTTTTTCATAATTTATCTCCATATAAACAGAGATCATTGATGGTGCTTTCCAAAACTCTGAACATTCTGGTTGATCACAAACTACATAAAATAGATATGTGTGAACACCATGTATTTTTGGATCAATGTTGCAACTTGCAAATTGCAAGTTATACTTTTCCTCCCCAAGAGAATTTACAAAGGTATGCTTAGCAAGGGAGCATCAATGTTTGATTCTGTCAGATGGCAAGAAGGCACTCATACATTTTCAAGGCAATATTATTTCCAATCAAACGTCACACATGGCTTCTTTTACCCAGGAGATGAATTTATCCAGATAATCTTTTAGACCATCCATCACTTTAATTTGCCTGCAATTGCAATTCCAGTATGTATACCATTCAACAGGGTGCACATGCACAGAAAAAGAAGTAAACAAGACAAGTTGGGAGGTGTACATTACTAACTGGAAATGATCTTTTATTTGTTTTCTTAAAAGATTCCTTTATTGTTGATTCTTCTTGGTAAGTAAAAGTAAGTAGGAAGACAAGATTGGAAGGTTTTATTTCCTTGTCTCTGTCCCTATTGACTGTAGGAGTGATAAAATGGTTTGTTTTCGTTTAAGCACTTACATTTTACTTGAGTACACAAGCGATAATATTTGCATTTAGAGTATATAAATATTGACATTGTTTGCTTTGGGCAAAAAGATGTGAAGTATTGGTTGAGCCACAATATGAGTATTCATTCATATCATCATATGGTTCGACGAATGATACAAGCAAAAAAATCTCATTAATTGATGATCGGACTTCTTGGATTGAGGTTAGCTGGGAAAAAAACCAAGAGCACTCATCATTTAATATTTTGCAAAAAAATGTTATCATTTAATGAGAGCAATCTCCCTTGCTCTCTAAGTGCTGAAAAGGCAATGAGACATGTGTGAATGAAAAATAAACATACATAGTAGATATAAACTTTAGCCCCTGGACATGTTTGTTCACTTATATGATCACAATAAGTAAACGTATCTTGTTGTCCATAATTAAAGCAAAACATATCATGTGCTCAAGTACATGCTAATTATGAAATAAATGTCAATTATGTCATCAGATACGATAAGCCCACAAGAAAAGATAAATTGAATGACATGTCATAAAATCTCTAGCCAGGTTCTCTTTTTAATACCTGGAAGAAGAATCTAGCTGGTCTCTTTCAATTGTGCCTCCAACTTTGTTCTGCGACAGCGATGTGGAGTTTGGACCAGATTCCCTGGGAGCATAAGAGAAGTCGTGAAGAAATGATCTTTACGTATGCAGTAGTTCAAACATTGTCCTATTGAACAGTTCTAAGATGAAGCCATGCTACTTGGTGTTGCTGCCTAAAAGGACACCTAAAATGATCACCGAGAACATTCTATTGATTCTCTAGAATGACATCAAGAAGTAACTTCCTGGAATGGTATGATAGTTGTAGTACTTAGGAATCTATTATCCCTTTCATTTTCTAGGCATATATATTATCATGTACAGCCTGGTCCTTCTGTTTTCTGTACAAGAAAACTGAATTCCAGTTTGAATCAGATGTATCATCATATTCCAATAGTAAAATTGAATTTTGAACAAGCAGTAGGAAAGCAAGCACATCTAAAAGGTATTTTCGAAATAGCATGACCAGAAACCTTGTACACACAGACATCAGAAACCTTGCAAATTGCAGTACAACCATAATATTAACATCATTTATGATTTCCAAAAATTACCAAAAAGGAAACCTACATGTATATTTTCATAACATAAAAAGGAGATATTGGGACAATGATCATGGTGCCCAGCTGCGACGTATCTGCAATGTTGTCAGCTGTCCCATCTGTGACCTCTAAGAATTTTCCATAAGTAACTATTCTAAAATATACCTAGCAAGCTACATGTGTAATATCACTCGAATTTAAACAAATTATAACACAATCTTCAGATGGATAAAATCACATCACCGTTGGATAAAAGAATGCTGCTGTCTGAGAGCGTGGAAAGTCCACGACCCGTCTGGAATCATTGAATACTAACAGATGTTTCAGGAAGCAAACCCTCATTTCATTAGTATTTTCAAGGCATGCAGATCGAAGTCCTTCTCTCTATCATAACAAATTCTAAAAATCAGCATAAGTCTAAAAGCTTTCGAGGTGGTATGTTAAAAAGAGGGAGAGAGAGAGAAGAAGGTAATAAACAAAGAACAGTTGTGATTTTACCTGTAATCAAATGTAGGGAAAATATAATGAAGAGCATTCACTACTAAATCCACGGTGGCGATATCTATTACACAAGTATCCACCAAGTGGTCATGTTGAACCTATAATCCAAAACAGGGGTCAAAAAAGTGAAAGACAGACAACATAATTTAAGGGTTCAAACTTAATATAAGTGAACTCAAAATGAACTGCAGTCTTTTCTTGTATAACAACAACCTTGACAGCGAATTTTTTTCCCATCATGTGTTGTGGCGGCATGGACTTGCTAAAGAGAAGCACTTGCAAGCGGGAAAAGGAAGAATTGTGCAAAAACGTACACCACCAGGAATAGGGGGAAGCCAAATTTGATGTCAGAGTTTCTTTTAAACTAAAAATAGGCTGAGCATAAATCCAGGTTCTGATTCAAGGTGAATACTCTGTTGTCCAACAACTGAACTAAGCACGCTCAGTCTGATTGTTTGGTTTTGCTAATCAATACAACAACCAAGTTACTTCAGCAGGGTGTAGGACAATGTTGTAATGCAATGAAGGAACTAACAGTTTGTGGCAATTCTCCAATCTCTTAATTGAAGACTCCGCAGACGTCCTCGCATGAGGAAACTGGGCACCTCTTTCGCATCGGCGCCCTCATCGTCTGCACATACACATGTGGTAGTATAAGCAAACAAGCAGTTGTTCCTCAGCCACAAAATTATGCAGTCTTACGACAGATGAATCCAAAGTGAATTCAGGCGTGTCCAACCCAGAGTTAGGAATTCGTTTTCGTACCAGTTTGCGATGTGTTGGCCGAGCTTGATGTAGATGCCGCCTTTGCGGAAGCAGAGCTCCTGGAGGGGAGAGTCTGCCCTGCATGCACCCACTTCGTAGGAAGGGAGGAGACGTGCGACCGGAGAGGCGAGGGATGCGGGCGCCGCCGGGCCGCTGGATCGCGTGCGGTCGCGTTCGCCGGATCCCACCCCGCGTGCGCCCAATTCGTGGTTAGGAAGCGACTTGCGACCGGAGAGGCGAGGGATGCGGGCGCCGCCGGGCCACTGGATCGCGCGCGGCCGCATTCGCCGGAGCCGGCACCGCGTGTGCCCACTTCATGCCTAGGGAGGAGATCGGTGCGGCCGGAGGGGGGGGGGGGGCGCCGTCGCGCTGCATCCTTCGCCGGTGGCCGCCCACGCTCGAGGGGTGAGATTAGGGGCAATAGGTGGGTGGTTAGCATTAATTTCGGGCTGGGATTACTCGTGGGTGCGGCACTTCTGCGTGGCAGAGTTTTCGTCCGCCATGTGGATGTGTTTTCTTGTTTAATCTATACCACTATATAGTGTACGAGTTTTGAATTATAGTAACAATATCAATCCTAGCCGTTGGTCTCATAAATCTAACGGTTGAAACTCAAAGGATTCGCAGTGAACAGTAGCATATGCTGGCTTCTAGAACAATCGCGCCACATCTCCTCTCTTCTTGCTATATCGCATGTGCCAGTGTGTCAGGCAAAGAGCCAAGAAAGGGCGCGGAGACAAGTGTATGTTGCATCTGCCGGTGTATTAGGCAAAGAGCCGAAAAAGGGGCGGAGACAAGTGTATGTTGCATCTGCCGGTGTATTAGGCAAAGAGCCGAAAAAGGGGCAGAAAAAGTGCAACATTTTTAGCGGCTGTATACTGTACATCAGCTAATGGCCGCACCTAATTGCATCATTAGTCCGTATAAAAATATATTAATAGAACCAACTACACCGAATATAGAGAAGACCAAAGGCCAGTAGCCCATACATGTAGGTGTGGTTAACTATTGTTTTGCCATTGGACAATTGATCAATTCGATCGTGCGTGTTCGGCTGGACTACTTAGGGTGTTTTTCGCTGCAGCCTGGTGAAATGTAAAAGACCACCAAAATACCGATTTCATTAGCATAAAATCATCACTTTATAATTCATGATAATATTTATTTTTGCACTAAATTCATTGTAAAGTACTATATAATTTTTTTCTTCTTTTAATAGAATCATAGGAACAATACTGTTAAGACGTGCATTGCACGTGCATACATACTAGTAATAATAGTATAGATATAGATAATGCACAGATGTCAATAAAAAAAGATAAAGTTTGGTCAAAAAACAAACTTCCTCGAGTGAGCTAGATGCATGTCTCCAGCTTCTCTTTTGTAGTAGAGGCAAGAAGTAGTAGAGGGTGCTCTTGTAAAATTCACAATCAGGTCGAATTCAAATCTTGATCGGACGGATGGAAGTGCATCAGTTTTTTTTTGTCATTGAAAGAGAAACAAAGAATAAACTTTCTTCGCTGCAAATCCTCTGGCCGAAATCACTATTGTGACCCTTTCAGCAAACTTTGTCACAAAGTGAACTTGACATGAAAGTATTTCATGATCTGACCCTTTTAGCAACGCCATTGTCCGCGGTGTTTCTGCCCAAAATGAAAACGCCGAGGTAGCTAGCGTTTCTGTCCAAAAAAGAAACGCCGGTGTAGCTCGCGTTACAGACCAAGTAAGAAACGCCAAGCCCCTATGGCGTTTCTATCCGATATTGAAAAGCCATCGCCTTTGGCGTTTCATATGTGGCAGTACGTGGAAATGCAGCGGTCTGAACGTGCCAGTAGTACTGTACACACTGATCAGTGTAGACTACCATTACTCTACTTTCTAGCCTGGCCAGCCTCGTGAATCATACTACTCCCTCCGTCCGGAAATACTTGTCCAAAAAATGGATGTATCTAGATGTATTTTAGTTCTAGATACATCCATTTGTATCCATTTCTATGACAAGTATTTCCGGACGGAGGGAGTACAAGGAATCAGATAGCTAGCTAGAGCTATTTATTCCTATATTGTACTGATGATTGAAAGCAAGCTAGCTGCAGGAGCTAGTACAGAAGAGTCTAACGCCCACATTGGATGGCGAGAGAAGAGAAATACTCTTATCTGTCACTCATTGTCATGACAGAGATGTGTGCATGGATACGGCGCCGCATGCAAGAGTCCATCGGGTCCATTTCATACAGCACAAGAAAAGTACTCGTAGGTGACATAGCTAGCTGCATCTGGACGTTGATATCATCACTCTCACTGGCTGGCTCGCTGCATCTGGACGTGCTCCGGAGACAATTGCAGTCTGCGCTAAAGCCAATGGCGGTTGCATGTAGGACAGGCTCCTCCCGATCGAGCTGTGGAGTACTACCACATATGAAACGTTAAAGCCAATGGCGTTTGCATGTAGGACAGAAACGCCAAAGGGGTTGGCGTTTCCATGTGAAGATGCAACGCTAGATACCTCGACGTTTACATGTGGAGCTGCAACGCAACTCAGCTCGGCGTTTCTATATGAAGCAGAAACGCCACGGTCTGTGGCGTTACTAAAAGGTCCAGATCATGAAATACTTTCATGTCGAGTTTAGTTTGTGACCAAAATCGCTAGAAGGTCAGAACAGTGATTTCGGCAAATCCTCTCGCGTGGCCCATCCCAGCCAGCCAATTATCAGAGATACTGGCGCGTGGGGTCACCTTGTCAGCATCAAGGTCGAACCAGAACAGACCACGCAAATCCTCTCGCTCTCGCATTCGCACCCGGCCGTCGTTCCCCATTCCCTCGCCGCCGGCGTTGCCGCGCCGCCGCGCCGCCATGCTCAGGCTACGCAGCCGCGTCCTTGCCCAGCTCCTATCGTCTCCCTCCGCCTCCACCATCTCCCCTCTCCACCGCCTCTTCTCCGCCGCCGCGCCCGTCATCTCCCCAAACCCTAGCTTCGCCGTGGAGGAGTACCTCGTCGCCACCTGCGGCCTCACCCGACCCCAGGCACTCAAGGCCTCCGCCAAGCTCTCCCACCTCAAGTCCCCCGCCAAGCCCGACGCCGTCCTCGCCTTCCTCGCCGGCCTCGGCCTCTCTGGCGCCGACATCGCCGCCCTCGTCGACAAGGACCCGCAGCTCCTCTGCGCCAAAGTGGAGAGAACCCTGGCCCCCAACGTCGCGGGGCTCACCGGCCTCGGTCTCTCGCCTTCTGAGATCGCACGCCTCGTCTCGCTTGTCCCCGACAGATTCCGTTGTAGATCCATCGTCTCCAAGCTTGAGTACTGCTTGTCCCTCTTCGGGTCCTCCGAGAACCTCCTTCGAGCCCTACCTCGAGCGGGTGGCTCCATTCTCGGGTCCGACCTCGACCGGGTGGTCAAGCCCAATGTCACCTTCCTGCACGAGTGCGGGCTAGCTGCTTGTGATATTGCCAGGCTCTGCATACGTACGCCATTGCTGCTCAACATCAGCACCGAACGCATCCGGACAGCAGCGGCGTGTGTCGAAGGTCTTCTTGGTGTACCCCGTGGATCTCCGATGTTCAAGCATGCGTTACGAGCTGTTGCATTCCTCAACGAGGAGAAAATCACCGCCAATGTAGAGCACTTGAAGAAAGCGTTCAGGTGGTCGGATGCCGAGGTGGGCATTGCCGTTTCTAAGGCTCCAACGTTGCTGGCAAGGACTAAGGAATCGCTGCAGCGCAGGTCTGAGTTCCTCATCTCTGAGGTGGGCCTAGAGCCAACATACATAGCACATCGGCCGGTAATGCTCACTTACAGCCTGGAGGGCCGGCTGAGGCCCCGGTACTACGCTGTAAAGTTTCTCAAGGAAAATGGATTGCTCAAGCGCGGCCCGAGCTACTTTACTGTTTTCAACGAGACCGACAATGTATTCAGGGAGAAGTACATATGCCCTCACAAGGAAGCTGCACCACACCTCCAAGAGGACTATGATGCCGCTTGCAAAGGGGAAGTGCCAACTAATTCCAGATTCACATGAGCCAAGAATGGGCATGTGATGTAACTGTGTGCTGGTTGCCCGCTGTTGTATGACTGTTAGATGCTGGGTTTGGTCGTTGCTAACGTGTGATGGAATTGATAGTTTGATCCCTGAATACTGATATGTAATGCAGCAGAGAAGAAAGCATTGATTGGTTATGAACTTTTTTGTCCTCATTCATGTTTTTAAACACACATATTTGAAACTAAGTGTGAGATCAGGCCATGGAGGAGGGCTCACTTGTACAGGTTATCTGCTAAACATCGAACTCTCACATGGAGGAGGGTTGGCTTCATTTAAGTTTAAGTAAGTAAACCTACGCGACTCTGTTCCTTTTTATGCCAGTACCAATGGAGAAGCACTTTCTGCTAGTAATGTTCTTGAGACAAAGAAGCACTAATTTTTTATTGTGTGTATTGTGGATTTTCATGCTCTGCACCATGGTCATAAATCATGTGTTTATTGTGGATGGCAGCTTAAGATTTTTAGTTCATTATTGTGTTTTGGTCCTGTGGGTAGTTCTTGGTGCCAAGCACCACCAGCAGGTTCACTAGCATTTTTTGTCTTCTATAACTGAGCTACCTCTTCTTTAGTTTGTCTAAAACTGAGAGCTTAATTGATTGCTCTGGTCGGTGTGATTGTGAATATAGGCACCAAACTGTTGGTATCATGTACATCCATTACTCTGAATACACGGTCTGAATATCTGCAGAGGCTGCAGGTTCTTAAATACTTCCCCGTAGTATTCTTGTTTGTTCGAAATGCTGCACATAATCTGCTAACTTTTTAGGGCACATTACTTCCAACTGACACATAATCTTTACTTGAATTAGTTTCTGCCATCTTGGGTGTGTTCATCTAGAGAAAGATATCACTGAAGTTCATTGACGAATAGTAAAATTTGATACCTGTGTGTCTGTTTGATTTTTGCAAGGGAAAATAAAGGATTTGAACCATGAGTGATCTAAAAACACAAAGAACCCATGTACTTTCTTTAACATCCAAAGTAACTGCCAAAGCGTGCTAGAATTAGTTTAACTTCTACTACCTCTGTAACTAAATATGAGACGTTTTTGTAGTTCGAATTGAACTGCAAAAGCGTTACATTTAGTTACAGAGGTAGTAATTGTCAAGCAGATAAGTTGTACTTGTCATGGTCTGCTTTTTCTGAAACAAATTAAGATTTCAAGCTGGCCGTACATAAACCTATCATACATCAATGTTTGCTACGTGTCATCTTGCCGTGTTGTTAATGCTCTGCTTATTTTACTTGTCAATGCAGGGTTATGGAAAGGCTCCCCGGGATAAGAATTGATTTTGTTGGAGCTGGATCTTAAAGGTGCGCCATTGTTCAACTGCCAACTATTTGTTGTTTTCAGCGAGACACAACCCTGTTGAAGTCTTACAGTGATTTTTCCTACTAGGTTTCATTAAGATTTTGTCGCTTTGTTGGCAACGGTAAAGAATATTTTGTCGCAGTCCATGCTGTAAATCTATATGATGCATCATACACTGGAGTGTTTATATGTTTCTTCAGGTTTTTCTGAACTATGATGATATTGAAGCTCAACTATACATTGACCTTGACTTGTTCTGCCCAGCGAATATCATAAAACCATTCCCCTTATAAGTAGTGATTGTTATGAATGCTAGCAGATGCCTCTTTTACTGTTTCCATATATCTTATAGTTCCTGTGTGGGTATTTAGTTCTGTAACTAAAATGCAAGTTGACATTTTGCAATGGCAAGCAAACCATAAAGTTTGTTAATCTACCTCTTTTGTCAGCTGTTAAGTTTATTAGTCCACCTCTTTTTTCTGATGTTGTCAACTCTCTTCATGATGCAACAATGGTTTAGCCTGGTGCTGCGGAAGTGTCGCGGCTCGGCTGAGGGAGCCAGGTACCTTGCCAATCTTTCCCTGTGATGACTTATGGGTCTGGGAGAATATGCTAGTTAATATATTTATTTTTTAGATTGGGGGATGTGCAATTCACATGTCCTGCTCCTGCATGATCTTAAGACCCCTTTACGCAGCCTTGGCTAGAGTATCTGCAATCGTATTTTGTTCCCTTGGAACAGAAGCCTGAAGCTTATGAAAAAGTTTTTTGATCAGTAGCATGGTAGCTGGTTGCAGAGTCCAGTGAGGAGCACTAGTGCTGACAGCTTGTGCATGTACATACAAGGGAGTGAGGAATTGGCTGTACATGAGCAATAATAGGAGTTGGCCCCTGAAGAAAACATCGACGTGCAACACCTACACATTTAACGGAAGAGCAGAGAGAGCAAGCTATGTACTGTATTTGGTATTATTAGTAGCATTAGTAGTAGTAGTGTTGAGTTTCTGATCCAAGCCGTTGTCTGTGTAGCCACAGTCAGTAGCATTGTTTGTAAGAGAGATTTTTACCTGCAAATACGATTTATGTATGTGGTACAGGGGAGGTACAGGATATATTCATTATTTGTCGGAGAGCAATTCCTCTTCTCTGGAGAAAAAAAAACACGGCCTAGTGATTAGTCCCTGAACTAACTTTACGCTACTTAAACATGAAATATATTGACTGACTGATTTACTGAATGGTGTAGATCGATGGTCCACTAGAAGATGTGTTGAGATGGTATGATCCTTCGTCCAGGAGATGGAGATTGAGATGGAGATGGACGGAGCATGGCGGCTCGGGCTCTACATGCTTTTGAAGGCCCAACACGCTGCATCTGGTTGCTTTAATCGGTTCCGACATTGATGAGTTCCGTGCTTCCTCCTCCTCGACACACGCTTTTGATCTAGCTTGGATGTAGACAATTTGAACTCTGAATTGTCATGCGTGCAATGTATTTAAACAATCAAGTATTGGATGTGGTATTAAATTTTCGATTTGTACCACAGCTGAAAGTTGTTACCTCTGAATCTTTCAGACTTGATGTGTGAGCGAGGCCGAGGGAAGTGCACCTTGAGCATGTCGCGTGATGGCCTCGAACACGCACGTTCCAGCCTCCTGCAAGCTGGCGCATCAGCTCCCACCTAGAACCGTACACGTTGCTGCCTGGAGGGCCTTCATTGCATCAGCTCTCTAATTTTTTGTTCAAAGTATTCCTTTTTTACATCCTTCATTCTAGTTATGTTATCTGGGCTACACCTCCACATGTGTGCTTTCTGTGATGGCTTACATACTCTAGAGATTTATCATGAAATTTATAACTTGTTAGTGTTTCCCCGCTCTGCTTCGTCGTATATATTCTGCATTGCTACTCCAGATAGAATCCACAGTAGTTAGTTAATCTTGCTTGAAAACTTCTGACCCATGGGCATGCTGGTCCTATGGTAAAACCAGCCAACCATGTACAACTTTGGTAGTCAAAGCAAAGTGATGGCTGTATATGGATATGTTTTATATAGTAATTAGATGCGGTGCGCGCCCTTTGCTAATAAAATAGTCTTTCCTGGGCTCCATGATTGCCTTCTCGGCCCTTAAAAACATCATTGGACAAATTGCTGTTCTGTATGAACTGCTCCTCTTGTTTTCCTTGGTCTAGTTTCCTAGGTGTGAAAATCTTTCTACCCGTATGTGTTTTCGTTCAAGAAGATGCACTGTTGCATGATAAACACATGATACATTGTTTTTTCAGGTATCCGAACTTACTGCAGATCATGTGAGCTGCTGGATCTGTTTATTATTCACCTGAACCCTAGAGGCCTGCAACACCTTGAGCAAAAGTTGGGAGTTCAGTACAGATCGATTCTGAGGCGACATGTTTTTATATAGGCCTGAAGCTTATGAGAAAGTTAGTTGATCAACATCATCGTAAGTCGTTGGAGAGTCCAGTGAGGAAGCAGAGTGTTTTGTGCTAGCATGCTTGCACTCCTGGAAGGAGTGTTGACAGCTTATGCATATACATACAGGGGAGGGAGGAATTTCCTGGACATCAGCAATAGAGAGGCATGTACACATTTGGCCCATGAAAAAAACATTGACATGCTCCACATTTAACGGAAGAGTAGAGAGAGGGAACTGTGTGTTTGGTTATAGTAGTAGTAGTGTGGAGTTTCTGAAGCAAAGATTTTATCATGCGCCTAAGATTCAGTCTGCTTAGCCATAGACAGTGGCATTTATTGCCAGAGAGATGACAGAGTAAGCATTTGTATTTCTGTTACTTGTAAAGTTGTGATCATCCTGGGAGTTTGCAAGATATATTCAACACCTGTGGTTGTTCTGGGAGCTTTTTTTGCTTGCAAATACGATTTCCATATGTGGTAGAGGAGGTACAAGATATATTCAACATTTTTCTGACAGCAATTCCTGTTTTCTGGAGGGGGAAAAAACACGGCCTAGTGATTGATTCCTGTTTTATGAAAAACTACTATGTCAATTTCGTCGTTACCGGTTTTGTTCTCTTTTGTTGTTCCCGTGTTCCGGTATCCCTGTGATCAAATTACACTTTGTACTGGATGATGGATACCATAACATCAAGAGGGCCCCAAGAATATCTCTCCACTGTCGGAGGAGCAAATCTCAATCTTGAGCTATCTAGACCCTTATCATACTTTTCCATGAACCCATAAGCCATCATAATAGCCACCATGTTATAGATGACGTTTAACAAAACTCAAAGTTCAAGAAGCAAGTATGAAGGAGCTCGATACTCTCATGGTCTAAGAAATTACTAGATCGGCAACGCGCCTTGGAAGATCAAACGATATGGTCAACCGATGGAAGATCAAACGGCATGATGTATCAGTATGAAAGCAAGTTTTAGCACATGTAACAGAACAACCGATTATCTGGCCGGTTCAAGAGTAAGAAGAACATTCATTATGTGCCAGAAGAGTAAGATCATCAAGTTAAACATGGACATGTGACTATCAAAGTTAACCCGTGCCAGAAGCAAGGCAGCATCCACTACGGTCATACAAATAGAAAAACTAATTAGCTAACATTAAGTTCAGTAATATGAGCAGAAACATAAGAGAGAAAACGCTAACAATGGCAATGGAGGCGATAAAACTACGAAGCCATAGTTAGGCATACAATAGATAGCTTGGTTCAATTGCCTCCGTGAGTGCCATTCCATATGAACTTGATGTGAATAGTTTGTGAGATAGATGACCACAAAATTATCTTTGTATAGGCAATGCAATTGAGATTTGCTTTTACAGCATATGGACAGTGAGCGATGGTTTCCCCCTTCTAATCTTGGAAGGCTAAGACCCAGATCTGTTATTCTTTGATCCCTGCCGCCTCGACAAAAATTGAAAGACCAAGAGGATTGTTGTCAGCTTGGACCTAGCAAGATATGTCGTAGTAATCATTAAGCAATCACATTGGTAAGCAACACTGGAGGGCATAGTAGAACCAAATATATACATGTTGACCATATCTTAATCATGGTAGATCCAGTTTTCTGGAAATATAAACAACCAAGCTTCTATCAAGCCTAAACCCACTACTGGAAGCAAAATAAATTTCCTTGTATACAGTGACTCTACCGGCAGTTTGGTTAGTTTGCCTGTGTGGGTGTTGACTTGCTTCAGAAGTCATAGATACAAATAGAAGTATAATAAGTGGTTTTAGAAAATATATCAAGTTCTAAAGATAAATAAAACTACTTTCAGTATATATAGTAGATGCCATTGCAGATAACACTCCAATAAAACCACTTCTATGTCTTACCATAATTTGCTTACAATTAACACCACAACTAAATATTTTTGCATGTATCATGTCATCAGGTGCATTATTTAATTTTAGTACTGAGTAAACACCAGTGTTAAGAAAAACATGAATGGATAAAGTAAGATGAATAAAATTAAGAACCCGTATTGGATGGGCTTTTATTTTTGCATTATATTATATATAAGCGGAAATCTACATCGAGTAATTCTAACCTCTTAGCTGACCACAATCTGGATGTCAACATCAATACACAATCCCCTTCAATAACCTAAAGACACCATGCCCCATGAGCAGAAGACAAATAAGATTAGAATGTCAAGTTACTGAATCATAGGATGAACACCTCTTGAACCTTATATTCCGAGTAAGGGCCTCACCTTGCTATTTTAGCCTATAAGCTGGCATTGCTTGGGGAGACAGCAACTGAGGTGTAGATGAATAGGTCAGGGATGTGGTTCTCCTGTCGCAAGCACCGATAGGAGATGCAGCATGCCACCGAGGGCCAGCGGTAGCTCGCCTCTTCCTCATCTGTTTATGTGTTAACGGCCATGCCTCCCCTTCTCGTAAGCGCTGAGTAACAGGGGGAACAACACCAATGAATCTCGATTGCAAGGAAGAAGGAATCAGTGAGGCGAGAGAAGCAGGGGGTGAGGGCAAGGCATACAAACCCGTGTGGTGGGGCGGTGGCGAGGGCGACGACAGCATCAACAGCGATGGTCGCGTCCGGTCACCGGCAACCATGGAGACCCCCACGGACGTCTCTCTGCGGGTCAGCAAGGGGACCGACGGCATTCGCTATCGTCCTTCTCAATGATGTAGGTGAGAACAACATATCAGTCACTTGATACTTGAGCAGTAAACTGGTGATATAAATCATGCCCACCCAAAGGGAGTTACAGTAATCTTACAGGACCAATGAGTTTAGTATAGATAACAAACGGTAGAGATATATCAAAAGCAAAGAAATTGAGTATATTAAATCAATATGGATAATTATTTTGCAGGCTGATGACAAAATTTATTCCAAACGGCAGATAGGAAAAACAGGTTTGCATCAAGTTCAATAAAAAGCATAAAGATTCAAGATACCAAAAGCTTGAGTGTGTGGGACGGTAAACAACCAGTTACAATGCCAGAAAGAGCTTGAAATTAACTCTACTACTATGATCCTAAGACATCAAATTTTCAATCTGACATAGCTATCGCGGAGTTTACATGAGCAACTATCACATAGGTATAGGGAATCTTACCTTAAATGTTTTGCACAATGACATCTAGCTGGGATAATCTCAAAATATCTTAGAACACCAACGTTATTTCCCTTAGTTCACCCGTCCCTGCAACATCCATGGAAAAACACAAATTTGTCATTAGCTCATATAGCATGCAACTTGCTCTCGCACTAAAACCGGAATAAGATTTTGTCAGCAAATATTATGAAGTAACAAAAGAAAACACAAAATCCAATCATGTTAATAGAGCACCAACAGAATCTCTAATATCATTTATAGACTAAAAGGAACAATAATAATAATAATGACATATGAAATCAGTGTTTTAACTTTACATGCTTGATAAAGAAAATGCCACAGTGGGCTATGAGAAGCAGAGTCCACCTGACTTGTTCATGAAGAGTAAAAAGATCACGTAGATCTTCCGTTGAAAGAGAATTTCCCTGTAAAAATGAAAACAGAGCCATGAGAAATCAATGTACTTGGTCATTTGAAGGATCAAAAAAGGAAAATATCACTTTATGTACTTGATCCTGCATTTAGTCGTTCACTTGTTCCTGATGAATAACTTTCTGGAGGCATTCTTTTGCCATTTGACGCTGATATACCTATAGATGAATGTGGCATATCATATTGTCAGTGGAAGAAAGTAACCAGCAACTCAGTACTTCTTCGCTAGATAATGTAAAAAAAGTGAAAAGACATGGAAAATACAAGATCATCCTGACGACCGCAAGCCATGTGGGCTCAAACACCACAAGACGAGAGCAGCAACACTTCCTACTATTTGCGCATTATGCATTCTAGGCGGAAACCTTGCAATCAAATAGACAGACAACTCCATACAAAACAACTTCATTCTGTAATGTTGAACCATGCCCAAATAGATGCTCCAGGGCTAAATTGGTCACCGGACAAAGAAACTCGGTGATCAGAGATCATTGAACATAACAAACACAAATCTAGCTTTGCTTCTTGAGTGCCGACAAAAAAATGCTTAATATAGTAACTTATTTGATTGTCCAATCTATAGATAAGTAAACCAAAGCAAAATTATTTGCAGGAGAATAGAGGCAGCAAAAATTCAGAAAACCATGGAAATAAATAAGGTTGGAGCACCATGGACCGGGCAAATCATAAGCCCGTCCTTGAAATTCTTCTAAAAATAGCAGCAGCCGCCAGTATATTGCAAGCCAAGATAGTTTTTCTACCCACGCTAGCCCTATCTACACAGCTTTGTCCAACCACATCAGCTATCCCTTGCACATTCTCATCAGTAGACAAACCAGCCTGTAAAAGGTACTCCCTTTGTAAAGTATTATAAGAGCGTTTAGATCACTACTTTAGTGATCTAAACTCTTATAATACTTTACAGATGGAGTATTAAGCAAAGAGAACATTTTCCCCTCCAAATACTAAAAGACATAGGCACCAAACAAAACAAACAAGCAAACATATTCTCAATTTTCACACATAAAAAATAGCTAGAGAAGACTGGTATATACTCATTAGCTAGACATGTATTAGATCCTACACTGATTTTTAGCTAGACCTGGTACACTGATGGTATTATATACCAGTGTAGGATCTAATACCATACCTACATATATACCAGTGTAAGATCTAATACCATGGTACACTGAGCTAGACACTGGTATATATTTAGTTGGACCTCATGTGTAGTGATGCAACTATTGTCAAGAACACCGTCAGTGCAACACCTATCATCATGCAATCAATGGGCTCACCAATTTGCTACATGTTGCGGTAATTACCTATTACATTGATGGTCTGAGGTCTAGGCCCCTGTACCAGAGTCCTCTAGACACCTGATTTCTCAGAATCATTCTTGTCACCATTCAATAGTATGAACCCGGCATAAATAGTCTATGAGATACAACATAGAAGTGACTTCGTTAGTTGGCAGGTAATACGAAGGTAATATGAACCTGGCTCCTTTCATAGCGAAACTGTTACTAAAGCATTAGCAAGAGCAGACTGTCACATAAAAAAAGAGGACAAAAGATCATATTCTGTTATGAGCCTACACATAGTTGTCACCGCCGATAGACAATTTATGATGAACGTGAGAACTTGCACAAGAAAAATGCTCTCATTGATATGGTTTGTTTATCACTACAGATAAAACTGATTATGTAGTGTGGTCCTCTAATTATGTACATGCCATGCCAGACAACTATGCATGAAATTTCTATTGAGATAGGGCTGCTAATCTTTCTAGTTTATACATTCAATTGACTTTCTAAATTAATTACACCAATTCACATAGACACATGGTCATTGAATTTGACAATCACTTAAGTTTACAGTATATGGCTCTTGCGAGTGCACTATTTTCTTATCTTTTTTTCTTGATCAGTTCACCACAAAACGATAGATTTGTACAGTTGTTCTAACTATCACAAAATTTATCTCTTGAATAGGTGAAGAAAATAAATACTTATTGAACAACATTATATGACAATGATGCATCTCATACTACCATGATATGTTAGGAGACTCCTCATATTCAGTAAATTTTGGAGAAAGAATAATTAGAGAAATACACACAAAAAGAAGGCATCTCGACAAACATACATGCTGTTCTTCCCCTCCTATATCCTCTGATTTAAGCCTACGCATCTTGAAATAGCCAGAGGATCACTGCAGTGCTCTTTTTATCAACACCTAAATTATTTGCAAGTATGACCATTGATTTAGAACTTCAACTGGATCAAGCAACAACGCGAGAATGGTTCTGAAAATATTAGGCATTGAAGTATGTTCATCCAAAATTTAATGCTAATCCACCATCCAACGACTACGTCACAAACGCAAAACAAATGACCTATAGCATGCCTCAAATTACCTTTATATTGGGATCCAACACGCACCAAATACATACAGAGAAAGGGGAGATGGGCGATAGAGGTGGAGAGCACCTTCGATGGAGTTGGCTGCAGAGGAGAGGAACATCAGCAGCAACACACAACCTACACCGTGGAAGTTGATGAACTTCCCCGTGCAGCAGCAGCACCCTTTAACAGACCAGATATAGCAGTATATAAGCAATGGGCAGTAGCAGATTCACAAAACATCGATCATATATTTATACAGAACATAAAGATGCACCTTTCTGAAAAGAGATAGAAGTATACCTGCAACACGGTCCTGGTGAACCTCAAAGAAAAAAATTCGCTAACCAATTAGCGTTGCAAGCTCATGATCTGCAATCTCTTCGGAAGCTGCATAATTAACACGACTATGTGAACCATGTAAATGCAAAGGAGGAGATGAACATCATGTTGATATTTTTATCCAACATATAAACAAACACCCCTCTTACTTGGAACCTAGCTAGCCCACTAATTCCAAACAAGCCAGCCTTTCATGCACAATGGAACAAACTTCCAGCATTCCATGCACAAAGAAACGACAATTGCAGGTCCTACCAGGATCTAGGCAAGGAACAAAAGGCATACAGGCACATTCCACTAAAAACAAACGAAGAAAATAATACTCTTGTCTTTACTAGAAAAAAGACAAGAAACAAAAGGTAAAGTATTTTTAATGCACATGAAGCCAAAAGAAATTGTCTCAGCATACAGAAATCTCCACCCAGTTAATCCTCGAGGCAAAGAACGAAATCAGAGACTGACCCAGACCAACAATTAATCTTCATTATACTAACCAGCCATGCAATCAATCCTTAAGCTAAAGAACTAAATCAGAGACCAACCCAGACCAACAATCAACCCTCAAGCCAAACACTCGAACCAACAAATTTGGGACACATTTTAGCCTTACATAATTCAGCGTGCAGTGAATCCTAAAGCCAAAGAACCAAATCAGAGACTAACCCAGTTCAAAAGTCAATCCTTAAGCCAAGCACCCAGACCAACTAATATGTGACACACTTCAGACTGATATAATACAGGAAGCAATCTTCAACGTAAGCACCTAATCCAGCAAGTAATCATCAAGGTGAGCACCTAAACCAGGGACTAACCTAACTAACAAGCCATGCCATCCATGCGGTTAACCCTCTCGCTAAACGGCCAAATCATCCGGCAAGCAATCCTCAAGATGAACACCAAAACCTAGGACTAACCGAACTAAATCCAGGCCATCTATGCAATAAATCGTCAAGCCAAAGAGCCAAATCAGAGACTAATCCAGCCCAACAATCAATCCTTAAGCTAGCTAAAGTGAGAGGAGGAGGGGGAGGCTCTTCTGGCGAAGGGAGAGCGCCAGCCGGTGGCTCGAGAGGAGGGGCAACGGGGAAGGAGGACGGGCGCGGCGGCGTGAGGTCATCTGGATCAGATGCCGACAGAACGCACGCCTTCCATTCTTTGCTGCACGCGTCGCCGGTGCGGAGAAGGGCCGGCTCGAGCTCGGCCATGGCCGCCGGTGCGCTCACCAACGCGACGATGGGGGACGCGCCGCTCCCGTTCGGCCCTGAAGACCCCGTCGGCTCGGAGGAATCGATCCCGCGAGGGGCGAATCCACCGGCCACGGGAGAGAAGGTGAGGGGATTGGGAGAAGGTGGGGCCCGGCAGCAACGGGGAGAGGGTGGGGGCGCGATGGGGGTGGCGGTGGACGAAGGCGACGACGCCGGGGAAGTGGGCGGCGGGGGAGGGGGCTAGGGTTAGGGGAGGGGGCTGGGACGCGAGGACACGAGGGCGGGGGCGAGTGCGGGGAGGATGCGGCTAGGGCTCACCACGGGCGTGCTACATTCATACGCCTATGGGTGAAATGACGAGAATGCCCTCGGCGGGGCAGTCTATTTACGCGCGGTGGCACGACCGGGGCTTGCGAGCGTTTCGAGTTTTATCCAACGACCCAGCTCATCCCAGGGGCAGATCCGACGGCCCAAATCACATCAAGGGAGAGATCCAACGGCTGAAAAGCTCAAATCGCTGAGGAGCCTCCTGCATCCATCCCTCTCATATTTCTGGATGCAAACCTTTAATTTTACCTGTGTTATAAACCGTTAACTTGTGAAAAATAGAACTCATAGCATAACAACAATTGGGTCGGTTCAACACAAGTGTTCTTCTAACATTGTGTTCTTAAAGTTGTCACCATACTCATACCCATGATTAGGAAAACAAAACCACCATGCAACACTTGAGCTAGTCTTAGAGACTAGACTGAGAATCTATTTTACCGTTTATTATTACACACGTGCATATGAGTTTTCATCTGAGCCTCATGGTTATTGCAGACTCGAGAACCATAGCTGATATAGCACAAAATATAAACATAATTATGAGCATAGAAATAAATAATAACATTTATTATTATCTATATGGCATATTTTCTACACGCGGATCCTCGCGGCGAGCTTATCTTTTCGAGCTGGGTGTCAGACAAGCTCGAAGACTATGTCGACGTACCTATCCAAACCCTAGAGTCAGTCCCTACGCTGGATAACGACGAAGTCCTTGCCTTAGTTACAACTTCAAGCCAGGATCCAAGCACTACCCTTGATGACCAGAAGTCCAGCTTGGCTATCGACAGAGAACTCGGGTCGATGTCAGATCGGACCCCGGGGAAGTTTCCATTGGCCCCGCCGCTCGATCAGACCATGGACGACTGCGAGAAATCCTTTTGAACGAGATGTTAGATCGAATTCAAAAGCTCGCGATCTCGAACGATCAAACCTCGGTTTACGATCAGACCTTGGAGCAGTCAGGGGAGGTTGGAATTTTTTACTCATCCACCTCGTTGTCAATGTCGAGGACTTAACCGACGTGCTCGCAAGCGCCTTTAAGGAGGCAAGCAACATGGACAACGAGGTCGAAGAGTCTTCTGACACCACACCACAGTCGCCAAAGCTACAGAGCGGGGGACCACAACATCCATGTACGTTGTCTACATGATAAACACCCCCAAGAACGACACAATCATGGCGGCAGCGGTCCTCATAACGACGACGACAACAACAAGGCAGGCCACAACATCGATGATGGGGATGATTACAACCCTGAGGACGACGCAGATAGAAGCCTTGGCCCTGCATGACGATGAGAATGCCCTAGATGAGTCCCTAGGCAATGCCAACTATGATGCGCCAGGTCTAAGACTGGTCAGCACCGCCAATAGAATTAAAAACTATTGGAAATATGCCCTAGAGGCAATAATAAATTGGTTATTATTATATTTCCTTGTTCATGATAATCGTTTATTATCCATGCTATAATTGTATTGATAGGAAACTCAAATACATGTGTGGATATATAGACAACACCATGTCCCTAGTAAGCCTCTAGTTGACTAGTTCGTTGATCAATAGATGGTTACAGTTTCCTGACCATGAACATTGGATGTCATTGATAACGGGATCACATCATTAGGAGAATGATGTGATGGACAAGACCCAATCCTAAGCCTAGCACGTAGATCGTAGTTCAGTATGCTAAAGCTTTTCTAATGTCAAGTATCTTTTCCTTAGACCATGAGATTGTGCAACTCCGGATCTAGTAGGAATGCTTTGGGTGTACCAAACGTCACAACGTGAATCGGGTGGCTATAAAGGTGCACTACGTATCTCCGAAAGTGTCTGGTGGGTTGGCACGAATTGAGATCGATTTGTCACTCCGTAAACGGAGAGGTATCTCTGGCCCACTCGGTAGGACATCATCATAATGTGCACAATGTGACCAAGGGGTTGATCATGGGATGATGTGTTCTGAAACGAGTAAAGAGACTTGCCGTGAACGAGATTGAACAAGGTATCGGTATACCAACGATCGAATCTCGGGCAAGTACAATACCGCTTAGACAAAGGGAATTGTATACGAGATCGATTGAGTCCTTGACATCGTGGTTCATCCGATGAGATCATCGTGGAACATGTGGGAGCCAACATGGGTATCCAGATCCCGCCGGTTATTGACCGAGAACGCCTCGGTCATGTCTACATGTCTCCGAACCCGTAGGGTCTACACACTTAAGGTTCGATGATGCTAGGGTTATAAAGGAAGTTTGTATGTGGTTACCGAATGTTGTTGAGTCCGGATGAGATCCCGGACGTCACGAGGAGTTCCGAATGGTCCGAGGTAAAGATTTATATATGGAAAGTTGTTGTTCGGGTTAGGAAAAGTTTGGGTTTTTCAGATTGTGCGGGAAGCTTCGGAAGGTTCCGGAGGATTCGGAGGGTCCGGAGGTCCGAAATTGTTCCACCACGTCCAATACAAGAGCATGGGCTGTAGGGGGCGCCTAGCCTTAATGGGCTAGGGCACCACCCCAAGGCCCATGCGCATGGGAGGAAAACCCTAAGGTGAGGGCCTCCACTGACTTGGGAGGCACTCCTCCCCTGGCCACGCCTCCTCAGATTGATCCGAGGGGCTGGCCCCTCCCTTGCCCCTATATACATGTGGGGGTGGGAGGCAGCCGCACCACAAGTTCCGCGCAGCCCTCCCTCTCCCAAGTCCTCCTCCTCTCCCGGTGCTTGGCGAAGCCTGCAGATTGCCACGCCCTCCATCACCACCACACCGTTGTCTGCTGCTGGATGGAGTCTTCTCAACCTATCCCTCTCTCCTTGCTGGATCAAGGCGTGGGAGACGCCACCGGGCTGTACGTGTGTGTTGAATGCGGAGGTGCCGTCTGCTCGGCACTAGGATCTCCGGTGATTTGGATCACGACGAGTACGACTCCTTCAACCCCGTTCTCTTGAACGCTTCGCTTAGCGATCTACAAGGGTATGTAGATGCACTCTCCTTCCCTCGTTCTGGTTTCTCCATAGATAGATCTTGGTGACACGTGGAAATTTTTGAATTTCGCCACGCTCCCCAACAAAGGCATCATGAGCTAGGTCTATTGCGTAGATTCTTTGCACGAGTAGAACACAAAGTAGTTGTGGGCGTTGATTTTGTTCAATATGCTTAGCGTTACTAGTCCAATCTTGTTTCGACGGTATTGTGGGATAAAGCGGCTCGGACCGACCTTACACGTACACTTACGTGAGACAGGTTCCACCGACTGACATGCACTTGGTGCATAAGGTGGCTAGCGGGTGCCAGTCTCTCCCACTTTAGTCGGAACGGATTCGATGAAAAGGGTCCTTATGAAGGGTAAATAGAAATTGACATATCACGTTGTGGTTTTGCGTAGGTAAGAAACGTTCTTGCTAGAAACCCATAGCAGCCATGTAAAACATGCAACAACAATTAGAGGACGTCTAACTTGTTTTTGCAGGGTATGCTATGTGATGTGATATGGCCAAGAAGAATGTGATGAATGATATGTGATGTATGAGATTGATCATGTTCTTGTAATAGGAATCACGACTTGCATGTCGGTGAGTATGACAACCGGCAGGAGCCATAGGAGTTGTCTTAATTTATTGTATGACCTGCGTGTCATTGAACAACGCCATGTAATTACTTTACTTTATTGCTAACCGGTAGCCATAGTAGTAGAGGTAATAGTTGGCGAGACAACTTCATGAAGACACGATGATGGAGATCATGATGATGGAGATCATGGTGTCATGCCGGTGACGATGATGATCATGGAGCCCCGAAGATGGAGATCAAAAGGAGCAAAATGATATTGGCCATATCATGTCACTATTTGATTGCATGTGATGTTTATCATGTTTATGCATCTTATTTGCTTAGAACGACGGTAGTAAATAAGATGATCCCTTACAACAATTTCAAGAAGTGTTCTCCCCTAACTGTGCACCGTTGCTAAAGTTCGTCGCTTCTAAGCACCACGTGATGATCGGGTGTGATGGATTCTTACGTTCGCATACAACGGTGTAAGATGATTTACACACGCCAAACACTTAGGGTTAACTTGACGAGCCTAGCATGTACGGACATGGCCTCGGAACACGAGACCGAAGGTCGAGCATGAGTCGATAGTAGATACGATCAACATGAAGATGTTCACCGATGATGACTAGTCCGTCTCACGTGATGATCGGACACGGCCTAGTTGACTCGGATCATGTAATCACTTAGATGACTAGAGGATGTCTATCTGAGTGGGAGTTTATAAGATGAACTTAATTATCCCGAACATAGTCAAAAGACCCTTTGCAAATTATGTCATAGCTCGCGCTTTAGTTCTCTTGTTTTAGATATGTTCCTAGAGAAAATATAGTTGAAAGTTGACGAGAGCGATTATGCGGACAATAGAAAGCTTATGTCCTTAATGCACCGCTCGATGTCTGTGAACCCCAAGCGTCGTTTGTGGATGTTGCGAACATCAGACATACACATTTTGATAACTACGTGATAGTTCAGTTAAACGGTTTAGAGTTGAGGCACCAAAGACGTTTTCGAAACGTCGCGAAACATATGAGATGTTTCGAGGGCTAAAATTGGGATTTTAGGCTCGTGCCCACGTCAAGAGGTATGAGACCTCCGACGATTTTCTTAGCCTGCAAACTAAGGGAGAAAAGCTCAATCGTTGAGCTTGTGCTCAGATTGTCTGAGCACAACAATCACTTGAATCAAGTGGGAGTTGACCTTCCAGATGAGATAGTGATGTTTCTCCAAAGTCATTGCCACCAAGCTACTAGAGCTTCGTGATGAACTATAACATGTCAGGGATAGATATGATGATCCTTGAGATGTTCGCGATGTTTGACACCGTGAAAGTAGAAATCAAGAAGGAGCATCAATTGTTGATGGTTAGTGAAACCACTAGTTTCAAGAAGGGCAAGGGCAAGAAGGGATACTTCATGAAACAGGAAATCAGCTGCTGCTCTAGTGAAGAAACCCAAGGTTGAACCCAAACCCGAGACTAAGTGCTTCTGTGATAAAGGGAAAAGTCACTAGAGCGGAATTACCCTAGACACTTGGTAGATGAGAAGGCTGGCAAGGTCGATAGAAGTATATTGGATATACATTATGTTAATGTGTACTTTACTAGTACTCCTAGTAGCACCAGGGTATTAGATACCGGTTCGATTGCTAAGTGTTAGTAACTCGAAATAAAAGCTACGGAATATATGGAGACTAGCTAAAGGTGAGCTGACGATATGTGTTGGAAGTGTTTCCAAGTTTGATGTGATCAAACATCGCACGCTCCCTCTACCATCAAGATTAGTATTAAACCTGAATAATTGTCATTTGGTGTTTGCGTTGAGCATAGACATGATTGGATTATGTATATCGCAATACGGTTATTCATTTAAGGAGAATAATGGTTACTCTATTTATTTGAATAATACCTTCAATGGTCTTGCACCTAAAGGAATGGTTTATTGAATCTCGATCGTAGTGATACACATTTTCATGCCAAAAGGTATAAGATAGTAATGATAGTACCACTTACTTGTGGCACTGCCATGTAAGTCATATTGGTGTAAAACGCATGAAGAAGCTCCATGTTGATGGATCTTTGGACTCACTCGTTTTGAAAAGTTTGAGACATGCGAACCATGTCTATTGGTCTATACGCATGAAGAAATTCCATGCAGATGGATCGTTTGGACTCACTTGATTTTGAATCACTTGAGATATGCAAATCATACCACATGGGCAAGATGACTAAAAAGCCTCGTTTTTCAGTAAAATGGAACAAGATAGCAACTTGTTGGAAGTAACACATTTTGATGTGTGCAATCCAATGAGTGCTGAGGCATGCAGTGAATATCGTTATGTTCTTACTTCACAGATGATTCGAGTAGGTGTAGAGTATATTTACTTGATGAAACACAAGTCCAATTATTGAATGGTTCAAGTAATTTCAGAGTGAAGTTGAAGATCATCGTGACAAGAGGATGAAATGTCTATGATATGATCATAGAGATGAGTATCTGAGTTACGAGCTTTGGCACGCAATTAAGATATTGTGGAAATTGTTTCACAATTAATACTCGCTCGAACACCATAGTTTGATGGTGTGTCCGAACATCATAGTTGCACCCTATTGGATATGGTGCGTACCATGATGTCTCTTATCGAATTACCACTATCGCTTATGGGTTAGGCATTAGAGACAACCACATTCACTTTAAATAGGGCACCACGTAATTCCGTTGAGATGACACCGTATGAACTATGGTTTAGAGAAACCTAAGTCGTCATTTCTTAAAAGTTTGGGGCTACGATGCTTATGTGAAAAAGTTTCAGTTGATAAGCTTGAACCCAAAGCGGATAAAATGCATCTTCATAGGACACCCAAAACAGTTGGGTATACCTTCTAATTCAGATCCGAAGCAATAGGGATTGTTTCTTGAATCGGGTCCTTTCTCGAGGAAAAGTTTGTCCGAAAAGTTGAGTGGGAGGATGGTGGAGACTTGATGAGGTTATTGAACCATCACTTCAACCAAGCAGTAGCAGGCACGTGAAGTTGTTCTGTGGCACCTACACCAATTGAAGTAGAAGCTTATGATAGTGATCATGAAACTTGGATCAAGTCACTACTGCACCTCGTGGGGTGACAAGGATGCGTACTACTTTAGAGTGGTACAGTAATCCTATCTTGAAGGTCATGTTGCTAGATAATAATGAACCTACGAGCTATGGAGAAGCGATGGTGGGCCCATATTCCGACAAATGGTTAGAAGCCATGAAATCCGAGATAGGATCCATGTATCAGAACAAAGCATGGACTTTGGTGAACTTGCTCGATGATCAGCAAGCCATTGAGATAAATGGATCTTTAAGAAGAAGATGGACGTGGACGGCAATGTCACCGTCTATGAAGCTTGACTTGTGGCGAAGAGTTTTTCACAAGTTCAAGGAGTTGACTACGATGAGATTTTCTCATCCGCAGCGATGCTTAAGTCCGTCGGAATCATGTTAGCATTAGCTGCATTTATGAAATCTGGCAGATGGATGTCAAAAACGAGTTTCCTTACCAGTTTTCGTAAGGAAAGGTTGTATGTGATACAATCAGAAAGTTTTTGTCGATCCTAAGGATGCTAAAAGGTATGCTGGCTCCAGCGATTCTTCTAAGGACTCGAGTAAGCATCTCGTAGTTGGAATATGTACTTTGATAAGATGATCAAAGATTTTGGGTTTATACAAATTTATGAGAAACTTGTATTTCCAAAGAAGTGAGTGGGAGTAGAATTTCTGATGAGTATATGTTGTTGACATATTGTTGATCAGAAATGATGTAGAATTTTTCTATAAAGCATATAGGGTTATTTGAAAAGTGTTTTTCAAGTGAAAACCTGGTTTAAGCTACTTGAACATTGAGCATCAAGATCTATGAGGATAGATCAAAATCGCTTAATGGTACTTTCAAAAGAGCATATACCTTGACATGATCTTGAAGGTGTTCAAGATGGATCAGTCAAAGAAGGAGTTCTTGCCTGAGTTGTAAGGTATGAAGTTAAGACTTAAAGCTCGACCACGGCAGAAGAGAGACAAAGGATTTAAGGCCGCCCCTACGCTTCGACGTAGGCTCTATAGTATGCTATCTTCGTACCGCACCGATGTGTGCCTTGCTACATATCCGCAAGAGGGTACAAAGGTGATCAAGGAGTGGATCACCAGATAGCGGTCAAAATTATCCTTAGAGGAATAAGGATATGTTTCTCGATTATGGAGGTGATAAAGAGTTCGACGTAAAGGGTTACGTCGATGCAAGCTTTAACACCCATCCGAATGACTCTGAGTAGCAAACCGGATACGTATAGTGGAGCAACCATTTGGAATAGCTCCAAGTGGAGTGTGGAAGTGGCATTTACAATATGACCTAGAGATTTGCGAAGTACATACGGATCTGAATGTTGCAGACCCGTTGACTAAAACCTCTCTTGCAAGCAAAACATGATCAAACCCCAGAACTCATTGAGTCTTAATCACATGATGATGTGAACTAGTTTAGTGACACTAGTAAACTCTTTGGATGTTGGTCACATGGCGATGTGACCTGTGAGTGTTAATCACATGGCGATGTGAACTAGATTATTGACTGTAGTGCAAGTGGGAGACTGTTGGAAATATGCCCTAGAGGCAATAATAAATTGGTTATTATTATATTTCCTTGTTCATGATAATCGTTTATTATCCATGCTATAATTGTATTGATAGGAAACTCAGATACATGTGTGGATATATAGGCAACACCATGTCCCTAGTAAGCCTCTAGTTTCCTGACCATGGACATTGGATGTCATTGATAACGGGATCACATCATTAGGAGAATGATGTGATGGACAAGACCCAATCCTAAGCCTAGCACAGAGATCGTGTAGTTCGTATGCTAAAGCTTTTCTAATGTCAAGTATCTTTTCCTTAGACCATGAGATTGTGCAACTCCGGACACCGTAGGAATGCTTTGGGTGTACCAAACGTCACAACGTGAATCGGGTGGCTATAAAGGTGCACTACGGTATCTCCGAAAGTGTCATTGGATTGGCACGAATCGAGACCGAGATTTGTCACTCCATGTAAACGGAGAGGTATCTCTGGGCCCACTCGGTAGGACATCATCATAATGTGCACAATGTGACCAAGGGGTTGATCACGGATGATGTGTTACGGAACGAGTAAAGAGACTTGCCGTAACGAGATTGAACAAGGTATCGGTATACCAATGATCGAATCTCGGCAAGTACAATACCGTTAGACAAAGGGAATTGTATACGGATCGATTGAGTCCTTGACATCGTGGTTCATCCGATGAGATCATCGTGGAACATGTGGGAGCCAACATGGGTATCCAGATCCCGCCGCTTGTTATTGACCGAGAACGCCTCTGGTCATGTCTACATGTCTCCCGAACCCGTAGGGTCTACACACTTAAGGTTCGATGACGCTTAGGGTTATAAAGGAAGTTTGTATGTGGTTACCGAATGTTGTTCGAGTCCGGATGAGATCCCGACGTCACGAGGAGTTCCTAATGGTCCGGAGGTAAAGATTTATATATGGAAAGTTGTTGTTCGGGTTCCTGGAAAAGTTCGGTTTTTTCCGGTATTGTACCGGGAAGCTTCCGGAAGGTTCCGGAGGATTCCAGAGGGGTCCGGAGGTCCGGAAATTGTTCCACCACGTCCAATATAGTAGCATGGGCTGTAGGGGGGCGCCCTAGCCTTAATGGGCAAGGGGCACCAGCCCCCACAAGGCCCATGCGCATGGGAAGGGAAAACCCTAAGGGGGGAGGGCCTCCACTTGACTTGGGAGGCACTCCTCCCCTGGCCACCGCCTCCTCAGATTGGATCCGAGGGGCTGGCCTCCTCTCCTTGCCCCTATATATATGTGGGGGTGGGAGGCAGCCGCACCACAAGTTCTCCGCGCAGCCTCCCCTCTCCCAAGTCCTCCTCCTCTCCCGCGGTGCTTGGCGAAGCCCTCACAGATTGCCACGCCTCCATCACCACCACGCCAGTTGTCTTTGCTGCTGGATGGAGTCTTCTCAACCTCTCCCTCTCTCCTTGCTGGATCAAGGTGTGGGAGACGTCACCGGGTTGTACGTGTGTTGAATGCGGAGGTGCCGTCCGTTCGGCACTAGGATCTTCGGTGATTTGGATCACGACGAGTACGACTCCTTCAACCCCGTTCTCTTGAACGCTTCCGCTTAGCGATCTACAAGGGTATGTAGATGCACTCTCCTTCCCCTCGTTGCTGGTTTCTCCATAGATAGATCTTGGTGACACGTAGGAATTTTTTTTGAATTTCTGCTACGTTCCCCAACAGTCCTTGGGTTCGTAACCTCTTTATCCCCCTGACTTCTATCACTCTCCCTATAATTATCAGTTTCAACAACACCGAAGGCTAAGCTAGCTTCTGATTTGTTTCCCAATACATTGTGTGGCTGATCACTTGTTTGGGTTAGCTAGAACTGTTTTATTTCTCTCTGGCTCCTTCTATCCACTTGATTCTGGTATAGATCCCCTCTAAGTTGGTCCCCTTTACACCGGAACATTGTGGTTCTTCGCCCTGGACACAAGATTGTGTCACTGGCCCTTGAGGTCCTCCACGTCCAAGAGAGAGGCACAACGGCAGTACCTCCCCTCCATCGTATCACTCACTACTCCTAGCGAGCCGTTCTCCGTCGCCGCGGGCCGTTGCATGACCGCCGCACGCTTGCGGGTGGTTTGAAGGCTGGTGTTGGAGATGCCCTAATGCTCAAACGTTAACTCAATAAAAAATTTGTAAAGTTTGATAAAAAAACAAATCTCCTCCAGTGAGCTAGATGTCTCCAACTTCTCTTCTTGGATATTAAGCTAAATAAACAGTTTTTTATGTACTCCCTCCGTTCCTAAATGTTTGTCTTTCTAGATATTTCAACAAGTGACTACATACAAAGTAAAATGAGTGAATTTACACTCTAAAATATGTCTATATACATCCGTATCTGATAGTCCATTTGAAATCTCTAGAAAGACTTATATTTAGGAACAGAGGGAGTAAATGATTTTAAGGTTACTCAAAATTGTCGATCCAAACAAAATCTGTTGCATCTAAGGTAGTATAATATGAGGTGGCATGCGAGAGACTGATGGGTGGGAGCCCACGCCCATCTGGATCTCTGGCTTAGGCGGCAGACAGAGAACCACGCCCTTCACTCCACCACCGGCCGGCCATCGCGATTTCCCCATTCCCTCGCCGCCGCCGCCGCCACCCAAGCTGCATCAATCTCCTTCTCCGCCGGCGGCGCCATGTCTCGGCTCGGTCTCTGCTGCCTTACCAGCTCTGTCGTTTCGCTCCGCCTCCACCATCTCCCAGCTCAGCCGCCTCATCTCCGCGGCCGCCGTCTCCCCGGCCCCTGGCTTCGCCGTGGAGGACTACCTCGTCGCCACCTGCGACCTCACCCGAGCCCAGGCCCTCAAGGCCTCCGCCAAGCTCTCCCACCTCAAATCCCCCACCAATCCCGACGCCGTGCTCGCCTTCCTCGCCGGCCTCGGCCTATCCGGCGCCGACATCGCCTACATCGTCGCCAAGGACCCGCAGTTGCTGCGACAAAAGTGGAGAGAACCCTGGCCTTCTCAGATCGCGCGCCTCGTCTCGCTCTCCCACAACAAATTCCGGTGCAGATCCATCATCTCCAATCTAGAATACTACCTGCACTTCTTCGGCTCCTTTGAGAACTTCCTTCGGCCTCTTAATCGCGACCACGGCTCATGCCTTCTCTCGGCCGACCTCGAGAGGGTGGTCAAGCCCAATGTCTCGTTCCTGCGTGAGTGCGGGCTAGGTGATTGCGATATTGCCAACTTGAGCATCTCTCAGCCATGGATGCTCGCAGCCAACCCAGAGCACCTCCAGGCAATGGTGTCATGCGCAGAAGGCATAGGTGTGTCCCGTGGCTCTGGAATGTTCAGGCAAGCATTGCAGGCTATCGCATTCCTCAGTGTGGAGAAGATCGCCGATAGAGTAGACTACTTGAAGAGCATGTTCAGGTGGTCGGATGCTGAGGTGGGCATTGATGTTTCTAGGGCTCCAAGGGTGCTTGTGATGTCCAAGGACTTTTTGCGCAGCAAGTCAGAGTTTCTCATCTCCGAGGTGGGACTGGAGCCGACCTACATTGCTCAAAGGCCGGCAATTCTCACTCTTAGCCTAGATGGCCGTCTCAGGCCCCGACACTACATTATGAAGTTTCTCAAGGATAATGGATTACTGGAGAATGATCGGAGCTACTATGTCGCAGTCGTAGTGAGTGATAACGATTTCATGAAGAAGTACATATGCCCTTACCAGGAAGCTGTGCCGCACCTCGCTCAAGACTATGTTGCTGCTTGCAAAGGGGAAGTGCCGATTATTTTCAGATTCACATGAGCCAGGAATAGGCTATGATGTAATTGTGTGCTGGTTATCTGCCGCCGTATGTCTGTTAGATGCCGGGTTGGTCGTTGCTAAAGTGTGATGAAACGGATAATTTGATTCCTGAATAACCATGGATTGCTTATTAAATTTGTTGTCCTCGTTCATGTTTTTAAACACATGTATTGATTGCTGGCACATTCTTCATTGTATTAAAATTTCAGTTTTCAAGTTAGTTGCTGGTGTATTGAGAGATGCAATAAGCCAAGGTAAGGTCTCCTTCATTGTGGGTAGTGCATTCCTAATGTTTTATTTTTATTTTTGGAAATCATAGTTGATAATTTGAGGATCACTGTGACACCCTTCCCAAATTTAGGTAAATAGTCTTTTTGGAATGGTCAATTCGCCTGGCTTTGGCTTAATCTATTTTTCAGTTATTTGATATAAAAGTCATTTTGGTTTGCTCATATGTAGATTCATAGAGATTCGTTTTTTGCTTTAACTAACGAACTAAAGATAGATTTGTTCATTCAACTATAGTAAGTGTCTGCAAGTGAGTTTGCCTTTAGTTGGATCAGAGGTAATGATTTGAAGTCATCGGTCAGATTGGAAACACCTACTGGGCTGCAGGACGAAATGTACAGGGCTCACATCTAGTTATCTGCTAAAGAGAGATGCACACTTAACTAAACATCAAACTCTCACATGGAGGAGGCTTGGAATCATTTAAGTTTAAGTAAGTAAACTTAGGTGGATATGTTCCTTTTTATGTTGGTAATGTTATTGAGACAATGGAGACGCACTTGCTGCCAGTGATGTTATTGTCATTGAGACAAAGAAGCACTGATTTTGTACTGTGTATATTGTGGATTTTCATGCTCTGCACCACAGCCATAAAAACCATGCGTTTATTGTGGATGGCAACTAGTTCATTATTGTGTTTTGCTCCTGCGGGTTATTCAGCTAGTTGGCGTCTCTTTCTATAACCGAGCTACCTCTTCTTTAGTTTGGCTAAAACTGAGTGCTTAATTTATTATTTTGGTCAGTATGATTGTGAATATAGGCACCGAACTGTTGGTATCATGTACTTCCATACTCTAAATACATGGCCTGAATATCTGCAGAGGCCGCAGGTTCTTAGGTGGTGTTTGGTTCACTGGCTATCCCTCTAGTTTTCTTGTTTGTTTGAAATGCTGCACATAATCTGCTAGGCTATTCGAGCAGATTACTTCCAACAGGCCACAAAATCTGTACTTGAATTAGTTTCCGCCATCTTGGGTGTTCATCTAGAGAAAGATATCATCGAAGTTCAGTTACGAATACTGTCCTTATGATTTCCGCGAGGGAAAATCAAGGATTTGAACTATGCTTGGTCTTAAAACATAAAGAACTCCAGTACATTCTTTAACCTCCAAAGTAACTGCCAAAGCATGCTAGAATTAGTTTAACTTCTAATTGTCAAGAAGATAGGTTGTAGTTTTCATTCTCTGTTTTTTGATCCAAAGTAAGCATTTCAAGCTTGTTGTACATAAACCTTTCATACATCAACTTATCTGCAAATTAAGTGTTTGCTATGTAATTTTACCATGTTGTTAATGCTCTACTTATTTTACTTGTCAACGCATGGTTATGGAAAGGCTCTGGGGGTGGGGGTGGGGGTAAGAATTGCTTTTGTTGGAGACGGGCCTTAAAGGTGCGTCATTGTTCAAATGCCAACTGTTTGTTGTTTTCAGTAAGACACAAACCTGTTGAAATTTTTCCAATGATTATTCTTCCTAGCTTCCATTAAGTGTTTGTTGACAATGATAAAAGGATTTTTTTGGCAGTCCATGCAGTGCATCTATGTGATGCATCATATACTTGAGTGTTTATATGTTTCATCATGTTTGTTTGACCTATGACGATATTGAAGCCCAACTGGGCACTGACCTTGACTTGCTCTGCCAAGTGTAAACAGTAATATATACTGTTCCGCTTATAAGTATAAACACTGCTCCTCACATTCCTCGACAGTCATGGGCTTGCGCATGAATCCTTAAACCCATGCACAAACACACAAAAACACAAACATGCATAAAAACACACAAGGAAAACAAAGGATCGTTAATATAGGAAGACTAAGATGAAGAGGTGGGTTTATGTTGTGGCTGTTGGCTCACTCTTTGAGCGGGCCATATATAGGTCGTGAACAAGGAGCCGAGATCTTTGTCACATCTTAGAGCCGACATGTTCCGGACAACAAGGTACCTGCGACTGAATTAGGGTTCGGGGGGATAAATGATTGAACCAGCAGCTATGATTTGGAGGAGAGGCTAGGTTAGTATTGTTGGGGAGAGTTGACACTCACTGCGACGTTGGCCAGCCAAGGTGCAACCATACCGCCATATCAACCATACTGATAGATGATGCTTTCGATGCGAAGACAACACATCAAAACTGGCCGGCCGTAGTAACGGCATCAGATGGCCGCCAGTGTGTCACCTGAAAAAAAAATGCGGAAGCAGACTTTCGCTCGTTAAATATTTTGCTATTTTTTGTGGTTTTATATACTACTCAAGAAAAATATTTTGATAAGTGTATTTTGCTCGTTAAAAATTCTTTACTTTCGGAATTGCGTGAAAGTGTATTGGAGTAGGAGTTTCCATTTTTGTTGGCAGCATGAGATGACGACTGACGAGTGGGGCCACTTTGGGTTGGGTTGAACCAGGGACACCATCGCATCGCGCACTTCATCTTTTCACTCCCATCACTCTTTCCCCTTACCCTCGCCGCCGCCGCTGCCAATCTCCTCCTCCGCGGCGGCGCCGCCGCCAATCTCCTCCTCCGCGGCGGCGCCGCCATGCTCTGGCTCCGGTGCTGCGGCCTCACCCAGCTCCTGTCGTTTCGCTCCGCCTCCACCATCTCCCAGCTAAGCCGCCTCATCGCCACCGCCGCGCCCGCGCCCGCCGTCTCCCCGAACCCTAGCTTTGCCGTGGAGGACTACCTTGTCTCCACCTGCGGCCTCACCCGAGCGTAGGCCCTCAAGGCCTCCGCTAAGCTCTCCCACCTCAAGTCCCCTTCCAAGCCCGACGCCGTCCTCGCCTTCCTCGCCGGCCTCGGCCTCTCCGCCGCCGATGTCGCCGCCCTCGTCGCCAGGGACCCGCTGTTCCTCTGTGCCAAAGTGGAGAAAACCCTGGCACCCAATGTCGCGGAGCTCACCGGCCTCGGTCTCTCACTTTCTCAGATCGCGCGCCTCGTCTCGCTCCCCAGTGTCACTTTCCGCTGCAGATCCATCGTCTCCACGCTGGAGTACTTCTTGCCCCTCTTCAGGTCCTCCAAGAACCTCCTTCGAGCCCTACCTCGAGCGGGTGGCTCCATTCTCGGGTCCAACCTCGAGCGGGTGGTCAAGCCCAATGTCGCCTTCCTGCGCGAGTGCGGGCTAGGTGCTTGTGATATTGCCAGGCTCTGCATTCCCACGCCATCGCTGCTTAGCATCAGCACAGAACACATCCGGACAGCAGTGGCGTGCGTCGAAGGTCTTGGTGTACCCCGTGGATCTCGGATGTTCAAGCATGCGCTACAAGTTGTTGCATTCCTCAGCGAGGAGAAAATCACCACCAAAGTGGAGCACTTGAAGAAAACATTCGAGTGGTCGGATGCCGAGCTGGGCATTGCTGTTTCTAAGGCTCCAAAGCTGCTGACGATGTCCATCGAATCGCTGCAGCGCAGGTCCGAGTTCCTCATCTCCGAGGTGGGGTTGGAAATGACATACATTGTTTATCGTCCAGCAATGCTCATGTACAGCTTGGAGGGCAGGCTCAGACCCCGATACTACGTTGTAAAGTTTCTCAAGGAAAATGGATTGCTAAGTCGCAATCGGGATTATTATTCTGCTGTCAAGATAACCGAGAAGGAATTTGTGGAGAAGTTCATATGCCCTCACAAGGATGCTGCACCGCACCTCGCTGATGACTATGGAGCAGCTTGCAGAGGAGAGGTTCCAGCTAGATTCAGTTTCACATGAACCAATACTAATAAGAAAATTGGTATGTTCATTATGTCATTCAGTAGAGAAGAAAGCATTGCACTGCTATGAACTCGTCCTTCCTCGTGTTGCCATATTGCACACATCTTGGAACTAGGAGAGTATGAGATCAGGGCATTCTGCCAATTTCTTTGAAGTATCAATGAGTAGTATTTCTGCACACTCTGTATCTTTGTGTTCTAAAATGGCCATTGCAGTTTTCAATGCAATCCTCCATCTGCCTTTCACGAAAGAATGTTCTTATTTTGGCCATGAAGATGACATGAAGTCTCGAAATTCCTTGGAGTAGTGTTTCTGTTTCTGACTAGTAGTTTGTATCAGCTTTCGTTTATTTATCTCTTGTAGTTTTGGATGGCCTTCTAAGTGATACTTTTCTACGGGAATCTGATCTCGAAACTGAATAGTTGAGTAGTAGGCTAGTTGCATTTTTGTTGAAAGCCTACTTGTATATCACTATGTAAACAGAAATTTCTAATGCCCTGGTATTTGTACTGGAGAAGCAAATTGATGCTTGTATTGCATAGTGCTGAAAAACAGAGGACATACTTAAGTTATGGTAACCTTAAAAAGGGTTATGGCATTACCATGTAAATTTCTGCTATCTCTTTTAGCTAATTTTATTATTCCAATATCGCACTATCTATATTGACCGCGAGGGCACATTTATCCCTTAGCATATTTGTTTAGTGTAGTATAGTGGGTCTTGTGTACCGTCTTTTTTGCAAATTTCTATCTGGAAAGTCAGAGTAGGAAAAAGGAAAAGGCCGGATGGGACTATGTAGTCTGGAATCTTGCAGAATTTCAAATATAGGAATTACTATGTACCTCAGTCTACGAACCAACCTGTGAGGATGGTGCACGTTTGTTTGTCCCTGATGTGAGGCTGTGGAAGTTGGAAGAAATGTGATCTCTGGTGTGTGCGTGCAGTAAGGCAAAGGAGTGGCCCATGCTATACTGGCCAAGAGATGTGATTTGAAGGTCAGCTAGCTGTGTGTCCCTTCTGTGGTGCTTGTTGAAATTATAGAAACAAGATGAATGAAATGCAGGCGAGGGGAACAGGTTGATCAATGAAGCAACTTACCACCAGGTGAGAAGACGTGGAGGTTTCCTCAAGCAAAGAGTGGCTGCGCAACAGGAGCATACTGATTTACTGAATGTGGATGGTGCTTTCTTTCTTCCAGGTGAAATGTGCTGAAAGTGGATATTGATGGTGTTTTTTTCTTCTTCCAGGAAATGCGACAAAACATGGCGGCTATAGCTTTGCTCTATTATACTATTCTGTAGGCCCTGCTGGGTGATGATGCCTTGAAGCTTCAGTGACAAGTATGGCCTGACGGTGGCACGAGTTCTGTTAAGGGAAGCTCCTATTTTTCTCTTTTTTGAATTTTGCAAGTTAAGTAATCCTTTTAGTATTGTACTATTGATGTGAATAAACAAGCATATGGTAGTTTAATCATTTTTTGCATCTTGTTGGATCTTCACTTGGGTGTGAGCAGTTTGTATGAATTCTAAACTCTGAATTTGAATCATAGCTGAGCATTAACTCTGAATCTTTCAGACTCCATGTGCGAACTCTGAATCATATTATAACCTATTCAAGCGTGAAGCTATAGTAAGCACTTAGAAATCTTTCAGGAGCCTAGGTTTAACTCGAACCAGAGCAGAAAGTTAACAGCAATCTTACAACAAAGTTTGTAAACTGTGCGCCCCGCACAGAACAACATATTCTATATTTGGTTGCCAGAAGCTAAAAGGGTAAACTTCTATGTATGATCCACTTCAACCTTTTCCATCATTACAGCAGCATCTGTATGACAAAGAGTTCTTATGTTTTCAGAATATTGGGACTGGGCTTTACTAATTATGATGAGAAATCACTTTCTTATCCTAAATACATCAGTGATTAGAGGATTTTGATTCTCCTGCCGTTTTCATAAATGTCCAATTTAGTCTATTAAAATAGTCATATTTTCATAAAAGTTCACCAAAAGTGAAATGTCATTTTTATTAGTTTCACTGTCAGCGGATAGAACTGTTTTACCTTGAAGTGTAAAGCGTACGTTTAGTATCTAAAAAATGTATTGAAGGCATGTGATGAAATCCAAGTGCAAAGGCTAGCTGATTTGGATCATTCTTATTTTGTGGAATCTATTTGTCCAACATTTATGCATATTTATTTAGAGTAGATAAATAAACTTCACTACTGAACTTACTGCATGAAGGAAATGTGCTGACAGTTACAGCTCCTGAATTAATCCTGAAAAACTCACGCAAGAGGCCATGATGATGAGTAATTGATGCAACGAGGACCAGGAGAAGGAGAAGAGCGGCAACCAACTCGGTAAGGTTATTTACCAACTGAATTTTTACACAAAGAGGAGAGCCTTATAATCAGAGACTTATTCAGGGGATTGGACATGACTATAAATCGACGAGTCTAAATAAACACGGGCTGGGTTTGAACATGGACAGGTATGGTGCCACGTACGGGGATTCAGTTCAACTCAATAATCGGAGAGAAGAGCAGCACAAGATAGTCTAAACTACAGCCACATCAAGCGCTCCTAGGTAGGTCCTGAGATGCAGCAGGGAATGTACCTAGCTATAGATCGTCGAAACAACACGGCCAATAAGTGCCGGAGATTGCTTAAAAGGCAGGGAGGTAAGACATGACCACTGGAGGTGTTTGTCTTTTATGGGTGAAACAAGAACATATCGACTGGTTTACCGAATGTTGTAGGAGAAGATGCGCTGAGACGGGATGTAGAACATTCATGGTGCTTTCTTCTTGATCCAGGAGATTGCGAAGCATGGCAGATGGGGCTTTGCTATGCCTGTCGTGGGAATGACTCCGACAGTAAGAGAGAGGTAGGATAACGGAGCATGATCTATCGAGATGCATATGGGTGACACGGTGGTTTTAGCGAGTTCGGGCCTCTCACGGTGGAGATAACAACCCTACGTCTCGTGCTCCGGAGAGGCTTTGTTTTATCTGAGTATATATCCGGAGATTACAATGTGTGTGTGTGAGAGAGGAACGGATCCCCATGCCTGAACTAAGTCCTGAGACTAATGGTGAAAAGAGAGAGAGGTGGAAGAAAAGAACCCCCCAAGTCTAGTGGTGGGGGTGGCTTATATAGAGTGCGCCACCCCCTCACCTCCTATGTTACAAAGTGGAGTATCAATGCCATAATACATGGCCACTACAAAACCGTCATGCTGACTATTGGTCTTCGCGTATCCGAGTGAGTTACACTGCCGAGTGGAATGAGCTCGTCGAGTGGAGTGCTATGCTCCGAGTGGTTGTTGCCGTCCGAGTGACTTTGAAGTTGTGGTACGTCTGGACGGCGATTTGGCCCAGGGGTCTTTAGGTGAGGCATGTTACCCTACCCCTAATACATGTCCTCGTCATTAGCCCCCGAATCGGTCGAGGTTGAGCGGGTCGAGTTGAGGTGAATTCCCAGATGAGTCGAGTGCTACGGAGGCACTTATGAACTTCCTCTGGTCACCCGGTGGTCTTATCTCCGCGTGTTGCCTTGACGGATTCCAGACTGCACGGTGTCCGAGTGAAATGAGCTCAATCGGGTCCACGGAGGAGCGTTGAACTCATCTTATAGCAATTTTTTTGGAGTGATTTGGAGCTGGTCCTGCATCGAGTAACTGATTACTTGGAATTTCTTCACGCCTAGAATGTGTCTTTTTTTGTTTGTTGCCACTCGGACCGGCGGACTGCCCGAGTGGATACCATTCCGATGGGGGCACGCTGAGTGCACCCACTGGTGTAGTCCTCGAGATCGCCGTCAATCAAGCGCGCCGGGGAGTCTTAGAGCTGTATTTTTTGTTGTTTGGCGTCACTCGGACCAAGCGGACTGCTCGAGTGGATACCAACAATCGGCGGAGTCTTAGAGCCTGTCTTTTTTGTTGTTCATCACTCGGACCGGTCAGCCATACCAAGTGGAGATTACTCCGGTGGGGGCATGCCGAGTGCACCCACCGGGTGTAGTCCCCGAGATCGCCGCCGATCGCGGGCGGTCGGAGGAGGTCTGAGAAAACTAAAATCTTCTTAGCCGGGTACCAAATAACTTGTTCCTTTCCGACTCGGAGGTCGAGTAGTACTTGAGGATCCGGTATTGGTCTAGTTTGTTTCTCCTCGACTCGTAAGTCGAGTAGTACTTGAGTGATCTGGAGCTGGTCTCGACCGAGCAAAAATGTTTCTTTCGAGTTCTCTTCCGGTGGGGGCACGCTGAGTGCACCCACTGGGTGTAGTCCCCGAGCCTCTGTCGAACTAAATGAGTCAGGCAGAGGGTTTAAGTGTCGTGGTAAACCTCCATGCAATGACACGGTAAATATCTTTTAGTCTGAAATTGAGTGAATCGGATGCATCTTCGGCGCTTGACATGGTAAATAAGCTCACCGAGCCGAGTCGGTCGGATCGATCTTCGTATGCTCGGCGACGAGTAAATTCAGCTCGAACTCACCAAGCATGTGAATCTTCGCATTTCTCGGCACGGTGAATGAACTTGGCTTTGAAACCGCCGATCAGAGAAAAAATCGGACACTCCAGGAGTGATCGCCCAATAGTACTCCTTATATCGACCGCTAGATTTTGCATGAAAGGGTATTTGCAAGAGTACATTGTATCCGTAGAGGAGCTTGCTTTCACCCTTTTGCATGAAAGGGTATTTGTCCGAGTGGACGTGCTTCACTTATAGATCGAAAGAATATTCTGATGTGATCAATAGGTCGACCAAATGGGCGAACCCCGAGGGTGACATGGCCAATCGCCGTCGTAGCCCCAGTGATGCTCGAAGGAGGTAAGCTTGCTACAGAGTGTGATATGTGGTTTGACCATATGAGTAACTTAGTCGTTCCCGTGCTGGGGGTGTAGAGGTAAAGACACGTCCAACTGATGGTGACGCGCGAGGCGGCAGAGGGGCGATGATGTGTACAACCGAGTGACGGTACACGGCGGTCGAGTGGTGAACACGCGCGCAACCGAGTGGCGACGCGCAGAGCGGTCGAGCGGCGAAGACGTGCCCAACCGAGTGGCAACGCGTGGGGCGGCCGAATGGTGATGACGTGTGAAGTGGTAGAACGTACTACTACATATCTAGCCAAGTGAAGATGTGCGGGGCAACCGAGTGGTGAAGACGTGCACAACCGAGTGGCGGTCTTGGGCGGCTAAGGCGGTCGTGTGCCACGGACGGCGAAAATGGTCCTCGAGGACTTAGTCGAATGCTTTCGCTTATGTGGTGACGAGGTCGATTAACGTGGTTGCGGCGTGAGAAGACCGTGCCAACCGATTCTGAGTAGGAATGAAGATGGCGTGCATAGCGTCTGGGTGATTACTAAACTTGTCGAAGTGGCGGATCGGATGCATTTGTTGAAGTGAAGGATCTGCCAGGTGATGAAGTAGTCGGCCACTCAGGAGAGTGTCATTCCAAATGAGATGCAGCCCCCGAGTGCGGCGTAGCTCCCGAGCGTGCTACAGGCTTTGACAACGGACATGTCGGAACACGAGAAATATGGTTTTGAATGGATGATTTGCAATTCATCGAGTTAGACTCGGGTAAAGATGAGGAGAACCTTCCGAGTGATGCTCGAAAGAGGCAAACTCGCAAAAGAGTGGAGTGTGAAATTTGATTATAAAAGGGACTTATCTGTCTCATGCCTGACGAGGTCTATATCATTGATACGATGAAGAGGATTCCTCAGAGGGGTTGTCCAGATGTGTTTGAAGTCAACAGAGCGACAAGGTAGGTGTTGTGGTGCACTAGGACCAAAGACGCGACCGAGTCCGAGCGAGGATGAAGTTGGCGATAGGGCCATCGAGTGATCACGCAACTTGTGTAAAAAATGACACAAGCCAACGAAATAATTTCTCGAGGAAATTCGGTGTGTGCTCAAATGATTTGTGTGAATAACACCCATAGACACCACCGGAGTGTAAGGGCTTGCTGGTTAACCAAAGAAGAGTCTAAAAGAGCGAAGGATCGATTCGAACTTGTCGGGCGATGGATCCGATCAACTCATTGGAATATTGGCTCAAATAAAATGGAAGTGTAGTGTTTCGACTAAGTTGCAGCCCCGGAGGACCAATGCAAACTCGAAATTAAGAACGACACATGGTGTTCATGAATGATGTATGTGAAAAAATGAAAGCTGGACTAGGGAGTCACATAACCAGTACTAAGCAAGTATGTGAAAATAAGCAGCCGAGCGTAGAGGTACACTCGGTGGTGTGACCTTCGAGTGAAGGTGATGTGTGAATTACGGGATACTCGGAAATAACAGAATGTAAAATGACTTAGCTGTCTGAAGGCGCGCGAGTGGTCGAGTGGTGATGAGGCGACCAACCGTGTGGCGATGCGGGGAGCAGCCGAGTGGTGACGAGGTGACCAACCGTGTGGCGACACGCGGAGCGGCCGAGTGGTGATGAGGTGACCAACCGAGTGGCGACGCGTGGGGCGGCCCAGTGGTGATGAGGTGACCAACCGAGTGGCGACGCGCGGAGCGGCCGAGTGGTGATGAGGTGACCAACCGAGTGGCGACGCGCGGAGCAGCCGAGTGGTGATGAGGTGACCAACCGGGCGCGACAAGGCGGCCGAGTGGTGATGAGGTGACCAACCGAGTGGCGACGCGCGGAGCGGCCGAGTGGTGATGAGGTGACCAACCGGTGGCGACGCACGGGGTGGCCGAGTGGTGATGAGGCGACCAACCGAGTGGCGACGCGTGGGGCGGCCCAGTGGTGATGAGGTGACCAACCGTGTGGCGACACGCGGAGCTGCCGAGTGGTGATGAGGTGACCAACCTAGTGGCGACGCATGGGGCGGCCCAGTGGTGATGAGGTGACCAACCGAGTGGCGACGCGCGGAGCGGCCGAGTGGTGATGAGGTGATCAACCGAGTGGCGATGCACGGAGCGGGCGATTGGTGATGAGGTGACTGAAGGAAATATGCCCTAGAGGCAATAATAAAGTTATTATTTATTTCCTCATATCATGATAAATGTTTATTATTCATGCTAGAATTGTATTAACCAGAAACATGATACATGTGTGAATACATAGACAAACATATAAAGTATGCCTCTACTTGACTAGCTCATTGATCAAAGATGGTTATGTTTCCTAACCATAGACATGTGTTGTCATTTGATTAATGGGATCACATCATTAGGAGAATGATGCGATTGACATGACCCATTCCGTTAGCCTAGCACTTGATCGTTTAGTATACTGCTATTGCTTTCTTCATGACTTATACATGTTCCTGTAACTATGAGAATTATGCAACTCCGCTCACCGGAGGAACACTTTGGTACTACCAAACGTCACAACGTAATCGGGTGATTATAAAGGAGTACTACAGGTGTCTCCGAAGGTACATGTTGAGTTGGCGATTTTGAGATTAGGTTTTGTCACTCCGATCGCCGGAGAGGTATCTCTGAGCCCTCTCGGTAATGCACATCATTATAAGCCTTGCAAGCAATATGACAAATGAGTTGGTTACGGATGATGCATTACGTAAGCGAGTAAAGAGACTTGCCGTAACGAGATTGAACTAGGTATTGGATACCGACGATCAAATCTCGGGCAAGTAACATACCGATGACAAAGGAACAACGATATTGTTATGCGGTTTGACCGATAAAGATATTCATAGAATATGTAGGAACCAATATGGGCATCCAGGTTCGCTATTGGTTATTGACCGAGAATAGTTCTAGGTCATGTCTACATAGTTCTCGAACCCGTAGGGTCCGCACGCTAACATTACGATGACATTTTTATTATGAGTTTATAAGTTTTGATGTACCGTTTTTTTGAGTCCCTGATGTGATCACGGACATGACGAGGAGTCTCAAATTGTCGAGACATAAAGATTGATATATTGGACGACTATATTCGGACACCGGAAGTGTTCCGGGTGATTTCGGAGAAAACCGGAGTGCCGGAGGGGTTACTGGAACCCCCCGGGAGAGTTAATGGGCCACATGGGCCTTTGTGGGAAGAGAGATGGGTGCCCAGGGTGGGCCGCGCGCCCCCTCTCCCTCTGGTCCGAATTGGACTAGGAGGGGGGCGGCGCCCCTCCTTTCCTTCCCCCCTCTCCCCTTCCTTCCCCCTCCTAGTAGGAGTAGGAAAGGAGGAATCCTACTCCTACTAGGACGAGGATTCCTCCTCCTTGGCGCGCCCAAGGGGCCGGCCGGCCTCCCCCTTGCTCCTTTATATACGGGGCGGGGGCACCCCATAGACACACAAGTTGATCTACGGATCGTTCCTTAGCCGTGTCGGTGCCCCCTCCACCATATTCCACCTCGGTCATATCATCGCGAGTTTACGCGAAGCCTGCTACCGTAGAACATCATCATCGTCACCACGCCGTCGGCCGACGGAACTCATCTCCAGAGCTCTGCTGGATCGGAGGCCGGAGATCGACATCGAGCTGAACGTGTGCTGAACTCGGAGGTGCCGTACGTTCGGTACTTGGATCGGTCGGATCGTGAAGACGTACGACTACATCAACCGCGTTGTAATAACACTTCCGCTTATGGTCTACGAGGGTACGTGGACAACACTCTCCCCTCTCGTTGCTATGCCATCACCATGATCTTGCGTGTGCATAGGAATTTTTTTGAAATTACTACGTTCCCCAAAAGTGGCATCCGAGCCTAGGTTTTATGCGTTGATGTTATATGCACGAGTAGAACACAAGTGAGTTGTGGGCGATACAAGTCATCTTGCTTACAAAGATGTCATACTTTGGTTCGGGCGGTATTGTGGGATGAAGCGGCCTGCATCGACATTACGCCAGACGCTTACGCGAGACCGGTTTCACTGCTACGAGCACTCGTGCTTAAAGGTGGCTGGCGGGTGTCTGTCTCTCTCACTTTAGCTGAATCGAGTGTGGCTACGCCCGGTCCTTGCGAAGGTTAAAACAGCACTAACTTGACGAACTATCGTTGTGGTTTTGATGCGTAGGTAAGAACGGTTCTTGCTAAAGCCCGTAGCAGCCACGTAAAATTTGCAACAACAAAGTAGAGGAGGTCTAACTTGTTTTTGCAGGGCATGTTGTGATGTGGTATGGTCAAGACATGATGCTATATTTTAATGTATGAGATGATCATGTTTTGTAACCGAAGTTATCGGCAATTGGCAGGAGCCATATGGTTGTCGCTTTATTGTATGAAATGCAAACGCCCTGTAATTGCTTTACTTTATCACTAAGCGGTAGCGATTGTCGGTGTACTAAAGTAGAGGTACCTTAGTATCCCGAACTTGTGCACGGGCGATCATGAGACCAATGACAAGGCTTGCAAGGTCGCCAAGATCCTCCGTAGCTCATATTGATGCCATTCAAGAACAAAGTGTTTTAACTAAGAAGACAAGGCCCCGGCAAGAGGGGCTTGCCGGGAAGGTCAAGGCCCCGGCAAGAGGAGCTTGCCGGGAAGGCCAACCAAGGCATTTCAAGAAACTTGCCATGACGACGCAAGGCGTCCGGCAAGACCCGACGAGCGACAAGCTTTTGGGTGCGACAAGACAACGATCATGGCAAGGCGCTTGCCAGCGCGGCTACCATTTCTGCCCACGCCCAAATAAGATCCGACGACGTGTCGCCCCAAGATCGTTCTGGCGCGACGTGGGCGGTCAGGTGCAAAGCGGTGCGAGGTGGCAATTGGAGATGACGAGAAGGCCATCGTGGTAAGCGGTGGCGCCCCAAACGGTCGTTTTTGCCTTTGTTTGGGCGACCGGACGGGCATTAAATGCCCTTGTCCCCGCCGTCGAGTTAGGTAGGGTGCATCAGAGATAGCGATGGTACCAACCCTCTTTTACATTTGTACTTCTATCATGCGTTGCCACTGTCGGTGACCCTTTAGCCTATAAAAGGAGGCCCATGCGCACGAGGGGGTTCGACTCATTCAAACTACAACACACTCACGCCTCGAGCAAGAAATGAATATAACCACAAAGCAGCGAGAGGAGTTTTATCTCTCGAGAGCTCCGAAGCTGGGTAAAATCCTCGTCGCCTCGCCTCGATCGCTCTTCAGGCGCCCTCCGCTCCTGCCGGACCGAGAAGGGCCCCGCCCCATAGGTGCTCGTTTCCCACGACATCTTTGGCGCGCCCGTAGGGCGCCGAGGTTGTCGAACTCGATCCGGTGTTCGCGCGCGCTACATCATCATCTTCATCGACATGCCACCGAAGAAGAAGGCTTCGGAGGTGGTTGGTCCGTCTGCGTCGGTCCCACCGCCACAGGAGCAAGCGGGCGGTGGGGTAGACGCCGGCGGAGGAACGGGCGTCGACGGGGGGACTCACATCGTCACCAGATCCAAGGACAAGGCCCCACAAACTTCGGCGTCCGTACATGCGCCGCGCCCCTCTCAGGGGGCGCGGGATCGACAACGCCATGGTGCTCCTGGCACCGTACTTGCGTTAGAACAAGGCCAAGCTGGTGGATCGCGGGACGCTCAAGGCCAACATACATGCCAACATGTTGGCGCGAGCGCGGCACGGTCGCCCGGACGAGATGTTGCTCCTTCTAACACTGTTAGGAGTTTGAGCATATCCCGCTCCTCGCGTCGTTCGCCCCCGCCGCCGAAAACCCCAGAAGAAGCGTTGGCTCGAGCCCAATCGCTCTGGACTACCCTCCACGCGGACAAGATCGACGATCGAGGATCACCATCGAGCCTCATCGGCCGCCAGCGGCGGCGACTCCCCGCAACCGAAAGCACGCCGGTTGCGCGGCAAGACGCCAGCGCAAGCCGGTGGCGACAAGACCGTGGGGCGCCACCATCGTGCACTCCCGCCCGAAGGCCAAGATCGCCGACTCGCCGGGCTAACCTCAACACCGACTCCACCGCGTCGTCGGACCATGAGCTTCGTCGCGATCAGCGCCAAGTTCTCCAAGAACGACGACAAGAAGACGCCGTACTCGCATCGAAGCGTCGAAGAGAAGCGCGTCGGTCGGACCAGCGCTACCGGGCCCATCGTTGATATGCATGCGCCAGGAACCAGCGACTTGCCGTAGAGCGCGATAGGTTGCCCTGCGTTGACTCGTGAATCTGCGGCAGTCCAAAGGGCCCAATACCAAGAACTTCAAGCCAAACATGCCCGAGAAGTACGATGGCGGGATACATCCGTCGGAGTTCCTCAAAGATCTACACCATCGCGGTGCAAAGGCTGGGGCGCGACGAAAGATCCTCGCCAACTACTTCCCGTTGGTGCTCAAGCCCAATGTCAGATCTTGGCTCATGCACTTGCCGGACAACTCCATCTCCTCATGGGCGGATTTGTGCCATCAGTTTGTCGGCGCCTTCACAGACGGCCACAAGCCCCATGGCCAGGAGAGCGATCTTCATCTGCTCGCCCAGAAGGAAGGAGAACCCCAAGTACATTCAAAGATTCACCAGGTGCAAGCAACATCCCGTGACGTCCACCTGCGCGGTCATCAGCGCGTTCCATCAGAACGTGCGTAATCGCAGGATGAGGGAGGTGAAGGAAATATGCCCTAGAGGCAATAATAAAGTTATTATTTATTTCCTTATTTCATGATAAATGTTTATTATTCATGCTAGAATTGTATTAACCGGAAACATAATACATGTGTGAATACATAGACAAACATAGTGTCACTAGTATGCCTCTACTTGACTAGCTCGTTTATCAGAGATGGTTATGTTTCCTAGCAATGGACAAAAGAGTTGTCATTTGATTAACGGGATCACATCATTAGGAGAATGATGTGATTGACTTGACCCATTCCGTTAGCTTAGCACTTGATCGTTTAGTATGTTGCTATTGCTTTCTTCATGACTTATACATGTTCCTGTAACTATGAGATTATGCAACTCCGTTTACGGAGGAACACTTTGGGTACTACCAAACGTCACAACGTAATCGGGTGATTATAAAGGAGTACTACAGGTGTCTCCGAAGGTACATGTTGAGTTGGCGATTTCGAGATTATGTTTTGTCACTCCGATTGCTCGGAGAGGTATCTCTGGGCCCTCTCGGTAATGCACATCATTATAAGCCTTGCAAGCAATGTGACCAATGAGTTGGTTACGGGATGATGCATTCTGAGCGAGTAAAGAGACTTGCCGGATTTAGATTGAACTAGGTATTGGATACCGACGATCGAATCTCGGGCAAGTAACATACCGATGACAAAGGGAACAACGTATGTTGTTATGCGGTTTGACCGATAAAGATCTTCGTAGAATATGTAGGAGCCAATATGGGCATCCAGGTCCCGCTATTGGCCATTGACCGAGAATAGTTCTAGGTCATGTCTACATAGTTCTCGAACCCGTAGGGTCCGCACGCTTAAGGTTTCGATAACAGTTATATTATGAGTTTATGAGTTTTGACGTACCGAAGGAGTTCGGAGTCCCGGATGAGATCGGGGACATGACGAGGAGTCTCGAAATGGTCAAGACGTAAAGATCGATATATTGGACGACTATATTCGGAGTTCGGAAAGGTTCCGAGTGATTCGGTATTTTTGAGTACCGGAGAGTTACGGAATTCGCCGGGGAGAAGTATTGGGCCTTATTGGGCCTGGGAAAGAGAGGGCTGCCTAGGGCAGGCCGCGCTTCCCCAAGGCCTAGTCCGAATTGGACTAGGGGGAGGGGCCGCACCCCCTCCTTCCTTCCCTTCTCTCTTCCCCTTCCTTGTCTCCTACTCCTACTACATGCATGGAAGGACTACTAGTTGGACTTGGAAAGGGGGAATCCTACTCCCGGTGGGAGTAGGACTCCCCATGGCACGCCCCTCCTAGGGCCGGCCTCCTCCTCCCTCCCTCCTTTATATACGGGGGCAGGGGGCACCCCATAGACACACAAGTTGATCTACGGATCGTTCCTTAGCCGTGTCGGTGCCCCTCCACCATATTCCACCTCGGTCATATCGTCATGAGTTTAGGTGAAGCCTGCGCCATAGAACATCATCATCGCCACCACGCCGTCGTGCTGACGGAACTCATCTCCGGAGCTCGGCTGGATCGGAGGCCGGAGATCGTCATCGAGCTGAACGTGTGCTGAACTCGGAGGCTCCGTACGTTCGATGCTTGGATCGGTCGGATCGTGAAGACGTACGACTACATCAACAGCGTTGTTAACGCTTCGCTTACGGTCTACGAGGGTACTTAGACGAACACTCTCCTCTCGTTGCTATATCATCACCATGATCTTGCGTGTGCGTAGAAATTTTTGAAATTACTCGTTCCCCAACAAAGGCATCCGAGCCTAGGTTTTATGCGTTGATGTTATATGCACGAGTAGAACACAAGTGAGTTGTGGACGATATAAGTCATCCGCCTACCAAAGATGTCATACTTTGGTTCAGCGGTATTGTGAGATGAAGCGGCCCGGACCGACATTACGCGTACGCTTACGCGAGACTGGTTTCACCGTTACGAGCACTCGTGCTTAAAGGTGGCTGGCGGGTGTTTGTCTCTCTCACTTTAGTTGAACCAAGTGTGGCTACGCCCGGTCCTTGTGAAGGTTAAAACGGAGTCTATTTGACAAACTATCGTTGTGGTTTTGATGCGTAGGTAAGAACGGTTCTTGCTAAGCCCGTAGCAGCCACGTAAAATTTGCAACAACAAAGTAGAGGACGTCTAACTTGTTTTTGCAGGGCATGTTGTGATGTGATAAGGTCAAGACGTGATGCTATATTTTATTGTATGAGATGATCATGTTTTGTAACCGTTTTCGCAATCGGCTGGAGCCATATGGTTGTCGCTTATTGTATGAAATGCAACGCATCAGTAATTGCTTTACTTTATCACTAAGCGGTAGTGATAGTCGTAGAAGCAATAGATGGCGTAAACGACAACGATGCTACGATGGAGATCAAGGTGTCGCGCCGGTAACGATGGTGGTCATGACGGTGCTTCGAAGATGGAGATCACAAGCACAAGATGATGATGGCCATATCATATCACTTATATTGATTGCATGTGATGTTTATCCTTTATGCATCTTATCTTGGTTAGATTGACGGTAGCATTTTAAGATGATCTCTCACTAAAATTATCAAGAAGTGTTCTCCCTGAGTATGCACCGTTGCCAAAGTTCGTCATGCCGAGACACCACGTGATGATCGGGTGTGATAAGCTCTACGTCCATCTACAATGGGTGCAAGCCAGTTTTGCACACGCAGAATACTCAGGTTAAACTTGACGAGCCTAGCATATGCAGATATGGCCTCGGAACACAGAGACCGAAAGGTCGAGCGTGAATCATATAGTAGATATGATCAACATAATGATGTTCACCATTGAGAACTACTCCATCTCACGTGATGATCGGTTATGGTTTAGTTGATTTGGATCACGTGATCACTTAGATGACTAGAGAGATGTCTGTCTAAGTGGGAGTTCTTAAGTAATATGATTAATTGAACTTTAATTTGTCATGAACTTAGTCCTAGTAGTATTTTGCAAATTATGTTGTAGATCAATAGCTCGCGTTGTTGCTTTCATATGTTTATTTTGATATGTTCCTAGAGAAAACTGTGTTGAAAAATGTTAGTAGCAATGTTGCGGATTTGATCCGTGATCCGAGGTTAATCCTCATTCTTTGCGTAAGAATTATGTCCTTGATGCACCGCTAGGTGACAGACCTATTGCAAGAGCAGATGTAGACGTCATGAACATTTGGCTAGCTCAATATGATGACTACTTGATAGTTTAGTGCACCATGCTTAACGGCTTAGAATCGGGACCTCAAAGACGTTTTGAACGTCATGGACCATATGAGATGTTCTAGGAATTGAAGTTAATATTTCAAGCAAATACCGAGTTGAGAGATATGAAGTCTCCAACAAGTTCTATAGCTAAAAGATGGAGGAGAATCGCTCAACTAGTGAGCATGTGCTCAGATTGTCCAGGTACTTCAATCGCTTGAATCAAGTGGGAGTTAATCTTCCGATAAGATAGTGATTGATGAAATTCTCTAGTCACCATCACTAAGTTACTAGAACTTCGTTATGAACTATAGTATGCAAGGGATGACGAAACGATTCCCGAGCTCTTCGTGATGTTGAAATCAACGAAGGTAGAAATCAAGAAAGAGCATCAAGTGTTGATGATTGACAAGACCACTAGTTTCAAGAGAAGGGCAAAGGGAAAGAAAGGAACTTCAAGTGGAAAGACAAGCAAGTTGTCACTCCCGCGAAGAAGCCCAAAGCTGGACCATAGCCTAAAACCGAGTGTTTACAATCGCAAAGAAATGGTCACCGGAAGCGGAAATGCCACGAATATTTGGTGTATAAGAAGGATGGCAAAGTGAACAAGGGTATATTTGATATATAAATTATTGATGTGTGCCTTACTAGTGTTTATAGTAGCCCCTAAGTATTTGATACTTGTTCGGTTGCTAAGATTAGTAACTCAAAGCAGAGTTACGTAATAAATGAGACTAGTTGAAGGGAAAGTGACGATGAGTGTTGGAAGTAGTTCCAAGATTGATATGATCATCATCGCACACTCCTTATACTTTCGAGATTAGTGTTAAACCTAAATAAATGTTATTTGGCGTTTGCGTTGAGCATGAATATGATTTGATCATGTTTATTGCAATACGGTTATTCATTTAAAATCGAGAATAATTGTTGTTCATTTACATGAATAAAACCTTCAATGGTCATACACCCAATGAAAATAGTTTGTTGGATCTCGATCGTAGTGATACACATATTCATAATATTGAGGCCAAAAGATGCAAAGTTAATAATGATAGTGCAACTTATTTGTGGCACTTGCCGTTTGGGTCATATCGGTGTAAAAGCATGAAGAAACTCCATAAAGATGGATTTTGGAATCACTTGGTTATGAATCATTTGATGCTTGCGAACCGTGCCTTTTGGGCAAGATGACTAAAACTCCGTTCTTGAACAATGGAACGAGCTACCGACTTATTGGAAATAATACATACCGATGTATGCGACCAATGAGTATGAAGGCTCGTGGCAAGTATCATTATTTTCGACCTTCACAAGATGATTTGAGCAGATATGGGTATATCTACTTGATGAAACATAAGTCCTAAATAGTTGAAAGGTTCAAAGAATTTTAGAGTGAAGTGGAAAATCATCGTAACAAGAAAATAAAGTTTCTGCGATATGATCGCGGAGAGGAATATTTGAGTTCTGAGTTTGGTCTTCAATTAAAACAATGTGGAGTAGTTTCACAGCTCGCCACCGAACACCACAATGTTATGGTGTGTCCGAACGTCAGAATCAACACTTTATTGGGAATGGTGCGATCTATGATGTCTCTTACTGATTTACCAATTTTGTTTTGGGGTTATGCATTAGAGACAGCTGCATTCACATTAAAAGGGCACCATCTAAATCCGTTGAGACGACAACATATGAACTGTGATTTAGCAAGAAACCCAAGTTGTCGTTTCTTAAAGTTTGGGGCTGCAATGCTTATGTGAAAAAGTTTCATAATGATAAGCTCGAACCCAAATCGGAGAAGTGCGTCTTCATAGAATACCCAAAGGAAATAGTTGGGTACACCTTCTATCACAGATCCGAAGGCAAGATATTCGTTGCTAAAAATGGATCCTTTCTAGAGAAGGAGTTTCTCTCGAAAGAAGTGAGTGGGAGAAAAGTAGAACTTGATGAGGTAATCTGTACTGTTCCCTTATTGGAAAGTAGTTCATCACGAAATCAGTTCTGTGACAAATACACCAATTAGTGAGGAAGCTAATGATATTGATCATGAAACTTCGATCAAGTTACTACAGAACCTCGTAGGTCTTCCAGAGTAAGATCCGCACAGTGGTGTAGTAATCATGTTCGAAGTCATGTTACTAGACCATGATGAACCTCGAACTATGGGGAAGCGATGATGAGCCCAGATTCATGAAATGGCTCGAGGCCATAAAATCTGAGATATGATCCATGCATGAGAACAAAGTATGGACTTTGATTGACTTGCTCGATGATCGCAAGCCATGTTAAATGAATGGATCTTCAAGAGGAAGACGGACACTGATAGTAGTATTACTATCTACCAAGCTCGACTTGTTGCGAAAGGTTTTCAACAAGTTCAAGGTGTTGAATACGATGAGGTTTTCTCACTCGTATCGATGCTTAAGTCTGTCGAATCATGTTAGCAATTGCCACATTTTATGAAATCGGCAAATGGATGTCAAAACTGCATTCCTTAATGGATTTATTAAAGAAGAGTTGTATATGATGCAACGAGAAGGTTTTGTCAATCCTAAAGGTGCTAACAAAATGTGCAAGCTCCAATGATCCATCTATGGACTGGTGCAAGCATCTCGGAGTTGGAATATACGCTTTGATAAGTTGATCAAAGCATATAGTTTTATATGGACTTACGATGAAGCCTGTATTTACAATAAAGTGAGTGGGAGCACTACAGCCTTTCCGATTAGTATATGTGAATGACATATTGTTGATCGAAATGATGTAGAATTTTTACGCAAAGCATAAAGGAGTGTTTTAAAGGAGTTCTTTAAAAGAAAAGACCTCGATAAAAGCTACTTACATATTGAGCATCAAGATCTATTGAGATAGATCAAGACACTTGATAAGATTTTCAATGAGTACATACCTTGGCAAGATTTTGAAATAGTTCAAAATGGAGCAGTCAAAGAAAGAGTTCTTGCACTGTGTTGCAAAGGTATGAAATTGAGTAAGACTCAAATCCGACCACAATGAGAAAATAGAAAGAGAATGAAAAGTCATTCCCTATGCCTCACCATAGGTTCTATAAAGTATGCTATGCTATGTACCAGACCTATTGTATACCTTGCTCTGAATTTGGCAAGGAGTACAATAGTGATCTAGGAGTAGATCATCGGACATTGGTCAAGAATATCCTTAGTAAGGACTAAGGAGATGTTTCTCGATTATGGAGGTGATAAAAGAGTTTGTTGTAAAAGTTACATCAAGCAAACTTTTACACCGATCCGATGACTCTAAGTCTCAACCTCGGATACATATTGAAAGTGGGAGCAATTAGCTAGAGTAGCTCCGCAGAGCATTGTGGACATAAAATATTTGCAAAATACATACGGCTCAATGTGATGGACCCGTTGACTAAGCTTCTCTCACGAGCAAAACATGATCACACCTTAGTACTCTTTGGGTGTTAATCACATAGCGATGTGAACTAGATTATTGACTCTAGTAAACCCTTTGGATGTTGGTCACATGATGATGTGAACTATGGGTGTTAATCATATACGAGATATGAATATTGGTGTTAAATCACATGGCGATGTGAACTAGATTATTGACTCTAGTGCAAGTGGGAGACTCAAGGAAATATGCCCTAGAGGCAATAATAAAGTTATTATTTATTTCCTTATTTCATGATAAATGTTTATTATTCATGCTAGAATTGTATTAACCGGAAACATAATACATGTGTGAATACATAGACAAACATAGTGTCACTAGTATGCCTCTACTTGACTAGCTCGTTTATCAGAGATGGTTATGTTTCCTAGCAATGGACAAAAGAGTTGTCATTTGATTAACGGGATCACATGATGTGATTGACTTGACCCATTCCGTTAGCTTAGCACTTGATCGTTTAGTATGTTGCTATTGCTTTCTTCATGACTTATACATGTTCCTGTAACTATGAGATTATGCAACTCCGTTTACGGAGGAACACTTTGGGTACTACCAAACGTCACAATGTAACGGGTGATTATAAAGGAGTACTACAGGTGTCTCCGAAGGTACATGTTGAGTTGGCGTATTTGAGATTATGTTTTGTCACTCCGATTGTCGGAGAGGTATCTCTGGGCCTCTCTCGTAATGCACATCATTATAAGCCTTGCAAGCAATGTGACCAATGAGTTGGTTACGGGATGATGCATTACGAGCGAGTAAAGAGACTTGCGGTGGCGAGATTGAACTAGGTATTGGATACCGACGATCGAATCTCGCAAGTAACATACCGATGACAAAGGAACAACGATGTTGTTATGCGGTTTGACCGATAAAGATCTTCGTAGAATATGTAGGAGCCAATATGGGCATCCAGGTCCCGCTATTGTCTATTGACCGAGAATAGTTCTAGGTCATGTCTACATAGTTCTCGAACCCGTAGGGTCCGCACGCTTAAGGTTTCGATGCCAGTTATATTATGAGTTTATGAGTTTTGATGTACCGAAGGAGTTCGGAGTCCCGGATGAGATCGGGGACATGACGAGGAGTCTCGAAATGGTCGAGACGTAAAGATCGATATATTGGACGACTATATTTGGAGTTCGGAAAGGTTCCGAGTGATTCGGGTATTTTTCGGAGTACCGGAGAGTTACGGGAATTCGCCGGGGAGAAGTATTGGGCCTTATTGGGCCCTGCGGGAAAGAGAGAGGGGCTGCCTAGGGCAGGCCGCGCACCCCCCAAGGCCTAGTCCGAATTGGACTAGGGGGAGGGGCCGCACGGGACCTCCTATACGCCGCGCTTTGCGGCAAATTGGCGGCGTGCCGCACAGAGAGGGATCCGACTGGGCCGGCCCATGGAGTTCTACCGCAGGATGCAAAAATACAGGAGAAGAATGAAACATGCCTGACCAGGAATCGAACCTGAGACCAGCTGCGTACTAACACGCACTAGTAGCCACTCCAACTAACCACTACTGATGTCAAATAAAACAGTGCACAACTTAAAGAACTATTTATAAATGTAAAATAGAAACGGTATCCTCTGAACGACACGGAACCAAGATCTTGTCGAAAATTAGCTATTGTAGCGAATCTGAATTAGTTACTGGGGTGAACGTTTTTTAATGCATATTTTTAAAAAGTATCAACATTTCTTGAATTCCTAAAGAAGAAAAACGAAGACAGCAACATTTTCTGAATATGTGAACAAAAAAAAATTGAAAAAGCTATGCATTGCTTAATTCAGTTTCCATGCGTGCTAATGATTCCAAGTTTCCAATTGTCCGATTTACAGCGCTAATATCTAAGAATAAGAACAGTGACAAAACACAACACTTTTTGATTTATTCGAACAAATATTGAAAATTATGAACAGTTTTAAGGTAAGTAATGTTTCAAAGTTTGAACATTTGTGAAACAATGCGAACAAATTTTGAAACTCCAAACAAATTTTTTGAATACATGAACAATTTTAAGAACAGGAACATTTTTTGAAATTTCTGAACAAAAAGTTGAAAAGCTGACCATTTATTGAATCTGCGAACATTTTTTTTGAAAACACAAACAAATTAAAAAAACACGAACAATTTTAGAAAAATGGGAACAAATGTGAAGTCCCAATTTGTTTTGAAAAAATGAACAAATTTGGAAATGTGAACATTTTTTGAAAATCACGAAGAAATTTTGGGAACACAAACAAAATTTTGTACATTTTTTGAAAACAATGAAATGTTTTTTGAAACCTGAACAAAAAAATTCGAACATATTTTTTAGAACCAAACAAAGAATTGAATATACTCAAATTTTTTAAAAATTGCGAACAATTTTTGAAACTGAAACATTTTTTGAAATCCCGAACATTTTTTTAAAAGTTCTCAAAAGTGTGAACAAAAACGTTCTTAACAATTTTTTTAACACACATATTTTTTGAAAATTCTGAACAATTTTTGGAAAATGCATGCAGTTTTTGAATTTGTGAACAAAATTTGAAACCACAAATTGCTTTCAAATTCTGAACATTTTTGTAAAAGTGCGAACATTTTCCAAAAAATGCGAACATTTTTTTGAAAAAGAAAACATAAACTGGAAAAAACAACAAAGAAAAAAAGAAAAGAAAAACGGAACAGAAATAAAAAAAGAAAGGAAAATAAAAAACCGATTCAGGAACCTTCTAGAAGGTTCCCAGACCTTCTAGAAGGTTCCCAAAACCGGAAAAAACCAGCTGGAAACCTCTAGAAGGTTCCCAAAACCGAGCGCTGAAGCAGTTAAGCGGGCTGCCCGTTCGCGTCGCCGCTTGGATCGATCGCTTTGTCTGAAGCCGGCCGTGATTTACGCAACGAATGGCAAATAGGAAATTCAGACCGCACCCTCCTTCCTTCCTTCTCTCTTCCCTTCCTTGTCTCCTACTCCTACTACATGCATGGAAGGACTACTAGTTGGATTAGGAAGGGAATCCTACTCCCTGGTGGGAGTAGGACTCCCCATGGCGCCCTCCTAGGGCCGGCCTCCTCCTCCCTCCCTCCTTTATATACGGGCGGGGGGCACCCATAGACACACAAGTTGATCTACGGATCGTTCCTTAGCCGTGTCGCGTGCCCCCTCCACCATATTCCACCTCGGTCATATCGTCATGAGTTTAGGCAAAGCCTGCGCGGTAGAACATCATCATCGTCCACCACGCCGTCGTCTTGTGGAACTCATCTCGAAGCTCTACCGGATCGAGGCCGGAGATCGCCATCGAGCTGAACGTGTCTTTGAACTCGGAGGCTTCAGACGTTCGGTGCTTGGATCGGTCGGATCGTGAAGACGTCGACTACATCAACCGCGTTGTGCTAACGCTTCCGCTTACGGTCTACGAGGGTACTTAGACGAACACTCTCCCCTCTCGTTGCTATATCATCACCATGATCTTGCGTGTGCGTAGGAAATTTTTTGAAATTACTACGTTCCCCAACAGGAGGAGATGGCGATGTGCAAAATCAGATATGTCAGCGAGCTACATGCCCTGGCCGACAAGTGTGCACGTGCTGAAGAGGGGAGGAAACTCCCCGGAGAGAATGCAGGAGCAGAAGGGTCTGACAGTGAGGATGCCGCCCCGGCAAAGAAGAACCGGAGGCGGAATAACAGAAAGAGGAAAGCTAAGGATATGCTAGTTGTCGAGCAGTCCGGCAACGGAGGTGGCGCCGAGAAGGCCAAAGCCGTGACCATGGTGAGGCTGTGGTGGCCGCCGACAAGCGTGGCGGCTCACAAGCAAGATCGCAAGATCCACCACACCAAGGGCCATGATCTCCAGGCCTGCAAGAAAGTTGAGCAGCTTGTTGAGCTGCAGAAAGCTGAATACGAGCGACGCGACAAGGAGAAGGCCCAAGAAGGTGGTGGAGGATCCGGCAAGAAGCGTCCCGCCCGGGGAGGGCGTCGCGGCAAGGCTAAGCATCGGCAAGGAGATAGGCCTCCCCGCGGCCGCGACAAGGACGAAGACGAAGACGAAGATGAAGAGATGGATGAGGATGAGGCCGACGAGCAAGAGTTTCAGAAAGCGACGGAGGTTTTGTGCGTCGACGGTGGTGCCTCTCTGCATACTTCGCACCGCCAGCTCAAACAATGGGTGCGGGAAGTTAATGCAACAGAACCGTCGGTTGAATCGCGCAAGCCCCTGAAGTGGTCCAGCACGCCTATCATCTTTGATGTTGAGGATCACCCTGATCGCATAACTGCGGTCGGGTGCTTGCCGATGTTGGTTTCACCAACTATCCGCAACCTCAAGGTCACGAAGATGCTGATTGACGGCGGGGCTGGCTTGAATCTGATCTCCTCCGCGGTGCTCAAGAAGCTCCAGATCCCCGACAGCGAGCTCGAAGAGACCGGCACTTTCCAAGGAATCAACCCGGGAAGGAGCAAGCCGAAGGGGAAGATTACACTGCCAGTGACATTTGGCAGCGAGCTGAACTTCAGGACAGAGAAGGTCACCTTCGACGTTGCTGATTTCCCATTGCCCTACAATGGAATACTTGGCGCCCAAATTCGCCAAGTTCATGGCAGCCTCTCACTCGCCTACAACGTACTAAAGATGCCCGGTCCGATAAGTGTCATTTCTGTCCCTGGCGACAAGAAAGATGCCCTTATCTGTACCGACAAGATCTACCGGGAAGCAGCAGCCGCAGCAGATCGCAAGACACTTGCCGCTGAAGCTCCCGGGAGGAAGAAGAAGACCAAGTCCGGCAAGAACAGCTCGATGCCCACTCCGCAAGCGCACCTCTTGGTCTGCTGCGCTACCGTTGAGGACGCACCATCGAGCTCCACCGGCAAGTGCAAGAAGGCAAAGACAGCTTCACCAGAGACCAAGAAAGTGGCCGCCAAGGAGGACGACACCGGTGGTACCTTCACCATCGATTGCCACGCTGACCCTAAATAGGAAAGCGCCGCTGTTGCTTTCTTGCGGGCGAATGTCGATGTATTTGCATGGCAACCATCCGACATCCCCGGTGTTCCTGTGAGTAATTGAGCACCACCTTGCCGCTTGTCCTCACGGCCCGTCAAGCGAGAGTAAGGAAACAAGCAGTGGAGCGACAAGAATTCATCACAGAAGAGATCAAGAAGTTGGAAGCAGCAGGACTTGTCCGAGGAGTGCTTCATCCCACGTGGTTGGCCAATCCTGTAGTCGTGCGCAAGGCAAACGGGAAATGGAGGCTTTGTATTGACTTCACTGATGTTAATAAAGCTTGTCCCAAGGATCCATTCCCCTTGCCGCGCATTGACCAGATTGTCGACTCCACGGCAGGATGTGATTTGCTTTCGTTTCTTGATGCATACTCAGGATACCATCAGATCTTCATGGCTGAAGAGGATGAAGAGAAGACCGCATTCATTACTCCATGTGGCATGTACTGCTTTGTACGGATGCCTTTCTGACTAAAGAATGCTGGTTCAACATTTGCAAGAGTAGTCAGTCATGCTTTTGAGCCACAGTTGCACAGAAATGTAGAAGCTTACATGGATGACATAGTGGTCAAGAGCAAGGACAAAGAAACTTTGGTCCAAGATTTGAACGAGACCTTTGCAAATCTGCGCAAGATCAATCTCAAGTTGAACCCCGAGAAGTGTGTGTTTGGAGTTCCTTCCGGCAAGCTTCTCGGGTTCTTTGTATCCAGAGGGGGATTGAAGCCAATCTCGACAAGATCAAGGCCATTGAGCAGATCGAAGCACCGAAGCGTGTCAAGGATGTACGAAGGCTTGCCGGCTGCGTTGCTGCTCTCAGCAGGTTCATCTCCGAGTCTGTTGAGCGCGCCCTGCCATTTTTCAAAATTTTGAAAAAGGCAGGTCCAATGAAATGGACTCCGGAAGCGGAGGCTGCGCTACAGGACTTGAAGAGATACTGTCCTCCACTCAATACTTGTCGCACCTAAGCCACAAGAGAAGTTGTCATTGTATCTAGCGGCAACCAATCAAGTGGTTAGTGCTGCGTTAGTAGCGGAAAGGGAGGCGGATGATGAGCCAACGACCACGACAAGCGAGTCCAAAGGAAGCGGGGCTTCCCGACAAGCTCTGGTCCCGACAAGGATGGATCTGTGCAGCCACGGAAGAGAAACAAAAGAAGATGGTGCAGCGCCCGCTTTATTTTGTCGGCCCTTCTGCAGGGGCTAGATCAAGGTACTGAGTGCGAAGTTGCTCTTCACCTTCTCATGGCCTCGAGGAAGCTGCGCCATTACTTTCAAGCACATGAGATCACAGTTATCACTCGCTTTCCGCTGAAGAGGATAATGCGAACCCGTAAGCAGCAGTGCGGGATTGTCGAGTGGGCATTTGAACTGCCAAGCTTGGCCTCAAGTTTGAGAGTACTTCAACTATCCGAGCCGAGCATTGGCGAATTCATAGCAAAGTGGACGCCAACACCGATGAAGAAACTCCGGAGACGAGCGTCCCCGTCAAGGAAGCAAGCAAAGAATGGATCATGTACTTTGATGGTGCCTTTTCGCTCCAAGGCGCCGGTGCGGGCGTGTTACTTGTTGCACCCACTGGAGAGCACCTCAAGTACGTGGTCCAGATGCATTTCCCCAAGGAGGAAGCGACAAACAATACTACAGAGTATGAAGGCTTGCTTGCCGGACTTAGGATCGCGGCAGACCTTGGGATCAAGAAGCTTATTGTTAGGGGTGACTCGCAACTTGTCGTCCGCCAAGTGAACAAAGATTATCAGAGTCCGTTCATGGAAGCCTACATTGATGAAGTGAGGAAGTTGGAAGAGTATTTTGACGGCCTGCAGATGGAACATGTTCCAAGAGCTCAGAACGGCATTGCAGATGGCCTGTCAAAATGCGCCGCACTCAAGTTGCCTGTGGAACCAGGAATCTTTGTGCTCAAGCTGACTCAACCATCTGTAACACCATCAACTGGACAGAACAAGAAGAGGAAGTTGATTTCTGGTGACTACTTTCCGGCTGAGCTCCCCGAAGCCGCCGCCAAGAAGGTCCCCAAGATCAACACCAAGAGTGCTGAGGAGCAGTCTGCTCCGACAAGCCCTAGGGTTTGTTTTGTTGAAGCAGACGCTCCCGACAAGTTTTGCTCCGGCAAGCTTGCCGGGGAACATCAAGCTCCGGCTGAATCACATATTCTTGCCGTAGAAGCGGATGTTCCTGTAGCGGCATTTACGCCTTTAGTCCTTGTTGTCGAGCCACAAGCTCCGGCATGGGCGCAGCAGATCGTCCATTTCCTTCAAACAGGAGAACTTCCCGAAGAGCAAGAAGAAGCGGAGAGATTAGCCCAGCAATCAAGTATGTACCAGTTTGTCGATAGCATACTGTACAGAAGAAGATTCAACGGACTGAAATTGAAGTGCATTTCCCGGGAAGATGGACAGCAGCTGTTGGCGGAGATACATGGAGGCATATGTGGTCATCACATTGGCGCAAGAGCACTTGCCGGCAAAGCCTTCCGGCAAGGTTTCTTTTGGCCGACAGCCCTCCAGGATGCAACTGCACAGTAACCAAGTGTGAAGTGTGCCGCCCACTCAAGCAGATACATCAACCAGCTCAAGCTCTCCAGACGATCCCTTTATCCCGCCATTTTGTGCAGGGGTTCCACATCTCGCCCCTTTCCCCGAAATGCCGGGGCTTTGAGTACTAGTACGTGGCGATCGACAAGTTCACAAAGTGGCGGAAGTGGAAGCAATGAGGAAGGTGACAACCGACAACGGCAATCAAGTTCTTCAGTTGATTGTTTGCCGCTTCGAGTCCCTAACAGATCATCACCGACAATGGCACACAATTCACGAGCCGCACCTTCATGCACACGCCCAAGATCTTGGCGCCAAGATCTGCTTCGCTTCGCTTGCTCACCCGAGAAGCAACGGTCAAGTGGAAAGGGCAACGCTGAAGCATCGCGCGGGCTCAAGACCGTAACTTCGGCTGTGGCTGCACAAGTCGCGAAGGAATTGGATCGAGGAGCTACCAGGGTTCTTTGGTCGATCAGACGACACCAAATCGAGCCACCGCCGCATACCTTTTGCTCTAGTCTATGGAGCAGAAGCAGTTCTCCCCACGGAACTCGTATACGGATCGCCTCGAGTGCTCGCTTATGATGAGCTTGAGCAAGAGCAGTTGCAGCAAGATGATGCGCTGCTCCTTGAGGAAGATCGTCTTCAGGCTGCTATACGAGCTGCTCGATACCAGCAAGCTTTGCGCCGCTACCATAGCCGCAAAGTCAATACCAGAAGTTTCGAGGAAGGCGATCTTGTTCTTCGGCGCGTTCAATCCGCCAAGAATTCCAACAAGTTGACGCCGAAGTGGGAAGGCCCTTATCGGGTGAAACGAGTCACTAGGCTCAAGGCCGTCATCGCCAGAGACCGAAGTTGGCTTTCCGGTGAGCAACTCCTGGAACATAGAACATCTTCGTAAGTTTTACCCGTAAGGCGCGGTTACCGAAACCTGCTGTTCCGGCAACCACCTTTTGTACAAGCCTTGCCGCTGTTGCATGTAACCCTTTGTACAAAGCCGGGCGCAGATCCCGTGCATAAATAAAGATCATATGCTCCACACACCTTGTCAAATTTCATGCCTTTTTCTTTTTTCGCATGTACTATCTGACACTTTGTGCAACATTTGCCCCCGGTAAGCAATAACGAGCCTTAAGGCTCCATATCTTTATTTTCTCTTCTTTCTTTTTCTCAAAAAGAAGGTTCCTTCGCCCACAAGTTCACCGGGGGGGAGGAGAAGATAATGGTGTGGACCAGGCGTCGTTCAAAGAAGTATAGCCTGCCGGACGCATTTACGTAAAAGCTAAGTTGCCAAAGTTTGAGCACGATCAGTTTTAAATTTTAAGTTATCTTCCTTGAACGACCATGCTTTGTATGGAAAACCTGTGCGTGGAGGAACCAACTCGTGGCTATTTGCGCCCTTACTTTGTTTCGAGTCCGCTCAACAACGTAAGTGTGCTGCGACTAGCTCCGACAAGGTTTCTTGCCGGAGGCAACACCGCCAAAGAAGTCGCGATGTTCCAGACTCAGCGCTCGCGGCAAGGGTGCTTGCGCCGGCAAGTTTCCTAAAAGCGTAGGGTGAAAACATACGAGGGAGGGAATCAAGTAAAGGGAATAACATAGCAAATACTACCCAGAATAAAGTTATATTACAAAAATGACTTGCCGCGCTCTAATAGATTGTTCCCGTGACATGTTTGGCTGCGGCAAGAAAAAGGAGAAAACACGCGGCCTAATCTAGGCGGTCGCCATCAACCCTCCTGACTTCATTTACCTTGTCCACAATGGGTGCGACAAGGGCTTTGAGCTCTGCAAGATCAGCACCCGCCGGCAGCTTCTTGAGAACGTTGGTGAGGTTGAGGTTTGGATTGCCGAAGAGCACCTTCACCAACACCTTCTCCAAGACTCTGGCGCAGATTGCGCGCGACTCGTCAGCCAGCTGCTTTGGGATCCTTTCCCGGAGTTGCTGGAGAGCCGTCGCCACACCCTTGAAGAAAAGAGTAAGCTTGGCGCCTGGCTGGAGGTTCTCGCCGGAGGAGTACCCGGCCCGCCAAGTCCAGTTGCGCCAGCTCCTCGTCGATGACTGCAGCGATGTTGACGAGGCCCTCCGTCCAGAGCTCCACCGTAGCCCTGAAGGTGTTTTGAGTCTCGGCGGCCCTCGTTAACAGCTCCTCGTTGTCCTTGATCTCTTTCTTCAAGTCCTCCTCTCGCTTCATGGCGCCGTCCAGCGTCTCCGTCAGTGTGGCCAGCTTCAGCTCCAGATCAGCATTTGAGTCCTTGGCGGCGTTCAGTTTCTTGCCCTTGTCGGCGAGTTGGACTTGCGGATCACCATGAGCGAGGGCATCCTTCTCGCGTTCGCACTGGAGCGCGGCAAGCTCCTCATTCTTCCCTTTCAGATCAGCCTCCAGCTGCGTCATCTTCACCTCCAGTTCCTTCTTGGCGGCCTCAGCAGCTGCGGCAGCGTCCTTCGCTTCCTTGAGTGCCCCGCCAAGTGATTGCTCGCGTGCGGCGAGCTCCTCTTCATAACTTTCCAAGTTGACCTTCCTCTGCGTCAGCTCGCCTTCTCGCGTGGACAGCCCCTCGGCGGCAAGCCGCTGTTGCTCTTCGGCTTCTGCCCTCTCGAGGATGAAGGCCTTCCGCGCCTCGACAAGCTGCGCCCTTTCCTCCGCAATGGACCGGAGGGCCTCTTGGTTGCGGCTCTAGAGCTCCTCCGCATGCTTCTCTATGTCAATTCCCGCCCGCGCGACAAGCGCTTCCCGGGACTCCAGCTTCGCTTGCCGGGCGCGGTAGAGCGACACCAACTTCCAGAGTAGCTGCTCCTCCTCAGACTCGCCACTGCTGCTGCTTGGTGCGTCAACCACTGTCAGCCCTGCAGAGGCGAGCACTTCTCCGTCAAATGCCTCTCCTTCAACCAGCGCCCTGGAGCTCGACGCCCAGGGAAGCTTGATGAAGACACCCTCGCCGACCTTCAAGTAGGCGCCGGGCTGGGGCTCTTCGGAGCCCGTTGCTGCATCAGCGGTGGAGGGGTCAGCGATCGATGTACCGCCTTGCGCTCCTGCGCCCTCGGGGTCGTCAGTGCGATCGCCGGACCCCTCGCCAGCTCCTGCGCCAGCAGCCTTGGCGACCTCTTCACCGGCGGGATCGTCAGCGCCGGCCTCTTCCTCGGTGGCGGCGGCGTCCTCAGTGTTGCCGCGTGCATCCTCCTCGCCGGTGGCCTCATTTTCCATCGGATCTGTGGAAGGGGGATCTGAAGACAGGAAGAGGAAGAAAAAGTCGAGCAAATATCCGAAAAGAAGACCAGAAGAAGAAGAACCCAAGGGAAAATTTCCGACAAGGAGGGTTACCTGTGCTGGGCTCTGTGGTCATGGGCTCCACCACCGAAGGTTCGCCGGTCCCGTCCCTTGCCGAGGAACTACCCCTTGCCGGGGACCGCTCCCTTGCCGGAGAGCGCTCTCTTGTCGGGGAATCGCCCCTTGGCGGCGTAGTCGAAGCAGATAGCACCTCAGGAGCGGCTTCTGGTTGTTCCTGATGGGCCCGTTCTGCTCCTACACAAGCAAATCAATAATCAAGATATCAGCGAGGAAAGAGCACCCATGCGCGCCCCACAACAGGAAGTGAACAAGTACTTACGCTGGGGGCTGCCTCGGGGAGAGATTGCCGGGTCCGTCAAGGTGGTCTCGGATGCGTCCTCCGTTGTCACAGCAGGATCATCCTCGATGACTACCACGGGGACCTTGGCCCTCTTTGCCGCTCTCTCGGCCAAAGTCCTGAAAAGGAACGAGGTTCAGAGGGAAGCAGATCAGATACAAGACAAGTAACAACAAGAGTCGAAGAAATATAAGTACAACAGGAAGAAAGTCTTACTCCTTCTCCTCTTCTTCCTCCTCGTCGGAGCTGAGCGCGGAAAGGTCGAAGTCCGGTACCCTTTCTGCGTGACGAGGCGGAGGAGTAGGCTCCCTTGGACGCTTGGCGGGAGCTGCAGCAGGATCGGAAGTGGCGGCCCGAGAAGACCCCTCTCCAGTTGCCGGCGCGACGTGAGATGCTCCCGTGTCAGTGGTGCTTGGCGCGGTGGAGCGTGTCCCGCGGCGCGGCGGCTGTTGGCCCGTCTGCCGCCCTGTTGTGTCTCCGGTCCTGCGGAGGCGCCTCCTTGGTTGAGCTGGGGGCTGCGCCGAGGGCCCCGTCTGCGGCAAGCTGCTTGAAGATGGCTGGCCACTTGCGCCCCCGGCAGGCTCGCTCGCCTCGGCTTCGGGCTCCCCCTCGCCAACGACCTCCCCGCCAAGATCCTCTCGGTCGGCAAGGCTTGCCGCCTCGGCTGCCTCTGCCTCCTCCAAAGTAAACCCGAACTCGCCCGCGGCGGCGACTGCCGCCGCCTCCTCCGCCCTGGTGGCGATGTACCGCATCTCGTCATCAGTGGTGTCGCGGGTGAGGAACCTCTGCCCATCGGCACGGACTACTACCTCCACCAAGCCATCGAAGAATTGCCGCACGACATCGTCGGAGGGCTCCCGCCAAGTTGGGATAATCCCGTGCGAGTCGCACTCCGGCATCATTGCACGGATGCGATCGAGCTGGGAGTTGTTGCACAGCGGGATGACACCCTGCGGCTGCCTGAACCACTCCAGATGGTTGGGTTCGTGCTTGAATAGCTCCTTGAGCATCCCGTCCAACTCCAAAACAGTGAAGTTAAAATTGAGGCCTGGGCGCAGCCTCATGATATCCGCCGGGCCCCCGAACAGCCAGGCGGGCCTCCCCTCTCTGCGGAGAAGCGTCGCGGCGCGAAGGAAGTCCGCGCCAACAGCCCTGATGAGCCCGGCAAGCCCGAGTCGCAGGATCCGGGTGGTGGCGATCTTCACTTAGCATCGTCCCGCCAAGGCGCCCGATCGCCACAAGCGCTACCCGGCTTGGCGCAAATTGGTGAATGGCTGCGGATCTGCGTCAACAATCCAACACCACTTCGCTCTCCATTCATCCCATTTGCTGCGAAGCTCCCCCTCCAGATATACCTCCTTCTTGCCGGCCCTCGAGATCCAGGCGATCCCGCCAGACAGGGGCTCTCCTTTCTCGACCCATGGCATGAAATAGTGGCGGAAAAGGGCTACGTTGGGGTGGATTCCGACGAAGTTCTCACAAAGATGCATGAAAACCGCCATGGTCAAAACGGCGTTGGGGGTGAAGTCGAGGAGATGGAGCCCGTACGTGTTCATAATGTCGCAGAAGAAATCAGAAAAGGGCGGGCAGTGCCCGCAATAGAAGAACAAGGGGAAGAAGTAGTACCCCCTTGGACACCGCTTCGAAGTAGAAGCTTCGGCGGAGAGTGCTTGCGTGCGCGGATGCGCCCGCGTCTCCGTCGGCCAGAAAAGATAGAACCACTCCTGCAGCGCCTTCGCGGTGAGCTCGGGGGGAAAAGCGCTCGCTCCTTGCGCAGCGCCTCAAGCCGCAGCGCCTCGGCCGACTTCGCACTCTTTCCGGTCTTCGGAGCCATGGCGGAGGCGGTGGGGAAGAGCGGGGGCATTGGCCGCGACGGCGGCGACGGGCGGCGGAGCACTGCTCTCTTTCGGCTTGGGAAGCGGAGGGGAGCGGCGGAGCTTTCTGAGGAAGAAACCGCAAGTGGCGAAGGTGGGGGAACGGCCCCTGTTTCCTCTGCTTATAAAGAGGAGAGGCGAACATTACGCCCTTTTCGATTAAAGTATCGCCCACGATCTCTCCCACGACGCCGCATTCGACGTGTGCCGTTACGGTAGGGCGCGGTGGATACGGAGTTAGATTTGGTATGGACCCAGGCCGCGCGTGCCCGTGCCCTGTTTTGAGCCTGGCCCAACAGCGCTCGGCACCGTGTGTGGCCCAGGCCCGGGGGCTCCTGTCGGTGTACTAAAGTAGGGGTACCTTAGTATCCCGAACTTGTGCACGGGCAGTCGCAGCACCCAGCGACAAGGCTTGCCGGGCGTCCGCCAAGATCCTCCGTAGCTCATATTGATGCCATTCAAGAACAAAGTGTTTTAACTAAGAAGACAAGGCCCCGGCAAGAGGGGCTTGCCGGGAAGGTCAAGACCCCGGCAAGAGGAGCTTGCCGGGAAGGCCAACCAAGGCATTTCAAGAAACTTGCCGCGACGCGCCGCGCGTCCCGGCAAGACCCGACGAGCGACAAGCTTTCGGCTGCGACAAGACAATGACCGCGGCAAGGCGCTTGCCGCGGCGAAGCCACCATTCTGCGCCCACGCCCAACGATCCGACGACGTGTCGCCCCAAGATCGCTTCTGGCGCGCGTGGCGGGCGGCCGCAGCCAAGCGTGCGAGGTGGCAATTGGAGATGACGAGAAGGCCATCGTGGCAAGCGGTGGCGCCCCAAACGGTCGCTTTTTTGCTTTGTTTACGACCGGACGGGCATTAAATGCCCTTGTCCCCTGCCATCAGAGTTAGGTAGGGTGCACTGTAGATAGCAGTGGTACCAACCCCTCTTTTTACATTTGTACCCCTGTCTGCGTTGCCACGTGTCGGTGATCCCTTTAGCCTATAAAAGGAGGCCCATGCGCAACGTAGAGGGGGTTCGACTCATTCAAAACTACAACACACTCACGCTCTCGAGCAAGAACAGAATATAACCACAAAGCAGCAGTAGGAGTTTTATCTCTCCGGAGAGCTCCGAAGCTGGGTAAAATCCCTCGTGCACCTCGCCTCGATCTGCTCTTCGTGCGCCCTCCGCTCCCTGCCGGACCGAGAAGGGGCCCTGCCCCATAGGGGCTCGTTTCCCACGACAACGATAGTCATAGAAGCAATAGATGGCGTAACGACAACGATGCTACGATGGAGATCAAGGTGTCGTGCCGGTGAAGATGGTGATCACGACGGTGCTTCGAAGATGGAGATCACAAGCACAAGATGATGATGGCCATATCATATCACTTATATTGATTGCATGTGATGTTTATCCTTTATGCATCTTATCTTGCTTTGATTGACGATAGCATTTTAAGATGATATCTCACTAAAATTATCAAGAAGTGTTCTCCCTGAGTATGCACAGTTGCCAAAGTTCGTCGTGCCTGCACACCACGTGATGATCGGGTGATAAGCTCTACGTCCATCTACAACGGGTGCAAGCCAGCTTTTGCACGCAGTAATACTCAGTTAAACTTGACGAGCCTAGCATATGCAGATATGGCCTCGAAGACGGAGACCGAAAGGTCGAGCGTGAATCATATAGTAGATATGATCAACATAGAGATGTTCACCATTGAAAACTACTCCATCTCACGTGATGATCGGTTATGGTTTAGTTGATTTGGATCACGTGATCACTTAGATGACTAGAGAGATGTCTGTCTAAGTGGGAGTTCTTAAGTAATATGATTAATTGAACTTAAATTTATCATGAACTTAGTACCTGATAGTATTTTGCTTGTCTATGTTTGTTTGTAGATAGATGGCTTGTGCTATTGTTCCGTTGAATTTTAATGCGTTCCTTGAGAAAGCAAAGTTGAAATATGATGGTAGCAATTACACGGACTGGGTCCATAACCCGAGGATTATCCTCATTGCTCGCATGAAGAATTACGCCCCGAAGCACCGCTGGGTGCCAGTGCCCGCCGCTGATGCAACTAACGACGTTAAGAACGTCTGGCGAGCAAAGTCGATGACTACTCTATAGTTCAGTGTGCCATGCTTTACGGCTTAGAACCGGTCTTCAACGACGTTTTGAACGTCATGGAGCATATGAGATGTTCCAGAGTTGAATTTAATATTTCAAGCAAATGCCCGGATTGAGAGATATGAAGTCTCCAATAAGTTCTATAACTGCAAGATGGAGGAGAATAGTTCATCGGAGCATATACTCAAAATGTCCGGGTATAATAATCACTTGATTCAACCGAGTTAATCTTCCGGATGATAGCGCCATTGACAGTAATTCTCCAATCACTGCCACCAAGCTACAAGAGCTTTGTGATGAACTATAATATGTAAGGGATGAACAAGACGATTCCCGAGCTCTTCGCAATGCTAAAGGTTGCGGAGGTAGAAATCAAGAAGGAGCATCAAGTGTTGATGGTCAACAAGACCACTAGTTTCAAGAAAAAGGGTAAAGGGAAGAAGAAGGGGAACTTCAAGAAGAATAGCAAGCAAGTTGCTGCTCAAGAGAAGAAACCCAAGTCCGGACCTAAGCCTGAAATCGAGTGCTTCTACCGCAAGCGCATCGGTGATCGAAGCGGAACTGCCCCAAGTATTTGGCGGATAAGAAGGATGGCAAAGTGAACAAAGGTATATGTGATATACATGTTATTGATGTGTACCTAACTAGAGCTCGTAGTAGCACTGGTATTTGATATCGGTTCATTGCTAATATTTGCAACTCAAACAGGACTACGGAATAAGCAAGCACTGGCCAAGGACGAGGTGACGATGCGCGTGGGAAACGGTTCCAAAGTCAATGTGACCGCGGTCGGCACGCTACCTCTACATCTACCTTCGGGTTAGTTTTAGACCTAAATAATTGTTATTTGGTGCCAGCGTTGAGCATGAACATTATATCTGGATCTTGTTTGATGTGAGACGGTTATTCATTTAAATCAGAGATTAATGGTTGTTCTATTTATATGAGTAATATCTTTTATGGTCATGCACCCTTGAAGAGTGGTCTATTTTTATTGAATCTCGATAGTAGTGATACACATATTCATAATGTTGAAGCCAAAAGATGCAGAGTTGATAATGATAGTGCAACTTATTTGTGGCAATCGCCGCTTAGGTCATATCGATTAAAAGCGCATGAAGAAACTCCATACTGATGGACTTTTGGAATCACTTGGTACTTGCGAACCGTGCCTCATGGGCAAGATGACTAAAATACCGTTCTCCGGTACTATGGAGAGAGCAACAGATTTGTTGGAAATCATACATACAGATGTATGTGGTCCGATGAATGTTGAAGCTCGTGGCGGATATCGTTATTTTCTCACCTTCACAGATGATTTGAGCAGATATGGGTATATCTACTTAATGAAACACAAGTCTGAAACATTTCAAAAGTTCAAAGAATTTCAAAGTGAAGTGGAAAATCATCGTAACAAGAAAATAAAGTTTCTACGATCTGATCGTGGAGGAGAATATTTGAGTTACGAGTTTGGTTTACATTTGAAGCAATGCGGAATAGTTTCGCAACTCACGCCACCTGGAACACCACAAAGAAATGGTGTGTCCGAACGTCGTAATCGTACTTTACTAGATATGGTGCGATCTATGACGTGTCTTACTGATTTGCCACTATCATTTTGGGGTTATGCTTTAGAGATGGCCGCATTCACGTTAAATAGGGCACCATCAAAATCCGTTGAGACGACGCCTTATGAACTATGGTTTGGCAAGAAACCAAAGTTGTCGTTTCTTAAAGTTTGGGGTTGCGATGCTTATGTGAAAAAACTTCAACCAGATAAGCTCGAACCCAAATCGAGAAATGTGTCTTCATAGGATACCCAAAAGAGATCATTGGGTACACCTTCTATCACAGATCCAAGGCAAGACATTCGTTGTTAAGAATGGATCCTTTCTAGAGAAGGAGTTTCTCTCGAAAGAAGTGAGTGGGAGGAAAGTAGAACTTGATGAGATAATAGTATCTACTCCCTTATTGGAAAGTAGTTTATCACAGAAATCAGTTCCCGTGACAAATACACCAATTAGTGAGGAAGCTAATGATATTGATCATGAAACTTCAGATCAAGTGTCTATCAACCTCGTAGGTCTACGAGTAAGATCCGCACTGAGTGGTACGGTAATCCTATTCTAGAAGTCATGTTACTTGACCATGATGAACCTATGAACTATGAGGAAGCGATGATGAGCCCAGATTCCGCAAAATGGCTAGAGGCCATGAAATCTGAGATGGGATCCATGTATGAGAACAAAGTATGGACTTTGGTTGACTTGCCCGATGATCGGCAAGCCATTGAGAATAAATGGATCTTTAAGAATAAGACTGACGCTGATGGAAATGTAACTGTCTATAAAGCTCGACTTGTTGCGAAAGGTTTTCGACAAGTTCAAGGAGTTGACTACGATGAGACTTTCTCACCTGTAGCGATGCTTAAGTCTGTCCGAATCATGTTAGCTATTGCTGCATTTCATGATTATGAAATTTGGCAAATGGATGTCAAAACTGCATTCTTGAATGGATTTTTGGAAGAAGAGTTGTATATGATGCAGCCAGAAGGTTTTGTTGATCCAAAAAGTGCTATCAAAGTGTGCAAACTCCAGCGTTCCATTTATGGACTGGTGCAAGCATCTCGGAGTTGGAATAAACGCTTTGAAAGTGTGATCCAAGCATATGGTTTTATACAGACTTTTGGAGAAGCCTGTATTTACAAGAAAGTGAGTGGGAGCTCTGTAGCATTTCTAATATTATATGTAGATGACATATTATTAATTGGAAATGATATAGAATTTCTGGATAGCATAAAGGGATACTTGAATAAAAGTTTTTCAATGAAAGACCTCGGTGAAGCTGCTTACATATTGGGCATCAAGATCTATAGAGATAGATCAAGACGCTTAATAGGACTTTCACAAAGCACATACCTTGACAAAATTTTGAAAAAGTTCAAAATGGATCAGGCAAAGAAAGGGTTCTTGCCCGTACTACAAGGTGTGAAGTTGAGTCAAACTCAATGGCCGACCACAGCAGAAGATAGAGAGAAAATGAAAGATGTTCCCTATGCTTCAGCCATAGGCTCTATCATGTATGCAATGCTGTGTACCAGACCTGACGTATGCTTAGCAATAAGCTTGGCAGAAAGGTACCAAAGTAATCCAGGAGTGGATCATTGGACAGCGATCAAGAACATCCTGAAATACCTGAAAAGGACTAAGGATATGTTTCTCATATATGGAGGTGACAAAGAGCTAGTCGTAAATGGTTACGTCGATGCAAGCTTTGACAATGATCCGGACGATTCTAAATCGCAAGCCGGATACGTGTTTTTATTAAACGGTGGAGCTGTAAGTTGGTGCAGTTCTAAACAAAGCGTCGTGGCGGGATCTACATGTGAAGCGGAGTACATAGTTGCTTCTGAAGCAGCAAATGAAGGAGTCTGGATGAAGGAGTTCATTTCTGATCTAGGTGTCATACCTAGTGCATCGGGACCAATGAAGATCTTCTGTGACAATACTGGTGCAATTGCTTTGGCAAAGGAATCCAGATTTCACAAGAGGACCAAGCACATCAAGAGACACTTCAATTCCATTCGGGACCAAGTCCAAGTGGGAGACATAGAAATTTGCAAGATACATACGGATCTGAATGTTGCAGACCTGTTGACTAAGCCTCTCTCACGAGCAAAACATGATAACACCAAGACTCCATGGGTGTTAGAATCATTACTATGTAATCTAGATTACTGAGTCTAGTGCAAGTGGGTGACTGAAGGAAATATGCCCTAGAGGCAATAATAAAGTTATTATTTATTTCCTCATATCATGATAAATGTTTATTATTCATGCTTGAATTGTATTAACCGGAAACATGATACATGTGTGAATACATAGACAAACATATAGTCACTAGTATGCCTCTACTTGACTAGCTCATTGATCAAAGATGGTTATGTTTTCTAACCATAGACATGTGTTGTCATTTGATTAATGGGATCACATCATTAGGAGAATGATGTGATTGGCATAACCCATTCCGTTAGCCTAGCACTTGATCGTTTAGTATACTGCTATTGCTTTCTTCATGACTTATACATGTTCCTGTAACTATGAGAATTATGCAACTCCCGTTCACCGGAGGAACACTTTGGGTACTACCAAATGTCACAACGTAACTGGGTGATTATAAAGGAGTACTACAGGTGTCTCCAAAGGTACATGTTGAGTTGGCGTATTTCGAGATTAGGTTTTGTCACTCCGATCATCGGAGGGGTATCTCTGGGCCCTCTCGGTAATGCACATCATTATAAGCCTTGCAAGCAATATGACCAATGAGTTGGTTACGGGATGATGGATTACAGAATGAGTAAAGAAACTTGCCGGTAATGAGATTGAACTAGGTATTGGATACCGACGATCAACTCTCGGGCAAGTAACATACCGATGACAAATGGAACAACGTATGTTGTTATGCGGTTTGACCGATAAAGATATTCATAGAATATGTAGGAACCAATATGGGCATCTAGGTTCCGCTATTGGTTATTGACCGAGAATAGTTCTAGGTCATGTCTACATAGTTCTCGAACCCGTAGGGTCCGCACGCTTAACGTTACGATGACATTTTTATTATGAGTTTATAAGTTTTGATGTACCAAAGTTTGTTCGGAGTCCCGGATGTGATCACGGACATGACGAGGAGTCTCGAAATTGTCGAGACATAAAGATTGATATATTGGACGACTATATTCGGACACCGGAAGTGTTCCGGGTGATTTCGGAGAAAACCAGAGTGCCAGAGGGGTTACCGGAACCCCCCGGGAGAGTTAATGGGCCACATGGGCCTTGGTGGGAAGAGAGAGGGCGGCTGGGTGGGCCATGAGCCCCTCTCCTCTGGTCCGAATTGACTAGGAGGGGCGCCTTTCCTTCCCCTCTCCCTTCCTTCCCCTCCTAGTAGGAGTAGGAAAGGAGGAATCCTACTCCTACTAGGAGGAGGATTCCTCCTCCTTGGCGAGCCCAAGGGCCGGCCGCCTCCCCCTTGCTCCTTTATATACGGGGCGGGGGCACCCCATAGACACACAAGTTGATCTACGGATCATTCCTTAGCCGTGTGCGTGCCCCCTCCACCATATTCCACCTCGGTCATATCGTCGCGGAGTTTAGGCGAAGCCTGCGCCGATAGAACATCATCATCGCCACCACGCCGTCGTCTTGACGGAACTCATCTCCGGAGCTCTTCTGGATCGGAGGCCGAGATCGTCATCGAGCTGAACGTGTGCTGAACTCGGAGGTGCCGTACGTTCGGTACTTGGATCGGTCGGATCGTGAAGACGTACGACTACATCAACCGCGTTGTTATAACGCTTCCGCTTACGGTCTACGAGGGTACGTGGACAACACTCTCCCCTCTCATTGCTATGCCATCACCATGATCTTGCGTGTGCGTAGGAATTTTTTTGAAATTTCTACGTTCCCCAAAAGTGACCAACCGGTGGCGACGCGCGGGGCGGCCGAGTGGTGATGAGGTGACCAACCGAGTGGCGACGCGCGGAGAGGCTGAGTGGTGATGAGGTGATCAACCGAGTGGCGACGCGTGGGGCGACCCCGTGGTGATGAGGTGACCAACCGAGTGGCGACGCGCGGAGCGGCCGAGTGGTGATGAGGTGACCAACCGAGTGGCGACGCGCGGAACGGCCGAGTGGTGATGAGGTGACCAACTGGTGGCGACGCGCGGGGCGGCCGAGTGGTGATGAGGAGACCAACCGATGGCGACGCACGGGGCGGCCGAGTGGTGATGAGGTGACCAACCGTGTGGCGACACGCGGAGCGGCCGAGTGGTGATGAGGTGACCAACCGAGTGGCGACGCGTGGGGCGGCCCAGTGGTGATGAGGTGACCAACCGAGTGGCGACCCGCGACGCGGCCTAGTGGTGATGAGGTGACCAACCGAGTGGCGACGCGTGGGGCGGCCCAGTGGTGATGAGGTGACCAACCGAGTGGCGATACGCGGAGCGGCCGAGTGGTGATGAGGTGACCAACCGAGTGGCGACGCGCGGAGCGGCCGAGTGGTGATGAGGTGACCAACCGGTGGCGACGCGCGGGGCGGCCGAGTGGTGATGAGGTGACCAACCGATGGCGACGCGTGGGGCGGCCGAGTGGTAATGAGGTGACCAACCGAGTGGCGACGCGCGAAGCGATCGAGTGGTGATGAGGTGACCAACCGGTGGCGACGCGCGAGGCGGCCGAGTGGTTATGAGGTGACCAACCGATGGCGACGCGCGGGGCGGTCGAGTGGTTATGAGGTGACCAACCAAATGGCAACGCGCGGGGCGGCCGAGTGGTGTTTTTAAACTTAGGCGAGTACTGGACTGCAACTAAGCCCTCCGAGTGGGAGGGTTGCTCTCCACTCGGTAGGATTTTTTTAAAGTTAGGCGAGTACTGGACTGCAGCTAAGACCCCGAGTGGGAGGGTTCACTACTAGGGAAAAGGCTATACACAGAATCTTAGCAGCAGCGTGGGTTAAAAACCCTCGCTACTGCTACTTACTAGCAGCGCAGGTTTTTAAACCTCGCTACTACTAAGTTGATAGCAGCAGCGTGGGTTTGTAACCCTCGCTACTACTAAGCGGTCTCTACCGTGCCCCCCGGGATATGCCATAGTAGTAGCGAGGGTTTTTAACCCTCGCTGCTGCTAAGTTGATAGCAGTAGCGCGGGTTTTAACCCACGCTATTACTAACCCGCTGCCATCGCTATCAACTTAGTAGTAGCGAGGTTAAAACCCGCCATCGCTAATCGTCATCATAGCGATGAGCGGGTATGGCCTATTTGTCAAAATACCCCCACAGGACGGCCTTTTCAGTTTAAAAAATAATAAAAGAAAATGATAAAAATGTCAAAAAATAAAAGAAAATAAGTTTCCCATGTGATATGTGGTCTAGTTGTTGGGAAAATTTACAAATATGAATTTCGACTTTATTTGCAAAATCTCTCTGAAAATTTGTAAAATGGCCATAACTTTTGCATACGAACTCGGATGAAAAAGTTTTTATATGAAAAAGCATCTACTCGAAAAGTTACATCCGAATTTAAAAGGGGGAACCCCGTTAAACATTTTTAAAATCCTCAAAAGCCTAACAGAAAAAAAGTTACGGGGCTTTTAAGATCTGGAGGCAAAAAAATTGAAAAAAAAATCAGTTTTTTTTTAAATTTTTTTAAATCTGGTCAAACTAATTATTCAAGAATATTAGTGTTACTAAATAATTATTTTAGTTTTTTTGAATTTTGGTCAAATCTGGTCAAACTATGGTCAAACTGTGGTCAAATCTGGTCAAACTACGGTCAAACTAATTATTCAAGAAATATTAGTGTTACTAATTTTTTAGAGAACAATAGTTTCAAACACAAACAGTGAAATGTGTGACTTCATGCTCAAGCTAAATTCACGAGGTTAATAGGATTGACATCTTACTATTGTCGAAAAACAACAAAAGTGCAGACTTGGAAACGAGGGAGAATAGAACCAAAGCGGAGTTAAGCGTGCTCAGTGGGAGTAGTGAGAGGATGGGTGACCGTCCTGAAGTTAGATGATTTGGAATGATGAGGGTGATTAGAGATTAAATTGAGCAGCGATGAGGAGGGGTGATTAGAGGTTAAAATAATTCAAATTTGAAAATTAGGGAAAAATTCAAAAAAATTTCAAAAAATTTCAAAAAAATTCCCGTGCTTACAGATTAGTAGTAGCGGGTTTCTACCCACGCCATCGCTATACGTTAGCTGTAGCTGGTTGCACCCGCCATCGCTATAAGTTAGTCAGAAGGCTTATTAGTAGCGCTGGTACCCGCGCTACTAATAGGCCCAAAACCCGCGCTGCTGCTAGGCTTTTCCCTAGTAGTGGTTGCTCTCCACTCGGTAGGATTTTTTGAAACTTAGGCGAGTACTGGACTGCAGCTAAGCCCCCGAGTGGGAGGGTTGCTCTCCACTCGGTAGGATTTTTTGAAACTTAGGCGAGTCTTGGATCAGAAGCTAAGCCCCGAGTGGGAGGTTGCTCTCCACTCGGTAGGATTTTTGAAACTTAGGCGAGCACTGGATCAGCTAAGCCCCGAGTGGTAGGGTTGCTCTCCACTCGGTGGGATTTTTTGAAACTTAGGCGAGTCTCGGATCGCAGCTAAGCCCCAGTGGGAGGTTGCTCTCCACTCGGTAGGATTTTTGAAACTTAGGCGAGCATCGGACTGCAGCTAAGCCCCGAGTGGGAGGTTGCTCTCCACTCGGTGGGATGTTTTGAAACTTAGGCGAGCTTGGATGCAGCTAAGCCCCGAGTGGGAGGTTGCTCTCCACTCGGTGGATTTTTGAAACTTAGGCGAGTACTAGATGAAGCTAAGCCCCGAGTGGGAGGTTGCTCTCCACTCGGTAGGATTTTTGAAACTTAGGCGAGCATCGATCTGCAGCTAAGCCCCCGAGTGGGAGGGTTGCTCTCCACTCGGTAGGATTTTTTGAAACTTAGGCGAGACGGATTCGCAACTAAGTCACCCACTGGGGGATTTATAGCATATAAAAAAGAATAACAATCATTTATGAGATTGTAAAAACTGTGTCGCGGGGTGACCGAGTGGTGATGAGGTGACCAATCGAGTGGCAACGCGCGGGGCGGCCGAGTGATGAAGATGCTTGCCGCGGAGTGAAAATGCGGGGGGCGTCCGAGTGATGTAGACGCGTCTCGCAGAGTGGCAACGTGTGGGGCATCCGAGTGAAGCAGACGCGTCCCGCGGAGTGGAGACGTGCGAGGCATCCGAGTGAAGTAGACGCGTCCCGCGGAGTGGCGACGTGCGGGGTGTCCGAGTGATATAGATACGTGCCGCGGAGTGACGATGCGCGAGTCGTCTGAGTGATGTAGACGCATCCTGCAGCGTGGCGACATGCGGGACGTTGAGTGACGACGCGCGTGACCAAGTGATGCTGGCACGACCAGTTGAGCGACGGTCTGTCTGTCATCGTGTTATTCGCCTAAACGAAATGTCCGCCCGGGTGAACTGCTGTCGGTGGACGACGACGGGACAAGTGATCCTACAAGTTAGTAGCAAGTATAGCTACGAATATTTGTCTGATGCACCAGCATTTCCATGCACGTTAGCAAGTATAGCCAGCATAGGCACGGAGTTAACGGCATGCATGCATGCACTAATTAACCAGCGTTGAAGGAACGCACTTATGGCCGCACTAATTAACGGTAAATGATGCTGTAAATCCTCACCAATTGGCCGCTTAATGAGGCGATTATACCTGGACAAAGCGGAGCCAGCGGGGTTGCCTATTGGTGGGAGCGGTCCTTCTGTTTCCTTTCCTCGTTTCCTTTCCTGCATGGTGCATGCGGTTAATAATCGAGGAGGAGGCCCCATGGAGAGGCCCCATGCAGTTAATAATCGAGGAGAGAGAAGGAGCTGCCCGATTGATTTTGCCGGAGAAAGAAACTGCCCGAGCGGAGGTGGGTGCGGCCGGCCGCCATCGGAGTAACCTTGCCGCCGTGGAGGCGGCTGCAGGTCCAGGCTCAGTGGTCCGAGTTCTCGACCCTGTTGCCGAGGCAACGACCTTTGGCATGGACTCCACAACTGCACCGGCATTGACGTGTTGGGGAACGTAGTAATTTCAAAAAAATTCCTACGCACACGCAAGATCATGGTGATGCATAGCAACGAGAGGGGAGAGTGTTGTCTACGCACTCGTGAGATCAAGCGAAGCGCTGACGCAACGTAGAGGAAGTAGTCGTCGCCCTCTCGGTCCAACCGATCCAAGCACCGCACTCGCACCTCCGAGTTCTTGACACACGTACAGCTCGATGACGCACCCCCAATCTCCGATCCAGCAGAGGCGCGGGGGGGGGGGGAGTTCCGTCAGCATGACGGTGTGGTGACGATCTTGATGTTTTCCTGTCGCAGGGGTTTGCCTAAGCACCGCTACAATATGACCGAGGTGTAATATCGTGGACGGGGGCACCGCACACGGCTAAGGAACGATCTCAATGATCAACTTGTGTGTCTAGGGTGCCCCCCTACCCCCGTATATAAAGGAGGGAGGGGGAGGCTGGCCGGCCCTCTTGGGGCGCGCCAAGGGAGGAGGAATCCTCCTCCTAGTAGGAGTAGGATTCCTCCTTTCCTACTCCTACTAGGAGGGGAAGGAAGGAGGAGGGGGAAGGAAAGGGGCGCCGCCTCCTAGTCAATTGGGATTTGGACCGGAGGAGAGGCGCGCCCACCCCGGCCGCCTCTCTTCCCACCTAGGCCCAAGTGGCCCATTAACTCTCCCGGGGTTCCGTAACCCCCCAAGACTCGGTTTTCTCCAAAACTTCCGAACCTTTCCGGTGTCCGAATATAGTCGTCCAATATATCAATCTTTATGTCTCGACCATTCCGAGACTCCTCGTCATGTCCATGATCACATCCGGACTCAACAAACTTCGTACATCAAAATACATAAACTCATAATATAACCATCATCGAAACCTTAAGCGTGCGGACCCTACGGTTCGAGAACAATGTAGACATGACCGAGACACGCCTCCGTCAATAGCCAATAGCGAGACCTCGATGCCCATATTGGTTCCTACATATTCTACGAAGATCTTTATCGGTCAAACCGCACAACAACATACGTTGTTCCTTTGTCATCGGTATGTTACTTGCCCGAGATTTGATCGCCGGTATCCAATACCTAGTTCAATATCGCTACGCAAGTCTCTTTACTCGCTCCGAATACGCCATCTCATAACTAACTATTAGTTACATGCTTGCAAGGCTTAGGGATGAGTATTACCGAGAGGGCCTAGAGATACCTCTCCACAATCGAGTGACAAATCCTAATCTCGAATTATGCCAACCCAACATGTACCTTCGAGACACCGTAGTACTCCTTTATAATCACCCGATTACGCTGTGACGTTTGGTAGCACACAAAGTGTTCCTCCGTAAATGGGAGTTGCACAATCCTCATAGTTACAGGAACATGTATAAGTCATGAAGGAAGCAATAGCGTAATACTAAACGATCAAGTGCTAAGCTAATGAATGGGTCATGTCAATCACATCATTCTCCTAATGATGTGATCCCACTAATCAAATGACAACACATGTCTATGGTCGAAACATAACCATCTTTGATTAATGAGCTAGTCAAGTAGAGGCATACTAGTGACTATAGTTTTGTTTATGTATTCACACATGTATCATGTTTCCGGATAATACAATTCTAGCATGAATAATAAACATTTATCATGATATGAGGAAATAAATAATAACTTTATTATTGCCTCTAGGGCATATTTCCTTCAGTCTCCCACTTGCACTAGAGTCAATAATCTAGATTACATGGTAATGATTCTAACACCCATGGAGTCTTGGTGTTGATCATGTTTTGCTCGTGAGAGAGGCTTAGTCAACGGTCTCGCAACATTCAGATCCGTATGTATCTTGCAAATCTCTATGTCTCCCACTTGGACTTGGTCCCGAATGGAATTGAAGCGTCTCTTGATGTGCTTGGTCCTCTTGTGAAATCTGGATTCCTTTGCCAAAGCAATTGCACCGGTATTGTCACAGAAGATCTTCATTGGTCCCGATGCACTAGGTATGACACCTAGATCGAAATGAACTCCTTCATCCGACTCCTTCATTTGCTGCTTGAAGCAGCTATGTACTCCGCTTCACATGTAGATCCCGCTACGACGCTTTGTTTAGAACTGCACCAACTTACAGCTCCACCATTTAATATAAACACGATCCGGTTTGCGATTTAGAATCGTTCGGATCGTGTCAAAGCTTGCATCGACGTAACCATTTACGACTAGCTCTTTGTCACCTCCATATACGAGAAACATATCCTTAGTCCTTTTCGGTATTTCAGATGTTCTTGACCGTTGTCCAAAGGATCCACTCTGGATTACTTTGGTACCTTCCTGCCAAGCTTATTGCTAAGCATACGTCAGGTCTGGTACACAGCATTGCATACATGATAGAGCCTATGGCTGAAGCATAGGGAACATTTTTCATTTTCTCTCTATCTTCTGCTGTGGTCGGGCATTGAGTTTGACTCAATTTCACACCTTGTAGCACAGGCAAGAATCCTTTCTTTGCCTGATCCATTTTGAACTTTTTCAAAATCTTGTCAAGGTATGTGTTGGGGAACGTAGTAATTTCAAAATTTTCCTACGCACACGCAAGATCATGGTGATGAATAGCAACGAGAGGGGAGAGTGTTGTCCACATACCCTTGTAGACCCGAAGCGGAAGCGATCACAACGTAGAGGAAGTAGTCGACGTTCTCCTCGCGATCCGACCGATCCCGACGCCACATCCGGCGCCCCGAGTTCTTGACACACGACAGCTCGATGACGCCCCTCGACTCGATCCAGCCGAGTGTCGAGGGAGAGTTTCACAAGACGACGGCGTGGGACGATCTTGATGTTTCACGGCGCAGGGCTTCGCTTAAGCTTCATGACGGTATGACCGAGGTGGAATATGGTGGAGGGGGCACCGCACACGGCTAAGGAGCGATCCGTAGATCAAACTTGTGTGTTCTAGGGTGCCCCCTGCCCAGTATATAAAGGAGGGAGGGAGGAGGAGGCCGGCCTAGGAGGAGGCGCCATAGGGAGTCCTACTCCCACCGAGAGTAGGATTCCCCTTTCCTAGTCCAACTAGGATCCTTCCATGTATTAGGAGTAGGAGACTAGGAAGGGAAGAGAGAAGGAAAGGAAGGAGGGGTGCGCCCTCCCCCAACCCATTCGGACTAGGGCAAGGGGCGCGCGCCTGCCTAGGGCAGCCCTCTCTCTTTCCCGTATGGCCCATAAGGCCCAATACTTCTCCCGGCGAATTCCCGTAACTCTCCGGTACTCGATAATTACCGAATGACTCGAACCTTTCCGAACTCCGAATATAGTCGTCCAATATATCGATCTTTACGTCTCGACCATTTCGAGACTCCTCATCATGTCCCCGATCTCATCCGGACTCGAACTCCTTCGTACATCAAAACTCATAAACTCATAATATAAATGTCATCGAAACCTTAAGCTCATGGACCCTACGGTTCGAGAACAATGTAGACATGACCGAGACACGCCTCCGGTCAATAACCAATAGCGGACCTGGATGCCCATATTGGCTCCTACATATTCTACGAAGATCTTTATCGGTCGATCGCATAACAACATACGTTGTTCCTTTGTCATCGGTATGTTACTTGCCCGAGATTCGATCGTCGGTATCCAATACCTAGTTCAATCTCGCTACGCAAGTCTCTTTACTCGCTCGTAATACATCATCTCACAGCTAACTCATTAGTTGTAATGCTTGCAAGGCTTAAGTGATGTGTATTACCGAGAGGGCCCAGAGATACCTCTCCGACTATCGGAGTGACAAAACCTAATCTCAAATACGCCAACCCAACATCTGCCTTTGGAGACACCTGTAGTACTCCTTTATAATCACCCAGCTACGCTGTGACGCTTTGGTAGCACCCAAAGTGTTCCTCCGTAAACGGAGTTGCATAATCTCATAGTTACGGGAACATGTATAAGTCATGGATAAAAGCAAGTAGCAACATACTAAACGATCGTGTGCTAAGCTAATGGAATGGGTCATGTCAATCAGATCATTCTACTAATGATGTGACCTTGTTAATCAAATAACAACTCTTTGTTCATGGTTAGGAAACATAACCATCTTTGATTAATAAGCTAGTCTAGTAGAGGCATACTAGTGACATGTTTGTTTGTTTATGCATTCACACATGTATTATGTTTCCATTTAATACAATTCTAGCATGAATGATAAACATTTATCATGAAATAAGGAAATAAATAATAACTTTATTATTGCCTCTAGGGCATATTTCCTTCAGTCTCCCACTTGCACTAGAGTCAATAATCTAGATCACATCACCATGTGATTAACATCGATAGTTCACATCATCATGTGATTAACACCCATAGTTCACATCGCCATGTGACCAACACCCAAAGGGTTTACTAGATTCAGTAATCTAGTTCACATCGCTATGTGATTAACACCCAAAGAGTACTAAGGTGTGATCATGTTTTGCTTGTGAGACAATCTTAGTCAATGGTCTTTCAAATTCAGATCCGTTATGTATTTTGCAATTTTCTATGTCTACAATGCTCGCACGGAGCTACTCTAGCTAATTGCTCCCACTTTCAATATGTATCTAGATCAAGACATAGAGTCATCTAGATCGGTGTCAAAACTTGCATCGACGTAACCCTTTACGATTTAACCTTTTGTCACTTCCATAATCGAGAAACATATCCTTATTCCACTAAGGATAATTTTGACCGCCGTCCAAAGATCTACTCCTAGATCACTATTGTACTCCTTGCCAAACTCATTGTAGGGTATACAATAGATCTGGTACACAAGATGGCATACTTTATAGAACCTATGGCCAAGGCATAGGGAATGACTTTCATTCTCTTTCTATCTTCTGCCGTGGTCGGGTTTTGAGTCTTACTCAATTTCACACCTTGTAACACAGCAAGAACTCTTTCTTTGACTGCTCCATTTTGAACTACTTCAAATCTTGTCAAGGTATGTACTCATTGAAAAACTTATCAAGCGCCTTGATCTATCTCTATAGATCTTGATGCTCAATATGTAAGCAGCTTGACCGAGGTCTTTCTTTGAAAAACTCCTTTTAAACACTCCTTTATGCTTTGCGTAATAATTCTACATTATTTCCGATCTACAATATGTCATTCACATATACTTATCGAAATGTTGTAGTGCTCCCACTCACTTTCTAGTAAATACAGGCTTCACCGCAAGTCTCAGATAAACTATATGCTTTGATCAACTCATCAAAGCGTATATTCCAACTCCGAGATGCTTGCACCATTCCATAGATGGATCATTGGAGCTTGCACACTTTGTTAGCTCCTTTGGATTGAAAAAACCTTCGGTTGCATCATATACAACTCTTCCTCCGGAAACCCATTCAGGAATGCAGTTTTTACATCCATTTGCCAAATTTCATAAATTGTGGCAATTTCTAACATGATTCGGACAGACTTAAGCATCGCTACAGTTGAGAAAATCTCATTGTAGTCAACATCTTGAACTTTGTCAAAAACCCTTTTTGACAAGTCTAGCTTTGTAGATAGTAACACTACTATCAGCGTCCGTCTTCCTCTTGAAGATCCATTTATACAATATGGCTTGCCGATCATCGGGCAACTCCACCAAAGTCCATACTTTGTTCTCATACATGGATCCCATCTCAGATTTCATGGCCTCAAGCCATTTTGCGGAATCTGGGCTCACCATCGCTTCTTCATAGTTCGTAGGTTTGTCATGGTCAAATAACATGACTTCCAGAACAGGATTACCGTACCACACTGGTGCGAATCTCACTCTGTTTTACCTACGAGGTTCGGTAGTAACTTGATCTGAAGTTACATGATCATCATCATTAACTTCCTCACTAATTGGTATAGTAGTCACAAGAACAGATTTCTGTGATGAACTACTTTCCAATAAGGGAACAGGTACAGTTACCTCATCAAGTTCTACTTTCCTCCCACTCACTTCTTTCGAGAGAAACTCCTTTTCTAGAAAGGATCCATCTTAAGCAACGAATATCTTGCCTTCGGATCTGTGATAGAAGGTGTACCCAACAATTTCCTTTGGGTATTCTATGAAGACGCATTCTCGATTTGGGTTTGAGCTTATCAGATGAAACTTTTCACATAAGCATCGCAACTCCAAACTTTAAGAAACGACAACTTGGGTTTCTTGCTAAACCACAGTTCATATAGTGTCGTCTCAACGGATTTAGATGGTGCCCTATTTAACGTGAATGCAGCTGTCTCTAATGCATGATCCCAAAACGATATTGGTAAATCGGTAAGAAACATCATAGATTGCACTATATCCAATAAAGTGCGGTTACGATGTTTGGACACACCATAACATTATGGTGTTCCAGGTGGCGTGAGCTGTGAAACTATTCCACATTGTTTTAATTGAAGACCAAACTCATAACTCAAATATTCGTCTCCGTGATCAGATCATAGAAACTTTATTTTCTTGTTACGATGATTTTTCCACTTCACTCTGAAATTCTTTGAACCTTTCAACTATTTCAGACTTATGTTTCATCAAGTAGATATACCCATATCTGCTCAAATCATCTTGTGAAGGTCGAAAAATAACGATACTTGCCACGAGCATCAACACTCATTGGATCGCATACATCGGTATGTATTATTTCCAATAAGTCAAGAGCTTGTTCCATTGTTCCGAGAACGGAGTTTTAGTCATCTTGCCCAAAAGGCACGGTTCGCAAGCATCAAGTGATTCATAATCAAGTGATTCCAAAATCCCATCAAGATGGAGTTTCTTCATGCGCTTTACACCAATATGACCTAAACGGCAGTGCCACAAATAAGTTGCACTATCATTATTAACTTTGCATCTTTTGGTTTCAATATTATGAATATGTGTATCACTACGATCGAGATCCAATGAACCATTTTCATTGGGTGTGTAACCATATAAGGTTTTATTCATGTAAACAGAATAACAGTTTATTCTTTTACTTAAATGAATAACCGTATTGCAATAAACATGATCAAATCATATTCATGCTCAACGCAAACACCAAATAACATTTATTTAGGTTCAACACTAATCCCGAAAGTATAGGGAGTGTGCGATGATGATCATATCAATCTTGAAACTACTTTCAACACACATCGTCACTTCACCTTAAACTAGTTTTTGTTTATTCTGCAACTCTCGTTTCGAGTTACTACTCTTAGCAACTGAACCAGTACCAAATACCGAGGGGTTGCTATAAACACTAGTAAAGTACACATCAATAACATGTATATCAAATATACCTTTGTTTACTTTGCCATCCTTCTTATCAGCCAAATACTTGGGGTAGTTCTGCTTCCAGTAACCAGTCCCTTTGCAGTAGAAGCACTTAGTCTTAGGCTTCGGTCCAGACTTGGGCTTCTTCACTTGAGCAGCAACTTTCTTGCCGTTCTTCTTGAAGTTCCCTTCTATCCCTTTGCCCTTTTCTTGAAACTAGTGGTCTTGTTAACCATCAACACTTGATGTTCTTCTTTGATTTCTACCTTCATCGATTTCATCATCATGAAAAACTCGGGAATCATTTTCATCATCCCTTGCATGCTATAGTTCATCACGAAGTTCTACTAACTTGGTGATGGTGACTAGAGAATTCTGTCAATCACTATCTTATCTGGAAGATTAACTCCCACTTGATTCAAGCGATTGTAGTACCTGCATAATCGAGCACATGCTCACTAGTTGAGCGATTCTCCTCCATCTTTAGCTATAGAACTTGTTGGAGACTTCATATCTCTCAACTCGGTATTTGCTTGAAATATTAACTTCAACTCTGGAACATCTCATATGGTCCATGACGTTCAAAACATCTTTGAAGTCCCGATTCTAAGCCGTTAAGCATGGTGCACTTAAACTATCAAGTAGTCATCATATTGAGCTAGCCAAACGCTCATAACGCCTACATCCGCTCCTGCAATAGGTCCGCTACCTAGCGGTGCATCAAGGACATAATTCTTCTGCGCAGCAGTGAGGATAAACCTCAGATCACGGATCAAATCCGCATCATTGCTACTAACATTTTTCAACACAGTTTTCTCTAGGAACATATAAAAAAACATATGAAAGCAACAACGCGAGCTATTGATCTTACAACATGATTTGCAAAATACTACCAGGACTAAGTTCATGATAAATTTAAGTTCAATTAATCATATTACTTAAGAACTCCCACTTAGATAGACATCTCTCTAGTCATCTAAGTGATCACGTGATCCAAATCAACTAAACCATAACCGATCATCACGTGAAATGGAGTAGTTTTCAATGGTGAACATCTTATGTTGATCATATCTACTATATGATTCACGCTCGACCTTTCGGTCTCCGTGTTCCGAGGCCATATCTGCATATGCTAGGCTCGTCAAGTATAACCCGAGTATTCTGCGTGTGCAAAACTGGCTTGCACCCGTTGTAGATGGACGAGAGCTTATCACACCCGATCATCACGTGGTGTCTGGGCACGACGAACTTTGGCAACGGTGCATACTCGGGGAGAACACTTCTTGATAATTTAGTGAGAGATCATCTTATAATGCTACCGTCAATCAAAGCAAGATAAGATGCATAAAAGGATAAACATCACATGCAAATCAATATAAGTGATATGATATGGTCATCATCATCTTGTGCTTCATGATCTCCATCTTGCAGCACCACCATGATCACCATCGCCACCGCGCGACACCTTGATCTCCATCGTAGCATCGTTGTCGCCTCGCCAAACTTATGCTTCTACGACTATCTCTACCGCTTAGTGATAAAGTAAAGCATTACAGGCGATTGAATTGCATACAATAAAGCGACAACCATATGGCTCCTGCCATTGCCGATAACTTCGTTACAAAACATGATCATCTCATACAATAAAATATAGCATCACGCCTTGACCATATCACATCACAACATGCCCTGCAAAAACAAGTTAGACGTCCTCTACTTTGTTGTTGCAAATTTTACGTGGCTGCTACGGGCTTAAGCAAGATCCGTCTCACCTCGCATCAAAACCACAACGATATTTCGTCAAATAGACTCCGTTTAACCTTCTCAAGGACCGGGCGAGCCACACTCGGTTCAACTAAAGTGAGAGAGACAGCACCCACCAATCACCTTTAAGCAACGAGTGCTCAGAGCGGTGAAACCAGTCTCGCGTAAGCGTCGCTGGCGTAATGTCGGTCAGGCCGCTTCATCTCACAATACCGCTGAACCAAAGTATGACATGCCGGTAGGTAGTATGACTTGTATCGCCCACAACTCACTTGTGTTCTACTCGTGCAAAACATCAAACCATAAAACCTGGCTCGATACCACTTTGTTGGGGAACGAGTAATTTCAAAATTTTCCTCGCACACGCAAGATCATGGTGATGAATAGCAACGAGAGGGGAGAGTGTTGTCCACATACCCTTGTAGACCCGAAGCGGAAGCGATCACAATGTAGAGGAAGTAGTCGTACGTTCTCCTCGCGATCCGACCGATCCCGACGCCGTTACTCCGGCGCCCCCGAGTTCTTGACACACGTACAGCTCGATGACGTCCCTCGTACTCCGATCCAGCCGAGTGTCGAGGGAGAGTTTCGTCAGCACGACGGCGTGGTGACGATCTTGATGTTTCACCGGCGCAGGGCTTCGCCTAAGCTTCGCGACGGTATGACCGAGGTGGAATATGGTGGAGGGGGGCACCGCACACGGCTAAGGAGCGATCCGTAGATCAAACTTGTGTGTTCTAGGGTGCCCCCCTGCCCCCGTATATAAAGGAGGGAGGGAGGAGGAGGCCGGCCTAGGAGGAGGCGCGCCATAGGGAGTCCTACTCCCACCGAGAGTAGGATTCCCCCTTTCCTAGTCCAACTAGGGATCCTTCCATGTATTAGGAGTAGGAGACTAGGAAGGGGAAGAGAGAAGGAAAGGAAGGAGGGGGTGCGGCCCCTCCCCCTAACCCAATTCGGACTAGGGCAAGGGGGGGCGCGCGGCCTGCCTAGGGCAGCCCCTCTCTCTTTCCCGTATGGCCCATAAGGCCCAATACTTCTCCCCGGCGAATTCCGTAACTCTCCCAGACTCCGATAATTACCGAATGACTCGAACCTTTCCGAACTCCGAATATAGTTGTCCAATATATCGATCTTTACGTCTCGACCATTTCGAGACTCCTCGTCATGTCCCCGATCTCATCCGGGACTCGAACTCCTTCGGTACATCAAAACTCATAAACTCATAATATAAATGTCATCGAAACCTTAAGCGTGCATGGACCCTATGGTTCGAGAACAATGTAGACATGACCGAGACACGCCTCCGGTCAATAACCAATAGCGGGACCTGATGCCCATATTGGCTCCTACATATTCTACGAAGATCTTTATCGGTCGATCACCGCATAACAACATCGTTGTTCCTTTGTCATCGGTATGTTACTTGCCCGAGATTCGATCGTCGGTATCCAATACCTAGTTCAATCTCGTTACGCAAGTCTCTTTACTCGCTCGTAATACATCATCTCACAGCTAACTCATTAGTTGTAATGCTTGCAAGGCTTAAGTGATGTGTATTACCGAGAGGGCCCAGAGATACCTCTCCGACTATCGGAGTGACAAAACCTAATCTCAAATACGCCAACCCAACATCTGCCTTTGGAGACACCTGTAGTACTCCTTTATAATCACCCGATTCGCTGTGACGCTTGGTAGCACCAAAGTGTTCCTCCGTAAACGGAGTTGCATAATCTCATAGTTACAGGAACATGTATAAGTCATGGATAAAAGCAGTAGCAACATACTAAACGATCGTGTGCTAAGCTAATGGAATGGGTCATGTCAATCAGATCATTCTACTAATGATGTGACCTTGTTAATCAAATAACAACTCTTTGTTCATGGTTAGGAAACATAACCATCTTTGATTAACAAGCTAGTCTAGTAGAGGCATACTAGTGACATGTTTGTTTGTTTATGCATTCACACATGTATTATGTTTCCGTTTAATACAATTCTAGCATGAATGATAAACATTTACCATGAAATAAGGAAATAAATAATAACTTTATTATTGCCTCTAGGGCATATTTCCTTCAGTATGTGCTTTGTGAAAGTCCTATTAAGCGTCTTGATCTATCTCTATAGATCTTGATGCCCAATATGTAAGCAGCTTCACCGAGGTCTTTCATTGAAAAACTTTTATTCAAGTATCCCTTTATGCTATCCATAAATTCTATATCATTTCCAATTAACAATATGTCATCAACATATAAAACTAGAAATGCTATAGATCTCCCACTCACTTTCTTGTAAATACAGGCTTCTCCAAAAGTCTGTATAAAACCATATGCTTTGATCACACTATCAAAGCGTTTATTCCAACTCCGAGATGCTTGCACCAGTCCATAAATGGAACGCTGGAGCTTGCACACTTTGTTAACACCTTTTGGATCAACAAAAACTTCCGGCTGCATCATATACAACTCTTCTTCTAGAAATCCATTCAAGAATGCAGTCTTGACATCCATCTGCCAAATTTCATAATCATGAAATGCAGCAATAGCCAACATGATTCGACAGACTTAAGCATCGCTTCGGGTGAGAAAGTCTCATCGTAGTCAACTCCTTGAACTTGTCGAAAACCTTTCGCAACAAGTCGAGCTTTGTAGACGGTAACATTACCATCAGCGTCGCCTTCTTCTTAAAATCCATTTATTCTCAATTGCTTGCCGATCATCGGGCAAGTCAACCAAAGTCCATACTTTGTTTTCATACATGGATCCCATCTCGATTTCATGGCCTCTAGCCACTTGCGAATCTGGGCTCATCATCGCTTCCTCATAGTTCGTGGGTTCATCATGGTCAAGTAACATGACTTCTAGAATAGGATTGCCGCACCACTCAGTGCGGATCTTACTCTGGTAGACCCACGAGGTTCATGAGAAACTTGATCTGAAGTTTCATGATCAATATCATTAGCTTCCTCACTAATTGGTGTAGTTTTCACAGGAACCGGTTCTTGTGATGAACTACCTTCCAATAAGGGAGTAGATACAGTTATCTCATCAAATTCTACTTTCCTCCCACTCACTTCTTTCGAGAGAAACTCCTTCTCTAGAAAGGATCCGAATTTAGCAACGAAAATCTTGCCTTCAGATCTGTGATAGAAGGTGTACCCAATAGTCTCCTTTGGGTATCCTATGAAGACACATTTCTCCGATTTGGGTTCGAGCTTATCTGGTTGAAGTTTCTTCACATAAGCATCACAGCCCCAAACTTTAAGAAACGACAACTTTGGTTTCTTGCCCTATTTAACGTGAATGCGGCCGTCTCTAAAGCATAACCCCAAAATGATAGCGGTAAATTGGTAAGAGACATCATAGATCGAACCATATCAAGTAAAGTACGATTCGACGCTCGACACACCATTTCGCTGTGGTGTTCCAGTGGCGTGAGTTGCTAAACTATTCCGCATTGTTTCAAATGTAAACCAAACTCGTAACTCAAATATTCTCCTCCACGATCAGATCGTAGAAACTTTATTTTCTTGTTACGATGATTTTCTACTTCACTCTGAAATTCTTTGAACTTTTCAAACGTTTCGCACTTGTGCTTCATTAAGTAGATATACCCAGATCTGCTCAAATCATCTGTGAAGGTGAGAAAATAACGATATCCGCCACGAGCCTCAACATTCATCGGGCCACATACATCCGTATGTATGATTTCCAATAAATCTGTTGCTCTCCATAGATCCGGAGAACGGTGTTTTAGTCATCTTGCCCATGAGGCACGGTTCGCAAGTACCAAGTGATTCATAATCAAGTGATTCCGTAAGTCCATCAAGATGGAGTTTCTTCATGCGTTTTACACCGATATGACCTAAACGGCAAGTGCCACAAATAAGTTGCACTATCATTATCAACTCTGCATCTTTTGGCTTCAACATTATGAATATGTGTATCACCACTATCGAGATTTAATAAAAATAGACCACTCTTCAAGGGTGCATGACCATAAAAGATATTACTCATATAAATAGAACAACCATTATTCTCTGATTTAAATGAATAACCGTCTCGCATCAAACAAGATCCAGATATAATGTTCATGCTCAACGCAGGCACCAAATAACAATTATTCAGGTCTAAAACTAATCCCAATGGTAGATGTAGAGGTAGCGTGCCGACCGCGATCACATCGACTTTGGAACCATTTCCCACGCCAAGATCGTCACCTCGTCCTTAGCTAATCTTCGCTAATCCGTAGTCCTGCTTGAGTTGCAAATATTAGCAATGTAACCAAGATCAAATACCCAGTGCTCTGCGAGCATTAGTAAGGTACACATCAATAATATGTATATCACATATACCTTTGTTCACTTTGCCATCCTTCTTATCCGCCAAATACTTGGGGCAGTTCCGCTTCCAATGTCCATCGCTTGCGAGAAGCACTCGCCAGGCTTAGGTCCAGACTTGGGTTTCTTCTCTTGAGCAGCAACTTGCTTGCTATTCTTTTGAAGTTCCCTTCTTCTTCCCTTTGCCCTTCTTCTTGAAACTAGTGGTCTTGTTGACCATCAACATTGATGCTCCTTCTTGATTTCTACCTCCATGCATTCAAGATCATGAAGAGCTCGGGAATAGTCTTGTTCATCCCTTGCATATTATAGTTCATCACAAAGCTCTTGTAGCTTGGTGGCGTGATTGGAGAATTCATCAATGACACTATCATCCGGAAGATTAACTCCCGCTTGAATCAAGTGATTATTATACCCGCACATTTTGAGTATATGCTCACCGACAGAACTGTTCTCCTCCATCTTGCAGCTAGAGAACTTATTGGAGACTTCATATCTCTCAATCCGGCATTTGCTTGAAATATTAACTTCAACTCTGGAACATCTCATATGCTCCATGATGTTCAAAACGCCGTTGAAGACCCGGTTCTAAGTCGTAAAGCATGGCACATCGAACTATAGAGTAGTCATCGCTTTGCTCGCCAGACGTTCTTAACGCTATCGGTTGCATCAGCGGCGGGCTCGGCACCCAGCGGTGCTTTCAGACGTAACTCTTCTCGTGCAGCAATGAGGATAATCCTCGAGTTACGGACCCAATCCGTGTAATTGCTACCATCATCTTTCAACTTTGCTTTCTCAAGGAACGCATTAAAATTCAACGGAACAACAGCACGAGCCATCTATCTACAAACAAACATAGACAAGCAAAATACTATCCGGTACTAAGTTCATGATAAATTTAAGTTCAATTAATCATATTACTAAAGAACTCCCACTTAGACAGACATCTCTCTAGTCATCTAAGTGATCACGTGATCCAAATCAACTAAACCATGTCCGATCATGACGTGAGATGGAGTAGTTTCAATGGTGAACATCTCTATGTTGATCATATCTACTATATGATTCACGCCGACCTTCGGTCTCCGTGTTCCGAGGCCATATCTGATATGCTAGGCTCGTCAAGTATAACTGAGTATTCGCGTGTGCAACTGTTTTGCACCCGCTGTATTTGAACGTAGAGCCTATCACACCCGATCATCACGTGGTGTCTCAAAGACGAAGAACTTTCGCAACGGTGCATACTCGGGGAGAACACTTTTGATAATTAGTGAGAGATCATCTTAAAATGCTACCGCCAATCAAAGCAAGATAAGATGCATAAAGGATAAACATCACATGCAATCAATATAAGTGATATGATATGGCCATCATCATCTTGTGCTTGTGATCTCCATCTTCAAGCACCGCCATGACCACCATCGTTACGGGCGCGACACCTTGATCTCCATCGTAGCATCGTTGTCGCTTCGCCATCTATTGCTTCTACGACTATCGCTACCGCTTAGTGATAAAGTAAAGCAATTACAGTATGCGTTGCATTTCATACAATAAAGCGACAACCATATGGCTCCTGCCATTGCCGATAACTTCGTTACAAAACATGATCATCTCATACAATAAAATATAGCATCACGCCTTGACCATATCACATCACAACATGCCCTGCAAAAACAAGTTAGACCTCCTCTACTTTGTTGTTGCAAATTTTACGTGGCTGCTACGGGCTTAGCAAGAACCGTTCTTACCTCGCATCAAAACCACAACGATAGTTTGTCAAATAGACTCGTTTTAACCTTCACAAGGACCGGCGAGCCACACTCGGTTCAACTAAAGTGAGAGAGACAGACACCCGCCAGCCACCTTTAAGCACGAGTGCTCGTACGGTGAAACCAGTCTCGCGTAAGCGTCTGGCGTAATGTCGGTCCGGCCGCTTCATCTCACAATACCGCTGAACCAAAGTATGACATGCTTGGTAGGCAGTATGACTTATATCGTCCACAACTCACTTGTGTTCTACTCGCATATAACATCAACGCATAAAACCTAGGCTCGGATGCCATTTGTTGGGGAACGTAGTAATTTCAAAAATTCCTACGCACACGCAAGATCATGGTGATGCATAGCAACGAGAGGGAGAGTGTTGTCTACGTACCCTCGTAGACCGAAGCGGAAGCGTTGACGCAACATAGAGGAAGTAGTCGTACGTCCTCCCGGTCCAACCGATCCAAGCACCGTTACTCCAGCACCTCCGAGTTCTTGACACACGTACAGCTCGATGACGCACCCCCGATCTCCGATCCAGCAGAGGCGCGGGGGGGGGAGGAGTTCCACAAGATGACGGCGTGGTGACGATCTTGATGTTTTCCTCTCGCAGGCTTCGCCTAAGCACCGCTACAATATGACCGAGGTGTAATATCATGGAGGGGGCACCGACACTGCTAAGGAACGATCTCAATGATCAACTTGTGTGTCTAGGGTGCCCCCTACCCCGTATATAAAGGAGGGAGGGGAGGCCGGCCGCCCTCTTGGGGCCGCCAAGGAGGAGGAATCCTCCTCCTAGTAGGAGTAGGGTTCCTCCTTTCCTACTCCTACTAGGAGGGGAGGAAGGATGAGAGGGGAAGGAAGGGGCGCCGCCTCCTAGTCCAATTCGGATGGAGGGAGAGGCGCGTGGCCCACCCCAGCCGCCTCTCTCTTCCCACCTAGGCCCAAGTGGCCCATTAACTCTCCCGGGGTTCCAGTAACCCCGGCACTCCGGTTTTCTCCGAAAACTTCCGAACCTTTCCGTGTCCGAATATAGTCGTCCAATATATCTTTATGTCTCTACCATTCGAGACTCCTCGTCATGTCCGTGATCACATCCGGACTCGAACAAACTTCGTACATCAAAATACATAAACTCATAATATAACTGCCATCGAAACCTTAAGCGCAAGGACCCTACGGTTCGAGAACAATGTAGACATGACCGAGACACGCCTCCGGTCAATAACCAATAGCGGACCTGGATGCCCATATTGGTTCCTACATATTCTACGAAGATCTTTATCGGTCAAACCGCACAACAACATACGTTGTTCCCTTTGTCATCGGTATGTTACTTGCCCGAGATTTGATCATCGGTATCCAATACCTAGTTCAATCTCGTTCGCAAGTCTCTTTACTCGCTCCGTATACGCCATCTCATAACTAACTCATTAGTTACATGCTTGCAAGGCTTAGGTGATGAGTATTACCGAGAGGGCCCAGAGATACCTCTCCGACAATCGGAGTGACAAATCCTAATCTCAATTATGCCAACCCAACATGTACCTTCAGAGACACCTGTAGTACTCCTTTATAACCACCCGATTCGCTGTGGCGCTTGGTAGCACACAAAGTGTTCCTCCGTAAATGGGAGTTGCACAATCCTCATAGTTACGGAACATGTATAAGTCATGAAGGAAGCAATAGCGTAATACTAAACGATCAAGTGCTAAGCTAACGAGAATGGGTCATGTCAATCACATCATTCTCCTAATGATGTGATCCCACTAATCAAATGACAACACATGTCTATGGTCAGGAAACATAACCATCTTTGATTAATGAGCTAGTCAAGTAGAGGCATACTAGTGACTATAGTTTTGTCTATGTATTCACACATGTATCATGTTTCCGGATAATACAATTCTAGCATGAATAATAAACATTTATCATGATATGAGGAAATAAATAATAACTTTATTATTGCCTCTAGGGCATATTTCCTTCACGACGGCCTATGCTAGTGCCGTCGTCGAGCCGCCCGTGTGTTGGGTCGGGCAGTCGATGGTGGAGGGGGACGCCGCTGCCCGCAATGTGTCGAGCAGTCGACATGGGAGGTAGCAGCCACCATGTGTGCGTGCCGGCGCGCCGTGCTGAGCAGTCGACTATGGAGGGAGATGTCGGAGGGGTGGAGCCGTGGTGCATCTGCACCGCCGCCGTACAGCTAATGCCTCATCACTCGGCAAGCTGATCCATCTTGGATGACGCAGCTACAACGGGCTGTGCTGGGCTGCTGTGGAGTGGTCATCTTCAATGACACGGAGAGGCTGGCTGAACGTCATCGTTGCGGATGCTACCGAGGAGAACTTGTCCGCTTGAGGTGACTACCTGAACCGGCGTCTGTTGCCTTTTTGATTCTTGTACACGCTTGAATCGATCGGCATGAGTGCACGAACGTGTGGACATGCAAAAGAAACAGAAACCAATCAGCAGGTCATCGATTGATCATTAGATCGTAAGCGGATAGAACTCAGAAGAGAGAAAACTCCTGATCCATCCGTTAGTGATCCGTCGGGTGAAGATGTATCTTTTCCCTTCCTTTTTGTGATGCTTCAATTACTCGCTACAGAGACAAACAATATGAACTGTAAGAACAAGAAACTGGACATAGATGAATAAATAAAAAACCATCTACATCATGGCTCGATAGACGCCATGCCCCACGATGGGCGCCAACTGTCATGGGAACGACTCCGACAGTAAGAGAGGAGTAGGATAATGGAGCATGATCTATCGAGATGCATATGGGTGACACGGTGGTTTTAGCGAGTTCGGGCCTCTCACGGTGGAGATAACAACCCTACGTCTCGTGCTCCGGAGAGGCTTTGTTTTATCTGAGTATATATCCGGAGATTACAATGTGTGTGTGAGAGAGAGGAACGGATCCCCATGCCTGAGCTAAGTCTTGAGACTAATGGTGAAAAGAGAGAGAGGTGGAAGAAAAGAACCCCCCAAGTCTAGTGGTGGGGGTGGCTTATATAGATTGTGCCACCCCCTCACCTCCTATGTTACAAAGTGGAGTATCAATGCCATAATACATGGCCACTACAAAACCGTCATGCTGACTATTGGTGTTCGCATATCCGAGTGAGTTACACCGCCGAGTGGAATGAGCTCGCCGAGTGGAGGTCAGTGTTCGAGTGGTTGTTGCCGTCCGAGTGACTTTGAAGTTGCGGTACGTCTGGACGGCGATCTGGTCCAGGGGCCCAGTACAAAGTGTATGGTGTCCATGGGTAGGGTCTTTAGGTCAGGCCTGTTACCCTACCCCTAATACATGTCCTCGTCAATGCCCGCTGCCCTGAAGCGGCTTAAGGGACAAGTATGACCTGATGTGACTGAAGCATAATTTTGTTCAGAGAAGAACTCCTTCTTGTATATTGTGTCGCATTGCCCCATACCGGAGTCACCTTAGCTGAGTGAGGCGGCCTGAACAAACAACAAGTTGAGCAAACAATCAATTCGACGTGGTATGAATTTTCTACTCTGATTCTGAATATAAACCAGAGCCGAAAGGTTAGCTCTTAGACTCTGAAATTTTCAGACTTGATGGTTGAGATCTGAAACTTATTACACCCAAGGCAATTGTGATTGATGCTATATACTCCCTCCGTCCGGTAATACTTGTCGGAGAAATGGATGTATCTAGATGTATTTTAGTTCTAAATACATCCATTTTTATTCATTTTTGCGACAAGTATTTCCGGACGGAGGGAGTACTATCTTAGAGTTCTCAAGATGCCGTGTCGTTGCCACGCTATGCAAAAGCTCTCCTACTGCCACAGCCTCTCTTTGTCCGTCACCGCCACCGATCTGGCCGTTGTCCTAGGCTATCACTCTCTTCCTTTTCCGTGTGTTGGTGCACCATGACCTTTGACCCCTCTCAACCTATATATATCCGTCAGTGGCACCGCTATGGCAACATTGCTAGCAAGCTCTGCCACGCAATGCAACACTAACCTCTCTCTCAATCACCATCTCCTTCAACGAAGTTGTTCCCGCCATCGCGAGCTCCACCTAAGATGATGCCATTTTTCATCGGAATCTCCCCCCTCTGCATTGTTGGCAAGCTATGGGACGCCTTACCGCAGGGGAGGGGAAAGAAGCAAGACAGACGGATGGAGTTAAAGCGATGCGTTCTAGGATTCATGGATATGTTGAATGTTGGTTTATTGTAGCGTATTATTGAGGATATCTTGCAATCACCTAAAAGACAGTCAACTATTCGTTTGAAGGTGTGACACATTTTGTTGAACTCAAATGAGAATTACATCGGGAACCAGGTCACATAATTTAGGGATACATAGTTTTTTTTGAGGGAATTTAGGGATACATAGTTGGAATCATAAGAATTTGTAACTAAAGTGTGTGCCTCCCTTGCTGCAATGCAAAAGGGATCGCTCACATTATAGATAGAAACTAGATCATGACTGGCGCGCGTTGTCGCGCCCGTCTATTTTTCCAATAAAATTATAGTAATTTTACAAATAGATAGACATGGAAGAACTAATTCCTATTTTCAGGGAAAGAACTTGTGAACCTACACTAATATTTATTATTGGATGCGTCTAGGGAGCAGCCGGGTGCTCCCTAGCGTTTCCTGGAAGCCACCCATATATAGAAATTTTCTGTCCCCCCCTCACCAGGATAGGAAAGTACCTGCCCCCGCCACCGATCCTCGCGACCAACCAATGAGCGGGCGAAAACTCACCGTCCCCCCTCTTCGCCTCGATCCTCTCCCACCCTCAAGGCCTTCTTTCCCCTTCTTTTCTCCTCACCTAACCCACTGCCCCATCTTCTTCTCTCCCAAGCCAAGGACAGCACGCCCCTTCTCCCTCATCACTTCCAGATCCAGAAAAACCTTCACAGCCCTCCAATGGCTGCTCCATTGGTGTTTCTTCTCTAGGCAAAAATCAAGGTGCCTTGTTCCTGATTGCCTGGCAAGAAAGCAAAAAAGCAAGGCAAAAAGGTCAGATTTATCTCATCTTCCAGATCCCCCTCCTCTTTCCCCACGATTTGAACAAGGCTTCACTAAAGCAAAAACATTGTGCAAAAAAAGATGTGATGTTAAGCATGTTTAGTCTGCTATTTAGGCAAGTTTTAGCCCCCTGGTTTGGGCAAAAATTCAGTCTGATGTTAAGCATGTTTAGTCTGCTGTTTAGGCAAGTTTTAGCCCCCTGGTTTGGGCAAAAATTCAGTCTGATGTTAAGATGATATTTCTTCCCAGATTTCAGAATCTATTTAGGAAAATATAATGCCTTAATCAAGAAAAACAACTGATCATGATCTATTTCTGATGTATTCCGGTTCTATTGATTGCTTATAATAGTGCAAAAAAGACATTCTGTTTTGGCAAAAACAGTGCTATGATGAGGCAACTAAGTGTATGTATGCACAAAAACTTTGAAAAACTTGTGCCATGACAAAACATGAACACTTTTGAAAATTATAAGACAATGATATACTGACATCACTATGGAAAGAGAAAGGAAAAACTAGAGAAAGATTCCCCCTTGGTTTCAGTAGTGAAAAAACACTAGAAGAAAAATAAATGTAACTAAAATTGCAACTAAAACACAAAGAGACAGTTGCATAGTACAATTTACCTTTGTTGTATCATATCCTTCACCATGGTCCAAGAAAAAGCTGGAAAGTTGCCAGGATACAGTGGCAAAATTATTAGTATTTCATCCTGCAAAAAAGGAGGAAAAAGCCAACAAGAAAATCCATATACCAACATCTATCTCAGCGCCGAAACGTTACTTCAAAACATGCTTAGTAGTCTGAAAACACACAAACTTGCTGCTGTAAAAAATAGATGAAACCTAAAACAGTCAACTTAAGTTCTTTCTAACACACAAACATAGGTACTGAAAAGCAGGAGTAGTCTGAACATAAAAGAGCAATCATGCCTATAAATTCTGACTTAAGTTTTTCCTAACACTAAACATGGTCTAATCTCTCTGGTTTGGGACTGAACTCCATTCTGAATGCAATTCAAAGTAGCACTTCTATGGCAGTATGCTTGCTTCCCCTGAATCAACTGTTGCCTGCGTTTAGGAAATAACAAAATAAGAAAATATATTATGAAACACAAAAAAACATGATTCATACAAACATGAAAACATGAATATCCTGAAAAAAATAATGTATTGCCTGATATATATATTTGACTTGCCTGATTATATGGTTTGGGTTGCCTGATGGTGCAAATTGAATTGGCTGCTTAATGTTCAATTGCTATCTTATGTATCTGGTGTGCTTGCATTGCTGAGTTGTTTGCTTGCGTTAGTGTGGTACTAGCTTGCCTCAACAACATAAAAAATGCTTTAATTTTTCTGGTTGAAAAAATGCACAGGTTGAACATGATTTGAGCTATTTTTGTGTGCTTGGGGCAGGTGTGCTATTGGCTTGCCTGAATTTATCGTGCTACTTGCTTCCATCCCTCTCACGACTTGCTTTACTTTTTCCCATATTCATAATAAATAAACGCAGGTTGGCGATGATTGACTTAAATGAGGAACCAGCTGAAAATAATGATGATCCTTTGTATTGTACACAACATGCTACCGAAATGCAGAACTTGTGGCGGAATCACCTAATCCCCTATCATACAAAGAGTGGATGGTGCTCTCTGTAGCAATGGAGACAGATCGGCATCAAGTCATGGGGGCGTGCTCGGACAAGACATTAAGTACCTACAAACTGTAGCAGCTGGGAGTGATGCTCATACCCTTGATGGTACAAGTGCTGCGGGTGATACCGGTGGCACTGTTGGTAATGGTTTGGGTGCTGAAAATGATGATGAAGCTTGGTCACAGCCCAAGGAGCCTTACGTGGGCATGAGGTTCGACACTTTGGAAGATGCCAAGGTGCATTACAATGCATATTCCTTGCAGATGGGTTTTTCAATCAAAATGAATAGTTCAAGGAAGGATGTGAAGACTGGGGAATTGATAAAACAACAGTTTGTTTGCAACAAGTTTCGAAAGCCTGATGTTGATGACGGGGGAGCAGAGAAGATTCCCGTGCTAGATGACATTGTTGAACAAGCAAAAGATGATAATGAAGATGAGGCTATTGTCTTTCTTGATGATGATAGTAAGGGCAAAAAAAGCAGCAAGAAACAAAAAAGAGATAAAATTTTACAAACTGGTTGCAAAGCTAAGATGATTGTGAAGGTAATAGATGGAAGATGGGAGGTGATCTACTTTGTTAGCGAGCACAACCATCCGTTGATTGACAAACCATGTTTGACTAAGTATTTGCGATCACACCAAGGGATACTGCCAGAAGAGAAGGCCTTCCTTACTCACCTTCATAACTGCAATTTGACTACAGGTTTTGAAAACACACCCACCTCCCCCACTATCTTCCAACTTTAAGAACTTGGACATGCCTACTGGTTGTGTGTTTCTTAGCTCATCAACAAGTTACATGATTTTGCTTGAAACATGACACTAATTTGCTTGAAACATATGCTTTAGTTGCTTTATATTGGCACTAAATTGCTTATAACAGTACAAAAAGAGATAAAATGCCTAATTTGTTTCTGGATGCTGGACTTGCCTAATGTTTACATATTTCTTGCTCAATTCAAAAAGTACCTACTTGCCTGCTTTTTTTATAAAATGAATTTGGTGTTGAACCTAAACTTGCTCACTAAAGCATAGTTACCCCCCCTCCCCTGGTTTGTTTTCTGTATTTTGCTCATGTGTTCCCTGAGGTGTACGGTTGTAGTTGCTTGAAACATGACACTAATTTGCTTGAAACATATGCCTTAGTTGCTTTATATTAACACTAAATTGCTTATAACAGTACAAAAAGAGATAAAATGCCTAATTTGTTTCTGGATGCTGGACTTGCCTAATGTTTACATATTTCTTGCTCAATTCAAAAGTTCCTACTTGCCTACTTTTTTTATAAAATAAATTTGGTGTTGAACCTAAACTTGCTCACTAAAGCATAGTTACCCCCCTGGTTTGTTTTGTGTATTTTGCTCATGTGTTGCCTGAGGCGTATGGTTGTAGTTGCTTGTGTAGCTTCATGAATTGCCCAAGCTTTGCATTTGAGTTGCCTTGCTGAAAACAAAAAAAGAAGCTATTTTTGGCGCTGTTTTTGTGTGGATAAAGGATTGACCACCATTGTGACTTTCATGTCAACAGGTCGTATGATGCATATCATGTCGATTTCTATGGGATGTAACTCATTGTACCTTATAGCACAAAACACATTACAAACCTCAAGACGCTCTTGAACAAGGATGATACAAAAGAAGGGATATGATAGAGACAGTTGCTTACTTTAAAGATCGCAGAGGAGGATCCAGATTTTTTTTACAAGATAAAATATGATGAGGAAGACAGGGTTGAGAATATTTTCTGGGTCGATGGTGCAGCAAGGAAGGCGTACGTGGAATCTTATCATGATTGCATCTCCTTTGACACAACATATATGACTAACATGTACAACATGCCCTTTGCACCATTCATTGGGATTAACAGGCATGGGCAGTCATTCATGTTGGGCTGTGGGTTTGTTAGGCAAGAGTTGGCGTCAAGCTTTGATTGGCTATTCGAAACCTTCCTTGAGGCAATGCATAAAGTAGCACCCACCAACATCATAACCGACCAAGACATCGCAATGGCACAATCAATTAAAAAGATCTTTCCTACAAGTGTGCACCACTGTTGCCGCTGGCATATTATGAAAAAGGCACAAGAAAAGCTTGGAGCATTGCTGGGGCGAAACCCTGGCTTATCCAAAGATTTCAACACCTGTCTTGACTTTAGCTTGACGCCGGAAGAATTTGAGGCAGGGTGGACTGAGCTGATGATGAAGTATGAGGCTATGACTGACTCTCACTTCGAGCATCTATACAAGTACAGAGAGACATGGGTACCCTGCTACTTCAAGCACCGATTCTTCCCTTTCTTGCAGTCAACTCAACGCAGCGAGGGGTTCAATGCTGTCCTTAAACGATATGTGAACCCACACAAGTCAATTTTGAACTTTGTGAAGCAATATCAGAAAATCCAAACACACATACTAGTCCGGGAGGGTTCGAAAGACTACAGGACAGCACATTTACAGACTGAAATGTGGTCATCTTACCCAATAGAGAAGCAGCGCATGATCGTATACTAGGGACTTGTACGAGAAGTTTCGTGATGAGTTTCAGTTGACTACAAGGTACAATGTGCGACCACACAGTGAAAACTTGTATGAGGTTTACCCCAATCAAGAGTGGGTTGCCAAATATGGTTCTAGGGGCTATTTTGTCACGGTCGAAGCTAGTGCTGGAGACTACAGGTGTGACTGCTGCAAGATGAGAGGGACGGCATGCTTTGCTGCCATATCTTGAAAGTTTTCAACCAACTTGGTGTTGATGAAATCCCAACGCAGTACATACTTAGAAGATGGACACCTATGGCAATCCCCAACGCACCCCCTACTGTCGAAGACCAACCTGATGAGATGCCACCACAGTCGAAGAAGGAACTGAGGCATGCAAATTTGATGATGGATTTTGGTAGTCTTGCCCGGGTTGCTAGTGCATCAGATGCTGCAACGGATATTGTAAAAAACATATATGTGGTGCGCGTCATGAAATCAAAAATCTCAACATGTCAAAGAAGAAGAAAACAGCAGCACCAACAAGTGGGCCCTTTGGTGGTTCTGCGCCACCATTAGTTGGTGGTTCTGCGCCACAACTGAGTAACTCTCAGGCAACTGGTGGCCCTGCGGTGCATCCTGAAGGGCCTACGGTGCGTCCTGGATCTAGACAACAGCAACATACTTCTGCGCCACCGCCGAGTAACACTCAGGCAACTAGTGACCGGCAAAAGGCCCCGATGAACTTGCACAAACCTCTTCTGGACCTAGGCAGCAGCGATCTAGTTCTTTACCGCAGAGAAAAAAGGCACCAAAACTAGCTGGCAACTCTATGAGTGAGGATGGACATCAACAAACAGTGTTCAGGGCTGCACCGCAAACTATGGGGGCTATACAAAGCTGCTGGCCTGTACAGCAACTGTCGGGATATGTGCCACTAAACAGTGGAGCAGCACCGCGCCTTTCAAGGGGCTCAACAATGGCAAGGCCTATGCAAGCGCTGAGAGGAGCTGCGCCACAACTTTTGATGCATACAGCCTTTGCCAGAGGTCTCTGCGACCTCCTATGGGCCCTAGACCAGCAATTTGGCCTGCACCGCAAACTATGGGGGCTATACAACCATCAAGGGCTCGCCATGCAAACACAACCCATGTGCCTATCCTCGATCTGGCACCATCGCCAGATCATCGCAAGAATTGATGGCGGTATGGACAACACCTGTGTTCTTCAACTACACAAGAAGAAAATGGCAATGCAATTCCATCTCCTATTGTGCAAGCTCCTCGTGGACATGCCCACCACCCACTCAAGACGCATCTCTACATGCATTTGTTCTTTGCCAAGACAAGGTACTACGATGGTTGAACCACAGTTTGGAAGACATAGTACCACACTTGGCCCTGTAATTCCTAGAGACCCTCCAAAATCAACAACAAAAGAGAGGGCAAAGTCAAAAAGAATTCAATCAGCACTTGAGCTGCATCCGAAGAGAAAGAACAAGTGCAGCTATTGTGGTTCTGTTAACCACAATGGTGCAAGCTGCCCGACCAAATTGGTGTAATGGTCAAACAGTGACCATATGGCTGAAAAGATGTGTCGAATGAAATTGACAAATTAAACTATTTGTGGGTCTGTATGTTTGAACATCCTAAACTATTATTTTCTTGTTTACAGTTTGTTCTGGCTAACTTGCCTCACACTAGAGTTTTGAGTTGCCTGGTTATAAGTTTTGAATTGCCTATTGTGTGCTTTGAATTGCCCCGCAGACACCCCTGATCTCCCCGTAATGGTCGAAAAACTTGCATACATAAGATTCTGCAATGCTAAAAATGCAACAATTCCCTCGTTATGTAATGATCATATTATTTGTCTTTTATGGGGTTATTCTGAAAAACTTGCCTCGCCGTAAAGCTTAAATTGCCTATTTATGCAATTGAGTTGCCTGCTCCAATTTCTTATGCAGGCAACTCCCCTCCCCTCCCCCTCCCCCTCGGCACTCCCAAAGGTTCAAAAAAGAAGCAAAAAGAAAACAACACATGCATTTACGTGGGATGTAGTGTGCGTGAGGGGAGAAAAAACTGACCTATGCTAACTTGAGTATGTTTTTCCATGGAGCCTTGTTGTTGGCGTTGTCAACCCACGCGTTAGTCAACTGTTTCCTTATGCTTGGAATATCCTCCACTGTGAAATTTGGAACAACCCTTGCCTCCCATCCATTTGCTATCGTCAGAGCAAAAACACCACAGTCGAACCTAAAACAAAAATTGAAAAAAAGACCTTTTCTAGTTAGCTAGCTTCTTCTATGTAGTAGCTAGCTTCCTCTATGTCACTTGTAAAAAACTAAACAAAACCATAGTTAATATGTGAAAAAGAAGTGGATGCTTACTCATTGTTCTGTTTTGGAACGTCGATGTTGGTAAGCCCAAAGTCATCCAGCGAGACACGGGAACTGGCGTAATGCTCTTCCCATAGACATCGGAAACTTGCAACCATTTTCCTAGCGCAAACATCTAGAGACTTGTTTTTTAGCGTCCTCCAAGAATCAAGAGCTTCGAAACGTCGATCCCTTATGTTCACGTTAAAAATCCAGTAATGATTGCCTGTTTTAGGCTTTGTCTTGTCAATGTTCTCTAAAACTGGGAACATAATATGTTAGAACAGAAACAAAATGGGGTTAGTGTAAAAACATAAAATACTAGAAGCTGGATTTAAGCAACTTTTTCTGTTGTGCTCTCGCAAATTACGACATGGACTGAAGAAGCGTACATGCACATGCAAGTTTGGTGCTTGTGTGAGTAATTAGCCAAAAAACAGAAAGATGCATAGGCAAAAGTTATGTACTTATGTAAGCAACCATCTAAAAATGCACAGGCAAGTTATGGACATATGTAAGCAACTTGTCACAGAAAGCAATTTCATGGGCAAAAGTTTTACCATAAAAAGTCATATATAATGCATTGGTGAAAAGTAAAAAGAAACCATTGACATACCATGTCTTTACGGTCCAAGCGATTCGACTTCTTGAACCGGGAAATGAGCTCCTGGCCGTTCAATTCCATGTTTTGCATCTGAACCTGGTGTAAAGAAGAATACAGACATGACCATGACCTTTTGTGAAAAAAGAAAAAGAAAGAAACGCAAAACTACACTGTTAGTTGCTTCACTTTTTCTTACCGAGAACCTCACTGGCATCACGAGCTTCTTTGATTCTGGTGGCAAGTTCATCATTATGCTCTCTATACCAACTTCCATTACATGGCTCACGACAAAACCTCCCTTCTTCATTGAGTTTGCGAGCTCCCTGATAGTGACAAAGTACTTTTCATATTCAATTACCCTTGGGCTGCATGAAAAAAAAAGAGAGGCATTCAGCTCACAAAAATCCTTCTGTAATTTGCCTACCACCATTACAACTTATGAAAAACATATGGGCAAGGTCATGTCAAGGGGAGACTGTTTGAACAAAAAAGAATTTCACACTAAGACAAGTTGCCTGATTCCATAAGTGGATTGCTTCTAAATACAGTTTGAATTGCCTGGATAAACATGATAGACCTTGCCTGGGGGAAAGTGCATTGTGCAAAAAGCTGACAAAAAAAGAAATGGAGTGATATACTGTCATACCTGGTATCCACATCTGGTGATTCTTCTTCATTAATTCTTCCATGCAAAATAACTGATGCGTACAATCTATTTGCTTCGGGTTTTGGCATGTAGACTTTCTTCTCATTATAGTCAATAAATGGTGACCTCTTGCAGGGAGGTGGCTTGATAATCCTTCTCTCGAATTGATGTGGATGCATCTCTCCTGAGCTACTACTGCTGTAAATCTTGTCATCAATTCCCACTTCTCCTTGGTTAGAACTTTTTTCGGTGTTTGGTACACATTTCCTTCGCTTGCACACACGGGTCAATGCCTTCAACGTCCAATGATAATCATCCCGGTTATATCAATGATTGGCTGGTTATGTGCTTTGGGAGTTCCTTGAACTCATGCTCTGCAAATGTGCTTGACCCAACATGCTCGTGTGCTTTGTTGTCTCCAGATCTTGTGGGCAAATCATCTATGCCTAGATCGAAACTTGGTGCTGGGCAGTACTCTTTGAAAAAATCATTAGATCTTTCGGTGTGCCTTTGCTCAAAATGTTGTTTATCTTCATTTGCTAAGCTGTGATATGTGGAGTTTGATTGGGCATTCTTGCTGTTTGGATCAACACACCTAGCAAGCAGCTCACTCACACCTAGAACATTGATTTCTAGTGCATTGGTTGCCTTCCCATTGACACGCATGAATTCGTGGTACAACTCCTCCACATTAGAGAAATGGGTAGTGTTCCCCTGGCCAGTTGCTTCTACTGCTTCTGGAACACTAGTGGCCTCAGGTTGGGCCAGTACAGTTGAGCATACAGGCAATTTCCCCAGGGATCTTGGCAACTTTTGTTCTGGGCTTTTTCCCATGGTTACAGCTTCGGGCAGGTGTTGTATCCTATTGATCTCCGTACATAGTACCGGAGGGATGTTCTCTTTCTCCTTTTTGTAACCTGCATGGTTTAATGATCGAGCCTCAGCTGATGCCTTGAAGTCTTGCACCTTGGCCCTCTCGATACAATTGGCTGACTCCATCACATTCCCCCGAGACGGGGGAGGCACTTGAACATTTAAGTCAACTAGTGGTTGTGCTCTGCTGCAGTTTCCTGTGCTTACTAGCACTGTGGGTCCCTCCTTTAGTTATATTGGCCTTGCTTTTGTGGGGTCCAGTGTTTCCTCTGCAGAACTTGCCTGAAAAGCAGCTGGTCTTGCTCCCTCCTTAGACTGAGTTGCCAGAATATGTGATCCACTTGCTTGACATTGGGAATGAAAAATACCCGAAAGCTTTGGATCTACTACTGTAGGTACTGCCTCATCTCCAACTTTGCTTGTTGAGCTTGATGTTGTACTCTTTACTTGTTGAGCTTTGGATCCACCATGAATTGCCTCTTTTGTTTCAGAATTTGCTTGTTGTTGCTACTGAGAAGGACCAGATTTTTTCATGGCTGACTGCCTTGGCTTTCCCCCTTGGCCGTAACCAGGATTTTCGGCACGATATGCTTGCAAATGCATTGCTGTTTTGTTCATCACAGATGGCTCCAGTACGAAACTGACAGTTTTGTTCATCTTCTTTGATGGAGGGAGTGGTGGTAGTTGGTTTCGACAAGCAATCTTTTGTTCTGTAGCTTCATTTAGAGCGGCGCCAAATTGTCTCATTATTTTCTGCCGAGTCGCCTTTGGGCATATTTCCTTGGGGTTGAATGTGAATCCCAAATCCAAGTCTTCCCCCCTCAGCAACTCTTCGAACATCCTCTTCGCTTCGGTTGCCATGGTTATATCATCAATGTCCCACATCTCTTTCACTTCAAAAAAAGGGAAACGTGGTTCTTGGGAAACAGCAGTTTTGAATTCTGTCAACACAAGGTCTTTCATACAGATGCTATCTGCCTCATCCAATCCCTTTGCCTTTCTGTCCTTCTTCTTTTGAATCAGAAATTGCAGCATGCATTGTTCATCATCGTCGCTGCCTGACTGCTCAGCTGCAGGATCCTCGTCCCGATCGGAGCCACCATTGCTGCCTGAACCGCCGTTGCCACCTCCGCTGTCATCTTCATCATCTTCATCCTGCTTCCCTTGCCCATCGTCTTCCTTGTCTTTGCCATCCCCATCGCCTTCTTCATCGTCATCGTCCTCCTTTCCTTCACCATCTTCTTTTTCGTCATCCTCTTCTTCTTCATCATCATCATTGTCCTCGTTCCCCTCGGTTCCGCTCTTCCGTCCCGTGTCAACCGTGAGGGCCAGGTGCTCCTCGGTTACTTGATTTCCCCTGAACTCCACTTGATCCATCATGACCATCATCGCTGTCTGAACTTTCATCGATGTCGCTTTCATCACTACCTTTATCTCTGCCATCTCCCTTGCTTTCACTGTCAGCTGCCTCGCTGTCATCGTTGTCTGAATCAAACGACTCCTCCTCACTTGGTAAGCTATCTCTTCCGGCTGGTACTCGCTTGTTCTTCTCATTAGGGTTGTCGCCTACTTGTCTCTGCAGAGTAGGATCTGCCTCCTTTGTCCCCCATTCATCGTCATCTATCTTCCCAACCCCAGTCACGAGCTTCCCCACTGCATGAGAAATTACGGAACACATTTCGTGCACCAACCCTGTGAGCTTCTTTTGCTTCTGTAAAACATGAAAGTGGATGGTAGAGACACATGATAAGTACATATCTTCTATTAAAAGATAAAAGGGAACTACAATGAGAGCAAAAAAATAGTGCTCGATAACTTCTTCGATTTGTCATATGACTCGGCAATCTTATGGCAACAAATTTGGTGATGTGGTCCATACTGCCAAACAAGCTATCATCCGCACACCGAGAAAACTCCCTCTTGAGCTGGTGGTTTATAGCAAAAGAAGATTTAAAAAAACTATGAGTGACAACAATTCTGGCACTCCCATAACAAAAAAAAGAACTAAGAAAATGAAAGAAAACAGATCGCTAATAGTCTTTAAATTCCTGCAACCATTATGGCACTTCCCCCCTGTTGCCTACTATTTAGTGGATACTGTAATGAACAAAAATGAAGAACTAGTTTGAATAAGTTGCTAGTTTTCAGAATATAAGTTGCTTGGGTGGATGTATAAAATTGTTACTTTCCAACATGTGAATTGCACAGACAAAAAAAAGCTAAAGAAAGATGTACTCCAGCAGCTACTGTTAGAATACAACAACCCCACAAATCATTCCTGTGGACATAATCCAACTGTGTGCATGCCAAATGAAAAATTCTGATAACTACTTGGACCTACTTGAAATATATGTATGGCACTTGCCCAAAAAGGTACATTACCTTGCATGCTCTTTCAAAGTGAATTGCCTACTATAAAAAAATTGTAGTGTTATATCCTAAAACAGAGAAATTGCGTTACCCGCAAATGGCCATATTCTCCTGGTGCCTTCCTGTCCTTCTTGATAACTCTGGAGATTAAATCTGAATTCCAGACAGAAACCCTTGGTACCAAGTTGGGGATTGGCTCATCAACATCCAAAGAGTCTAGGTACAACAGCTGCGTAGAGACAAGGAAAAAGAACAGAAAGTTTAAGTTAGCTAATGATTGCAAAGAGAAAAAGAAAAGATAAGTAAACAATGGATGCTTAAAAAAATAAAATAGCTTGAAGCACTTACAACAAGGTGGAAAACACAACAACAAACAGCCTTCTTGTTGGCACACCCCAAAGTGAACGCAAGCTTTAATTGATCAACAACAAACTGGCATATGTTGGTTTCCGTTATTCCATTGACATCCATGACCGCTGGGAAACTCTTTGGGGAAATGCTCAAACTAGTTGAAGGGGCAAGGAAGCACGAAAAAACAAGAGCTAGCCAAGCGCGGACAAAGTCATCATCATGAGACCCTCCCATGTCTACAATCATCTTGCACCATTCTGTGAGGGTTGGGGAGTTCTTCGATGTGATGTTGTAAATAATGTACATTGCCTTTGTGATTTCAGGCCGATTCTCGAAGCACACCTTCCTGCCCCTGTTGGGCAAACCCCATATCCTACGGACACTAGCGGAATCTACAGGAATCTTCCCTCTTTCTGGAATGACTATCTGCGAAATCTCCGGATCGTAATGCTTCATTATCCACTGGCTAAGATCTTCGGGCATGCTACTCGCTGCAAGGTCCAGAATGCTGCCAAATTCTTTTGCGATGATGACACCCTTTTGGTCAGGGACCAAGTCCTTGTTCAACTTGAAGAGCCTTTCAGGAGATGCCCTGTTCCTACGACCCTATAGCACATAAGGAAAAAACAGAAAAAAGGGATTAGCAAAACATAGATGAGGATCACAGCATAGGCAACTTATGCATCATGTCAAGTAACCATCGAGTGAAACCGAGGCAATCGTGCAAAATACCTCGCCTTCCTCCGTCTTCGGGCGTTTTGCTTTTGGAGGTTGGTCGACGTCGCACATCCTCCATTTTTATTCCCAAAGATCTGCAGCTTGGCTCTCGTTGCTATTGTCGTTACTAATGATATCATCAGGGCCCTTCCCCCTTACAGCTGCTGCTTTAGTTCTCATACGCTTGTACCCAGATATTTGTGCACTGCTCCATGGCTGGAAGATAGAAACCACAAAAATGAATAAAAAATGGAAAACAAAATCTCTTAAGTACAGTAAGAACATAAAAAACTCCTGAGCATGTGCACACCTCTGTTTGATGCTCTTCATCCCCATGAGATGCAGGGGCGTCATGGCTTGATCCAGCAGGTCCATCCTGTTTTGACTTCTGACTTGTCCCAACCATCTAATTTCTGCTGCATATTTAAATGAACAGCGATTTAGAAAAAAAGTGGGCAATGAAAAGCATCGTAACCTATCTGATTTTTCAATATATGTTACAACATTAATACAAAAATGCATACAAAACACCTAAGTAAAAGCATCGCTACAAGGAACAACAAACAACTATTGCACATCAATTATCCAGGCAACACATGTTGGCATTTTAGGCAACCGGCTAAAGAAAGCTTGAGCAAGTTTGAAGCCAATTCAGGCAACAGTTGAGGCCAATTCAGGCAACTAACTAGCAAAACTCCAGCAAAAAAAGCATGACAACTAAGTCACAAAACTTAAGCAAAACTGACATACATATCTACAACTCACTCGAAGACAAACACCAATGTCGAACCACAGCACATAACCCTGATACACAAACATTTCACCAACATGAACCTATAGCAGAGTTCCATTTGTTGCATGACAAAAAGGTGCTAGGAAACTATATGAGCATCCTGTGAGTAGTTGTTTGCATAAGTCAAGAGAACACCAAAGCCTTGAATGCACACTAGGCAACAGTTGAGTCCAATTCAGCAACCGACTAGCAAAACTCCAGCAAAAAAGCATGACAAACTAAGTCATAAACTTAAAGCAAAACTGACATATATATCTACAACTCAGTCAAAACAAACACCAAATGTCGAACCACAGCACATAACCCTAATACACAAACATTTCCACCACACATGAACCTATAGCATAATTCCATTTTTGGTGCATGACAAAGAAGGTGCTACGAAACTATATGAGCATCCTGTGAGTGTTGTTGTCCCAGTAGATCACCAAAAGCCTTGAATGCCTCACCAGAAACAAACCCAAATCTAAACGGCAAATCACTTACCCCCTATGCGTAATCTCTTCCGAATCTATTACAATGGCAAAGGGTATTCAGTGATTTCGCACCTAAACTCACGAGATCTGACAAGCACACACAAAACCGGGATCGAGATGAACTGACCTGCGATTCTGCCCTCCGTCAACGCGCAAGGTGATTCTGCTCCTCCCGCGCTAAACACACGGCGAAGACGGGCGTGTCGACCCTTCTCGCCCGCGTCTCCGATGCAGCAGCGCCTTCCGCCTCCAACTGCTGCTGTTTGTAGCGGGTGTAGATGGACAGTCCCGGTCGCAGCACCGACGCGCGCGTCGACCCTCCTCGCCCGCGACTCCGGAGCTTCAGTGCCTTCGCCCGCGACGGCTGCACCGATGTATAGCCCCAAAATCGCTGCCCCCCGACGAGCACCTGGCCTGATTAACCACTCCCAACACACGCCGCGCACGCTGTCCCTCGTCGCTACGCCGGAGGAAGGCCGCCGAATCGCCGCACCGCCGCCGGTTGCTGCGGATTTGGTGGATTTGGGAGGGGCGCTCGCGGACGGTTTCGAAATGGGGGGACGGGGAGGAGACGGAAATGCGGAGGGAGGGGGAGAACTGCTGGGACCCACGACCGCTTATCCATCCAACGGCCTCTTTCGACGACGCCACGACCAGGTGCCACCTGGCGCAGACGACGAGGCGAGCGCTTCTCCGCCCCAGCCGCGCGATGGCGATCCGACGGCGCGCGATGGAGTGTGCTGGAGATGGCAAACGAGCACTCGCCCACTTTTTAGGATTTAGGTTTATTATTTTACACCGGGTCATATTGACCATCCTCTTAGGTCCATGTCTGCCAAGTTTTTTCTAGCATCTCATAAATTGGATCATAAATCTACAACATAGACATTTCATGACCATGAATGTGCCAAGAGGTGACCGTGCAAGTGAAGTGGAAACAAATGGCATTCCATGAAACTGATCACTATACTAATAATCTTTACAAAGCTTCTCCATAAAACACGTCAAAATAATTGTAGTGTGACATCTTTGCAAAGTAGTGTTTTCTCTTAGTTACACATGTGTAAGTGTCATCGGCAATACAATTGAAGGATGGATTATCTGATGCAACTAAAGCATATGGATTAATCAACGGCATGTGGAAAGTTGCAATGCTCTCATTAGATGGATGAGCTCCTTCAACCCTTGGTGCATTTGATACTCCCAATGCTTGCGCCCTGTATATTTATATAGGAAAAAAGACAAGTGAAAGTACTACATATATGAAACCTAAATGCACATGTGACATTTCGGTTCAAATAAATACAAATGATTTTTTTATAAATAATAGTCGAAGACACAACAAATACTATTTGGCCCCACTTGGTCATGTACATTACAAACTTATAACTATATAAAAATTATGCAAAGATGAGTGCACATTAATCTTACCTAGGAAGAAGCTACAGAATCAATGCTAGCTTTAGTTGGTTCAGTGCATGCACATAAATCACTGGCACTTATGGTCGCAGCAACAGCAGTCTCTCATCAAATCTGATGAACAAGAAGATGAACATATGTGACGAGTGACGACTAAGCTGGACTAAATTAAAGATGCACCATAAAGGGAAATATTGTGATAAATATGTACACAATGCCATATGCTCATGACAAACTACTATAGATGTTCTGAATAAGACAAGCATAAGGATCCATTTAGCCAAAAAGAACATAAAATGTAAGAGCTATTTATTCTAAAATATAATGCAAAGAAAAGATAATTCTAGAAATGGAAGGACCCTACTATTTGAACAACTATTCATCTAAATACCTTAAGAATCAAGGGAATGTTTATTCCAAATACTAACGTAAGAAAAAATAAATGATGCCTAAAATTCTTTATTCCAAATCATAATGCTAATAATTTGGCATATCATTATTGGTACTGCAAGATGAATCAACAAAGTAGAGTGATCGTGCTCATTCCACCATTGTCTATCAATATCAAACTCTAAACGCACAAAGTCCTTTATAAATAAATTAACAAACTCTTGTTTCGATTTTATAAGCTACTTTTCAAGTGTATCAGAAAGTCCTTTATTGCAAGGAAACATGGCACCCAATTCAGGCAGGCTTGCCTGATGATCGTAAGAAGCATTACCCTTCCTGCATTTTGTTAGCATGACAGAGTAGTCCGGACAAAGATGGCAAAATTCACAGAAATCTTTGTCACAAACGATACACATTTTACCTATATATTGTAGCCCATAAGCGTAACATGTTCTGTAATTTAAAATGTATGGAAACCATGTTGTCTTATATTTAAGCCAAACAACAAACTGGGTTCGTACATACGGACTACGATAATAATAACGACAAAGGAACAACCCATGAGAAGTCGCACGACAGGGCTATTACTTATTCCTCAGAGAACATAATAGATGTTTATCCAAAGCTGAGACGGTCCACAGGAAAGAACGTCCGCAAGGAGAACACCGAATTAAAAGAGAATTCAACATTGCAACAAAAAAAGTAGAGCTGAACATGCATTTGCATGAACAACTGTTTTACCTGACAGAAAATTCATCAACTTGGAATCCCTATCCTATTTTGCTGGGTGTAACGGTAGCCTATTGGACATCACTGCTGAAAGCTGTGCGATTCCCTGCCGAAATGTGTGTTTCCTGTTGCTTGAAAGAGCCCAACCACAAAAAAGACATGAGCAACGAAATAACCTTTCTTGCAAAAATGGAAACCTGCATCCTCGCTAAAGCGAACGACTAAAAGCATGATCGAGTAAGATGATAATTTTTCGGAAATAAGGAATGAATCTGTGAGCACCTCCTTCAGAAGGCAGCATTTTCGAAAAAAAATCTGTCTCAAAGTCCGTACACCTATCTCTCAAGAGACTACTCACAGCAGCAACTCCCTTAGCACAGATCAAACCTGTTTTTTATCACCCCTGACAATAAATTTCGCTCCACGGAGGATCATACCGAAGGGTAACATAATCTGCAGACTTGTATACACACCTATAGTCCAGCGCTTGACCCTCTCGGATGTTGTTCCGTCGCATTGAAAATATACTATAGGGCACATTCTTTTTATTGAATTGATCCACATTAACGCCTGCAAAACAAGGATTAGCTAAAAAAGAGATGCACATAGGTACGACGCATAGATCACAATAATACACCAGCCCATATATGGTGATGTCAGTTATATATGTTATGCTTTCCAGGAAAGCATGAAGGCGACATATGAAGAGCATCATCTTCTATATCTTACAAAGAGCCTCTGTATACATTATTCAGCGGTATCTCAGTGACCACAGAGGCAAAACGCTCAAACCAAGCACGAGGGGCTTGCTTAAGGCCATAGAGAGAGCGATGAAGACGGCAAACCATGCCATCAGGAACTGAATACCCAGGTGGTGGCTGCATATAAACCTCCTCGTGCAGCTCACCATTAAGAAAGGCATTTTTAACATCAAGCTGTGACACAGACCAGTGGCGAACAGAGGCCATGGCGAGAAGTGTACGGACAGTGGTCATATGGGCCACAGGAGCAAAAGTCTCATCATAATCACGACCATGCTCCTGCTGAAAGCCATGAGCCACAAGACGAGCTTTATAATGCTCAAGAGAACCATCGGAGCGAGTCTTAATCTTATAGACCCACTTACAAGTGATGGGACGAATATGGGGAGGAAGAAAAACCAGATCCCATGTGTCATTGCGCTCAAGTGCAGCAATCTCCTCCGCCATCGCAAACTGCCATTCAGGATGAATAACGGCATCATGATAAGAGGTAGGCTCAAGTACAACTGAAAGGCCATATTGGCTAGGAGAATAGCAGTCAGGAGGAGGGCAAGGTCGAGCCCGAAGATCATAAGTCGGCTTGGACGAGGAAGACGGCGCACCAGAAGTAGATGGCACATCAGTAGATTCATCCATAACACGTTGACGACGGGTATAATGAAAAGGAAAAGTGGGATGAGAAGGAACCACTGGAGGTGATGGAGATGGCCAAGACATCGGTGATGAAGGTGGAGTGTCATGCAATAAGGGAGGAGAAGAAACGATAGGAGAAGACGGTGTCGGATCTGCAATAGTGGGGCGAGAAGGAGGAGTAGGAACATGAGGCACAGGGGGAGGTGTATCAGGAAACGTGAGAAAAGAGATATCCTCCACTGAAAAGGTCGAAGAGGATGGTCGTGGGTAGAATGGACGAGACTCATCAAAAGTCACATCCCTAGAAATACGCATCCGTCGACCCACAGGATCCCAACACCGATAACCCTTATGCTCATCACTATAGCCCAGAAAAACACACTCGACAGACTGGGCGGTTAGTTTGGTCCGTTCTCGGGGGGCAAGGAGAACATAACAAACACAACCAAACAACCGAAGAGCGGAATAATCAGGAGAATGATCAAAAAGACGCTCTAGAGGAATACCTCCTTGTAGAGAAGATGAGGGTTGAATGTTTATGAGATATGTGGCAGTGGAGATAGCCTCAGCCCAGAAATGGGGCGGAAGAGAGGCAGCAATCATCATCGCACGAGCTGTCTCAAGAAGGTGATGATGCTTGCGCTCAGCCACGCCATTTTGAGCGTGAGCACCGGGACAAGAGGACTGAGCAAGAGTACCTTGCTCAGCAAGAAAACCACGCAACATTTTGGAGATATACTCGCCAGCAGAATCAGCACGAAACACACGAATAGGTGTAGAGAACTGAGTGTGGACCATGGCGGCAAAACGCTTATAAATAGAGAGAACCTCACTGCGAGAAGACATGAAGTAAAGCCATGTGTAGCGAGAGAAATCATCTATAAAAATAATATAGTATCGATGGCCCCCTTTTGAAGCGAAGGGAGCCGGTCCCCACACATCGGAATTAACTAAATCAAAAGGGCGTTGAGACACTGACTCACTAGTAGGATAAGATAACTGAACTTGTTTACCAAGCCTACAACCCTGACACTGCAAAGAGACATCTCCTGAGACAGGCCCCAGAAGACCACGACGAACTAAAGACGATAGCCGAGAGCCACAAAGGTGACCAAGTCGATGATGCCACTGCTGGAAGGAGCTGGTAGCTGAAGTGGCGAAGGCAGATGTACTGGCTAGTGTGGTGGCAGCGGAAGGAACATGAAGCCAGTCTAACTCCCAAAGCCCCTGGGAGTCAAGGCGGCGAGGGCCAGCCCCAACCACGACCTTCGTGTGACGATCCTGGACAGTGCAAGAATCAACGTCAAGAATGACGCGACAACCAGAATCAGTAAGCTGACTTGCAGAAAATAGGTTCATGGTAAGGCGAGGAACATGAGAAACATCTGGGACTTGAAATGAAGAAGTGGAAAGAATGCCTCGACTAGCAACAGGAAGAGGAGTACCATCAGCAGTAAGAACATTAATAGGGAAATCGAGAGATCTAAGAGAGGACAATACAGAGGAATCGGAAGACATATGAAATGAAGCTCCAGAATCCAAAACCCATGGGGATGTACCTGACTGTGTAGATGGTGGTCGCTCAACACTAGAAGCACCAGCCACAGAGCCTGCGAGACTGTCAAGAACCAGCGACAAGTAGACGCTTAAGCTTCATAATATCCTGCTCAGTCAAGGAGACAGTAGACGACGTCGAGGAAGAAGCACGAGTCCCAATAGAGGAATTGCGCTCCCTATTACGCATATCACGCTTCTTCTTGAAGCAATCAGACTCGGGGTGACCATCCCTGTTGCAGTAGCCACAATGAGTACGAGGACGAGAGCGGCCCTCATGAGTGCGGCCCTCACTACCAGAAGGAGTGGGTAGTAGCGGCGAAGCACTGGAGCGATAGGATACTGGTGGAGTGGTAGCTTGAGTCGCAAGCACAGAGGGAACCTGAAGCAGACCGGCACCACGTAGGCGAGTCTCCTCAGCACGAAGCTCAGAAAGCACCTCAAAAATAGGAACACGGCCACGAGCAAACAACTGAGCACGTTGAGGCTCAAACTCACCACGGAGTCGCGATAAGAACTCATAGACGCGCTGAAACTCCAAGTCCGACCTCACAGTCTGGCAACATGGGCAAGTGCCACAAACAGCAGTGCGAAGAGAATCAAGCTGGCGCCAGATAGCAGAACTCTGAGTGTAGAACTCATCAATAGTGGAGTCTCCCTGCTGAAGAGCATGCTCCTGACGGACCACAGACAAGTAGAGAGCATCACCAGAAGGCTGATAACGTTGGCAAAAATGAGTCCACATCTCAAAGACAGTACTGAGGCCCATAAACTCGGAAGCAAACTGAGGAAGAACACTGGAAGTGAGGACAGCCGCAGCGCGAGCATCATCATCACACCACTGAGTGTAAGCAGTCAGATCATCACGATAAACGGAAAAGAGCATCCGAATAATCCAAGACATGTTGGTCATAAGCAGCAGCCGCATCATCAGCAGCAATCCTGGCTGCAGCCCTATCATCATCAGAAGCATCTACAGCAAGACCCGGTGGCGTTGGCGGTGGAGTAGGAGCCACAGGAGGGACTGGGCACGGAGGATAGGGAACCTCACCGGCAAGAACGCCCCAGAGACGAAGGCCACACATGTGAATGCGCATGAAGGCAACAAACTCGGCATAATTAGCCCCATCAAATATCACTAGGCAGCGAGGGATGGCGACATAGCCGGATGACGATGAAGACATGGTGCTCCTTTTCTGTCTTGAGAATAGCAAAGGTCACCCAAGACTCAACTGGCCAAGATGAGAGCGGCCAGAACTAGCAGCAGATCGAGACAACCAGAGAAATCAGCCCAAAATAGTGGAAACCGACGTGCAACCAGTGGGCCGAAACGAAGCAGCGGCAGTCAGCCAGAGGCCCAGTTCCACCCGTCCTCGTAAGATCGACCCGAGGGCCAATTCAACCCGAGGGCCAGTGCCCCTCGTCTTCTCGTGAACCAGCCACAGAACGCGCAATGGCGGCGGCCGGCAAAGAGATCGCGGGGCCGTGGCCGAGAGGAAGCGGCGGCCGGCTGAGACGTCACGGGGCCGCGGCCGGGAGGAAGCGGCGGCCGGCTGAGACGTCGCGGGGCGGCGGCCGTCGGAGAAATCCGTAGCCGCGAGTGCCACGCGAGGCCAAACCAGGCCAGGAGCCGGCGGCCGGCAGCGGGGTGTGCAGAGGACACCCAAGCAGGCCAGGGCCAGCCAAGACGAGGCGGGTGAGCCACCACCCGATCTGGAGGCGGCCGGCGGTGGGAATCAGGTTAGTGGCGGCCGACGGATCGAATGGGATTAGGATCTGGGCGTTCTGAGTGGAGAAAATCAGGGCGGCTCGATCCAGGCAGGGGAGTTACGGCGGCATGGGCATGTGCACAGGGGATTAGGAGCAGCAATCGGCTGGACAGAGACGAACAGCGACAGGAATTTTGGATCGGGGAGAGCACGAGTGCGCGTGCGAAAAAAAACCTAGAGCTCTAATACCATTTTGGAAATATGCAGCTTGTATTACTAGAAGGCCAAAGCCAGCATATATACACATACATTAAGATGCCAAAAGGCTACAAGAGGATGCCAAGAGACTAGAATACAAAAGGCCAAAAGACATCAGTAATATAACTCTAACATCTCATAATTATATTTTCTGAAAAAACTAAAAGATGCAAAGCATGCATCTAAATCAAATAGCAAGATGGATGTACTGGTATACTGACCAGGATCCGTTGTGTGCATTGCACATCACGATCGCCATGTACTCCTTCCTCTCTCTCAGACTCCATGATGCCAGGAAGACCCACCTGCACACTATGACCACACAGAACGGTAGAATCCGCTGAACAACAATACATTGAAAGAGACACCAAGAAAGCATTTACCTATACGTGACGTTCTGCCCTTCAGCTCCATGAGGCATATCGATCTTGAGCACGGCGGTGACAACGGGGAGAGGGGCCGCCTTCTTCTTCTTCTTGCCAACCTTCTCGTCCTTGCCGCCGCCACATCCCTTTTCTTCTCGGACTGCAAGGCGCGACCGCAAGGCGAGCTGGAAAGGATGTGAAGGTCGCGGGAGAGGCGCCGCTGCTACAGCCCGGCGTCGGTCGCCGTGCTATGGTTTGCTCCCACTACTTCGCTCGATCCGTCTGATCCTCACCTCCGGTCGATACAATCCAACGCCTCGCATCTGGCACACGGCCGACCGCTCCTTTGTGCGCCTCAAATTGGGACTGGATGGACGCACACACGGTCGCTCCTCTAGATCCCTCAGTGATCGACCCCTTTAGCGAATAGCAGCACGGGCTCGAACTCGTTGATGTTTCGCTCGCCGCCATCGCCGTTGGCCTTGGTTAGGGTTAGCAAGCACACCAATCGCCCACAAGTGATCTTTCTCCTCGCGAATTCTCTCCTCGCTTCACCGACAAAGGGCTGTTTGGCCCAATTAACCACGTTAGTCGAAATGTTACGGAGTAGCTGCCTCGACAAGCTGCGGGGACGGAGGGTTCGAAAAAACTGCATCCAACGGCCGTGGACAGCCATAATGTGAAATCGAACGGCTTCAAGGCGATAGCGTGAGGGGCGGAGGGTTCAAAAAAACTGCATCCAACGGCGTGGACATCCATAATATGAAATCGAACGGCTTCGAAGGCTGATAGCGTGAGGGAGCTCCTAGGATGCCCAGTTATAATGTTTTAAAATGGCAGCATGAGACTGACGGTCGGGACCCACTTGGGGTGGCTGGGGACTGGAGACAGGAATCATCGTCCACTCGTTGTTCCCCGCCACCAACCAGAAGCAGAAGCAGAAGCAGAGCAGCCATCCGCTTTCCCCGCCGCCGCCGCCGCCGCCCCCGCCAATCTCCTTCTCCGCGGGCGGCGCCGCCATGCTCCGGCTCAGGTGCTGCCTCCTCATCCAGATCCTCTCGTCTCCCTCCGCCTCCCCCATCTCCCACCTGAGCCGCCTCATCTCCGCCGCCGCGCCCGCCGTCTCCCAGACCCCTAACTTCGCCGTGGAGGACTACCTCGTCGTCAAATGCGGCCTCACCCCAGCGCAGGCCCGCAAGGCCTCCCCCAGGATCTCCCACCTCAAATCCCCCACCAATCCCGACGCCGTCCTCGCCTTCCTCGCCGGCCTCGGCCTCTCCGCCGCCGACATCGCCGCCCTCGTCGCCAAGGACCCGCTGTTCCTCTGTGCCAAAGTGGAGAAAACCCTATCCCCCGTCGTCGCTGGGCTCACCGGCCTCGGCCTCTCGCGGTCTCAAATCGCGTGCATCGTCTCTCTCCCCGGTGCCACTTTCCGCTGTAAATCCATCATCTCCGGGCTGCACTACTGCTTGCCCCTCTTCGGCTCCTCCGACAACCTCCTCCGAGCCCTCAAGGGTGGCTCCGTTCTCGGGTCCGACCTCGAGCGGGTGGTCAAGCCCAATGTCACCTTCCTGCGCGAGTGCGGGCTAGGTGCTTGTGATATTGCCAGGCTCTGCATACCTACGCCATCGCTGCTCAGCATCAGCCCGGAACGCATCCGGACAGCAGTGGCGTGCGTCGAAGGTCTTCTTGGTGTACCCCGTGGATCTCCGATGTTCAAGCATGCATTACAAGCTGTTGCATTCCTCAGCGAGGAGAAAATCACCACCAAAGTGGAGCACTTGAAGAAAACGTTCAAGTGGTCGGATGCTGAGGTGGGCATTGCTGTTTCTAAGGCTCCAACAGTGCTACATAGGACTAAGGAATCGCTGCAGCGCAGGTCTGAGTTCCTCATCTCCGAGGTGGGGTTGGAACCGGCATATATTGCTTGTCGTCCGGTAATACTCATGTACAGCTTGGAGGGCCGGCTCAGACCCCGATACTACGTCATCAGATTTCTCAAGGAAAATGGATTGCTAGATCACGACCGGGACTACTATGCTGCAGTCATGATCAGCGAGAAGGTATTCGTCGAGAAGTTCATATGCCCTCATAAGGATGCTGCACCGCATCTCGCTGAAGATTATGCAATAGCTTGCAGAGGGGAGGTTCCAGCTAGATTCAGTTTTACATGAACCAAGACTAATAAGAAAATTGGTATGTTCATTATGTCATTCGGTAGAGAAGAAAGCTTTGCACTGCTATGAACTTATCCTTCCTCATGTTGTCATATTGCACACATCTTGGAACTAGGAGAGTATGAGATCAGGGCATTCTGCAAATGCTTTGAAGTATCAATGAGTAGTATTTCTGCACATTCTCTGTTTGTATGTTCTGAAATGGCCATTTCAGTTTTGAGTGCAACCCTCTATCTATCTTTCCATGAAAGAATGTTCTCATTTTGGCCATGAAGATGATATGAAGTCTCAACCTTTCCTTTGCATGAAATTTTTGGACCCCTTTTTCTGTGGGAAACAATTTTGGGTCTGTTGGTGGCTAGTTGGCTACAGTTTGCTGATCACTGCCAATGATGCAGTTTTGATCTAGTTTGTTGGTTGCTTGCTCTAGTTCATCTAAGCTAAATACCTTCTTCCTTCGTGCAGTAATTTTGTTTATGAGATATTAACTATTGTTGAAGAGGCCATTATTTACTAGTAGTTTGTATCAGTTTATTTATTTATTTGTCTCGTGTATGGCCGATTCTTTTCTTGGGCCATCTGATCTCCAAACTGGCTAGTTGAGTGGTAGGATAGTAGCGTTTCTGTTGATTGCCAATTTGTATACACTATGTGATATTTCATGTGCCCTGGTATTCGTACCAGAGAAGCAAACCGATGCTTGTATGGTATGGTGCCGAAAAGCAGAGGGCAAAGGAGATGGTCGATGCTAATACCTGTGAAGAGATGTGATTTAAAGATCAACTCACTGGTGGAAAAACAGGCTTTCCGTCCAGCCCCATAAGTCGCGAAGCTGTAGGAACCGCGACTAATGGGACCTTTAGTCGCGATTCGAGGTGAACCGCGACCAAAGGCTCCGGCCTGTGGCGCTCGGTGGCCACCGGTGCACGTGAGGGGCTTTAGTCGCGGTTGGCTTCGGCCAACCGGGACTAAAGGTCCTCGGTAACCCAAGGCCTTTAGATCATGGTTGTTGTGCCAACCGGGATTAAAGGTTAGACCTTTAGTCGGTTGATGCGGCCAATCATGACTAATGGCCCGAACCTTTAGTCATGGTTGGCGGACCTTTAGTCCCGGTTGGTCTGGCCAACCGCGACTAAAGGGATTTGAGGGCTCATTTTCAAACTCTACCCCCCCCCGGATCGCCTTTTCAGTTTTAGAAAAAACAAAAGAAAATTATGGAAATGTCAAAAAAATAAAATAAAATAAGTTTTCCATGTGATATGTGGTCTAGTTGTTGGGAAAATTAACAAATATGAATTTCGACTTTATTTGCAAAATCTCTCTGGAAATTCTTAAAATTGGCATAACTTTTGCATACGAACTCGGATGAAAAAGTTTTTATATGAAAAATCATCTACTCGAAAAGTTACATCCGAATTTAACTGGGAACCCGTTAAACATTTTAGAATCCCCAAAACCTAACAAAAAAAAAAAGATACGGGCTTTTAAGTTCGAGAGGCAAAAAATTCAAAAATTTCAAATTGTGGTCAAACTGTGGTCAAACAATGGTCAAACTAATTATTCTAGAATATTAGTGTTACTAAATAATTATTTCAGTTTTTTAAATTTTGGTCAAATCTGGTCAAACTGTGGTCAAAACATGGTCAAACTAATTATTCCGAAATATTAGTGTTACTAAATAATTATTGTTTTTAAAACAATAGTTTCAAACTCAAACAGTGAAATGTGTCACTTCATGCTCAAGCTAAATACCGAGGGTTAATAGAATTGACATCCTACTATTGTCGGAAAACAACAAGTGCAGACTTGGAAGCGAGGAGAATAGAACCGGAAGTTAAGCGTGCTCAGTGGGGAGTGGGAGGATGGGTGACCGTTCGGGAAGTTAGATGATTTGGAATTATGAGGGTGATTAGAGATTAGAGGATAAATTGAGCAGTGATGAGGGTGGTGATTAGAGATTAGAGGTTAAAATAATTCAGAAATTTGAAAATAAAAAAATGAAAAAATTCAAAAAAAAAATTAGTAAAAAATTTAAACTCATGGAGGAGGCCTTTAGTCCCGGTTAGCCACGAGAACCGGACTAAAGCGCTGAGGAGTGGGAGGATGGGTGACCGTTCGGAAGTTAGATGATTTGGAATTATGAGGGTGATTAGAGATTAGAGGATAAATTGAGCAGTGATGAGGGTGGTGATTAGAGATTAGAGGTTAAAATAATTCAGAAATTTGAAAATAAAAAAATGAAAAAATTCAAAAAAATTAAGTAAAAAATTTAAACTCTGGAGGAGGCCTTTAGTCCCGGTTAGCCACGAGAACCGGACTAAAGCCTTTAGTCATGATTAAGAAGAGGCGCGACTAAAGGGGGGGGTCTTTAGTCGCGCATAGTTAGTCGCGGTTGCACAGCCGGGACTAAAGGCCTTTGCGAACCGCGACTAAAGGCCTTTTTTCTACCAGTGACTGTGTGTCCCTTCTCTGGTACTTGTTGAAATTGTAGAAACAAGATTAATGAAATCTAGGCGAGGGGAACGGGTCGAATGATGAAGTGACTTACCACCAGGTGAGAAGATGTTGAAAAGGGCTGGGCAATAGAAGCATGCTGATTTACTGAATGTGGATGGTGCTTTCTTTCTTCCAGGTGAAGATGTGCTGAAACCGGATGTAGATGGTGCTTTTTTTCTTCTTCCAGGAAACGAGACGAAACATGGTGGCAATGGCTTGGCTGTACTATACACTAGATCATCGATGGCGCGCGTTGCTGCGCCAGTCTATTTGTAATATTGAATAGTTAGAGGTTAAAAATTATTTAAAATCATTTTACCTCAAAGTTAAAGAATATATGTATTCTATTTTAAATATAATAGTAATTGTGCATGGCCCGTTTCCGCGTAAATTTAACAATAGTTTTATAATTGGAATGTTCATATGTAACATAGAATAATGTTCAAGTGGAATAACTTGTCTCCAATATATGTGGTGGTTCTATTGTAAAAATACATTAAAATTTAATGGAAAAACTGATGCCTATGTCTTGTTAGCTTGTACCAAATAACTTTCTTCAATATATGTGGTGGTTCTATTGAAAAAATACGTAAAGTACAAAATCATGTATAAATAAACACATGGTGGTTCCATGGAAATATTTCTGTACCATGAGTTGTGAAAAAACATGATTACATGTCAGCTATAAATCGGTAAATATCGCCCGGGGGGATGTGTGTGTAAAAAATTTAGTGAGTCTGAACTCATGTCTCTCACAAAGTACTAATCTTCCCGGCAGAATCCTCTCTCCCTATGATTTGCCTCCCCTGAATGAAGATCAGAAACAAGACCTGCAACTGCTCACGGGTGGTGAAGGGAGCTTGGCGGCACTGCTCAAGTCAGCGGCGGTGAAGGGAGATCGGTAGTGCTACTGCTAGTGGAGGTGGCGAACCGATATGACAGCACTGCCGCTCATGGCGGAGGGGATCACCGGCAGTTCTGCTCATGCTGGAGGGGGGGTCGCTGCCACGGCTTCTCGTGCGGCGCTGCTGCCTGGTCATCATGGTTAAGACAACGATCCGGATGAGTGGTGGTGTTATTCCATACCGGCTTGTACCGGGTGTTTTCAGTTTTGTGAAGAATGGTTTGTGATTACACGGTATTTGAAACTAACCAAATCCAAACAAAAACATGTGACGGGATCATGAGCGAGTGTAATCGTTTAAAAGGATTCTATTTTTTTTGCGGGTTTAAAAGGATTCTATTTTCCTGTGCAGGACTACTACAAATCTGGACAGCCACTCCCATTAGAAAGCATAGAAGTAATCTTCAGCGAGAAAAATATGTTATAATGCTAAAGAACTTTTGAAGTACTTTCCAAAACATACATGAAAAACACTTTTCCTTGACTTACCTTTCATTATGGACCAATGTTATTATTTAATATTATCTCTAACCCAAGGCAGCTTCATATTGGTGAGAAATTGGAAAACACACATAATCTTCCATCAGTTGTATTCTTATAATCTCCAATAAAAAATTACCATTACAAACAACACAAAACTTTAGTATTAGGTTGATTGTTACATAGAATTATTGGAGACCAATTATGCAACTATAGTCAAATCAAATAAAAAGTTCAACCAATTTCACATGTTGATTCCAAACTTTGCATATTCTACACCATGGCAATGTGGGTGAAGAGAAATCTAAGAGCATCAATCATGCAGACCTTGACTGGAGTGAACCGAAGCTGCATCCGTGGAACTTTAATATGTGAGATTACTCAAAAAATGAATCCTTATGGAAAAGGTACTATTACCTGGCAAAGTTTGTAGTAACAATTTTTAGATGTTTAGATGACAAGGTTAGAGCACATTGTCCACTTATTCCTCGCCATCAATGCCACAAGCTCGAACAGAAATGAAGGAATTAAGATTTAAGAGGAGATGAAGGGGTGTATAGACGACAGTGAAGAAAAGGTAGCAGACACAACCGTGGCACCTTGTGCTTTGAGGCTTGATTGATGGTTTCCGCGGTACTTTGTCACGGGCACAGGGAAAGGATGGTGGTCCAATTGTCGCCCCTTCTACTTCCCTAAACATTGCCGCCGCACAGATCTCGCCGCACCGCACGCCATCCAGATCGAGCGGGCTGAGGAGAGGGACAGTCGGCGGGGTAAGGAGGAGAGGAAGAGGGAGACAGGCAGCGGGTGGGCAGCGTAGCCGATTCGCTAGGTGAGCATATATATATGCATGTGCTTGTATGCAGGTTGCGAGAACAGAAACGCACACCTCCATTAAATGGCACCGGCGAGTGGCGCACTACAGTCGCGATTAAAGCTTCCAGAAACTGATGATCCTTCAATCCCGATTCCTGACGACTCAATTTCAACCCCTCGTCTGCTTCATCGAATAGTCGAACAGCCGCTTCGCCTTTGTCTGGATCGGCGTGCGGTCCGGGAGGCCCGAGTCGCGTGGTCTCTCATTTTTTATTGTGTGACCACATCGCCGCTCGCTCGTAACCTAGCGACGGCATCGACCGGCGTCTCGTTCTGTTTCTTTTTCGAGCACGACAACTGGGTCCTGCACCCAATGGTCTTGCATCGTGACCAGGTAATGGGCTGGCTGCGGACCATTTGGCCCAATTTAATACCAGAGGGCCGAAAATGTCACCAGAGCAGCGGCCCAACGAAGGTGAACGCCCGTTTGTAGCGATCAAAGCAAGTGGACGTGGAAGTCAAGACTAATCAGATGGCCAAAAACACTCAGAAGTACTGATCGGACGGTTAGGAATGCTAATGGCCTAAGGGGCAGGAAAAGTGCTCAGTTATAATGTATTTAAACTAGATCATTGATGGCGCGCGTTGCCGCGCCCGTCCATTTTTATAATGAAAAGGTAGGTATTGCCCACAAGGTTTAAAGTAAGAGTACTACTATAATCATGCTTAACATAGATTGCTTCCATACCCGGTCCAAAAAACTAACTTTTAGCTCTTAACTAAGCAACAAAAAGTATATAGCCTTGTTAATTGTGAACTTCTATGTTTTGTTCATACAAATTACAAGATCATTGTCAAACACATAACTATAGTAAAGTCAGCAAGAAATAATAAATACACAATATGATGGAAATAATAGGTGGCATGACTTGCAAACTCTTATTACTTGTTAGGCATAAATCGTGAAAGCCATAAATTGTAAATTTGTAACACAAGAATTCTCCTAAGCTTCTTATTTAGGGCAAATATTCAACTTAAGAACATGTTTGTGGGGATATATATGAACAAAGCCTGACCTGCGACGTACATATATAGCATGCGTGATTGACTTGAGAATTTGTAAAAAATTTGTTCAGCTTCTTGCCACAAGAATGTTTCTTGATAATATTGTATGTTGTAGAACTGCTCAACTTGGGATGGGTATGAGAAAAATCCTTGATACACTTCTTGTTTCCGAACAGGCACGGTATGACAAAAAAAAGACTGTCGTCTTTTCTGTTCTAGAAAGCCAAGCCATTCTGATGCTAATTAAGTTCCACCAAACAACTTCGGGATTTAGTCTTACCTAAACTTTGGCCTGCTAAGGAGAGAGATTTAACGCAACAAATATCACTAACAGGAATTAGATGGTACAGAGTTATAAGAAAAGAAAAGAAAGTCGCTTGGAAGAAAATGTAAAGATAAAACTATTATTTATTGAAGAATAGTGTAGCAAAAACAGAAGTCCAGTGAGCACACCTCCATAGAACAAACAGATTGTCTCTCGAACTGCAGTTTGAAAGCCCCTCAAGTTGTCCCTATGCTATGATGTAATCAGTACAATTATTGTCACACAAGGATTATTGCTACTATAGTGTAGCAAAACTACCAACATAGAAGCACAACAAAGTGGGTAATGGAATCAGAGTTAAATATGTATCCTTACTCTGTAGCGCAAACTAACAAATGCCTATATAGGGCATGTAGAGTTAGAGAAAAACCAATCTAGTTGAACGGAATGGGGGATCAAACAATAAGAAACTTCAAAGCATATTAGCTCTCTCTCTCTCTCTCTCTCTCTCTCTCTCTCTCTCTCTATTTTAACATGAATGCACCATAATTTTATGTTCTGTATATTTTATCTTATTTCAGATATAAAAAGAGAACGTAAGAAAATATATAATCGCCATAAACATTATTTTATATTACTCAAATTTTAAACGTAAAAATATAGTGTAAAATGTACATAAAATGTATTTTTCTGGTCTTCTGACATTTTTTTATGCCAAATTTTACGCAGTGAATCAATATGACTGTAACTATTTGTATTCGAAACATAATTTATTTATGAAATGATCGTAAGATTACCTCGGGTGAAGAATAACGTATTCTGGACCCTGGGTGATGAATAGTAACACTATTTATCAAAACTGAGAATGAACAAAGGAAATATCCATTGGCTAGCTCCCAGATTGAGTTAATTTAAAACTGCACACAAATTCTCTTACCAAATTAACATGTATGACAAAAAACTGAAGCATGCCATAAATTAAACTGTCTATTTTATGCAAGCAAGTGGCCGCTACTCAGTTCTTGTAAATTTTAAGCAAATTGACCAACAACATTTTTGCCATATTAGAAGGAATACAATTGTTAGTTCTCACCATGGCGACTCCATAATTTGGATTGGAGCTTGTGAACTTACATTATTTGCATACATATAGTAGTGTTGGTCACGGATGGAGAAGGCCAGAAGTGGAGGAACATGAAATGGCATAAGTAGGATCCGTAGATTAAAAAATTCAAACTATGGACTATGGAGTTAAATGCAATGAGGTGAAATAAGCAAAACTGACCACTAATAGAATTGTTGAATTAAACAATAAAATTAGAACCGTGGTTGTCATAAGTTATGATCAGAAAATATGACCTCACAAAAATGGACCATGCAACCTTACTTTTAGAAATGTGCACACACAAATCCAATGTAAATTGGGGTAGTGGTAATAGATAAACCAAAATCATATTTCTGGAAATGCTAAGAAAATTTTCAGATGTAGATACATACTTTGTCGTGTCTGGAGATTCCCTGTACCAGGAAAATAAAGGGTATGTGCAATTGTTGTTCCGATCGCCTTTGGTAGTTCAATCAACCCAGAAACTTGCTACAGCGGAAGGTTCACTACCTTGAGGTGGCCTCTAATTGCCGCAGTTATCAGAGGAGTCACATTTTGATTGGCCAAACATTTTCGCAAGGGATGGATCATGGTCCAGGAGTACTTCACTATATCTACAAGTAGTGTCAGATGTCCAACTTTCTGTATTACCACGGTAAAGATGAAACAACATGAATGATAGACTAATTCTTGCCCATTATCTTGTTAAGGCAACGACACAGTTGAGTTATTACACAGAGCAGGTAAATTTGAACATTGGAAAACAAATAACAATAGGATCCATGGAGATTAATCAAAGAGTAGATTAAGAACACATAAAACCTTGGTTGCCCATAAAACCATGGCCATAAATTAATTTAGGAATTCATATCAGTCTTATATATATGCATGATCCCCGAGAAACAATGATCCATGAGGCCATGACTAAGCATCCCTCCCCATCTCCCCTTTCTATCTTTTGTGGAGCAAACAGATAACTTTAGCATCTACACACTTTTGATTTTGCTGAACTATTTGTGCACAAAACTGGAAACTACAGACAAAGGGGTCAACAAACGTGGCATACACCATACAGTACCAATCGTTGTTTGCTACACACCTTTGATTCAGCGATTTAGTGCTAGTCACGTGGTTCAGCAAGATGGCATCCACAAGAAACATAAAGCATCTAAAAACAATGCAAATCTAAGAAGGTACATGGAAGGAGTTAGCTTAGTGTTACGCGGATGAAGCTGCTGCCTATTGATGGTTAGATTGTAGTCTAGACACAAGGTCCAAAGCTCCCCTGTTACCATGTAAAAATATGAGAAAAAACAGAAGTCGTGATGATGCGCCGGCCACTATCGTCCGCGTCCCACCCTTTCCACGCAGGCAGTTCGACCGCGTCAGGTGGATCGATTGGCCGCCGATTCATCTGCATCCCGTGCGGTGGATGGATCCCATCGTCCGCGATTGAATTTCATGCCTGTTGGCCGCCGCTCCCCAACCGGCTCCGCCGCTGGCGCCCGTGCCCCCATCCAGCCGCGCTGCTCGCGTCGGCGCGCAGCCGCCAATGCAATCCGAGGCCATCTCAGGCGGCGCAGTCGGAACAGAGCAGGTGGCGAACATGGTTTAGGGCTTCGTCTGTGGGGTTTCACCCTGTGCGCTGTGTTGGATAGGATGGTAGAAAAGGCCAGGATGGTAGAAAAAGCCAGGATGGTAGAAAAGGCCCAGTAGGCCCAATTAAACGTGAGACACCCAAAAAAGCCACTGGAGCAGCGGCCCGAAAAGCCCAGCACAACCTGACGCGCGAGTTAGCGCCTGCTTACGAGATTTAGGTGGGACTAAGCGCAAATCTGACGGCCAAAAACGACTAAAAGTGGTGATCTAACGGCTAGAAATGCTAATGGTCTGAGAGGACTGGGAGGGTGCTCAGTTTTAATATATCTAAATTATTCTGAAGGTTCTGTTAGTTTTTGACACCCTGAAGCTTCAGCAACAAGTATGGCCTGACACTGCATGAGTTTTATTCAGGAAGCTCCTACTTTTCTCTTTTTTGCATCTTGCAAGTTAAGTAATCCTTCTAGTATTGTACTATAGCTTTGAATAAACGAGCAGCATCTGGTGCTTTAATCAATTTTCTACATTTTGGTGCATCTTCACTTGGATGTAAACAATCTGAACGAGTCATGCATGCATGTAAAAAGTAGGCGGTATGTAAATTTTGTACTCTGAAGTCTGAACCCTGAATTCGAACCAGAGCTGAACGTTAGCCATGAATCTTTCAAACTTCATGTGTGAACTCTGAAACTTATTATACCCAATTCAACTGTGAAGCTATAGTAAGCATTTAGAAATCTTTCAGGAGCCAGGTTAACTCGAATCTGAGCAGTAAGTTACCAGCAGCTAATAGGCTAAACTTTTATTTACAATTTCACTCCAGTCTCTTCAGAGCCACAACTATTATACTCAGATGAAGAGTATTAACATTTTCCATTATCATAGCAGCATATGTATGACGAGAGGTCTTATGTTTTCAAAACGTTGGGACTGGGCTTAACTAATTATGATGAAAAATCACTTTCTTTTCTTAAATACATCAGTGATTAGAGGATTTTGATTCTCCTGTCGTTTTCATAAATGTCCAATTTAGTCTATTAAAATAGGCATATTTTCATATAGGTTCACCAAAAGGGAAGTGTCATTTTTACATTGTCAGCAGATAAAACTGTTTTACATTGAATTCTAAAGCGTGCATTTAGTATCTAATGTATTGAAGGCACGGTGATGAAATCCAAGTGCAAATGCTAGTTGATTAGCATCATTCTTATTTCTGCAATTTATTTCTCCAACATTTATGCATATCCATTTCGAGTAGATAAATAAACTTCACTAGTGAACTTACCGCCTGAAGGCAATGTGCTGAAAATTGATAATGAAATACAGCTCCTGAATTAATCCCGAAAATTATAACAATTATCTCTATGGAGCAGAGACGGAAAGACCACCGCGGACGTGAGGATGACCAGGAGAGCGGCACCAACTGGAGGATGATGTAGTACTGCTTCTGTTTCCTGATCAAACTCAGCAAGGTTGTATGCCAATTGCCAACTGAACTTTTTTACATGAAGAGGAGAGCCTAATGATGAGAGATTCAGGGGATTGAACAGGACTATAAATCGATGAGTCTAAATAAACAGTGGCTGGGTTTGAACATGGACAGGTATGGTGCCACGTATGGGGATTCAGCACAAGATAGTCCAAACTACAACCACATCAAAGTGCTCTTTCTTTCTTCTGGTCGTTGCTAGCTCCTGATGAAACTGATACTTGATGAACGGGTTTAGATCTTGATTGCATGATGTGGGTGCAGTCACAACAATTTCAATGTGGTTAGCCGGATCGACACTCATTCTCTGTTGGATACAACATATTATCAGGGCATCTTATTTTTCTACAGTATTTAATAAATCATAAAGAAATAGAATTAAAAAAAAGTCTGAAATATATTTTACAACAACAAAAATGTACTCAAGGGGACAAAAATGTACGATGAAAGTGCCTTTCTCAGCTTGAGCTCTGCTGAACAGTAAAATCTGAAAAGATTGAAAAAAATTCAAAAATAATTTGAATTTTATTTGTGGCAAGATTAGACAAATGTTTTCGGTGCATGCAAAGTTTCATTACGAAATAACGTTCTAGGAGGTCATGGCAAGAAAACAAAATCAATGCTCGAAAAATAGCTTTTTAAGCATCAATTTTGTTTTTTTATAATGCCACAATAATACTAATTGCCAAAAGAGTCACTGGACCTAGACGAGTCAGCTTGAGATGCCGGCATGAGACTGACGAGTGGGACCCACCACTTGGGTTCGTTCAACCAGAGCAGAACACCGCCGCCCATCACGCTTGCTTTCCCCATTCCATCACCGCCGCCGTCGTCGCGCTCGCCGTCTCCTAACTTCTCCGCGGCTGCGCCATGCTCCGCCTCCGAAGCTGCATCCTCGCCCAACTTATCTCTTCTCCCACCACCATCTCATCATCCGCCTCCTCACTGCGGCAGCGCCTGCCGTTTCCCCGAATCCCCGATTTCGCCATCGACGAATACCTTGTCCGAACCTGCGGTCTCAGCCGAGCCCAAGCACTCAAGGCCTCCCCGAAGCTCTCCCACCTCAAGTCCCCTGCCAATCCTGACGTCGTGCTCACCTTCCTTGCCGGCCTCGGCCTCTCCGGCGCCGACGTCGCTACCCTGGTTACACTTCTTGCCAAACCCTAGAATCTAAAAACTACTCCCTCCGTTCGGAATTACTTGTCGTGGAAATGGATGTATCTAGATGTATTTCAGTTCTAGATACATCCATTTTCGAGACAAGTAATTCCGAACGGAGGGAGTACAACTAAAAGGGGTAAGGAATTACCTTCTGCTCCACCTGCTCCTCGCCAGAGCCGCCCTCCACCTTCTCCACCATGTGCGCCTCGCCAGAGTCCGCCTTCACCTCCGGCGCCTCGCCGAAGCTTGCTAGAGTGGGAGCGTCTAGCTGGACCGCGCCGCTCCAGCCCGCCTCCACCTTCTTCGGATCTGCAGCATCTACTGCACCTACCTGGACGCCAGCATCGTCCTGCACCGCTGCAGGCGCCGCGACCTGCTGCGCTAGCGCCACCAGATCTGCGCCCCAATCAGGGCGCTCGCGACGTCCGTCCTCCATGGCAATGGAGGTGATGGAGAGGATGCAGTGGGGGAGAGGGAGACGACGCGGTGGGAGAGGAGAGGGAGACGATGCGGCGGGGGGAGAGGGGAGCACCGAAGCAGAAACGCAAGTTCAAAGCACCTGCGCGCCACCCTCTAGGCGCCCATCGCAAGCAGGCTTTTGCCCCGTGGCATGAACTGACAATGGTGACAGGGCTGCCTTTTCCCGGTGGTGTGAGCCGACGATGACTCTAGGGACATAGGTGCACGAGCGGCTCGGGGGCGAGCCGTAGCGCGATGTTTTTCTTTTGCATGGTAATGCACGTCTCATTCATATCATAAAAATCAAAATACAAGCGACGTAAAAAGCAACATGACAAAATTAAAAAGACAACAGAACATCTCTGAGCTTGGCACCAAAGCCCTTCACCTGCCTCCAGCACCACCATAGCAGCCACCGAAGAAAAAAATGACAGATCACCTCCTCACCCAAGCTCGACGTGGCTTCATCGCTGATATGCGGCTTTGCGGACCTCCAAGGTGGCTCACCAAAAGTGAAGTCATTGTCGTTGAATGAATCAGACTAGGGCAACACCCCGGACACACCATTGAACTCCAGATCTGGCACCCCACCTTGACTAAGACGCCGAAGGAGGAACCCATACCTATCATCCATCAACCACAACCCCAGCACATGTTCCGTCTTCCAAATATCACCGATGCATACCACAATCTGCATCTTCTCCTGGACTACCTCCCAAGCTCCGCGCCGACGTTGGAGCAGACGTTGTCGCAACGGCGGAGCCCGAGGACACATGTCTACCACAAGGATGCCGCCGCCGCTACAACATCCCCACTTGAACAAACTAGTTCCCAAATACATCCCCAACCATAGGACTGATGGCCTCATTGGGGAAGGATCCGAAGCTTCTTTATTCAGCGCCGCCATCATCGCCACTGAAGCCAAGACAAAGAACGACCAAAAAACCCAAGCTACTAGGGCCTAACCTAAAGCTACATGATCCGCACGCATAAATCCGGCGACCACTCTCACCATCAACGACCGAGGTCGTGGATAGAGGGAAGCCGTCGAAGGAAGGCGACGGAAGGAACTCTCTTGCAGCAACTAGGGTTTCTACCCCCGCCCCCACCCTCCCGGCCCCGAGAGGAAAACCTGTAGCGTGATGTTTTGTACTCCCTCGGTTTCTTTGTACTCCACGTATAAGATTTTTCTTGAGTCAAACTTCATAAAGTTTGATCAAATTTATATTAAAAATATTAACATCTACAGTAATAAAGATATACAATATGAAAATTAATTTCATGATTCATCTAATGACATTTTTTTTTGATATTTTGAATGTTAATTTTGTTTTCTATAATATTGATCAAATATTACAAAGTTTGACTTCACACACCACTTATATGCAGAGTAAAGAAACACCCAGAGGTAGTACTACCAATACTTGGCACATGTTTCTTCATTTTGTTTGTTTTGAGACATTGTTTCTTCATTTTGTGTTTTTAGGGATATTTATTCATTTTATGTTTTTTAGGAACATTTCTTCATTTTATGTTATTTTAGAATCATTTCTTCATTTTATGTGATTATAAATTTCTTCATTTTTTTAGGCCAAAATTTTATGTGATTATTCATTTTAGTTGCCTTCTCCTCCTCCATTCACGCAGCGTCTCAGGTTGGTTGGACAGTGGCGCAACGTGGTATGATCTCCGCCAAGGCGCCGGCACCGGGTATATGGTCGCATGGCGATGCATGCAGACCTCCATGATAAGGGTGTATGCATGCATGCTGGGACGTGTATACAGGGGAAATATACTTTGGTTCCTGGTTGTATATGTATCCTATATGAGGATTTTTTTTTAATAATTTAATAAAAAGTCAAAATAGATAAGAACTATTTTGACAAAACACTTAACTTATTTTTGCACTAGTACATAAATCTCGACGAAAAAAAACCAAAGTTGACCTCATAGCAAAAAGACAAAAATTATTTGCTATTATAGGTCACTATTCACACTATTTTAGCCAAAAAATTGTCTTTTTCGAAAAGAAGTCAAAGGGATATTTTTTTCTGGATTTTTTTCTCACAAGTAAAGGTCAAGTTTATTTCCAAAATATTTTCAAAAATTTTTGACTTTTTGTTGAATTACTAATTTTTTTCCATATAGGGTGTATATGTCCTCATAGACCAAAAATTCCCCTCCGTGTATACAGCAGCTATTTATGTGTACTAAGTACTGACAAGTGCACGAGCGTGCTGCAGGTGGTGCGTGCGGGTACCAGGGCGACGTGGAGAAGCCGCCGTTCTCCTCCATGATCGCGGCGGGCGGCCCCTCCATCTTCAAGGACGGGAGTATTTAACCAAAAACTACCACAATTCACGGAACCGTGACGAAAAACTACCACTTTACGATTCTTTGCGAAAAACTACCACTTTTTTCTTAATCCGTGGCAAAAAACTACCAAGTTGCGAAATCGCTCGCTTCGCCACTTCTAAACGCATTTCTGACAGGATGGGCCCACCTGTCAGCATCAATCTTCTTCTTCCTCCTCCTCCTACTCTCTCTGGCATTTCCTCGAACACCTCGCGTGCACTCCGGTGACCCTCTCGCCCGCACTTCGCCGCGTCCACGACCACCTCATGCAGCTCGCGGTCGCTGTCCCCGTACCACGCTCGCTCGCCATCGTCAGCGCCCACTGCTTCCCCTCTACTCCGTGGCAGCCGCGAGCTCGTGCTCGAGCCGCGCTCAAGCCTGCTGCGCTGCGGCGCTGCGGGCCTCCGCCATGCGCACCGTGGTCGCTGTCCCGTCGCACCACGCTGCTCGCCAACACCTGCCAAGACACACTGCTACGCCGCGGCCGCTTCCGCCTCCGGCCGCCGGGCTCTCCCTGCCGCCGCCGCCTTTCATTGGAGTCCGGCGGAGAAGATGAAGATCCGTGGCGCGATCGCATCTGGAAGAGATGGCGGCGACTGAGGCGAGGCGAAGCGACGGCGGCAGCTTCGGGCCTCACATGGCGCGACCTGCAGTACGGCGAGCGACGGCGGGCGGTTGGGCCTCTCATGGCGCCCTTAGCCTCGCCAGCGCCACCTGACGGCGAGGCGAGCCACGGGCGGCGGCCTAGGGTCTCCTGAGCGCGATCTGGGCAGCGATACTCGAATGACGGCAGCGGGAGCTTGGTGGGCACGACGATGGCGAAGCGGCAAGCAAGCGGGGCGGCCGTCGTCGCTCATGGCGGGCGGCAGCAATGGCGGCTGGCGGCCACGCAGGCGATGGCCGCCCCAGAGCTTAGTGGGCACGACAACGGCGAGTGGGCGGCCGTCGTCGCGCACGGGCGAAGCGGCGGCGGCGGTCTTGGCGGCCCGCGGCGATGGCCGCCCCAGAGCTTAGTGGGGCACGACAACGGCGAGGTGGGAGCGACGACGGCGAGGCGGGAGCGATAGCGCGCAGCGTCGCGGTCGCGACTCCGGCTGAAGGATGGCGGTGGCACTGGTTCGTGGGCCCAAGCGGTCGATTTGTGCTTAGCACGGCCAGCGAGGATTTCACGACTTGGTAGTTTTTGCCACGGATTAGGAAAAAAGTGGTAGTTTTTCGCACAGAATCGTAAAGTGGTAGTTTTTCGTCACGGTTCCGTGAATTGTGGTAGTTTTTGGTTAAATACTCTCAAGGACGGCAAGGGCTGCGGCGTTTGCTATCAGGTTAAATGCACCGGGAATGCCGCTTGCTTCGGCCGCCCGGTGACCGTGGTCGTCACAGATCTGTGCCCCGGCGGCGAGGCGTGTCTGGCCGAGGCTGCCCACTTCAACCTCAGCGGCAAGGCGTTCGATGCCATGGCGAAGCCCGGCCAAGCCGACAACCTCCGCGACGCCGGCGACATTAGGGTCCAGTACCACCGGTATACTCTCGCTAGTTAGCTGGCGCACACACTCATGCCCAGTGGTCCGCTCCACCTCCATGCATGTTCGTGTGATCAACTGCTCAATAGTTTTTTTTTAACATCAGTAACAGACATAAGCGCTCATATACACACGTATACACTCGCCCCTATGAACGCACACATGCACATCCTACCCCGAAAGACTGAGCCGGCATATCATCTTAAAATTTACGAAGTCACTGTAGGCATCTTCGCCGTCGACGGGAACGTCTCCTCCCACTGAATGCACATCGCCGAAAATCCTGAAATAAATCCAGGAATAAATGTGAGCACCAGGATTTGAACCCTGGTGGGCTGAGGATACCACAGTCCCTCTAACCATCCAACCACAGGTTGGTTCGCAACTGCTCAACAAATTGATTGTATCATCTCTTTGATTTCTTCGGCCGCAGGGTTCCATGCAAGTGGCGCGGGCTGGACATCGCCTTCAGAGTGGAGTCTGGCTCCAGCCCGAACTATCTCGCGGTGCTCATCAACCACGAGTCCGGCGACGATGACCTGTCGGCGGTGGAGCTTCAGCAGCGCGGCCGCAGCTGGGCACCGATGGAGCAGTTGTTGGGACGAAATCACTATTTTGACCTTGTCAACAATTTTTATCACAAAATAAACTTGACATGAAAGTATTTCACAATCTGACCCTTTTAGCAACGCCACAACCCGTTGCGTTTCTTCTCCATATAAAAACACCGAAGTAACTCGCGTTTCAGACCCACATACGAACGCCAAGCTAGCTAGCGGTTCCGACCCACATGGAAACGCCAAGCACATTGGCGTTGCCGCCCAGGCCGAAACGCCATGATCATTGGCGTTTGTAGGCACTGCTTCCGCATTCCGGTGGATCGACTGGTTATTCATTCCTCCTGATGTACGTGTGGCGGCGGCCGATGCCACGCGAGCTGGCGGGCGAACGCGCACTCAGGAGCGAGAGAGATATCCCAGATGCAAATGCTCGCGGCCGGGGCCGAAAGCTGAAGGCTGATGTGGCCAACACATACGGATTCGCACATGCATTTTCTCCTCGTGGTAAGAGGTCGGCCGGATCAACCTGGGCAGGCTCGTGCATCGGCCCTTATTCTCTTTCAGCTTAATCTGTTCCATGGAACCTACATACTAAGAAGTATTGTCATCTGACCGTCTCTTCGTGATTCAAAAGGCGATACGGTCGTGACCGTCGCAGAGCGAAAGAGCTGCGCGGCTGTGCCTCGCTCCTCCTGGGCCTGGCGCGAGCAGCGCCCAAGACTCAACCGCCCGCACGAGGGAGTTTATGCTACAAACGCCAAGAATCATGGCGTTTCGGCCTGGGCGGCAACACCAACGTGCTTGGCGTTTCTATGCGGGTCTGAAACGCGAGCTACTTCGGCGTTCGTATGTGGATTTGAAACGCGAGCTACTTCGGCGTTTTTATATGGAGAAGAAACGCCACGGACTGTGGCGTTGCTAAAAGGGTCAGATTGTGAAATACTTTCATGTCGAGTTCACTTTTTTTAATGTTTGATTAACATTTTTTTAATACATGATCAACATTTTTTTCATACATATTTAGAAAAATTTAAATGCTTTATTAAAAAAATTTAAATACTCCCTACGTTCCAAAATAAGTGACTCAACTTTGTATTAGCTTTAGTGCAAAGTTAGTACAAAGTTGAGTCACTTATTTTGGGACAGAGGGAGTACATGATTAACATTTTTTAACACATGGTCAAAAAAATTTATAAACACGTTTAACATTTTTCAAATACTTGGTTTTTTAGAAAATTTCAAATACTTTCTTTTTTAGGGAAAGAAAATTTCAAATACTTGATTTTTTTTGAGTGGTTTCAAATACTTGATTAACAGGTGAATTTTGGGCTCGGTTAAAAGAGCCGATGGCCCATTGACGAGGTGGCCCAGCCAGCCCGAACCCGCACCCGCAGACGCAGCAAGCACTCCCCCCCTGTTATCCAAGAAGTACACTGTTCCGGCGCCCCAAGGTCGACGGCCGCCTCCGCCCGCCCGCTCGCCGTCGCGACTCCTTCCTCCCCATGCGGCGTCCTCGGGCGATTCGATGACCATAGCATGTGGTTTCTCTCGCTTCCTCAACACGCGCGTGCATTCCTCCACAAATCGCGTCCTCAGCCTCTGGTTCGCCTCCTGTCCCTGCTCGTCCTCCTCCGCCTCCGCCTTCGCCTCGGAGCCGCCGGAGATAGCCGCGGCCCCGGAGACCGTCAGGGAAGGAAGGGCGGAGATATTCGCGGACAAGTCCAATTCGGTCTTCTTCAACAAGGCTCAGGTCTCGCCTCCTTTGCTTCCTGTCTACGTGTGCTGTAGATTTGATTTTCTTTTGTCAGGCTGATGCCATTGCTGCTTCACCTGATGGTTGCACGAACAGTAGTGCAGTCGTTCCTTCTGGAAAATAACAGTACTGGTTATCTATCTGATGATTTCGGTTACTGCCGAACAACCTCATTTCGTTAGAAATGCAAGAATTGCAGACTAAAGAAGTTGTTATATACTGCTAGAACCCATGGCGACTGTAGGTAGCTTCACTGTCAAACGGCATCATCACAACTCACAAAAGAACAATGTACTGTGGTTTCTATCCAATATTTCCTTTGGAAATTCGGATTTTCGTCTGATGGTAGCTTTAGAAATAGGGTCTGTCTAGGACACATCTAGATGTGACATAATTATGTCACATCTAAGCTGATTTTCACTCTGGTTGTGGTCTATTTTTTTTCCAAGTGTTTTTTGTTTTTTGTTGCTGCATTATATATTTATGGGAGCTTAGAGGTGACATCCTTAAAAAACATCTAGATGTGAATTAGACAAACTGTTAGAAATATGTTCAAGTTGTTTGTACTTATGAATTCGATTCTCACCAGGTTAACAACAGAGACCTTTCCATTGCTGTATTAAGATGGTTTATTTTGAAAAGACAGGAAGAGCATGATACCCAATTAAAAGGTATTCGTTTGGACACAATTTGCACTGCTAGTTTACAAACCTTTTCCGTTTAAAAGGTACACCAATGCTTGAGCGATTTCTGTGATGAAGCAGGCAGGCGTGCTGAGATACCACCGGAGCAGCATGCCGATGGATTAGACCCTGCTACCACAGGTTCTGAAGACACTGCATTGAGAGAGGAATCGAGCCTTAAAGCACCTAAAGTTCTTGAGGTGCACTTATGAAGTCCTGTTGTGTAATAATGATCAGTGCAAGTTGTGTTGTGCTATGATATACTGTAGTATATTTATTCTGGAAGTTCTCCCATTTTTAAATTATATACAGAGTGTACTCCCTTATCGAGAAATGACTTCAAGCTTTGACTACATAACCTTGGTACAGCAGTAGTATTTGCATAAACAATGCTTATCTTTTCATTTCAGATCCTTCTTGTCATGAATTTTGTAGGCTTTGGCTGCATCGGGGTTAAGAGCTATCCGATACGCACTTGAGGTAGATGGAATTGGGGAAGTTATAGCTCTTGACAATAATGAAGGTACATTGTGATATTTCTGTCAGAATGTTGCAGATGACTTTTCATAAAAAAATTGGTTGCAAAAGATATATTGAGTCCTTGGAAATAACACCCTATTTTATGTTTGATGATGCTAAACATTTGTTTTATTAACTGCAGTAGCTATAGAATCCTGTAAGAGGAATATCTACCACAATGGCGTTCTTGCTTCTTCGAAGGTGGTGCCACATCTTGCTGATGCTCGTATTTTCATGCTCACTCACCCGAAAGAATTTGATGTGGTATGGCATTACTACTTTACTTTAACATGAACGTAACTCTCTAATCATTTGTTATGTACTCCCTCCATCATATGTAATTCGGGGCGGAGGTAATATCAGTTTGAGTGCCAACGAAACTTAAATGGCAGTTAAACATTTTTTGGACAAATAACTATAGTTTACTTTATATTTGTTTTCCTGGCTGAGTAGAAAATCAAATCAAACAGATATAAATTATGTTTCTATATTTAAGCTGGGAAATTCAGAACTCAGTGTCGTAGAATTCAGTATTGCCTAAGATTTTTACATATCATGCTGCAATGCTACGATCCTACAGAAGTAAGAAACAAAAGCCATATAGCTGATATGATTACTCGTGCGAATCTGTTTCTAGGCACTTCCTCTCAATGCTGTAATGCGTTATGTCTTGCATAGAAATCAAACACTTGACGTATCATCGTAAGATTTATTTTATTTTATTTACTTTCTTACATATGACCCCTAAAAAAACAAAGTCCTTGAAGAAAAGTGCAAAATAAGATACAGTTGGAAGGCCGAACAAGCTGTGGGCCTGTGGCACCTTGGCACAATTGACAGGTGAAATATGGGCTCTGTTAAAACAGCCTATGCCTTGGTGGCCCATTCACGAGGTGGCCCAGCCAGTCCGAACCTCTCCTCTGGCGCGTCCCGCACCCGCAGACGCAACGAGCACCTTTCCATGCAACCAATATAGATATTTCTGTATGTTGTCGAAGTTAGGGAATTTCGATTGCACACATGCCAGGGTGACACATTGACGAACGGAACTACTTCTTTGCAGAAAATTGTTAGTAAATTGTTAAAATCATATCATATCCTCTTCTTTTGTTGTCATCTGCATGTGGTCACTTTTCCTCACGTTTGAGGATAATATTCATTCCTATCATGCTGTATTGATTTCCTATATACTTGCTGAATCAGGTTGATCTTGATCCTTATGGATCACCAGCTGCATTCCTTGATTCAGCAGTTCAATGTGTTGCAGATGGTGGTATCTTGATGTGCTCAGCTACAGACATGGCAGTGCTTGCTGGGGGCAATGCAGAAGTTTGTTTTTCCAAGTCAGTTTAATACTTCATTATCAATTATCAACCGCATGACTATATCATTTATTTCTTACCATATCAGTTTTCTATACCTACAGATATGGTTCTTATCCAGTAAGGGGCAAATACCGCCATGAGATGGCCTTGAGGATTCTTCTTTCCTGCATCGAGGTCAGAGTCTCTTGTATTCACATAGTCATTATGACGTTCCATCAATTCATTTTCCTTGTTTTGCTTGCAGTCACATGCGATCCGCCACAAGCGCTATATAGTTCCTGTCATATCAGTGCACATGGATTTCTACATTAGGGTTTTTGTGCGAATCTTCACGTTGTCTCCTGCCTCTGCCTCTCCTTGGTCTTTGTAGTATGATTTCCCACAAATAGATCTTACAGTGTGCCTCTTTCACCGTGCAGGTCGGCTAGCACGGTGAAAAGCTCACCTCTCAAATTTTCACATGTATATCAATGTGTTGGTTGCAATTCATTTCACTTACAAAATGTTGGAAGAATAAACTCAAAGGTAGACTCCTCTTTTCTTGTTTCATTGTTTTGCATGGCATGCTTATGGATATGATCCTCTGATCCAGGATAAGAGGAATATTCCTCTACCAAATTTTTGCCCTACTGTGCCTCAAGAGTGTTCTGAGTGTGGCGGTAAATTTGTTATGGGGGGGCCTATATGGAGTGATCCAATACATGACAGGGATTGGGCTGCTTCCATTTTATCGAATATCCGAGCAACGAGTGGTTTATATCAAGCTTATGCAAAAATTTCAGCTATACTAACGTCGGTATCAGAGGTACTATTTTGGTTTGTCTTCTCTTTTGGTTATGCTTATGTTGTTTGTTGATTATATGCTAGAGAAAATGAAACATGAACAGAACGAAAAGCGTACAGATTAGTGAATTTTAATGCTTTTAATACAGAATTGTTTTAGAAAGGCGCTGATAGGATAGAAGCTATTCGCGGATGTGCATATATTCTTATTCATTAGTTGAATGATATATATACAAGTGTCACGTTGGCAGCATAGGCCAATGAGCATGCAAATATATTTGCACTTAAATCACTTTGTATGGTTATTTTTAGTATCAGGCTCGGGTTTTGTGTAGTAAAATACCTTATATCTCTGCAAGGCGAAGTCACTAACAAAAGGAAAAATAACAATAATACTGAATAAATTCTTGATTTTGTTGATAGTGAAAATGAACTTTCCGTTAGACTAAAAGGCCAGCAGAATGGCTGCCCACTGGTTGAGTATCAGCCTATCAGGATTAGTTCCAGTGCACCGATGCGTTAACTGGAGGAGGTCTACGCATGCTACGTGGTTACACACCCCGCAATAGAAACTCATATGGAAGCGGTTAATGCCAGTGTCCAGCATTATCCTTGCTTTTTCGAGTATAACTTTTAACCCTTGGTTTACACACTCCTCCAATTGAAGTGATATAGACTTGCTTGCATCTGATTCTAGAAAGGTGTCAAACATTCCCAGACCAAAAGGTAGCGACAAATCTTTATGTAAATGGCCTGCCTGATATGCATTCTGGAAACCCATTGGATGCCCTGTGTTGTGTGTAACATCCCAGATATCTCCCCTACCTGGTGAAAGCTACCACACTATCTGATTACACCAAGTCTAGACATGTTGAGAATGATGAACTGCGTGATTGATTAATTGAGTCATATGGATGTTATCTGTTATAATTCTAAATTGTCTGCCGTGGATGTCCCCATAAACACAGGAGGCTTTGCCAAAATTTGAGTATTTCGTAGAGTTGGTGGTAATCAGATAGTGTGTTAACATCGCCACGTAGGGGAGGTACCTGGGATATTACACTGTGCTCAGAATCTGCAAAAAAAACCGAGAATGTCAGAATCTGCAACTTGCACCAGAACAATGCCGTTCCTGACAACAATCTGTCTACCACGATATGTATCTGGTAGGAAAGAACATCAACCTTCACTCTCAGCAGTTGGTATCCTTCATGGCACACTAACTTTATTTCTGGCGATTTGGAATACCATTTCCACCAAGCAGGTCAGCTCTTCTTGGGAGCCATAACCTATAGTTCTTAGACAAGATGTTATGCTAAAATAAATAGCCCGATTTGTAGCATGCATTAAAATAAAGAATCTCTAAATCAAACATACAGTGAGATGTTAACATTCTGCTCTTTATATTGGATCCATAAATCACAAGGGATTTTCTGGTGCAGGAATTGCCCAATGCACCTTTATTCGTCAGTCTTCACAGTATATGTGCAACATTGAAGTGCACTAATCCAACCATGGTTATGTTTCATTCGGCTATAAGAAATGCTGGGTATCAAATATCAGGTAGCCATGCGGATCCGCTAGCTCTGAAAACAGATGCTCCAATGTCTGTAATTTGGGACATCATGCGATGTTGGGTATGATAGAAATCTCAGATTTTCTTGGTTAATCAGACACAGCAGACTGTTTCATTAATTGGCTTCCTGTGCCTGCAGGTCAAGCTTCACCCAGTAAAATCTCAACCTGAGAATCTTCCAGGTAGCAGGATACTTTCCCAAGAGCCTCAATTGCAGGTATACATCATAAAACACAGCTTTGTATCCTTTTATGAACAATGCATGAGAAGTAAAATGTTTCTATGCAAAAATGAGTTACATATGCTTGTAAATTTTTTGCTTATTTTAAACTTGATTTTTTACTTTATGGTGTTGTGATCAGACATCAGAAGCTTGTGTTTATTTGTTGTATTAATCTGACAGAACTATGTGAAGCTAACCATGAGTGACTTGCGCACAGTACTAATATTCCACTCTTGTTAAGCTTGAGCTGATCCAAGGGCTCTTCTCATTAACGGAGCTCTGTTTCCCGAATGTTTTAATCGTTGTCTGAATGTTATGTTTAAATGAAAGCAAGCCGTTCCGTGTACCGTTGATGTTTGGTTTTATGTATCTCTGTTATTCCCGACGGGTTGACCTCATGATTTTCTGAGCAACACGATCCAGACTAGCACTAGTCAAGCTCTCTGCTGGGATTTCAATTGGTACAAGTAACCAGAAGTGATCAACTTTTAGTGGGTCCTAGCTCTCTCCTGGTAGAACCCTGTCTATTTTGCTGCTTTTAAATGTCTCTGGATACTTTGGTCAAAATTATAGAAACCCGGCTGAAATCTCCGAAACCATCTGTAGAGACACCTCAAATTATTGTGCACAGAGACCTAATACTGACCTGATGTTGCGCCAACAGGAAGCATACAAACTATTGCATTTGTATTGGTTTAGAAGGATCAATTATTGCTCTGTTTTGCACACCAGTCACAATTTTGCCACCACTTTGTTCATTCCATATATTAAGGTAGGTGTTTTCCCTTCGCCGACATTTATTCCCTGACTTCCCATGTAGTGATTATTCCAGAAATATGCCTATCTGTGGACAGAAGTTTATAAACTAAGCAATTATACAATTCGACCTTTCATACTTCTGAAGCCTCTGTTATCCCATTCAGTATTCCAGTTGATTTCATTGATTACTTTTCCTATATCTAATTTCTGTCCCCCTTTTTTTTACTGGTTTGACAACTACCAGGCATCATTCTCTCAAGCAACTGGGGGTTTAGTTGCACGGAAGAGCCCAAGATTTCTACCTAACCCTGAAAAACACTGGGGTCCTAAGATGAAGGCCGGTAGACCACTGAAGATACTTCCCATTGACAAATTGTAATTTTTTTATTTTTTACTGTTGATACACTTGAAGCTAGAGATGTGACTTTCTTTTTTATTCTGAACGGAGCATAGAGAAAATTCTGAAAATATAATATACAGCCGTTTCCACACTTGCTACCCCGTGCAACGGGTTTCTGTTGATTCTGGGATGTGAACCTAAGCTCCTAACTGAACTAGTGCCACATGAAATAGTGGTGGAAGGGTACGACCCCTCACTTGTCTGTAACTGAATGCTGAACCTGGTTGGTGGTTTCATTACATATGGAGCCGGGGAGGGCGTCCATGTTTTTTCTAAAAAACAAAAAACAATAATTGATACCTGCTCTGTAAATATGACATTGTTCTTTGGTCTCCTTCGAGCTCGTCCTGCTGACTTACTATCAAGTGACTGAATGGCCAGCCATTTATGTTGCACATTAGTGAGAGCACAGATGTGGTATGATGCAGGGAAACACCGTGCCAAAGAGGAGGAACTAGAAAATATAAAATACAGGTGGTGTTGGTTAATTCACGAAAGGGTCGATGCTCTCACCATTGTATACTCTCCAAATACTCCCTCTGTATTTTTTTACTTTGCATATAAGCTTCATCTCAAGTCAAACTTCATCAAGTTTGACCAAAATTATAGGAAAAAACATCAACATTCATCATATCGAATCAATGTAATGCATCATGAAATTATCTTTTATATTTGTACATCTTTAATATTATAGATGTTGATACTTTGAAGTATAACTTTGGTCAAACTTTATGAAGTTTGACTTAATAGACATCTTATATGCGAAGTAAAAAGAAACGGAGAGTGTACATCCTCGATTAAAAGTTTGTATTCCTACAAATAAGCTTTGCTAGGCAAAGGAAGAGCCCTTCTTTGGTTCAGTGCTCAGCAACTATCCATTTCCCCGAGGAATTTGAGCACACAAGGAATCGGCCGATTCCGACATGCGCCACACTTGCTTAGCAAGCATTGCCAGGTTAAAAAAGTGAAGATCTCGAAACATTCCCCCGCAAATAAAAAAAACTCGAAACCTCATACCACATTTATAGTTGGGAAAGCATAATTTTCACCACGCCCACCAATGCATTTTCTTGCCTTGCCCGTGGTCTTTCACTGTAAGTTATGCCATTAGATATAGCTTTGTAGATCTCTTTCGGCCAAAAAGAAGAAAAAATGAAACATGGGCAAAAAGGTTTTTCCACATTTCATTAACTAAGAAGAAGCTTTAAAGGTTAGAACACACACCTGAGGGCCGAAATGGCCTTAAAAGAACTACTCTCCCGACATTATGATTGCGTTGAAATGTTTCGTAACGAGCAGCCTCTCGGCAGATGTTGGCGAGGATAGCCATCGGCGAAGCGTACACATTCTGGAGCACCCTTGCCTTCCTCTCGTTTCGGATTTTTCATGTCGTGAGTATCAAGAGGGACGCCAATGCTTTCCACGGGTGTCCATGGATGTTTTTTTTTTTTGAGACAACGTCCATGGATGTGAATGACGTCATTCCACCAATCATCTTTGACATTGTGGAATAGTTTGGGCCTTATGGCTGAAGAGGCTAGATACGATTCTAGGCCAGTCAGATGGACCGGCCCATGCACCTTCCTCCCTTGTCTCTGAATAGGCCCATCAGAACGCGCAAGAAGCATTTTAACAAGTCTTCTCCTTCCTCCGTCTCGCCCAATTTCCTCACCTGCCTCCGGAAAAGCGTAAAGCAGCGAGACGCGAATCAGCGGCGGCGATGGCTCTCCCGGCGTCCAGCTCCACCCTCTCCCGCTTCCTCTCCTCCCGCCGCATCCAGCCCACGGACGTCACCGCCCTCGCCACCTGGGGCATCTTCGCCGGCAGCGCCGCCATCTACCTCGTCCAGGTCCGTGTTAAAACCGTCAATTAGCGATTACACCTTCGATCGTATCCGCCGTCCGCCACTTTCGAGCCTTGCTTCCTCTCGCATCCGCCGCTCGATCCGTGGATATGTTTGTCCTATCGGTGTTAGGGTTTCTCTAGATCCGATCCTGCCATGCCTGTGTACCTGCCTGTTGTTGGCCTAGATCTGCGGCGGGATGGATCGGTCTTCGGGCCCGGCGATCCGGGCGACGGTGGTGTGATCCGGGAGGGATTATCTGAAGTTTATTACGTGGTCAAACTTGTTGTTTGGATCTAAATAGTGCTCCATCGGTAGGGTAGGATTGTATACGGTGAAGGAGAAGACCAAAGTGATTATGTGATGGCTACAGATATATTCTGGCGAACCCCTGTTTGTCAAGGTGCCTTGGTGATAGGAACGTGCTGCAATAAATAGTTCAAGGCAAATGCTGAAGTAGCTATGGTCCTATCTACATCATGCTAACATGATAGTATTTGACAAGCAAGTTTAGCACAGGGCACACTTCCACTCCCTCCGCCCCGAATTACTTGTCGCAGAAATGGATAGAAATGGAAGTATCTAGAACTAAAAATACGTCTAAGATACATCTATTTCTGCGACGAGTAATTCCGGACAGAGGGAGTGCCGGTTAGAACACTTACGCAGTGTAACAGAACCTGGATGCAAAGTACAGTTCCAGTTTTGCAAAATTTTGATAGGTAATAGTATATAGTTTTAATTGTTCAATCTTGGTGACATGAATTAACTTTCACTTCCTCCTGATAGTTTCTGCCGAGGCAGCTTGATTTCTTTGCCTTTAGCTTCACATAACTATGATGTGCATTGTGCCTAATAGCTCCTGGATAGTTCAAACATGATCAACGTAGATCCTCTCTAAAAAGGCACTTCTGTTGAATATTTTTTCTGGTGCATTCCATTTTTTCTGACTGTTATGCATGAAAATTTGTAGCACGTAGGTGTATTTTTCTAATAGTGTCGCTGTCATGTATGCTTACGCTGCTATGAACTTAGTATCTAGTTCTGTACATCCTGTTTATTAGGTTTTACAGGCTATGTTGCCAGCTTTAAAGTCAAACGGTAGGAGTTTCTTTTGGTTGAAACTGGTACCTACTGCCTTGTGATGGGATGGGACTTTATTTCCTCTACTGTGACCAAATCTAAGGATCCATTCTGCCATAGTCAACATTCAGTGATTGAGGCAATTTCTATGACTTGGCCTAGCTACTTTACATAGTGAGCGAGTCTGCCTGTCTGGTACAAAAATTCTTCCTCGCATCTTTTGTCCCCTGTGATGTCTGGTCTTTGCTGTATTGGTGAAACCTGGAACTAAAATCATGACGAAGATCCATGGCGTGCCTATGTTGTTTGTGTTAACTCTATTTAACCCATTCCATAAGTTGCTCGATCAATTTCAAGTACTGTATCCTGCTTACTTATTTGGCCTCCTCAAAGTCATAATTTTGCTGTTAATCTGTTTTTCTTCTGAATTTTCTTGCCATGATCATCACACTATTAGTTTCAGTTTCTCGGTCTACATGATTCTGAAGATCCTTTTGATTTTCCTTTGCAGCCATTCGACTGGATCAAGAAAACCTTCTTTGAGAAGCCCGAGCCAGAGGCATAAGTGTCTGCAGGTGTGCACGGCTGCAACTTTTGATGCGTACATTTTCAGGATGATTCTCTGAGTTTGGATGACCCAGCCAATAATATACAAGACCCTCGTGCTCCCTTGTTTGATTTTCCATCCAGATGTAGGTTTCCTCTTGCGTTGCATGTAACCCTCACCATGGGAGGGGAATGATCATGTAAATTTATTTTCCGTCACAGAGAAAAGAAACTGTGCTTGTGTTTATTTCTCTTATCTTGCTACGGTCACCAAATAGTGAGTTCCGGGGCAGGAAGCTCACTCTGAGCTGCGGTGTTTTGTGTTGAGCCTGGTGTCCCTTCTTGAGCCAACCAGCTCAACATCTATCTCACGTGAGGTCGCAATATTGTTATTCTGGCTCATGAGATCACCTCTGCCGTAGCCCTTCCAATTTTCAAGAAACTTGAGATCCAAATCACTCGCAGAACATGACCAAATCATAACGACGTGTTCTCGCCTGAAAAGGAAAAGGTTGAGAACGATGTGTACCAAATCGTAGCACACTTCTCCAGTGGCAGTCTGTACACTTGAGCCAGAAAACAGCACCTTTTTAGTCTTATGTTACAACAAGAAAGAAGCGCACGGGTAGTAACGCACCGACTCGAACCACATTTGTTGTGTACAGTCGTATTACCCACAACTCTGCCGCCCCAAGATGTTGTATTCATCAAGGAAAATCCACCTGCCTCTTCGGCATATGCTGCTATCATAGAAGACATAAAATACCACTTGAAACTTTGGTTTTTCAAGTTTTCTATTTCTGTTTGTAGGCGTAGCGCAAATTCTGTTGCTCATGAACTTGCCATTGTTGGGCGGGGATGTGATCCTAACCACTTCTTAGAGTGGGAGTCTGATGTGCCCACATGAGCTTGTGTCTTGGGTGATGTGCCAAGAGCAGTTAAGTTATAAAGCCTTGGCTTTTCCCTCAAAAAGAAGGAAAATCCACACCGTCCACGTACGCCCCATTGCTAGATCCACACACACGCAAAGGCGCCCGGTGCCGCCCGGAAGCCCCTCCCTCACGCGCGCCACACATGCATGCAATGCACGGCACGCTCTCTGTCTTTCTCCTCGGATGAGCATGACAGCGTCCGAAAAAGGTGTGGCTTTCCCCGTCAGCGCGCGAGCGAGCACGGACACGGCCACAAACACACACCAGAAGCAAAAGGCGGGAGGCTTGGAAGCGTTCCAACCCCCACACGAGGAGGCCGCCACGTACCTCGCGCCCCCCCTTCCTCTCTCACATCTCTCTCTCACTCCACTGCTTCTCCCTCGTCCTCTCCCTCCCAACCCTCGGTCAAATCCATCCGCCCTTGCCACTCAACCCAGCGCTCGCCTTTTCCGCTCAGACGCCACCCTCCTCTCTTCCAGAGATCATCGATCCTCCTCCGTGCGCGGCTCGTGTTCGATCGTCCTGTGCAGCAGTTGGCCAGGGAAGGGATCGGATCATCGGATCACCGAGCGAGGTGATCGAGATGGGAGGGAGATCGTCGCCGGCGGGGTGGCGGCGATGTGCGCGGCCGCCGCGGCTTCTTCTTCTCGTGGCGGTGGCGGTGGCGCTCGCGGCGACGGCGGCGGTGGTGGAGGGGAGGTTCGTGGTGGAGAAGAACAGCCTGCGGGTGACGTCGCCGGCGGCGCTGCGGGGCGTGTACGAGTGCGCCATCGGCAACTTCGGGATGCCGCAGTACGGGGGCACCATGCACGGCGTCGTCGTCTACCCCAAGGCCAACACCAAGGCCTGCAAGCCCTTCGCCGACTTCGGCCTCTCCTTCAACCCCAAGGCCGGCGGCCTCCCCGTCTTCCTCCTCGTCGACCGCGGAGGTTTCTTTTCTTCTCCTTCTCCATCCCACTTCCACTTCCACTTTGGGAGGTCAGATCCATCCTCTAATTTATTTAACCGGCGGTGCGCGCGCGTTTCCACACGAAATGGTTTAATACACCCACTTTCTCATTCTCCCTAGCTCATAGTAGATGTTTAAAATCCACACGTTTTAAAATGGGAATCCGGCACTAGGATTTGGACCTGGGAAATATGGGTTATCTATGGCTTCTGTTTATAGTATATGTATGAAAAATGGATTGAGTCTTGGTCATGTTCTTCGAGTGAATTAATTTCGTCAGCGAGAGACGCGGCGCGGCGGGGCACGGCATGACTCCCGCATAAGAAGCTATCTATATATGACATGTCAAAGAAATGGGGTTCAGATGGTTAGTTGGGACCCTCTTTTCCTTCTGTTGGACATTTTGGTGTATGTAATTTGGTCCTACGCACTTTCCTAACTAAATAGCGCATGTTTTGCTCATGTTCTTTGAGCGCACAGGTACCTGCATAGTTGCATAACTGTGTTCAGTTAGGTACTTGGCACATCTTGAGTTATAAAAATCAGATACTTGGCACATCTTTGCCGTGTGTTGAGTGGGGGCTCTTACCACTCTTGGGTTCGTTAACACCTTTATCACTCTACTTGCAATAAATAAGAAATTCACTTAGTTTTGTCGTGAAATAAAATCAACAAGGGTAATGCCCAAAAGAAGGAAATCTCTACCACAGCACCATCACCATAAGAGGAGTTTGATTAGGTGTGTCATAATACCATTCAGCCATAGTTGTTGAACAAAGCAGATAAATGCAATGATATATAGTGATATCATCTTACAATCCATTATCTTATTTGGTTATCACATTAATCTTCTTTCTCCTACCTCTTATTCTCTTTAATATGTCAATCACACCGGCTAGTTTTGAGTCATCAAGAATAGTGATTGAATTCTTTGCAACGTGCAGACTGCTACTTCACAACCAAGGGATGGAACGCGCAGACGGCGGGAGCCGCCGCGGTCCTCGTCGCCGACGACAGAGCAGAGCCCCTGATCACAATGGACACCCCGGAGTCCAGCGGCAAGGAGCACCTGGAGAACATCACGGTCCCCTCCGCCCTCGTCTCCAAGCGCTTCGGCGACGACCTGAAGACCGCCCTCGAGAACGGCGACATGGTGAACGTGCTCCTGGACTGGAGAGAATCCCTGCCGCACCCGGACGAGCGCGTCGAGTACGAGTTCTGGACCAACAGCAACGACGAGTGCGGCGCGAAATGCGACATGCAGATGAGCTTCGTCCGGGACTTCCGCGGGGTGGCGCAGGTGCTGGAGCAGCGGGGGTACACCCAGTTCGCGCCGCACTACATCACCTGGTACTGCCCGGAGGCCTTCGTCCTGAGCGCGCAGTGCCGGTCGCAGTGCATCAACCACGGCCGCTACTGCGCCCCTGACCCCGAGCAGGACTTCACCACCGGGTACGACGGCAAGGACGTCGTGGTGCAGAATTTGATTCAGATATGTCTGTTCAAGGTGGCGAATGAGAGCCGCAAGCCGTGGCTGTGGTGGGACTATGTGCACGACTTCGCCATCCGGTGCCCCATGAAGGAGAAGAAGTACACCACCGATTGCGCTCATGGTGTCATCAAGTCCCTTGGTGGGTGTCATTGACCGCAGTTCGTTATGATAATTACTCTATTTTTGTTTGCAGTGATGATTGGTCATTCGTTTATGTGTCCGGTTTTTGTTTTACAGGGATGGACATTGACAAGATTACCCAGTGCGTCGGAGACCCAGACGCCGATGAGGACAATCCGGTGCTCAAAGCAGAGCAAGATGCTCAAGTGAGTCTCTTGATAAACTCGTAAGCCATAACAGGTTCGTTGGTTAATGGCAGACTGATATCTATGCCTTTGATCCTTCAGATTGGCCATGGTGCTCGAGGGGATGTTACCATACTGCCGACTTTCGTCGTCAATAACAGACAGTACAGAGGTGTGTCCACTCTCCCACTCTTCATTTCCTTTCAGCTCAATGCTGTTTTCTGTTTAATTTTCTTTTTGAACGTGTGTTTATTTCATTTTCTGTTTAGGGAAACTGGATAAAAGGGCGGTGCTACGAGCGATATGCTCGGGATTTGAGGAGACGACCGAACCCGATATCTGTTTGACTCAAGGTTTGTGGATTTGCACCCTTTTTTTGTTGTTGAATAAGTCTACCTATATTGTACGGAGTATTCTTCATGAACTATAATTTTTGGGCTTCATGTCTTGTGCATAGACATACAAACAAACCAGTGCTTGGAAAACAATGGAGGTTGCTGGCTGGACAAAAACACTAATTTCACTGCGTGCAAGGTAGTGAACTTCACTGGAAAAAATGCTGCTCACATTATTTACCTCACCCATATTCTAATTAATCTCATGGGTAACATCTCCTAGGATACCTTCCGTGGGCGGGTTTGCGAGTGCCCGGTTGTCAATGGTGTAAAGTTCGTCGGCGACGGGTACACCCACTGTGAAGGTAAACTTCTTTCTTCACCGAATCAAAATGATCTTCGTGCAACCGACACTTTTTATGCGTTCATGGGTTTGGCAGCTTCTGGTGTTGGCCGATGCCAAATCAACAACGGAGGCTGCTGGAAGGAGACCAGGAACGGCAAGTCCGTCTCCGCGTGCTCGGTATAAGATCATCTCTTTCAGATTGCAGTTTCCTTTCTTATGGCTTCTGTGTGCGGTACAAAACTGAATTTTGGAAATCTACAGAATGAGCAAGCGAAGGGCTGCAAATGTCCGCAAGGATTCAAGGGTGACGGCATACACGGTTGCGAAGGTATCGCCGTATTAGAAATATTGTTTTGCAACCTTGTGGGCAATATTGGTCCATGTTTACATGTGCTTATGTGTTTATTAGCATTGTTTGTGCAATTGTGCTGCAAGATTGGTTCAAGACTGATATTTGTGGATGGGCAGTGATAGAAATTTACCATACATACAAACTAGTACTGGCAGATAACCTAGTATACTGGCTCAAGTACTGAATTGTTTGAGATCCTTAACTTAGTTTTTTATGCACAATATACCTCTGCTTGGTGCTTGCAGATGTTGATGAATGCAAAGAGAGGCTCTTCTGCCAGTGCAAGGACTGCAGCTGCGAGAACACATGGGGAAGCTACGAGTGTGGCTGCGGTGGTAGCAACATGCTATACATGAGAGAGCATGACACTTGCATCAGTGAGTTGCCTAGCCTGAATTTCCTTTTGGGATCTCACTATATATATGGTCCAGGTCTCACCATGTTCCTAATTTATCTTTCAAAGGTGGTAATGTGGAATGTGCTAGTAGCAGCTTCAAACGGTCCCTCCTTTGTCTATAATAAGAACGCGCTAATTCGACGCATTTTCCGATATCGGTGCAGGCAAGGTCGCGACTTCGTCGGTGGGCTGGGGGTTCATGTGGGTCATCTTCTTCGGCCTCGGTTTCGCGGGAGTTGGAGCATACGCCGTCTACAAATATCGGCTACGGGTAAAATGCTCAGACATGATCGCTGCCACTCTGTTCTACATACAAAAGACTTTGCACTGATTTATGTGAGGCTCATATATACACTTTGTGGTTACCAAATAATGCCATGGCAGAGCTACATGGATTCAGAGATCCGCGCGATCATGGCGCAGTACATGCCGCTGGAGAACCAGGAGACGTCGAGCCACCAACGGCATGTGGACCACGCCGACATCTGAGACAGCAAAGAGTTTTACATACGGATCATCATCAAGCATAAGAGCTACCGTAGTTTCTCTGGTTGCGTCCGTGGTTCGTGGTATCGTCAGAGCAGTCGGGTTCAGAGCTGGAGTTTTGGATTCAGAAGATTGGTTGGTTAGCTTATGATTCTGAAAGACAAAAATACTTTTTTCCTTTTTTCTGAAACTTTGAGGACAGGTTTAGGATGGATCTCACCGGAGTTTAGCCCTCATCTAGTCATAAGTTCGATGCTCGTGGTCTTTGTTCAGCGTGATGACATTGTGTAAATACCGTTGTTCGTTTGGACTGAATCGCCTTTGCTGCCCTTAATAAAGAGACCAGATGAGCATTTAGCCTACTTCCCCAGAGAACGAAAAGAGGATGTGCTTTTGCAGGTATCACAATTGTGAGCTCCTTCTCGTTTTCTACTCTTGTAATTAGCTTTGTACAGTGGCAAACAAATGAATTTCTGGACCTTATGAGGGTCTCAAACACTCAAACATGCACCTTGGGTCGTTACTGATAAATCATAATTTAAAGATGCTACTATTTTGTGATGAATCAGATGGTACTATTTCTACCCTGGCAAAGTTACTTTCTAGAACACCCAGATGATCCAGTGCGACCTCTTATTTCCGATGTACTACTCGATCAGAGAACACATGCCTGCATATCGTCCTCGTTCAGAGAGGACTTTTTCATTGTTTTGACCCATTTGTCAAAGTTTAGCATGATTTGACCCGTGTTTAAAAGGTTTTTCGGATCTGACCCATTTTAAGACGCCACGTCTAGATTATACTGAAGACGCCGCGAACTCTGGCGTCCTGGGCTACCTTCTGCTCAGTTTTGTGGACCGGTTTTACGTGGCAAAGGGCAGACGCCACTAACCACGGCGTTTAGGTCCAAAAGGTTAAGTGACATGCATGCATGCACACATGCATTTTTCCTATGGCAATGGCTTGCTCACGCGCGCATTAATCTGATCTGATGAGATCTGAGGCAGAAATATCTATACATTGTGTGCTAGATAGCTATTAGGAGATGCCAAAATACAATTTTTGCATCTATGATAGGTGATCAATCATTTGACGTAAAACCGTTAGAGCATAATCATTTGATGGAGATACTGTTAGAGCATCTACAATCACGATTACCAAATCCGGCGTCCTATACGTTCGCGGACAGTGACCGGTTACGCCTCAAATTCTCGCTCGCACAGCCGCATACCTCATATCCGGCACCCTATATCCATACTATCCATGCAACATGAACTAGTCTACGTAGATCAAACAACGGACATAAAAATCGTCAGCAAACGGACACCAAATCCACTTTACATCATCCAAAAGTTCTCCACGGTTCATCACCGGACATGTTCTAAACTAAAACAACTAAAAAACAATAATAGTAAACGGAGGATGAGCGTCTTCACCACTTCCTCGCCGGCCCTTTGCCCTTCCGGCGGCCGGCGCAGCTGTAGGCGTCCGTGGCAGGTGGTGGATCGTTGGAGTCATCAGAGTCCGAGCCGTGGTGGTCATCGTCGTCCGAGGAGGAACCGGAGATGACGATGAGTCCCTTCATCCGCCGGACGGCCTGGTCCTGCTACCGCTTGAGCATGGCCACCCGAGCCGCCTTCGCCGCTGCCTCCGTCGCCTTGAGCTCTGACTGCTCAATGGCTAGTTGGAGCGCCTTGGCATTCTTCCTCCACGTCGGGCATCGCCGACACCCCGCGACGGTGATGAACGGATTGCTCCACCGCGTCCCTCTCCCTTGCCTGCTGCCTCTCGCGACGGGCGATGCGTGCCTCTGATTCCGGTGTGCGCGTCCGTGGAGCAGGCACTAGCACCCACCGTTACCCTTGCGGATCAGCGACCGGTGGGGGAGGTGGATGACGGAGAGACGGTGCGGACTGCACAGCCCTCGCGGAGCTGCGCGCGGGCCGGGAGGGGCCAACTCCGGCGTTCGCGCTATGCCGGCGGGGGAGCGGCAACGGGGCAGATCCGAAACACCCCCCCCCCCCCCGTGTCCACCTTCGACCGCTCCAGCGCAATGCGGAGGGCTAACTCCTCGTCGACATCGAGGTCAGAGTCGGAGCGGTTGCCGGCGCTCGACATGCTCGCCGGAGTCGTCGGATTGGATCGAATGAGGGGAGAAATCGGAGGAGGCGAAAAGAAGAGACGGAGCGAGAGCGGAGAGTGAAGTGAGCTAGCGTTCCGGATTTGGGTTTTTGTGGGGACGGAGTGGGGTCGGCAGTGGGTCGGGCTGACATGGTGGACGCGCCCGGGAGCAGTCGGGCAACCCCATATCCGCCCTACATTTGGGCTGGATATGAGGGGCGCCGAACAGCCCGGGAATTTAAGGCCGGTTTGAGGCACCCATTCGGTTTTTTGATCGATCGGTGACCGGGCGATCTGCCCGGGCGTTTGAGGCCGGATTGAGGCGCCCGACTGTAGATGTCCTAAGTGTAGGTAGACATGCTATATATGATTCTCAGGTGAGTCACTGGCTTAGAGCATCTACAACCGAACTTCTTAAATGCCCCATATACGTCTGGCCGGACGGCCTAGGGACTGTCATGACAATGGGACCCAATCGCACTTCATATCAACCCTATACGTCCGGACTGATCAACACTCCTCATATCTGTGGCGGATATGGGAGCCCGGATGCGCCCGACCCGTGCGCGTCCGTCATGTCAGATTCAACACATGCTGGTCTACCCCAACCCCATATATATTCGTTCATATCTGCATCCGGGGTCAAACATTAGCCACTTCTCTCCACTCCATTGATGGGATGGCATGTACGCACGCATGACATGCTTCCATCCATCAGTCCATTATTGATCCGCCAATGCACATCTCATGAGAGTGCTGCGTGCGTGCTCATGCAAGCACCATGCCATTGCATGCGCGTGAGCAAGCCAGCGCCACCTGAAGAATGCGTGTGTGCATGCATGCATGCCACTTAACCTTTCTGACCTAAACGCCAAGGTTAGTGGCGTCTGCCCTTTGCCATGTCAAACGGCCAACAAAACTGAACAGAGATAAGACGCCGGGGTTTGCGGCGTCTTCAGTACAAGCAAGACGCCACGGTTGCTGGCGTCTTGAAATGGGTCAGATCCGAAAAAACTTTCAAACACGGGTCAAATCGTGCTAAACTTTGACAAATGGGTCAGAACAGTGAAAAAGCCCTTCAGAGAACACATGCGTGTAACCAGCGTCTTGCTTAAATAGAGTACTAGGGTTATCACTTATCAGTGACTCGGTTCGGTGAGGGCAGGTAATGACGCAGCCTTACAGGCTGTGCAGCGCAGTGCAGTGCAGCGCAGCGAGAGCTATCATGATGCGCCACTGCCATGCGTGCATGGAATAATGCGGGCAGAATCATACGTGCAGTAGACTTGATTGGGGCATCCAGTAGATAGTGGTGCCCTCGCGGTGGACCAGAAAGAAGACGATGCCCGGCATTGGATCCATGAATGATGGTTAAACTCAACTCCAAGCAAAAAGAGCATCTCACCCGATCAATCAGCGCTCGTCTATAATAATAAAACTCGCAGAGACGGCCTGCTCGGCGCCGCAGCCGCACAGGAACCGGATCACTGTGCGCCCTGGCTCTGGAGTCTGCACTGTGCGTCGCTGTTTGCACACATCTCTGCTGCCACTGGGCATCTCGTCTCGGCGCGCACGTACGCCGCGAGCTCCCGCTACAGTGGCGTGGCGCCTGGGCTGTTCCCTCCCTGATGAGAAGGGTGGCCATGGCAGGCGGGCAGGCCGTTCCGGCCCGACCTTCCTCCGTCGTCGCGCCGCGCTCGCGCTGCCTGCGACGCCGGGCCGAGGGAGGGATGTCCGGTCGTCTTGGCCGTTGGGGGTCCGCAACGGGCGGTGCCTTGCCTGCCCGCGTGGGCGCATGCATGCACGCTGCTCTTTTCCGCTTTGCCGTGGAGGCGTTTTTGGATTGGGATTGGACACCACCATGGCACCATTTTTCTACCGATCGACACGCATAGAGGATTCGCCCTACCATACCTAGCTCCTAGCCTTGTCTTTGGCGCTCCGAATCCCGACGTGGATCCGCCAACCACCTTGCCCGCCCGGTTTTCAAACTTGAAAGCATCAACCTCCGTATTTATATACGGGCTGTACTTTCCCAGTCACATCACACGGGTACGTCGTACTAGGAGTACGTACTACACAATGGATGGACTCTGTCTGTAGAAGCCCGGACGAGCAAGGAAGGAACAAAGCAGAAGAGTGTTGGCCGCGGACCAAAAGTTAGGGTGGGAATCGATGAGAATCGGTGGAAAACAAAGTGTGTTTCAAAGGGTTCTAAAAAACTCTGAGAAAATTTAAAGTATGCTGGACCGATGATGCTATGTGAAATTCAAAAATTTCGAGGTTGAATTCGGTTTCACTTGGGAGCTATGGAAGAACCAACGTCCAATAAACATGTAGCGGTACCCATCTTGAGTTCAAATTTAATTTCACTTGGGAGCTCAACCAACGTTGTCCACATACATTTCAACGGCAATTCAAATCGAACGGATGATATTCGTTCAAACACGACGGAATTCATTCAAGTTTAGTTATAATTTACATAAAAGATCGATATTTCGACAGTTCACAAAAAAAAACTAGAAAAAGACCTAAAAACTAGAAGCAGTATGGGATGTTTCTTAAGTTTTTGTTTCAGTGGCTATAAAGGACTTGGTGGTTTCTGCTAAAACAAAAGAGTAGATGCATATTTTTCAAAAAGAAGGATTGCCCCTGCATCAAAATGATGCATGCAATCATTTTTATTAATTTATTCATTAGAGTCTGACAAAAAAATTTACAAAGATCAACTCAAAGCCAACTTCGAGGCGACAAAGTCGCTACACCAACAAGTATAAAGATGTGTCTTGACCGCATCAAAGGACACCATCTAATCCAGTGGCCTCAAGATGTCGTCCGCCTCACAAGCTGAGAGTACCAACTGGTCTTGCTCTAGGATCCACCACCGCCATCTTCCGCCATCACATCTTCAGGAGGGACCATTGCATAGATCTTGCGAGTCCTATCTACCAGGTCACCACGACGCTAGACAGCGCTCTACGTGCGTCCATCCACACGTCATCGGTGACACTCGGCTACACCATGCCGCCTAGTCCCGTCGTCGGCTTCGCGATAGATGTAACACCGCTCCTCCTCTTGTCCCATCCAGCTAGGTCCTGCTCCAAAACGATGACCCCACGAGGGAGAACGACATCTAAGGCATTGTCATCGTCCGATCCGGGAGACCCGGATCTATTGTCCTCAGGCTCCGCTGTTGCGACGACGTCTGCTCCAGCGTCGGCGCAGAGCTTGGGAGGTAGTCAAGTAGCGGATGCAGATTGTGGTCTGTCTCGACGATATCTGGAAGATAAAACGTGTGTTGAGTTCGTGGTTGATGGATGACAGGTATGGTTGCCTCCTTGGCGTCTTAGTCATGGTGGGGTGCCAGATCTGGAGTCGATGGCGTGTCTGGGGTGTTGCCTCGGTCTGATTCGTGCAACGGCAATAGCTCTTCACCTTTGGTGAGCCACCTTAAAGGTTCGCAAAGTTGTATATCAGCGATGGAAGCGCGTCAAGCTTAACTATTGTGGTGGTGTCAGAGGAAGGTGACGTGCGTTGGTGTCAAGCTCAAAGGCGTTCCGTTGTCTTTTCAGTTCGGTCATGTCAGTTCTCACGTACCTTGTATTTTTTTTGACATGCATTACTAAAAAAAACTTGTTAACTGTCACGCTCAGAAAGAGTAGATGCTACAGAGTAATTTTTTTTCTACAAGAAAACGAGAACTCCACTTTTAATAAATGAGAGTGGTGGTACGGCCCCAGGCAACTACTCTGCTCAAGTTGCTCCAGGACACGTAGCTAGCATCATCTAATAAGCCACAGACGCAATAACATATTGTGCATGCACGTACGGTAGCACAGTCAGTAGTTCACGCGTGCATACAGTGGTTGAGCAGTTGCACATGTCCAGACCTCTCCAGTTTGAGGTTAACGTGAGCGATTCTGCATTATGGTGATATATTATGATAAGGGAGTACCTAGAACTCATCTAGATGAGACATAATTTGGTCTCATTCACTTTGAAAACAAGAACAAATACAACCCACTCAGCACACACGCATCTTATAGCATCACATCCAATGGCTATAAAAGGTGAATGAGACCAAACTATATCTCATCTAGATGAGTTCTAGCAAAACCGTTTGTTTAACCGTCGCTTTTTCGTGTCGCCGTCGATGTATCGGTGGAGATTCTGCGGCGACGGCGACGCACACCTTCTGTCCGTGCCATGCCAAGTAGCTACACCCCACCCCACCCCAATATTATCGCCTCAAAGACGCCACAGGATAAAACTGTTAGCCCGCCAAAAAAAGAAGATCAGACTGTTAAAATAGAAAATCTAGTCCATTTTTCTGCACTTTTAGTTGGAAAAAAGGGATTGCATGCATCGATAATTCATTGATCGTGTGCATGACGCACATATACAGGTACAAGGTCGACCGGCCTCTACTTGTCTCCCAAGATGTACAAATATACGAGGGGGAGAGAGAGAGGTACAACGGTATAAATAAAGACCCAAGCCCTATACACATGCGGTAGACAACGTACGCTCAAGACCCTCCCCGCAATCGAAGCATCGCGGAGACACAGAGATCGGACCGAAACTCCTCAAAGGCTGGGGTCGGTAGTCCCTTAGTCATGACATCGGCAAACTGCTGAGTGGTAGGAACGTGCAGAACACGAACCTTCCCGAGAGCCACGTGCTCACGTACGAAGTGAATGTTGAGCTCAATGTGCTTCGTACGACGATGATGGACGGGGTTGGCGGAGAGGTATACAGCAGAGACGTTGTCACAGTAGACGATCGTGGCCTTGGGGACCACACAAAGCGACTCCTGGAGAAGCTGACGGAGCCAAGAGCACTCAGCAACGGCATTAGCCACTGCCCGATACTCCGCCTCGGCACTCGAGCGAGAGACCGTGGGCTGTCGCTTGGACGACCACGATATCAGTGAAGGCCCAAGGTGACACAGAGGCAGGGCGTGAGAGCGGCGCGTCGGGCAGCCAGCCCAGTCAGCGTCGGAGTAGGCAACCATGTCGATGGAGGAAGCCGTCAGGGTGAGGCCCATGGTCATAGTGCCGCATATATACCGAAGAATACGCTTCACCAGAGTCCAATGGGAGTCACGCGGGGAGTGCATGTGAAGGCACACTTGCTGAACCGCATACTGCAAGTCAGGCCGAGTGAGGGTGAGATACTGTAGGGCGCCGACGATGGAGCGGTAGAACGCCGCATCCGGAGCAGGAGAGCCCTCCGAGGCAGAGATCTTCGCCTTAGTGTCAACAGGCGTGGGCGCGGTTTTGCAGTTAAGCATACCCGCGCGCTCGAGAAGCTCATGAGCATACTTCTGCTGATGCAGAAAGAACCCGTCGGCACGTCGAACAACCTCAATCCCAAGGAAGTAGTGCAGCGCTCCCAGATCCTTGAGAGCAAACTCGTCACGAAGACGGGCCGTGAGCTGCTGAAGGAGCTCAGGCGAGGATGCCGTTAGGATAATGTCGTCCACATAAAGCAGCAGGTACGCAGTGGCAGTGCCCTGATGATAGACGAAGAGTGACGCGTCGGAGCGGGTTGTAGAAAACCCAAGCTGCTGCAAGAACCCAGCCATCCGCCGTACCAGCCTGGGGCTGCCGAACCATAGAGAGACCGAGAAAGTAGGCAGACGTGGTCGGGATGCTCGGCGTCAACGAAGCCAGTCGGCTGCTCACAGAAGACCCGTTCCGTGAGATGACCATGCAAGAATGCGTTGGAGACATCCAACTGGTGCACGGGCCAAGCACGGGAGACCGCCAGCTGAAGCACCGTATGAATCGTGCCCGGTTTAACAACCGGAGCGAAGGTGTCGGTGAAGTCCACGCCGCGCTACCGGCGGAAGCCGCAGACCACCCAAATGAGCCTTATGGCGCTCGAGACCCGTCCGGGTTGGTCTTATGCCGAAACACCCATTTGTCGCTGATGATGTTGGCGTGAGGGGGTCGCGGCACAAGATGCCACGTACGGTTGCGCTGCAACGCATCAAACTCCTCGCGCATCGCGGCAAGCCAATGCGGATCATGCAAGGCTGCGCGAGCGGACGAGGGTATGGGCGACGGTGGAGATGATGATGTCGACACCGTGCATGCGTACTCATCAGCGCCGTAACGTAGGCTGGGGCGGTGGATACCGGCGCGAGATCGCGTCGTCATGCCAGCAGGAGGGCCAGACGCGACAGGAGGGACGGACGGAGCTGGTGGAGGGTCCGCCGCTCCTGGCGTCGTAGCGAGGCCGGGCTGGGCGGGATGAGCCACGTCGCCCGACGAGGGGGAAGCCGAAGGGCCACCCGAGGCCATGCAGGGCGGCGTCGGTGCCGAGGCCAAGGGGACAGCGACCGGGGCCGAGCGGAGGAGCCCGCCAGCGAAGCGGCGTGAAGGGTGCCCCCCACGGGACCACAAAGGGGCCCCGCCACGGGCGTGCCACGCAGCCTGCTGGGCGAAGGGGCCGCGCCAGGGGCTGCACCGGGTCCGTGTCCGAGATCGCCGAGTCCTCTGCCGGAGGTACCTGGTGAAAAGGAAAACTGCGCTCATCAAAGTACACGTGTTGGGAGGTGTAGACACGGTGGGAGATGGGGTCGTAGCACCGGTAACCTTTGGTGTTGGGAGGGTAGCCTAGGAAGATACATGCTACAGATCGTGGAGCAAGTTTGTGGGGTGTAGTGGCAGTGGTGCTAGGATAACACAAACATCCGAAGATGCGAAGACCATCATAGGATGGGGGAGAACCAAAGAGAAGTTGGTGTGGGGTGAAGTTCCAGCGAGGACGACACGGCCTAATGTTAACTAGGAGAGTTGCGGTGGCAAGGGCATCGGGCCAGAACCGAGGGGGCACGTTGGAATGAAACAACAACGTGCGGACGCAGTCGTTAAGAGTGCGAAGAATCCGCTCGGCACGACCATTCTGCTGGGATGTGTATGGACAGGTGAGACGGAAGGTAGTGCCGTGAGATGCGAGAAGGTGACGCGTGGCAGCGTTGTCAAACTCTTTGCCGTTGTCAGTTTGAAGGGCGAGAATAGGGCGCCCGAACTGAGTGGTGATGTGGGAGTAAAAAGCCGTGAGAGTGGAAAGAACATCGGACTTGCGGCGGAGTGGAAACGTCCACGCAAAGTGAGAATAATCATCAAGTAAAACAAGATAATATATGAAGCTCGTGTTGCTCGCAACCGGGGATGTCCAAACATCACTATGGATTAACTGAAACGGAAAAGAGGAAATAGTGTTTGACTCGCTAAACGGTCGACGAACATGTTTGCCGAGATGACAAGCATGACAAGTGTGCTCGTCGAACTTATTACATGAAAATGAAAAACTCTTGAGAATCTGGCGAACGACGGTGGAGTTGGGATGACCCAGACGTGCATGCCAAAGGTCGACACCGGCGGCGAGAGCGACTGGGGCGGTGGCGGTGGAGGTGGAGGCGGAGTGCACCGGATACAGGTCGTCAGGGCTATCACATCGGTGGAGCACCATCCGTGTACGGGCGTCCTTCACAGAGAAACCAAGACCATCAAATTCAACGGTGAGAGGATTGTCACGTGCAAGACGACGAACAGAAACAAGATTTTTAACTAGGTTAGGTGAGACAAGAACATTAGACATGTTAATAGGCGTAGAAGTAGACGGAAAGAAACTATGACCGATCTGAGTAATGGGTACGGAGGAACCATCACCGAAGGTGATACGGTTCGAAGTGGTGACCGGGAAGGAGGAGACAAGGTTACCGGGGTGCGACGTCATGTGGGCAGTAGCTCCCGTGTCCATGTACCAATCACCGCCACCTCCATAGTTGGAGGGATGGTGCCGAGTCTGCGCCTTGGCGAGGAGGCGGGATCCCATGGAGCCGGCGGAAGGGGTAGCCCGACCGAGGCGGCGCTTGTGGTATCGAATCGCTTTGCGGCGGGTGGCCGACCGGAGCGGGCGCCAGTGGGTAGCCGGCGCCGCCCGCCTGGTACGGGGCTGCGGCGTAGCCATGGCCTCCTGCCTGGTACGGGGTGGCGGCGTAGTGCGCCTGAGGGCCGGTCGGGTGGGGGCCAAGGATGCCCATGGCCCGCGGCACCGGCATGTGGTAGGCATGGACCACCCCGATCCATGGGTTGGTGCCGACCGACCAAGGCGGGGGGGGGGGCTGATGATGACGTGGAGCCCCCCGTACCCTGGCTGTTGCTGCTGCTGTTGGGGTCAGCCCCCGCCCCGCCCTCGTGGCGCCTGTTGCGGCGACCGCCACCCCCGCCCTGTTGCTGTTGTTGCTGAGCGGGAGGTGCGGGCGGAGCAGGCGGGAGGGGGTAGTACCCCGGTGGCGCCGGCGGGCGTGGTGGAGGCGGTGCGGGCTGCGGATGCCCACGAGACGTCCCGGCGGCGAGGGCGGTGTGTTGGACACGAGCCTTGACCTTCTTCATCCGACTTTCCTCCAAGTGTAAATACGCGGCGACGGACTGGAAGGTCGGGTTCGGCAGCAGAGATAGGTTCGAGGCCACGTTGCCGAAATCCTCATTGAGGCCGGCGGTGAGGGGTGCTAAGCATGAGCTCGTTCGACACCTTGGCGCCGATGCCGCGGAGCTGATCGGCAAGGCGCTTGAGGCGCATGCAGTAGTCATCAATGGAGGAGTCATCTTGGTGGCACCCCAAAAATTCATGCTGCAAGAACACAAGACGTTGAAGCTTGTTGTCGGTGAAGAGATTGTTGATCTTGGTCCACACGGCACACGCGTCTCATCCTCCGAGACGACCGTGTGAAAGATGTCCGGCGAGACGGTGAGGTAGAACCACCGGATGAGAGAGGCCTCAATGGCCGCCCAATCCGGATCGCCCGCCATGAGGTCGCCATTGACGCTCCCGTCGACGTGCTCGAGGAGGTAGTACTCGCGGAAGAGGAGGTTGAAGTAGGTCTTCCATGCGAAGTACGAGGAGTTGGACTGGTCGAGCTTGATGGGGACGCGGGTGTGGATGTCAAGATCGCGAACGGCGATGGCGTCGGGGGCGGTGCAAATAAGGGTTGGAGTTCTTTGGAGGAGGGGCGCCATGGAGCTGCGGCGTTGAGGCGGCGCGGCTCGGATGGGTTAGGGTTTTAGCGGCGGCTCGGGTAGGTTAGGATGGAGGCCTTGCTAGTAGGGAAAAGCGCGTGATGGTCGGAAGAGGGCGGCGGCGGCTCAGATGGGTTAGGGTTTTAGCGGCGGCGGCGGGTAGGTTAGGATGGAGAGCGCGCGGCTAGGGAAGAAGCGGCGGTGGCGGGAAGAGGGCGGCGGTCATGTGGAGGAGAGAAGGCGGCAAGGCAGGCAGACAATGGCGCGGCGACGGCGACAATGAAGGAAGGCGGCGGTAAGCGGGCGGCGTGGCGGGTTAAGCGAGCGAGGAAAGAGATCGGCGTGCTCCGATACCATGTTAGTTGGAAAGAAAGGATTGCATGCATCGATAATTCATTGATCGTGTGCATGACGCACATATATAGGTACAAGGTGGACCGGCCTCTACTTGTTTCCCAAGATGTACAAATATATGAGGGGGAGAGAGAGAGGTACAACGGTATAAATACTGACCCAAGCCCTATACACATGCGGTAGACAACGTACGCTCAACATGCACGGCTGCAGGAGTCTAAGGCCAACTCCACCGCGCGACCCCAAACGGACGTCCGTTTTGTCCGGATTCTGTCCATTTGGGTAGGGGTTTGGGGTCGTGTCCGGACCTATCCTGGGACGCGGTGGCCGTGCGCCCAGCGCGCGGCCGCATCCATTTGCCCCATCATGTCCGCGTATATTTCTTTGCAAGTCCTTAAACTTTTTTTATCATTCATTTTCGGTACATGACAATACATCATCACATTTTGACTAGTAAAGCAAGGCCAAAGAAAACAAGAACCATAAGAATACATTTGAGAAGATACCCAACTTCCATAACTGCTCCCTTGAGTTGGGTTAGCGCCTTCTCGATGCACTCATTGTTAATCTGTGGAGGAGCCACGACGTTGCCCCCTCCTTTCTTCTTCAAGCAAGAAGTCGACGTTGCTTCCTCACACGTAGTATCGTGCCTTGTTGCTTCTTCGCACGTAGTATCGTGCCTAGACTCTAATCTAGCAACAAGTGCACTTGTCTCATCTAAAGCCTCTAGGCTAGCTAAAAGTGCACGAACATGCACTACATTTCGCTCTATCAACATATCGATGTACTCTTCTCCAATACCAAAACTTGGGCCGCGGAAGAGTGGAGTGGATGCTTGGAGGGAGGGGGATAGAAAAATGCCGCCCTATGCCACCGACGGCAGGCGGGCGAGGAGGACACGCAGAGCGACCAGCAGCGTCACGTGGTGTCCGTTTACACCCAAAAAGCGCGCAAACTTGGGCGGATGGGTCGAAGCGACACAAACGACAAAGTCTGTTTACGCCATACCGGACGCCTTTATCCCTTTTACCTTAAACGAACCGGAGCGGACAGGATAGGGTCGCGCGGTGGAGTTGGCCTAAAAGACCAGAAAGCTCCATGGACGCCCTGAAACAGTCGTCGAGGAAAAAGAGAAGGGAAACGGCGTGAAACTGGAGGCCCGCTTGCGGGCCGACACGCCCGGTCGCACCGGACGACCGACGTGCCGGGTGAATATCAGGTGCACCGGGAGCACCTAAGATGAGGTGCTCCCATGCGACCTTGGCCGTTGGATCGTGAATCCAATGGGCAACATTTGGTCAATGCGAGTTTTGCAAAAAACACCTTGAACATTCCCAAAATAACGACTACATCCACATTCACGTGATGTTGGCCGTTGGATCGTCATCAAACGGCTGAGGTCGCATTGGAGCACCTGATCTTAGGTGCTCCCGGTAGCACCTGATATTCTCCCCCGACGTGCCTGCCTGCGCCGTTCCTCACACTTCTGAACCCAGCCAATCACACGACTGTTCCCACACTGAACACGACCGAGCAGTGGGCCCCACCAACTGCCGAATCACCTGCCCTCACACGCACACCCACGCCACGAGAGAGTCTGCCACCTATCGTATCGTAGCCTCTAGGGGAATATAATAGTACGTCACGTATTCTCCGTGTCCCGTTTTCCGTCCCTTCCCGATGCTCGCTCACCATTCGTTCCGCCCCGCCAACGCAACGCAACGGTCACCGTCCCGCCAACGCAACGCAACGGTCGCCGTCGCCGGAAAAAGGAAAACAGTCGCCGGTCGCCTCCACGCGGGCCCCGGCGCGGCGCCCGTGCGCCCGGGCCGTCGCCGTCGGCGATGTGCGCCATGTCGGGCGGGTGCACGTAGCCGCGCTCACCTCGTGGCCACGGAGACGCAGGCTACGTAGCACGTACTACCACTGCTCCGCTCGTACTCTACGTCCCCCTCACCGGTCGTACAGCCCGACGTCGACCCGCCGGGTCCCACGCGTCAGCCGCCGGAGGCCGACGGCAGCATGCGTGCATGGAGACGCCAGCGTCTCTCTCGTCCAGGCAAGGCATACGCGCGACGTAGGCAACAGGCGCAACGGGCGCGCGCGGGGGATCACGTGACGTCGTGGGGAACTGCGAGCCCCACCGGTCCACGTCGCGGCGAGCCACGTCCTGTGCCCCGACGGCGACGGCCACCGCGCGGGCCCCGCCGGCCGGCCGGGCCACCGCTCCCGGTAACCAGCCGACGACGCCTTCAATCCGATCCTGTGCCGCGTCTCTCCGCACTGGTCCGCTCGCTACGGATTTTTTGTCCAAAAGGACCCCCTGCCGAACGCTATTGACAAAAAAGACTACCTACGGATTATTTTGACAAAAGGACCCTCAGCGGTGGCGGCAGTGCGGCGCGCGACACGTGGCACCCGCCGCCACGCCAGAGGCGGCGGGCCCGCCGCCACCGCAGAGGCGGCCACGCCGCACAACGGCATCTCACAAAGGCAATGACATGCGACGGAACGGGCGAGGCCAGTGGGCGAGCCGCCATCGGGCGAGGGCGGCCATCGCCGCCATGCCGCGCCCAGCCGACAAGAGCATCAGACGAGACGCGAGGCGCGGGCCCGGCCGCCACCGGGCGAGGCGGCAGCGGATGCGTCTGACAAATTTCCCTGACCGACGGCGCGATTGGATAGCGACTGACGGCGCTGATTTCGAGGCTATTTGGTTCTTTCGCGGAATCTGCCTTTGCTTCTTTTCCTCGGCGGATGCGATGGCACTGGAATCCGAGGCTACGCGAAACTGTTGTCTTGACACTACATGGATCGTAAATATCCCCGCTTAATTTTCTCGCCATCATTTATCGTCTGAGCTTATAAAAGGAGGCACCGAGGCTCTCGCCCGACCATCCTAGAAATCGCCAAGGCGCAAAGTGTGTAACACATTTTTTCGATCGGTATGAGTTTGCCTTGCTCGGATCAAAGCATTAGGCCGAGGAAAATGAAGAATGCAAGTTTGCCTCCAGGGTGGCGATCCTGCGGTGTTGGTGTGGCGATCTTTGCAAGGTGAAGGAGGTGACGGATTTTTCAGATTGGTTGGGCATGAAGTTTTTCATGTGCGCCAATTATGAGGAAGATCTGCCGTAGCTATTTCAGAGTACGACAAGCCTCCGGTATGCTTTAACCATCACTAATAGATATTGTTGGTATTTTTATTGATTCTTTAGTAACATTCTTGTTTCTTGTTGTAGTCTCCTCCACCTCTGTGCATGTACTATCATTGGATTGACACGGAGAAGCCGGCTTGGGCAAAGGATCGAGATTCGTGAAAGAAGTCGCTGTATGTGGAATAGTTTATTTGCGGAAGAGCGACGCGAGAAGGCGAAGCCGAGGAGAAAGCGAGCAAGAGAGAGAGTTAAAAGAATACTATGCGGAGCAACACCGCTTTTTTGAGGAAATGGGAAAGAAAAACAGGAGGAGGCTCGTCGCATGGAGGAGCAGGAACGACAATGAAAGGAGGCTCGTGAGGCGAGAGGCGAGAAAGAAAGAAAGGGCTTGTCAGGCCAAGGCAGCAGAAGAAGCCGGCGATGGAAAAGGAAAATATCCACGCTGGACTCAGTAGATTCCTGTGGTAGTATTTAAAATTTCGCAATCATTTGTATTTTTATTTCTGCACTTTAATTTAGCTTTATTTCAGGAGTTAAATGTAGGTATATTCCTACAATGTATCTTATTTTCAGTTGTGCCGTGTCGTAATGGAAAAAAATATAGTTTAAGAATAAAGAAGTGGCATTTTCTTTCCCTCCACTAACATCGAACATCATGCAACAACTACAAAATAAAATTAAGATAGAACATAATGCCCTACAATAACAGAGTACAAACTAATAATGCAAGTACATCCGAATTAAACGGTAGAACTGGAATAAAACTACATGAAGGCATCATCGCCATCCTCCATCGATGCGTAACTCTTGCCCTTCGAGGATGTAGAACTCTTACCCTTGGACGATGCAGAACTCTTGCTCTTCGAGGATGCATACTTTGCCCTTAGACGATGCGTAACTCTTGCCCTTTGACGATGCAAAGACTGGAAGCGGCGGCATGAAGATATCATCTTCATCCTCGCTCTCCTCATCCATAAAATGGATGCTTTTCTGCAGTCCTTCCGAAAGTTTCACTCTTCGCTCCACTACATTCTTCCACCTTGCACGCAACCTAAGAAGTTCTTTACGCACTCCTCATAGGTCCTTTCAGCCACCTGCACCTCACGTAATTGGTGAGCCAACTCATTCATTATGGTGTCACTACGGTGAGTTCGTCCCATGGAACTATCCTATTGTCCATCCCGAAATCGGTAGCTAGCCTCGGAAGAGTCCCGCTCATCCTGTGGTGAAAACTACGATCAAAAGGATAATGGGACATCTCGACTACACTACACTCGAATGCTTATCCACCTCCGTCAAGGGGGTTTTATAGGTAGAGAGGAGAAAAGGGGAAAGAACGAAAGCGATATGGCGGGAACATATGGCGGAAACGAGTGGCGGGAAGATATGGCGGAAGGGTTGGCGGAAACGGGTGGCGGAACATATGGCGGAAACGAGTGGCGGGAAGATATGGCGGGAAGGGGTTGGCGGAAGCGGGTGGCGGAACATATGGAGGAAAGCGAGGCGGAAAATATTGAGGGAAAGCGTTGCTGAAAATATATTTTTTCAATGTCTAAGACGGGCAATGGTTGCACAGATTCATCAGCCAAAATATTAAAAAATTCATTTCGCCTAACATAAGCAAAAGAGTGGAGCGGGATAGTATGGCGGAGATATAGGCGGAAAAATTATTCTGGATGGTGCATTTTATTTCAGCAAACATAGATGTTCAAATCGAAAAGTCCGATACACACATATATAGATACAATGGGTCGCGACGCATAGATGAATCACCCTACTTAACGACGACCACCGGCCTTTCCTTACGACCGAAGGCGACAAGCGATTAGGTGGCCTGGTCACACGAAGATCATGGCCATACTCCAATTCGGCTTCATGTGTCCGCGAGTCCTGCGTGGGTGGTGGAGTCGCGAATCCTTGTTGCGAACCCGAAGCGTAATTGTAGGCGAGGTTGTGACTCGGGGGATAAAAGATGGGCCAATAACATCCCTCCAAGAACTCAGAACTAATGATGTAACCGTGTCGCCATGATCATGTGATGCTCCCGGAGGCCTGTGTTGACGCCATGATCATGTGATGCTCCCCGAGGCCCGTGTGTTGACCTTGCGTTGGGTGTTCTCATCGCCCCAATTAACATCGTGTGTCCTGCACATAGAAACATTTTAAATAAACTGTTAGAGGATAATATGATATCATTGTAAATGCATTGAAATGTAAACATGACTACCGAGCATATCCTCTCCTATACCGTCTCGCCATTGTACTTGGTGCTGGTTTAAATCTGGTACACGAGTCTCCTCGGGCATGGGGATCCCTCGTGGAGAGAAACGGCCGAGATCCCTCACCTTGGGTGTATGCATCATATCCTGTACGCATATGGGTTAGGGAAAGAAACCGCCGCATCGAATCCAAGCCCGTGCCATGGTCCCGAGATGTCCGCCGACGGGCCGCATCAAGAAGAGCGATGCAATGGCGAGATGAGTCATGTCGTGGCAATGTCGTTCTAGTACTCGGACCCTCCCCCATTGCTCATGGCTCGTCTGGCGCTACGCTTCGGTTCGACGACGGTGCCGCACTCGGTCCGGCTGACCTCGCTATCGCATGTATGCTCCAGCGGCAACGCTCGTCGCCTCTACCAAGATCTCGAACTTCTTTGCCACGAATTGTTGCAAAAGTTTCGAATGTCTTGCGATATGGGCCCGGGCGACATGCTATCCGTAGCCATCCGCCCTACTTTGTTGACATTTTCAAGCTGAACAATATTTGGATGTTATTTAGTTCAAATGATTATGAAATGATGGACCTAAAAAAGTTACAAGTGATTACCATCTGGTCACGATAGTAAGCTGCATGCAACTCAACATGTCTCCGCTGCTCCTCTTGTGTGAGATGTGTTGGTATAGTAGTCGGCTGACCGCCAAAGCTAGCACGTGTGTTCATGCAAGACCACTGCTTGTACGCTTGATCTGTACTTCCATCGTACGGTCTGCAAAATTAAATAATTACATAAACCGTTGTGATGAAAGCAAAGCATCTTCTCGCATCGTATGATCATCGTAAAAAATAATGTACATAAAATATACCTAAGTTGACGCACTATATCTGCTAGCGCTTCATTTACCCACTTATGTACCCATTCACTATTCTCTTCCCTCCAATCGTATAAACTCCAACCCCTGCCCATATTGGTTAGCCTGCAAATTATGTAACAAAGTGTGAGTTTAGTAAATTAAAAATGACACTAACTATTTAGGGATGTCACATCTTACTTATGTGTTTCCTCGTCGATACGTCTGGGAAAAGGTGGTGGAATTTCTTGATAGAGACCGAACTGTCTCATTACACGCTCTGGGTTGTAAGGTTCAACACACCACAGGAACAATAAGTTGCAGCGAGTCACCGAAATGCACTATCGGTCAACATGCCGGTGTGAAGTGTCGAGCATCAAAGACCATTTTAGCTGGTCCCGAGTCCACGGGTTCCATGTGACTTCGCCTCATCAAGTATCTCAAACTGTTGGTGGTACATAGGGTAACAATTTTTCGCAATATCCGGAGACCAACGCTTCGTGCCTTTGTCCACTTGGTGGCCATAGTTGCGCTTAGCACCTCGCCAAAGTCGTATGGGTATATGGGTTGTACTATACGAGGTCGCCCTACAGGAGGTATTCCCAGACCACAACTGAGAAACTCATAGGCTACACAAAGTAATGGAGCTTTTTGTGCGAAAGAGGTTTTTTGCGTGGCATCACACAAACCTATGTATGTATGAGATAGCATGGCGAACCGGCTGTATTTTGGCTGCTCGGGTAAAGGTTCATCTACCATATTCTCTCGCAATGTAGATGAGACCAGGGACAACAACATCCCCATGTGAATTTGGAAATAGATTCCGAGGAGCCACAACAAATACGCAAACAGATGTCTTTTTCTCGTCTCCTCATTGGCGAAGCTAGATAAATGAAGAAAGTTATCACGGCTGCACAAGTGGGATGCCCCGAGGGTTACCAAGACGATGTGATTCTGGCATTTCCATCCCAAGACGGGCTGCTATATCTAATGTCCAAGATGGAGACACTCGTGGAGAGACTATCGGCTCACCTCTAATTGGTAGAGCAGTGATCATAGAAACATCTTTTAGTGTAGGTGCAAGCTCCCCAAAACGAAAGTGAAAAGTGTGGGTTTTAGGTCTCCACCGGTCAACGAGGGATGTCAAAAGGGATGGGTCCGAACATACTTGGTCGTCGCATGATGTGAGCCTAGCAAAACCTTGTAGTCCATAAGCGTCAAGGTGAGCAAGGTAATGATTGTGTATTGACCATGTTTTCTTTATGGTTCGAAGTCTGAAAGGTCGATAATCATGCTTAGTATTTGGTTTCAAAAATAGGTGACAACGGTGGCCGGCGTCATGGGGCCCCTGCAAAAGCACTGGCACTTCATCCATAACCTGCACACAAACATACACATATAAATTACGAGGAAGACGGAAATACAAATGCAAATCAAAATTAACTTAAAAATACAAAGAGATACGATTTACATGAATTATCTGAAGTTAACATCAGGAGTACAATAATACAAAGAGAATCAATTTAAATTTAATATAAGTACACATAACGAGTAGAAATATAAATAGACATGGCGAGTACATATATATCAACATCATGCGTTGTTGTTGGCTCGATACGGGCAGTCTTTGCGTGAATGTCCAGGACACCTGCAAACGCGGCATCGCCTTGGTTCTCCCATCTGGCTATGGTCCATGTCATTGCGATGACGCCTAGACTGACGTCGTCCCTTTGCGGTTCTCATCAAGTCGGTGTTCGGAGCCCATTTCGCCCATCTCGCCACAACATTTTGTAGTTCATATCAATGCCCCAAGCCCGAACTCACTGCTCCAAGTGTTGTACAGATTGTACATGTTGAAGTACGGCGATATGTATGGCTCGACGCTGATTTTTTGAACAGCAGCCGCCCGGAGCACATGACTGCAAGGGTAGCCCTCAAGCTTGGGCTTGTTACAAGTGCACTCACAGGAGGTTGAGCCAAGGGTGACAGCTTGCTTTTTTGATCCTCTGTGGTGACCCTTGACGTACTTGGCTCGCAGACATCGACCTCCCACTTATTCCTAAGTGCGTCCACTTTCCTGCAGCCATGACTTTGGGACTTCTTTGCTTTCTCGTCCAGATGTCTTTGCATCTTCTCGGACCATGGCTTGTTCAATTCAACTTGTGCTTTGGCGACGGTGACCCTTTCTGCAAAGTATGACACGGTCCGGTTCCAAGTTTCTTCAATTAGGGCTGTGATAGGCGAAGCTCGCACCCTTTAAGAACACCATTGTACACCTCGACATGTTGCTGGTCATTATTCCATACCGAGCCCCGGTGTCGTGAGCCTGCGCCCACTTCTCCAAATGAGGGCAATTCTCGGTGATCCACTAGCTCAAATTTATGGCCGTCCTACGACCCCTCCGGTCTTCTCTCTGCGGCAAGGCCGCGCGGTCGATCTCACCATTGATACCTGCCCATATCGCATTCATTTTGGCTTCAGTTTTTTGCATGCACATCCTCTTGAATAACTTGAACCAATCCTTGTTTTTGAATTTGGAGTAAAAGTTTGCTGCCAAATGCCTCATGCACCACCTTTCCTCTAGATCGGGCCAGCCCCACTCTTCTTCCGACGCCTTAATTATTTCAAGAGCGCTTAATAATCCAGTGTTGCGATCAGAAATGATGCAAACACCTTCACGCTCTTTCACGACACCAATCTTCACGCAGCTCAGGAACCACAACCAGCTATCTTTGTTCTCTCCCGTCGGTTCCGATGGGCCGATGCTAGGGGCTGATGTGATGGCCAACTCGACCTCCACCCCTCGCTCGCATCCGCAACATCGATGGTCAAATGAACTCCACATACACCATCGGTGACCATACATTGAGTTATTGGGATTGCTTGCAAACCTCATGTACGACCCCACGACCGATCACCGTGATAGGCCGCAAACCCCAACGGGCAATCGTCCCATCATTTCTCCGTCAACGACGAAGGCCTCCATTGTCATTTTTTTTCCTGCATCATCTGGGCCAAACACCGCCGGATGCACCTTCTAACAGCTGCAGAACCCACATTGACCATGTCTCTCACCACTCTCAGTAGTCGACTCGCAGAAGGACACATCCACCCCACATGGACCGTCGCAGAAGACGCTCCCATAGTACACTACTAAATTTTCCATAGTACCTAACCAACATACATGTTTACATTTCAAATAATTAGTAACTGAACATTTAGTAATGATGACAACATTTACATATCTTATGACTAAAATAATAACCGTATTTTCGTTATAAATATTCGGTTTGTTTTTAGAATCATTTGCTTAGACTTTAAGGGGTTGTTTGGTTAACGGGTATTTAAAAATCTATTTTTCTCAAACTTGTCTACGAGCGTAACAAATTAAAACTCTGTTTGCTTTTCTCTAACTACCCCAAAAATATCCTAAAATAGTTCTCGTAACATGCAAAAACTTAGCTTCTGGAAAACAACTATTACGATAATAACATCCTAAAATATCCTAAAACTCGCTATCCAAACAAGCACTAAACATAATATTACGGCATGATATAATGTTTTTCATATAATACGATAAAATTCATTTATTTACAAATAATAATATTTGCAGCGGCATGACAGTACATCAATATAAAAAATATTAACAAAATTACGGCGTCATTTTATACCCATGTTATGACAAAACCCATGGTAATTACTCGCTATCCAAACAACCAGTAAACATAATAGTACGATAATAACATTTTTATATCATATGAGTAACATTTAATTTCTTTCGGCTTTAACTATTTTTTTTCACATGATACGATAACAATCATTTATCTACAAATAATAATATTTGCAGCAGCATGCACATTATTCACAATAGTACATCAATACAAAAAATATTAACAAAATTACAGTGTCATTTTTCACCTTACCTCCAATATGGATGTGCTTGCGAATGCAATTAAGGGCAAAATAGTTCCAATAAATATCCGTCGCCAGTACTATATGAACCTCGTCAACCTATTATCACATTAACAAAAATATTACACACGGATTTTTCTTCCTGCTAACAAAAGTATGAAAATAGCACTTCCATGTATGTGTTCATCACCTCAAAATGGGACAGCGAAAATGGAATCACAATTTCTTCAATCACGTCTTCTCCTCCTTGTTTGCTACTAAGATGAATTATTTTACCTAATTACATACATCATTAAGTACATTAGCACCTAATCTTAACATATAAAATTTAGATTATTGCGACATAACAAAGTAGACCTACAGTTTCCTAAATATAGACTTATTAATAAACATACCACATAAAATAACATACCACATGAAATAACATACCGCATGCAATAAACACTTACAGTACAATTTTTTCTTAATTACCGTATTAAGATTTCCCGCATGTCAATACTAATGGACGCACCTAACATTGATGCAACATCTTCAACTTCTAAGCATGTCAACATCTTTAAATGCTACATCTCTCGTCTGAAATTATTTCTAACCTCTAAGCACTACCATCACATAGCTAATAACGAGCTAAAGGACGAACTAATTACCACCCTGCATGCATAAATAAATAAATGTATTGCAAAGCTCATACCTTGATCTTCAACTTCGTAGTTCACTTTGCACGGCTATTCCTACTACAGAAACTCCAAATGACTCCTCCAAGTGCTGAAATAATGCCTAAAGCAACATAGAATACACACTTAGGAACTAATCAAATAGAATAAAAACATCATGCATGCGAATGAAACCAACAAAAATGGATAGATCTTACCTTAATCTATCTTTTCTTCAACTTCATCATCCTCAAAATCCAACTCTAAATCGCCCTAAATCACGAGTGAAAGTGCTTACTGAGCTTTCTTTTCTCTCTGTACTTAGAGACTTAGAGAGCAAAGGAGAGGAACGAGGTTCCGGAGTGCTTGCGCACGGAGCTGAAGAATGGTATATAAAAGGGAGAGGATCGCTGTAGTGTCGGCAGCCTCGGATTCCCGCGCGTGAAAATCATAAGCATGCAAGGAGCAAAAGCAAAGCAACAAGCCAGGGTGATTCCCGCCGTGAAATTCGTCGTTTGCCGCGCGTAGGAATCAGCAAAAGCAACAAGAATCTGCGCGTGATTCCCGCCCCGCCAGTTTTAGCGTCGAATCTGCGTTCGAACCTCGCATTCCGTAAATTCGGCGTCAAGCCATTGCCGTCGGGCAGGGCGCCTCGACCGATGGCGGCGTGGCACTGGCGGGGCTCAAGACGCAGCAGTTCCTGCTCGCCGAGCAATGATCAGCGCCAGGCCCGCCGCCACCCGGCGGCGGGGGCCCACCTGCCCGCCTGTTCTGTCGCGCTTGCAGATTCCGTTAATTTGGCGTGGCGCGCGGGCCGCCTCGTGTGGCGGCGGGCCCGCCGCCTCCTCCGGCGTGGCGGCAGATGCCACGTGTCGTCGCCGCCGCCCGCCGCCACCGGCCGGGTCCTTTTTGTCAAAATGATCCGTAGGTAGTCTTTTTTGTCAATAGCGTTCGGCAGGGGGTCCTTTTCGACAAAAAATCCTCGCTACGAGGTGAGCCGTACGTCCTCTGCGTGCGATATGTGAGCGCGTGTGCCGCGCCGGGGCGCGCACAGACGCACAGTGCTACGTCGTGAAAGGAGGCGCCGGCGACGAGGCCGGCTGGAATTAAACGTTCGGCGTTTACTCGGGCCTGAAGGCGACGTCACGAGCGGGATCGGGTGGGCCGGCCGGCGCCGGAGCCGGAGGCATTGAAGGCCGGCGGGCGGGCCGGCGTCTGGACCGGCTGGCATTCTAAAATTCCTCACTCGCATTGAATTCGGTGCAGCGCAGAGAGCACAGAGGCAGAGGCACAGACACGCATGCAGTTCATCGTCTCCTTTTTGTTTTCTTCCGGGAGAACAATCCGCCATAAACTACTCTAAACTGAGCCCTGTCAGGCATGCGCGAAAGCAGGAGCTCTCGCCTCCTCTCCTCTCATTTTAACCACGTCGGCAATAGAAAAATGAACAAGCGATCACTGCTGATTGGCATGTGCGCCCATGACTGCGTGCCGCGACGTCGTGGAGGGGAGCAACAGCCAGCACAACTGCCGGCCGGCCGGCCAGCCAGCGGGGCGGAAACCGTAGAAAAGCACGGCATGTCGTGCGTGCATGCACGCACGCACGCACGCACAGGAACAAAAAGCCACGCTCGCTCTCCTCGCTTTACCGTCCCCAACCTCTCCCCCTAAAAAATCCCGGCCGTTGCTTTCAGCTGGCTTTATTTCACGGAGGAAAAAGGAATTCCTCAATCTGTTTTTCCTAGTAGTAGTGTAGTAGTAGTACTGCTTGCAGGCAGCTCCGGCATCCCCCATCTCGTCGTTGTCCTTCCCTCACTTGGCTTGCCCGCATCCGCACCGCACCGCACCGCATGCGCCAGTCGCCACCGATCGCCCGCCCGTTCGTGCGTGCGTCGGTTGCTCTCTCCACATCCAGCGGAAAACTACGCCTCCCCCACCCCCTCTCTCCGTGTCTCGGGCGGGGGCGGGTGATGCGGTGAGGCGGGGCGGGGCGGGCGTGGTGGACTCTGCTTTCCCTTTTCGGCTGGGGCAAGCAGCAGCAGCAGCCTGATCGGCGAGGGAGGCGCGGGGTGCCGTCGGCGCGCGACGGAGCGGCCATGGCGGGGATAGGCGCCGCGGCGGCGGCGAGGTGCATGAACGCGGCGTGCGGCGCGCCGGCCCCGGGGGCGGGGGACTGGAGGAAGGGCTGGCCGCTGCGATCCGGCGGCTTCGCCGTGCTCTGCGACAAGTGCGGGTACGCCCTCCCCCTTCCTGCTACTTCCTCCCTCCCTTCCTCCCTCGGCGCCTGCTCTGCGCGTGCGTGCTCTGCTCTGTTCCGAACGGGATGGATGGCTGGTTAGCTCGCTCTCTGGCTGGACGAATCGATTCGTCTCGATGCTCTGCCTGCCTTTGCCCCCCGCCCGCGCCTTTTCCTCTCGGGGAGAAGGTGTTTTGTTCCTTGTTGCGGTTGGGCAATCTGAGGATTTCCTTTTTGTCCTGCGCGTGCAGCAGCAGTTTTTCAGAAAAAGCGGAGTTGACTCCGCTGTAGCCTGCGTGGATACCATACCAGCGACATAGAACAGATAGTTAGCAGCAGTTGGTTGTGTGGAGCTCATGCCGAATTCAGATTTTGTGTAATCGTTCAGTTACTCAGGGACGGCCCAGAAATTGCTTGCAGCAGCTTAATTGTGGAAATCGATCCTGTATGCTTGTGAGTTGTGACCGAATTGGTAAGAGTCACCTCTGTGTCTTGTATGGTTGACTCAGAGTTGGTGCTTGCTTGAGGAAACATTGCCTGCTGCTTGGTGAAAGTCACCTCTGTGCCCTGTATGGTTGACTCAGACTCGCTGCTTGCTTGGCTGTAAGTAATTGGTGCTGTGGCACTGGAAGTTCTCTTGCGGCTCGTTTTCAATGATGACGGGAGAAACATGTTTAATCTAGTATTCCAAGATTGTATTTCCTGCAACATAGGAAATTACTGTTACCCTGTTACTACCATTTTGCAGTTCAATTTTCTGGACCTGTCGATTTTTACCATATCATTTGTGCTGTGCTCAGGTTGGCGTTCGAGCAGCTTGTCTTCTGCGATATATTCCACCAAAAGGAGTCCGGTTGGAGGGACTGTTCGTTTTGTGGGAAGGTGAGTGAGACTGTCACACATGTTGTGAGTTATATGCAACCAAACTGTTTCACAGCAATAATTCCAAGGGGCTCCGCCGTTTCAGCGTCTCCATTGCGGCTGTGTTGCTTCGAAGAATTCCTTTGATCTGCTTGACAGCGGAGGAGTTCAATGCGCGAATTGCATGAAAAATCCAGGAGCTCAACCCGTAAGTTTCTTTGTCGCGTCATCTTCCATTTCTTTTCTTTCCAGATCTGATTGTTCTCTCTGCAGGTTTCATGTCAAGTGGCTCCAAAGCTTTTCTTACCTCCTCAAAATAACCAGAGACTCTTTGGTAAAAGCGATGAATTGTTGCCAGGTAGACCGTTGGAGTCACCGTCCCTTATGCTCGATTCCAGAAATGATGATATTGCTATTATAGCTAAGAGCAATCATCCATTCATGGTAAAAAATTTAGAAATTGGACAAAGCAGTAACATTTTGAGGCAAAAGGAAATTGAAAATGGCGCAAGGCAGATTAAGTGGGAGCAACCGACACTCAGTATTGGGGACACGGGAAGGATGCCTTTCTTAATTAGGCCTCAGAGTGCATTAGAGTCTCCCCAATCCCAGTGTACACGAAGAGATGATAATAGAGACCCGACAGCCGATAGCACAACAAGTGAATCAATTTCAGAGGCAGGCCTCAGTATGAGCTTGGGCATTGCTAATAATGGAAACAAGATGGAGGCTACCTCAACTATGGAAAGGCCCATGGTGTCACCAACAACACCGTTTTCTGAAGGAAGAGAACTTGCCACCACATTATCTCCATTTCAGCATGCGCAGAGGGCTCGGCATTTTCTCACCAGACCACCAAGGGTTGCCGAAGGTGCTGCTTTCGACCCAATGAGAGATGGTTTTCCACATCTGCGTGTTGCCAGACCACCTGCTGAAGGAAGGGGTCGCAATCAATTACTTCCACGGTATTGGCCAAGAATAACTGATCAAGAGCTGCAGCAAATTTCTGGAGAGTATCCTTTAATATTGTTTTTTCAACTCCTTGGCAACACTGATGCTTAAATTATCTACGTGCGAATTACATGATGCATAGTTGAATCTAGTAGGAGAGGGAGCGTCTTGAATATGCTGTGTATTTGTTTTTGTTGTGGATATTGTGTTGTGTTCCTTGACTGTATTTTGCTGCAAGCTCGAATTCAACCATCGTTCCACTGTTTGAGAAGGTTCTAAGTGCTAGTGATGCAGGACGCATAGGACGACTTGTTCTTCCAAAAGCCTGTGCCGAGGTGATATGTCTCTTCTGTATAGCAACCCTTCTGCTTTCTCTTCATAATTTAGTATGCTCTTGCCACACATTTCGATTTCACTTTGCCATATAATCTGCATGAATAAAAACCTTTATGCAAGGAGCACCATGAGCTCCCGGATGTTAGGATTTGGGGAAGCACAGTTGCCTATGTTCGAGAGAACCTATTTTAACGCATTATATGTAACACAGACAATAAGTCATTCTAATTAGCATCTAGTCCCTTGCTGTTTTGCCTATTTGCATTCTCATGGCATATTTAGAATAGGAACATCATTATATTGGTGATACTCCTGTCTAAATGATCAAGTGAAACCTGTTTCATGGTTAGAAAGTGCCATTCACATAGCTGCTGTGATGTCGGGCAGGAAACTGCTTGATAATATCCCCATAACATATATAAGTTTTCTCCCCTATAATCCTGAGTTGCTGAGGTACTCTATGTAGGCCTATTTTCCACCAATCTCTCAGCCAGAAGGTCGTCCCTTGACAATTCAAGATGCAAAAGGCAAAGAATGGCATTTTCAGTTCAGATTCTGGCCAAATAACAACAGCAGAATGTATGTCTTGGAGGGTGTTACACCATGCATACAGTCCTTACAATTACAAGCTGGTGATACAGGTGATTTGCAACTTATTTCTTATATATGATTTTTTGAGGAATCTTATTATCATATTATATACTCCCTCCGCCCAAAATAACTGTCGTGGCTTTAGTTCAAATTTGTTCAAATTTGAACAAATTTGAACTAAAGCCATGACAGTTATCTTGTGACGGAGGGAGTATGATAATAAGCATCACTTGCTCTATTGCATCACGCACATGTTCATGGTTTAAGCTTGATTTTACATAGGGCTTCATTCATTCAAAAGAATTCCATAGGAATTTTGCAAGATTCTATTCTTTGGGAATTTTTCAGCTTGTTTGATTTGTAGAACTGAAAACCATGGAACTATAGCAAGTTTTCCTATGGAATAATTCACATGCAATTCTGAAGGAAATTTCCCTTAAGGTCCTTTTGTGTCTACGACAATAGCGAACACCCAATCCTTGAAAATATTTCCTCTTTTTTCCTGTGGTGCAACCAGCAATTTTTGTTATATATCCCAGGACCCAGGGTTCTCAATTCCTGTAGGACTCAACGTATCATGACACCAATCCCTAATTTTTTCATATTCCTGTATTTTTATAATTCTGTGAATAAAAAAGGTCCTATGTGAATCTTATTCTATCGAACATTTGTGTTTACTTTGGCATTTTTATTGGGAAAGCAACAGAAGCGTAAAATTTTACTTCAGTAAAGAGACAAATTATGAATCTCCTTAAGCAGTTTCAACTTTCTAAGCTAGATGCGTTGCCAGTTATCATGGAATGGACAAGTGCAAGTGACATATATGACATGTGTTCATTGTATTTTTGTTGTATCCATATCACTGTATTTCTGTCTAAAATTTTCATGTCCAGCAACAGCTCTTACATGATTCAGTAACCTTTGTCATCTTTACATGGTTTCCATGCTATATAAAGTGAATATGCTGCATAGAATTATTGGCTTATACCATGCTCTTTGTGCTGCCTCCATTTTTATTTACTCTGCATATTAGCTTTGTCTGAAGTTAAACTTTATAAGCTTTCAACAAGTTTGTAGGAAAATATATTAACATATACACCACCAAATCAATACCATTAGATTCATCATTGAATAATTTTTCACATCATATAGCTTTGTTATTGTAAATGTTCATATATTTTTCTACCAACTTGGTCAAACTTTATAAAGTTTGATTTCAGTCAAAGCTAATATGCGGAGCAAATAAAAACGGAGGGAGTATGTGATTTTGCTGGGAAGATTTTTATATGCATTGGTGTATGTGATTTTACTGGGAAGATTTTTATATGTACTGGTATTTTTCATTGTCTACAGTGACCTTCAGTCGGATAGAACCTGGAGGGAAACTTGTTATGGGCTTCCGAAAGGCCACAAACACTGTCAGTTTGCCAGTAAGTTTGAATTTCAAAGCAATTCTGTTCCCTATTCTGTGCCTTCAGCTTAACTTCAATGTATTTATGTTACTTCTACACAGGACTCACAGATTTCAGCCATTGCAACTGGTTCCCTTCTCGGTGATTCATTCTTTTCTAATACAAATGATAATCTATCCATAGTAAGTGGTTACTCAGGATTTCTTCAGTCAATGAAAGGAGCTGCAGATCTCCAGCCAAGCTCTCTATTTGATCATCATGCCAACTCAGCTGATGGGGATGTTAGTTGGCTTAAGGCAGATAGATTTGGTGGCAGGCCAGATGAGGGGTCTTTTCAGTTTTTACACAAAAAAAGCCGCAATATTGGTTCCAAAAGCAGGAGGCTTTTAATGGATAACGAGGAGGCCCTGGAACTGAAGCTTTCCTGGGAAGAGGCTCAGGAGTTGTTGCGTCCTGCTCCATCTGCAAAACCAACAGTTGTGATGATTGAGGACTATGAATTTGAAGAATATGATGTAAGCTGGCTTCATCACTTCAAGGCACCCTTCATTGGAAGCCTAGCAAGACAACTCTTCATTCTCAGCAATGGACTTTGATAACTGAACCTATTCTAACTTTACCACGTACATGCAGGAACCTCCTGTCTTTGCAAAGAGATCAATTTTCACCAGTCGTTCTACAGGGTAAGAAACTCAATGAACAACAAAATACCATGGTAGTCTGGTTTTCAACATGTCAGGAAATCATATGGAAGTTTATGTTCTTAGCTTCAGTTGTACCAAGTTGTGCAAATACCTGATCGTGTATATTTAGGGAACAAGACCAATGGATTCAGTGTGATGATTGCTCAAAATGGCGTCGTCTGCCTCTTAATGTCATTATTGCCTCCAAGTGGAGATGTGCTGACAACACATGGGATCCAAAAAGGTAATACTATTTCACATTTGTGATGGAACCTATTTTTATTCTGCTAAAAGAGAAGGATCTGTCAATTATGATGATAAGTAGGGTGTGTGATGATGGACTGCATACTGAAAAGCTTAAGCTTTTGACTGATTCTGGCTTTGTCTAAACTGGCCCACAGCCATACCTGAGCAAAAGTTTCTTTTAATTAAACAACCTCTGTTTTCTCCTCTGACTGACCACCTGAGAATGATTTGTTGGCTTTATATATCTATTTTTTTTTGGAATCAGTCTATTTGAAAATATATGGACCTTTTTACTCTTTGTGCTAAAAAAAACACTTTTTACTTTATTGCATAGTATATCTTGATTAGGTCTATGAAAAATTTAGTAGCATCGCGTATCTAATACCGTCTACTCATGAGCTATCTAATAGCCTAAAACTCTAAATACAATCAGAATATTCTGTGATGTTATTCAGAATATTGTTTGCTATTACTTCTTCAGCCTTGAAACAATTCTCTATTGTTATCCCTGTGTTCACCGCGATTTTCCTCAATGTGAAATAATTCTAGTTATAATTACGTTGCTTTTATAGACATACCAGTGCAATAATGTTGTAGCCTCTCTTTGTTAGTGTTTCATATATTTTCATCGTATTTCATAGTGCTTTCACATTCTGCTTAGTTGCTTGTGCTTAAATCAGTTGCTACAATATGCAGCTGTTCCTGCTCTGCACCTGAAGAATTAGCTCACAAGGAGTTACAAAGTATTCTCCAGCAGTACGAAGGTATGTATTATTTGCTAGCCCTGATAACAAGATATCCATGATAAAGAAAGGACATTTAGGCAGCTTCACGTTGTAAAAAGTAGAAATGAAGATAAATGGAAAGAGGAAATTTTTACACAAGACATCACCATTAAACAGAACCTAAAAGGCTAACTATCACTGCAGAGATCAGGAGGCGGAAGAGCAACTATTTCTTGAAGCAGAGCATCCCCGAAATGGATGCGTCGAGCCTTGACGCCTTGGCCACTGCCGCAGTCTTTGGGGAGGTCGGGAACCAAGGCGCTGCATCGGTTGCAACGACCACCAAGCACCCCCGGCACCGGCCAGGCTGCACTTGCATTGTGTGCATCCAGCCGCCCAGCGGCAAGGGGCCGAAGCACAACCCGGCGTGCACTTGCAACGTGTGCATGACCGTCAGGCGCCGTTTCAAGACGCTCATGATGAGGAAGAAGCAACGGCAGTCCGAGCGAGAGGAGGCCGAGGCGAGCAAGAGGATCACTTGGGTGGGCAGGGACGAGCCCGAGGGAAGCAACCTGTCGCGGTCCCCCCAGACGGTGGACACCATGCGAGACTGCGACGTGATCATGTTCGGCAAAGCCGAGGCGAGCAAGGGCCACATAGACCTCAACTTCCACCCCGCCAGCCGCGAGGAGGAGCAGCAGCATGGCAGCCAGCCCCGGGTGAGCATGGTCAGCCTACTCGAGGTCGCGAACCGCCCCCTGGAGAGCTACATGAAGCAGAACGGCCTCGTGAGCCTGGCGGCGGAGCAGGGGAGTAGCTCCGGCACGGCCACGGTCCCGTCTCAACCCGCTCTGATGGAGAGCGAAGAGCGGCCCTCCGACGAGGGGCGTGCCGTGCCGGTGGAGCAGGAGCGGGAGCCCACGGACATCATGGTCGTCGACGAGGCAGCCGGTGAGAACCAGGGCCATGCTGCCAGTGCCACTGACATCGTTGCTGCCTGACCTGAGCTTGTTGACCGTGCGCCTGTGTTAGTGGGTGGGTGTTTGTAACTTGTTTGTGTGTGTGTATGATCGGCTTACCCCTTTTTTCCCCAAGGAACAGCTGGTGCGTTTTGATGTGAAGATCAAAATGATAGGGTTTCCTCGTGTTGGTGTAACATACGTGTACAGGGCTGTGCAACCTCGTTTGTACTAAAGTTGTAAGCTCGGTTGGTATGAAAGGCAGCTTGGTGGCTGGCTGGTTGGTGTTGTATCCCACGACACCGATATATATTATCCGTTTTTTGTTCGTTTGGGTCGCCCGTCCGTGTCCACTTTTTTGATTGGGTCGGCCGGTGCGCCCAACCGGGCCAGAGGCATTTTTGACATGTCCGCTTTGTCAATCAGCCAAACACCTGGTGCGCGAGCTTCGTGCCGCCGCCCCGAGCTCCAGTGCCCGCTCGCCGTGTCCGTCCCACAGACCGTCGCCCCGCCGCTCTCCCCATGCCGCAGCTCGCCGCGCCCGCGGCTCTCCCGTGCTGCCACCTGCCCCGTGGCTCGCCGCCCTACTCGCCACGCCCACAGCTCGCCGCCCCGCGGCTCTCCCCTACGCCCCGCCCGTCCCTCGCGCTGCGCGTCCGCAGCAGCTCGCGCCCCCCCAGATCAGGGACCTATAAGAAGTATGGAGGTTATTTTCCCTAGTCCCCAATATCCTATATATATGTGTAATTGTGATGTTTCCTAGTTCCAATTGAACACCCGACAGGGGAACGACTTCATTAATGGGCACCATAGAGACGCTTGTGGAGAAAATTTTAAATCCTCAATCCTTTCTGGTCCTGAAATCAGAGTGATGAAGCCTCACCTTAGAAAGTTGGCACAAATTGATAGTGCTCCTGGTGTGAATTGGAAGCCCAAATTTGATGAGCAAGTTTTAATCTGATCTGATTCTAAATATTACTAGTACTTATGTCAATGCATGGCATAAAAATGACACATCCAATAATTCAATTAAACTAACACATCCAATAATTCAATTAAATATCATCGTCAGTAGCCTGTTGGCTTACATGGTTGAACTGCATGGCTTTTCCCAATGGGACTAAATACACTGTGAGTTGACCCTGATGGGACAATTTTCAGGTCCAACAGAGATGGCTATTCCCACTTTTTTTGCCTCGAAGTACATTTCAACCAAACAATATATTGGAAAATGAAACAGAAGAATATTCAGGAGCAAAGGTTAGTTTAGTTTCTTATCTCTATGTTTGAAAATTATCTAGAAACATGAGGGCAGGGGAACTGAAAGACACTCGTCCGCTAACTAACTTCGCTTTCTGAGTGATTAGCCTTCAAGCATTGATCCTCATGTCTTGTGCCTGAAAAACCTAATGCTTAGTTTATTTGTGCCATGACAACGGATTGTTGGACCATATATGTCGGTGTCAAAACCGGCGGATCTCGGGTAGGGGGTCCCGAACTGTGCGTCTAGGCGGATGGTAACAGGAGACAAGGGACACGATGTTTTTACCTAGGTTCGGGCCCTCTCGGTGGAGGTAAAACACTACTCCTGCTTGATTAATATTGACGATATGGGTAGTACAAGAGTAGATCTACCACGTGATCAAGGAGGCTAAACCCTAGAAGCTAGCCTATGGTATGATTGTTCTTCGTCCTATGGACTAAAACCCTCCGGTTTATATAGACACCGCAGAGTCGGTTACAATAGTAGGAGATCTACATATCCGTATCGCCAAGCTTGCCTTCCACGCCAAGGAAAGTCTCATCCGGACACGGGACGAAGTCTTCAATCTTGTATCGTCATAGTCTTGGAGTCCGGCCGACGGTGATAGTTCGGCTATCCGGACACCCCCTAATCCAGGACTCCCTCAGTAGCCCCTGAACCAGGCTTCAATGACGACGAGTCCGACACGCATATTGTCTTCGGCATTGCAAGGCGGGTTCCTCCTTCGAATAATCCATAGAAGATTTTGAACACCAGGATAGTGTCCGGCTCTGCAAAATAAATTCCACATACCACCGTAGAGAGAATAATATTTACACAAGTTCAATCGACTGACGTATCTCGCGGCATGACGTCACGCCACGGCCAAGCCTTTATTCGAATCGTTTTTATTGTTTCATCTCAGCGCGTTTAGCGAAGCGGTTTCCTTGGCACGTCTTGTCAAAGCAGAGATCGTGTCGCCTTATTCCGGGATTCTCATCAATACGGGCGTGGGTAACCCAACCGCGCCATTGATTGCGGCGCTTGGGAGATAGGCGAGTTTTACCGAGCTGGTGGGGACGCATAGTTTCGTTCGCTCATATATAAGGGGATAAGGATCCACCTTTTTACCTACGCCTTCTTCCTCCTTTGCTTATCCATCTCTGCGCACTCGAGCTCCAGCGCCCAAGTCCGCATTTCTCACCTCAACCTTCTCCAACCATGTCTGGAGCGGGAGGCAAGTGGATGGCCTCCTCCGTCACGGAGGGGCACATCAAGAGGTTGCGCAAGGCCGGATACTTGTCCAGCGATATCGCGCACCGACTCCCCGACGAGGGGCAGCTCATCCCCACCCCCGAGCCCCATGAGAGGGTGGTGTTCCTTGCCCATTTCCTCCGCGGACTGGGCTTCCCACTCCACCCTTTTGTCCCGGGGCTCATGTTCTACTACGGCCTGGATTTCCATGATCTGGCCCCGAATTTCATCCTCAACATCTCGGCGTTCATCGTCGTGTGTGAGGTTTTTCCTCTCGTCCCAGCCCACTTCGGTTTATGGTGAAGACTTTAATGTCAAGCCGAAGGTAGTGGGCGGACGCCAAGCGGAGTGCGGAGGCGCCATGGTGGGCAAGATGCCCAACATTACATGGCTCGAGGGCGCCTTTGTGGAAACCATCAAAGGGTGGCAATCGGGGTGGTTCTACATCACCGAGCCGCGTGACCGCAAATGGGCAGCGGCCCCCAAATTCAGATCTGGGATCCCCACACGGCTCACCTCCTGGAAAGAGAAGGGCCTGACGTGGGGTGATTCAGAGGAGCTGACCGGACTTCAATCCTGCGTCCAAACCCTAGTGAACAAGAAGCTCAAGCTTGTCAACGTAATCCAGGTCATGCTCATCCGCCGGATCCTCCCGTGCCAACAACGGGCTTTCAATTTGTGGGAGTTTGATCTGGCACAGCACCCAACCTTGAACAGGCTCTTCGACACTACGTACGAAGACGCCTGGAGGGTGTTGTTCAAGGGCGCCGAGGCTCCCTCATCCGCCACCGAGGATCGCGGATTCAGCTCGCAGCGTCAAGCCGGCGAGGTAAGCTATTTTATCCTTTATGGGACACTTGCTTTCCATAATTTGACTCTATGCGGGATCTAAAACTCCCATTTCCTTTGACAGGCTTGGCAGAAGACGTCCGAGCAGGTTAACTGCCCGGCTCCCTTGCCCGAAGACCTAGCGGATGCCCGATTATCGGGACTGCTGGCCCCGGCGCCTTACGTGGTGCCGGAGAAGAAGGCCAAGAAGAAGGCCACGGGAACTCGGAGGAGTTCCCGGTGCCAGGTGTTATCGGACTCATCGTCCGATGACTCCGAGGCGGACTCCTCCCACGAGGACGAGGAGGAGAAGAAAGAGGCCTCTCCCACAGCGGGGGGAGAGAATAAGAGGAAGGCTTCCCCAACGGGGGAGGCCGAAGGGTCCAAGAAGGGAAGGACCCTTCCTCCGGACTGTTCCATCAACGCCGACGATGGCGAGGAGGAGTGGCCCTCGAGGGCCAAGCCCCTGATGAGATCATAAGTGTCTGGATCCCAGAATAAGTTATGATTTTCCTTTCGCCGCATTGTGTCTACTAATGCCGAACACAACCATATAGCCCGCCCAAGGATGATCTCCCCGCTTTGTCGAGCGGGTCCCTAGGTTCGTCGGATGTGAATAGCGCTTCACTTCCGACCGCCTCCTTCCCACGTGATGCAGACGATGCCGAGGCGGGGTCCCAGAAGGGGACCGGCCAGGAGGAGGAGGCCCCGGAGGTGCTGCAGGGCAACCTCCCGGACTTCGAGCCGGACTCCGCGCCGGAACCTTCGGTGGTTCCGGAGTCCGGTGGGCGGCCCCTTCATAAGAAGGGCGGGACGGCGACGCCAGTGACCTCCGTCCAACCGGAGGCGCCGGATAATTTGCTGGAGGCGCTCAACGGCGCTTCCATCAAAGAGGAACACAACACTGTTATGAGTGCGGTGATTCAGAAAGTTCAGTCCGCCAAGAGCGGGCCGACTGAAGCTCGCACTCACCCTTCTAACAAGCTTTGAGGTAAGGATTTTAAGATATGTGAAATAGTATCGCATAGACAGAGCCTCGATGCTCGGGCCGGTGTTCGGAAAGAAAAGCCGAACGAGGATCTAAAAGATATACGCAGGAGTCTAACACAAATATGTCAATATGGGAATGCAGGCTGCGCTGCTTGACCTCTCGCCAGACCGATCATGGAGGTCAATGCCTTGAAGCAGAGCCTCGAGCGGTCCGAGAGCGAGCTCGGCCATGCCAAGAAGCAGCTCAATGACAAGGAAGGTAAGTAACACCTTATTAAAGTTGTACCTTATAGAAAAGGATTTGGTTACAAAAAATGACGGGGATAACGTGGGTATTCCAGGGGCTACGAACGAGGTGGCAACCCTGAAGGAGGCGGTGTCCGTGGCCGAACGCAATGCGGCCACGGAACGCACCGAGCGAGAGAAGCAGGAGGCGCGGGTGGCGGAGGTGCGGCAAGAGATCCAGGCTCTCGTGGAAAAACACGAGAGTTTGGAGCGTGACTCGAAGACTCGAGAGTCCGAGCTCGCGTCGGCTCTTGAGAGTGCCAAAGCCGCTAAGGCCAAAGCCCAAAAGGCCCTCCAGGAAATTGAGGCAGTGAAGAAGATAGCGGCGGGTAAGGCATTCTTCATGCAAAGCAAGCATGTAAAAGTGAATTACTTGTTACTTACCCGAATTCGGAGCTCTCCAAGAGCGTTCGCAGATCTGCCTCCGTAGCGTGTTCGATCTTTGCCGCTGTTCTCTGAGCCGAGGAGGGAGCTCGGCAGAAAAGGTGTTCTGGTCTCAATATGCCGAGGCCGGACATCCGGTGCCTTCGAGCGACCAGTGAAACAGCTGGTCGAGCTCCTAAGGTGGCCGAACAGGCCATGAAGGGCCTCATAGTTGGCCAGTGGCCCAAAGAAGCCATGCCAGGAGCTACTTGATGCAGTGCGGCGGCTGGTGGACGCCTTTGTCCATGGGTTGAAGTCATCAAGCACTCCGCTTTGCATTGAAGGTGCCTGTCGGGCCTTGCCGTGCTAAAGTGCACTGGGCGGGATGGACGCCGAGAAGCTTGTGACGGACGCGCCACCGCCGGGCAAGGAGTATCGCACGCCTGAGATGTATTATAATGGTGTCCTGAAGGGTGCCCGCCTTATTGCGGGTGAATGCTCCAAAGATGTAATTTTTGAGTAGACTCGCATTATGTTATCCTATGCGCTGAAAACTTTATTCATATGCACTAAGCAACGCTTGTTAATTTAAAATATTACTTTTTGTGCGGCCGTTTATCAAATTTGAGAGATGGCAAGTCGTTGGCTTCAGCCCCCATGCCACGAGTGCTGGGGTGTTCGGGATAAAATTGAGCGCTCTTGTTCCCATTCTTGGGTCCTTCGAGGGAGGCGCTCAACACAACGAACCAGGCAACCGGACTATAATGCTTGAACACTCCCACTTGGCCATAGAATTCTATAATTTTAAATTTCGGTGAAGCCCCTAGTGTTCGGAAGACCGAATTCGGGACACTATCCACGCCTGGGCCGGACAAAGCCGACTCCTTGCTCTAAGCGGCATAAGTCTTTAGGGACTCGAAAAACCTCTTGAACAGCGACCGGCTCTCGCCCTATCATGACGGTCAGTTTAGCTTTCCACCGAGGTGCTCAACCCAGCTCAACCGGGCACAATCGCAGTGGTTCTCCCAGCCACCTTAGCCGATATAACGGAACGTAAGGTACCAAAACATGGGAGCCGGGCAAACCCAACTATTGACCCAAGACATGATTCGGAGCCGATGCATATAATGCTATAAGTTCGGGGTGCCGCACTTGTGAAAGTGTTCGGACTTATCACACCATACTTTGGGGAACTTAAGCCCCTGGTGTATTTGGCCGTACCAAGGCGTACGGGTGCAACATGTCATAAGTGAACATATATAGAAAGGAATGCAATGATAGGCAAAAATCGATGAATTGTTTATTCAAAAAATATTGCAATAAAGGCAGAATGATACAAATAGTGTGATAAGCGAGGGGTGGGACTATTTTAACATGTCCCCCTCCAGGGGTAGGCTACGGAATGGTATGTAAAACAGGTATAATGCTCGTAATGGAGACCACCTGGATACTCGTCGTAGCTTTTCTGCTTCCCTGGGCTGTTGCATCGTGAGTTCAGCAGATCTACTGCTGGACAGGGCTTCTGGAAAACGGAGTCCTGAGAAAAAAATAAGAATGACGAATTTGGGAGCCCCTGGTGTGGTTGATCCGCACTCTGGGCATGCCGTGGTCGTGCCCCTCCCCCTATGCCCATGGTATCTCCAGAGCGTAGTGATGTACGCGTGGCACTGGTCTCGCGATTTCGCAAGGGCTGGGGTTGGGGCCGCATTGCTACGTGTGCTCGGAACGTGCCAAGTGGTCTTGTTGTAGGTTACTCCGGGCGCGTTTGACGGTGTCCGGTCGCTTAACAGCCGGACTTGAGAATTGCCTTAAGAGGCTACTCGCACTTCCGCCGCGAGAGTCAGCCAGATGCTCCTCCGCTCGGAGAGAGCGCTCGTGTTTCCGCTGACCGTGATGACTCCTCGAGGGCCTGGCATCTTGAGCTTGAGGTATGCGAGTGCGGCACCACGCTGAACTTTGCAAATGCGGTTCGTCCGAGCAAAGGCATGATAGCCGCCGCAGAACGGGACTATGTCAAGATTAACTCCTCGCCGAAGTTATCCGGGATCCAAGACCACTTCAAGTGTAATCGAGCCCGCATAATTTGCCTCTACACGGTATGACGCCTTTAAAGGTCGTCTTTGTGGGTTTGATCCTTGAGGGTCTATGCCCATCTTGCGCCTTGTATCCCGATAAAGCGTGTTCAGTTGCCGCCGCCGTCCATCGTGACTCTAGTGAGGTGAAATCCGTCGACGATTGGGTCTAACACTAATGCGGCGAATCCAACATGGCGGATGCTGGTGGGGTGATCCCTTCGATCAAAGGTGATCGGGCAGGAGGACCACGGATTGAACTTTGGGGCGACTGGATCCATCGCGTATACGTCCCTGAGCGCATGCTTCTGCTCCCTTTTGGGTATGTGGGTTGCGTATATCATGTTCACCGTCCGCACTTGTGGGGGGAAACCCTTCTGTCCTTTATTGTTCGGTAGCTGTGTCTCCTCCTCGTCATCGCTATGCAGCCCCTTATCGTTGCCTTCGGCAATTAAGTTGCCTGCCTGCTTGAACACCCAACAATCTCTGTTGGTGTGATTAGCTGGTATTTCGGGGGTGCTGTGTATCTGGCACGGGCGATCGAGTATCCGGTCCAAATTGGACGGGCCCGGAGTAGTTCTTTTGAATGCCTTTTTCCGCTATCCGGGTTTAGAGCCTCTGAATCCGGCGTTGACTGCCGTATCTTCAGATATCGCCGCACGCGCGCTTTGTGCTTATTGTGACGCGACCTGCCATTGCTGTCTTTGGTATCCGAACTACCAGAGTTTTTAGTTAGGTTGTTACTGCGGGCTAGCCAGCTGTCTTCTCCCGCACAGAAGCGGGTCATGAGTGATGTGAGGGCTGCGATTGATTTCGGCTTTTCCTGTCCTAGGTGCCGGGCAAGCCATTCGTCGCGGATGTTGTGTTTGAAGGCTGCAAGGGTCTCTGCATCCGGACACTCAACAATTTGATTTTTCTTGGTTAAGAACTGTGTCCAGAATTGTCTGGCCGATTCGTCTGGCTGCTGAATTATGTGGCTTAGGTCATCGGCGTCTGGTGGTCGCACATATGTGCCCTGGAACTTATTGAGGAATGCGGCTTCCAGGTCCTCCCAACACCCAATTGATTCTGCTGGCAGGCTGTTGAGCCAATGCCGAGCTGGTCCTTTAAGCTTGAGTGGGAGGTATTTGATGGCGTGAAGATCATCACCGCGGGACATGTGGATATGAAGGAGATAGTCTTCGATCCAAACCGCAAGATCTGTTGTGCCATCGTAGGATTCAATGTTCACGGGTTTGAACCCTTCGAGGATTTGATGATCCATTACTTCATCTGTGAAGCATAGTGGGTGTGTGGCGCCTCTGTATTGGGCTATATCACGACGCAGCTCAAACGAGCTTTGTCTACTGTGTTCGGCCCGGCCAGGATTGCTGTATCCGGCGTGACGGTTGTCGTCGCGTATCGTAGGGCGCCCATGCGATCCGTAGATCGATCTTGTTTGCCTCGCCTTATCCTCCAATATGTCTTGCAAGTCCGGCACGTTCCCCCGTGACTTTGTACTTTTCGAGCGACGCCGGGGTGCAGCTTTAGTGGAGGGCCTAGGGGCCTCTCTGTCGCGGCCACGAGGTGGCCGGTCGACCGTATTGTGCGCTGGTGATGTAGGTTTATGTGCTTCCTCCTCTAATCGGGGTAGCAACTTGCGTTTGGGGTAGCTTTTGGAGGGGCGTTCGAGTTCATACTCTTCGGCCGCGAGGACTTCATCCATCTGTCGGCTAGCAAGTCTTGGTCACTCTAAGTCGTTGCTGCTTTCTTGAGGCTGCTTGCCGTGGCCATAAGCCTGCGTTTGAAACGATCTTGTTCGACGGGATCCTCAGGCATGACAAATTCGTCGTCGTCGAGGCTTGCCTCGTCTCCGGAGGGAGGCATGTAATTATCATCCTCTACCTCTTCGTCTGCCGCTCTCTCACGAGGGCTGGCTTCTCCGTCCTCCTGTGCTGAATCTTCCTGGAGGGGGTTGTCTTCAGCACTGTCTGGGGTGTTATTATCTCCGGTGCCGGAATCTCCATTCTTGCTGTGGCGGCATTTGGAGCGGCGCCGCTGACGCCGGCGCTTAGGCTGCTTTTTGGAGGGGTCATCCTCCGCTGGTCCATCGCCATTCCCATCCTTTGGGGTGTCCACCATGTATATGTCATATGACGAGGTGGCTTTCCAGTGCCCTGTAGGTGCTGGTTCTTGGTCGTCTCCGGCATCGTCGTCCATACCGTCGATATCTTCGGAGTCGAAGTCTAGCATGTCGGTTAAGTCATCGACAGTGGCTACGAAGTGGGTGGTGGGTGGGCTTTGAATTTCTTCGTTGTCCGCATCCCAGCCGTTCTGACCATACTCCTGCCAGGGCTCTCCTGATAAAGAGATACACTTTAGCGAATTCAGGATGTCGCCGAAAGGCGAGCGCTGAAAGATGTCCGCAGCGGTGAACTCCATGATCGGCGCCCAATCGGATTCGATTGGCAGGGGCGCTGAAGGTTCGGGTCCGGAGAGGAGTCCGCACCGAGTCACGAGCTTCACAAGGGACGGGTCGGTATTCGCTCCATCGCCAGAGGTAGCAGCCCCGAGGCGATGTCCAGCCACCCATCCTCGATCGGCGCAGTCGGTTCCGAGCTAAGGGTCGGAGCGGACTCTTGTGCGGCCTCCAGGGCACTGTCCGGCAGCAGAGCTAAATCATGCCCATCATGACAGTGCGGCGCGCTGACAGGGCTCGAATCCGTCAAGATCAAGTCTCCACGGATGTCGGCCGATAGTTCAAACTTCCAAATCGACTGATGGCGGGCGTAGCTTTCGATCTGCTCCAGATGGCCAAGTGAATTGGCCCGCAGTGCAAAGCCGCCGAATACGAAGATCTATCCGGGGAGAAAAGTCTCGCCCTGGACCGCGTTGTTGTTGATGATCGAAGGAGCCATCGGGCCTATAGGTGACGACATAGTGGAACTCTCAATGAAAGCACCAATGTCGGTGTCAAAACCGGCGGATCTCGGGTAGGGGGCCCCGAACTGTGCGTCTAGGCGGATGGTAACAGGAGACAAGGGACACGATGTTTTTACCCAGGTTCGGGCCCTCTCGGTGGAGGTAAAACCCTACTCCCGCTTGATTAATATTGATGATATGGGTAGTACAAGAGTAGATCTACCACGAGATCAAGGAGGCTAAACCCTAGAAGCTAGCCTATGGTATGATTGTTCTTCGTCCTACAGACTAAAACCCTCCGGTTTATATAGACACTGGAGAGGGCTAGGTACACAGAGTCGGTTACAATAGTAGGAGATCTACATATCCGTATCGCCAAGCTTGACTTCCACGCCAAGGAAAGTCCCATCCGGACACGGGATGAAGTCTTCAATCTTGTATCTTCATAGTCTTGGAGTCTGGCCGACGGTGATAGTTCGGCTATCCGGACACCCCCTAATCTAGGACTCCCTCAATATAGATGATCTTTATGATGATGAAATGAGATGCTCTTGAAGCATAAGCACTGAAGTCAATAGTTGGTTGTCTGAGTTTGAGCAGGCCAGTGCCTTCTAAACTGCAGTCTGCAGTTGAAACCTTTTCAAGCTATATCACTTGAAACAATGATGATTCAGCGGCGGGGAGGCCAGGAGGCGGATCCGTCGACGAGGAGGAGCTCGGTGGACCCATGACTCCATGCCCTCTACTCGGCCTTTGTCTTCTATCGTAGTTGTACTAGCCCATCATTCTAACGGTAAAGCTCTATTTTTTTAGGAAATGCTTTCCCCACTCTAATAATAAAAAGTGTTTTGCACACTCTACAACGCCTATGAAGCTGACTTAAAAATAGATGCCTCAAGAATGCACATGCCGGACACGCGCACATTACTCATTACCCACCTGAAAAAAGGTGTGATATCAATTACCCAACTTCATTGGAGTTCTCAAGCAACCAGTCTGATTCAGCATAAGAAATGTTGCAAAGAAAAGTCTGCAAACATGAGATGAAATAATCTTCAGGTAATGGACATATAACAACATATACGTACATACATACCATGTACGTGATATATCCCATTTGGTCTCGTTGTCCTATCAAGCACTTATCTCCTCGAACAAAGAAAAGGTGATGTGCTGGGGTTTATATTTGGGTTGGGGGCTTCATTTGGATATGCAAACATGATTTTTGGTAGGAAGAATACGTAGTGAGGCATTTTTTTAGGGATACACAACAAGGCGGCTGGTTGGTGACGGAGGGATTACTCGTAGAGGCAGACACCAGTAACTTTTTTGTCTATCTAATAAAGTATGTTCTTCATTCCTCAGATAACAGAGGGCACAGGGGTAGTCAGGAATGAGAAAAGAAAAATACATCCGAGGAAATGTGAATAAATTTTTCCATTTGTTCAGTGTCATTTTTTCTTGGTTATTTTAAAGTACTTTCGCATCCCTGTTTTAATTTGAATCATCCATGTCTTGTAGTCAAAGGATTCAGGTTTGACACTAAAACTGATAATGAGGTGTTAATTTGGGCATTTAGACTGAAAGGGAATAATATTTTTGAAGACCTTAGATATCAAACAATTTCCAAGTGCATTTCTATAATTATCTGTATATGTTCTCTAGAAAATTGAAATGCTTTTCTTCCTTACCATGTAGAAGAAGTTTGTTATTGGATATGCTATCAGCGCATTACAAGAAAATTAAATAACATATTTTTTTCTAAGAAAGAATACATCAATGGGATATGCGTATTGCCATCCACTTCGTTTATGTAAGCAGTTGTGTAGACATTTTTAATTTGCGAACCATAGTCTGGAATTTAAAGTCCTGATCTATTTACATTTTTTCTAGAACACGCAATACGTGTCTTATATATTATGGAAGGAGGAGAAATGATTCAGTTGCATGATGGCAAAGCATAGATGCCGCCCAACACCACGAACAGAAAAACACAAGGAACCTATCCTCCACAACCCCACCAGCACAAGACCCAATCCTCGCTCGCTTCCAAAGCAGCAAGTTGATGGAAATATGCCCTAGAGGCAATAAAAAATGATTATTATTACATTTCCTTAATCATGATAAAGGTTTATTATTCATGCTAGAATTATATTGACCGCAAACTTAAATACATGTGTGAATACATAAACAAATATTGTGTCCCTAGTGAGCCTCTACTAGACTAGCTCGTTGATCAAAGATGGTTAAGGTTTCCTAACCATAGACATGAGTTGTCATTTGATAAAGGAATCACATCATTAGGAGAATGATGTGATGTACAAGAGCCATCCGTTAGCTTAGCATATGATCGTTCAGTTTATTGCTACTACTTCCTTAATGTCAAATACATGTTCCTTCGACCATGAGATCATGCAACTCCTGGATATCGAAGGAATACCTTGTGTGCTATCAAACGTCACAACGTAACTGGGTGATCATAAAGATGCTCTACAGGTATCTCCAAAGGTGTCTGTTGAGTTGGCGTGAATCGAGATTGGGATTTATCACTCTGTGTATCAGAGAGGTATCTCTAGGCCCTCTCGGTAATACACATCACAAGAAGCTTGCAAGCAAAGTGACTAAGGAGTTAGTTACAAGATGATGTATTACGAAACGAGTAAAGAGACTTGCCCGTAACGAGATTGAACTAGGTATAGAGATACCGATGATCGAATCTCGGGCAAGTAACATACTGACAGACAAAGGGAATTACGTATGTTTCCATAAAGGTTCAACCGATAAAAGATCTTCATGGAATATGTAGGAATCAATATGCGCATCCAGGTCCCGCTATTGGTTATTGAACGGAGAGGTGTCTCGGTCATGACTACATAATTCCCAAACCCGCAGAGTGTGAGCCCGAGTTGATTGAGGTGCCCCTCTTATGGTATATAAGCCATTTTGACCTAGAAAAAAATAAGGGGAAAACTCTCGGGAGAAGCGCCAATGTCTCGAGGCGGAACTTGGACAGGAGCACTTTTGCCCTACGGCGGAGTGATTCCGCGGGGGGACTTCCCTCCCAGAGGGGGAAATCATCATCATCATCATCACCAACAACTCTTCCATCTTGGGAAGGGCAATATCCATCAACATCTTCAAGAACACCATATCGTCTCAAACCCTAGTTCATCTCTTGTGTTTAATCTTTGTACCGGAACTATAGATTGGTGCTTGTGGGTGACTAGTAGTGTTGATTACATCTTGTATGGTTTATTTGGTGGAAGATTATATGTTCACATCCATTATGCTATTTAATACCCCTCTGATCATGAGCGTGATTATCATTTGTGAGTAGTTAATTTTGTTCTTGAGGTCACGGGAGAAATCTTGTTGCAAGTAATCATGTGAACTTGATATGTGTTTGATATTTTGATGGTATGTATGTTGTGATTCCCTTACTGGTGTCATGTGAACGTCGACTACATGACACTTCACCATACTTGGGCCCTAAGGGAATGCATTGTGGAGTAGTTATTAGATGATGGGTTGTGATAGTGACAGAAGCTTAAACCCTAGTTTATGCGCTACTTCGTAAACCCTAGTTTATGCGCTACTTCGTAAGGGACTGATTTGGATCCAAAAATTTAATGCTATGCTTAGATTTATTCTTAATACTTTTCTCGTAGTTGTGGATGCTTCCGAGGGGGTTAATCATAAGTAGGAGGTTTTTTCAAGTAAGAACAACACCTAAGCACTGGTCCACCCACATATCAAATTATCAAAGTAGCAAACACAAATCAAACCAACATGATGAAAATGGCTAGATGAAATTCCCATGTACCCTCAAGAACGGTTTTCTTATCATAAGAGACCGTTTTGGCCTATCCTTTGCCTCAAAAGGATTGGGCTACCTTGATGCACTTTTGTTACCATTAACTTTACTTTTTCTTACAAATTATCTTGCTATGAAACTACTATTTACTTATAATTTCAGTGCTTGCAGAGAATACTTTGCTGAAAACTACTTGTCATTTCCTTCTGCTCCTCGTTGGGTTCGACACTCTTACTTATCAAAAGAACTATGATTGATCCCATATACTTGTGGGTCATCAAGGCTCTTTTCTGGCGCCATTGCCGGGGAGTGAAGCGCTCTTGGTAAGTGGAAATCGGTAAGGAAAAATTATTACTACGTGCTGAAATTTATTGTCACTTGTTACTATGGAGAATAATCCTTTGAGGGGTTTGTTCGGGTATCTTCATCTCGACCGGAACCACAATTAGTTACCCCTCAACCTACTGCACCTAATGAAAAATATTGGTTATGAAATTCCTTCGGGTATGATAGAGCAACTGCTAGCTAATGCTTATGCAGGAGATGGAACCGAACATCCTGATATGCACTTGATATATGTGGGTGAGATTTGTGGATTATTTAAGCTTGTAGGTTTACCATAGATGAAGCTAAGAAGAAGTTTTTCCCTTTATCTTTGAAGGGAAAAGCATTGGCATGGTATAGGCTATGCGATGATACTTGATCTTGGAATTTCACCAAATTTTTTATCCTATGCATCTAGTTCATCGTGATCGGAATTATATATATAATTTTTGGCCTCGTGAAGGAGAAAGAATCGCTCTAGCTTGGGGGAGGCTTAAGTCAATGTTATATTCATGCCCCAATCATGAGCTCTCAGGAGAAATTATTATTCAAAAATTTTATGCTCGGCTTTCTCGTGATGATCAATCCATGCTTGATACTTCTTGTACTGGTTCCTTTATGAAGAAGACTATTGAATTCAGGTGGGATCTTTTAAAAACAAATAAACGCAACTCTGAAGATTGGGAACTTGACAAAGGTAAAGAGTCAGGTATTAATATTAAGTATTATTTTTTTAAATCTTTTATGAATGCTGATGCTTTTCAAAAGTTTAGCACTAAATATGGACTTGACTCTGAGATAGTAGCCTCCTTTTGGGAATCATTTGCTATTCATGTTGATCTCCCTAAGGATAAGTGGCTTAAATATCACCCACCTATTAAAGAAGAAATTAAAGAACCGATAATAGCTAAAGAAGAAACTATTATTTATAATGTCGATCCAGTTGTTCCTACTGCTTATATTGAAAAAACACCTTTCCCTGTCAAGATTAAGGAACATGCTAGAGCTTCAACTATGGTCAATAAAAGCTATATTAAAACACCCAAACCTGCTGAACAAATCAAGGTAGAACCTAGTGTTGCTATGGTTAAAGATCTCCTGGTAGAAAATATAGATGGGCATGTTATTTACTTCTGTGATGAAGCTGCTAGAATTGCCAAACCCGATGAAAAAGATAAACATAGACCCATTGTTGGCATGCCTCTTGTCTCGGGCAAAATAGGAGATCACTGTTATCATAGTTTATGTGACTTAGGTGCTAGCGTGAGTGCTATTCCTTTTAGCTTATATCAAGAAATTATGAATGATATAGCACCTACTGTAATAGAAGACATATATGTTACTATTAAACCTGCTAACAGAGGCACCATCACACCACTTGGGATTGTTAGAGATGTTGAAGTCTTGTGAGGGAAAATAAACTATCCTACTGATTTCTTGTTCTTGGTTCCCCACAAGATGACTTTTGTCCCATTATCTTCGGTAGACCTTTCTTGAACACCGTTAATGCTAAAATAGATTGTGAGAAACAAATAGTCAGTGTTAGTTTTGGTGATGAGTCTCATGAGTTTAGTAGAAAGCATCATAAGAAAGTGTTGCCTAGTAAGGATGAAATAATTGGTCTTGCTTCTATTGTGTGCCTCCAACTGATCCACTAGAACAATATTTGCTAGACCATGAAAATGATATGCATCTGCATGAAAGAAATGAAATAGATAAAAATTTATTTGAACAACGACCTCTGCTTAAACACAATTTGCCTATTAAAAATCTAGGAGGTCCTCCTCCACCTGAAGGTGATCCTGTGTTTGAATTAAAACAATTGCCAGACACTTTGAAATATGCTTATATTGATGAGAAAAAGATATATCATGTTATTATTAGTGCTAACCTTTCAGAACATGAAGAAGAAAGATTATTGAAGGTTCTGAAGAAGCACCGAGCTGCCATTGGATATACTCTTGATGATTTAAAGGGCATTAGTCCCACTCTCTGTCAGCACAAAATTAATATGGAACCCGTTGTTGATCACCAACAATGTTTAAATCCTAAAATGAAAGAAGTGGTAACAACAGAAATACTGAAGCTACTCGAAGCAGGTATAATCTATCCTAGCTGATAGTAGATGGGTAAGTCCCGTTCATTGTGTCCCTAAAAAGGGAGGTATTACCATTGTCCCTAATGATAAGAATGGACTCATTCCACAAAGAATTGTCACTGGTTATAGAATGGTAATCAATTTTAGAAAATTAAATAAAGCTACTAGAAAGATCATTACCCTCTGCCTTTTATTGATAGAAAGATTGTCAAAGCACACACATTTTTGTTTTCTTGATGGATATTCTGTTTTTTCTCAAATACTTGTCTCACAACATGATCAAGATAAAACCACCTTTACTTGTCCTTTTGGAACTTATGCTTATAGACGAATGCCTTTTGGTTTATGCAATGCACCTCTTACCTTTAAAAGATGTATGCCTGCTATATTCTTTGATTTTTGTGAAAATTGTTGAGGTTTTCATTGATGATTTTTCCATCTACAGAACTTGTTTTGATGATTGCTTAAGCAATCTTGATTGAGTTTTGCAGAGATGCGAGCAAACTAATCTTGTCTTGAATTGGGAGAAGTGCCACTTTATGGTTAGTGAAGGTATTGTCTTGGGACATAAAATTTCTGAACGAGGTATTGAGGTGGATAAAGTTAAAGTTGACGCAACTGAGAAATGCTATATCCTAAAGATATCAAAGTTATTCTTAGTTTCCTCGGTCATGCTGGTTTCTATAGGAGGTTTATTAAAGACTTCTATAAAATTTCTAGGCCTCTTACAGATCTTTTACAAAAGGATGTTCCATTTGTTTTTGATGATGACAGTGTAGAAGCCTTTGAAACACTTAAGAAAGCCTTAATTTCTGCACCAGCTGTTCAACCATCTGATTGGAACTTGCCTTTTGAAATTATGTGTGATGCTAGTGATTATGCTGTTGGTGCTGTTCTAGGACAAAGAGTTGATAAGAAACTAAATGTTATTCATTATGCTAGTAAAACTCTAGACAGTGCCCAACGCAATTATGCTACTACTGAAAAAGAATTTTTAGCAGTGGTGTTTGCTTGTGATAAATTTAGATCATACATTGTTGATTCCAAAGTTACTGTTCACACCAATCATGCTGCTATAAAATATCTTATGGAAAAGAAAGATGCTAAACCTAGACTCATTAGGTGGGTTGTCTTGCTACAATAATTTGACTTACATATTGCTGATAGAAAGGGAGCTGATAACCCCGTGGCTGATAACTTGTCTAGGCTAGAAAATATTCTTGATGACCCACAACCTATTAATGATAGTTTTCTTGATGAACAATTAGCTTTTTTTTGCATGGTAATATGTGTCTCATTCATATCATAAAGAACAAAGTACAAGTCACGTAAAGACCGACATGACAAAACTGAAAAGACAGTAGAACATTTCTGAGCTTGACACCAACGTCCGTCACCTGCCTTCGGCACCACCACAGTAGCCACCGAAGAAAAGAATGACGAATCACCTTCTCACCCGAGCTCGACGCGGCTCCATCGCTGATATGCAGCTTTGCGGACGTCCATGGTGGCTCACCAAAAGTTAAGCCCTTACCGTTGAACGAATCAGACCGGGGCAACACCCCGGACACGCCATCAAACTATAGATCTAGCACCCCATCACGACTAAAACGCCGAAGAATGAAACCATATCTGCCATCCACGAACCATGAGCCCAGCACATGCTCCATCTTCCAGATGTCGTCAATGCAGACCACAATCTGCATCCGCTCCTGGACTACCTCCCAAGCTCCGCGCCAACGCTGGAGCAAACGCCGTCGCAACGGCGGAGCCCGAGGACACAGGTCCACGACGAGGATGCCGCCGCCGCCACACTATCCTTTCTTGAACAGACTGGTTTCCAAATCCTTCCCCAACCATAGGACCGATGGCCTCGTCAGGAAAGGATCCGAAGAATCTTTATTCAGTGTTGTCATAGTCGCCGCCGAAGCAAAGATGATGAACAACCTAAAAAACTAGACTACGACAGTAAAACGATCCACATGCGTGGATCCGGCGGCCCCCCTCACCACCGACGACCGAGGTCACCGGCAGAGGGGTGCCGCCGGAGAGAGGCATTGGAAGATCGGCCTCCGTTGGCGGTGGCTAGGGTTCCAGCCGCCAGGGACGAGAGGAAAACGGGGACGAGAGGAAAACGCCTAGCTGTTTCCCATAACACTCCTTGGTATACTGACTATGCTAATTATATTGTTGCTAAATATATAGCACCTAGCTTCACATACCAACAAAAGAAAAAAATTCTTCTATGATTTAAGACATTACTTGTGGGATGACCCACATCTTTATAAAGAATGAGTAGATGGTATTATTATACATTGTGTACCTGAGCATGAACATGGACAAATCCTACAAAAATGTCACTCCAAAGCTTATGGAGGGCATCATGCGGGAGACAGAACTGCTCACAAGGTACTGCAATCTGGTTTTTATTAGCCTACTCTTTTCAAGGATGCCCGTAAGTTTGTTTTATCTTTTGATGAATGTCAAAGAATTGGTAATATTGGTAAGCATCAGGAAATGCCTATGAATCATTATCTTGCTATTGAACCATTTGATGTTTGGGGTTTTGATTACATGGGAACTTTTCCTTCCTCTAATGGGTATACACATATTTTGATTGCTGTTGATTATGTTACTAAGTGGGTAGAAGCTATTCCAACCAGCAGTGCTGATCACAACACCTCTATTAAAATGCTTAAGGAAGTCATTTTCCCAAGGTTTGGAGTCCCTAGATATTTAATGACTGATGGTGGTTCACATTTTATTCATGGTGCTTTCTGTAAAATGCTTGCTAAATATGATGTCAACCATAGAATTGCATCACCCTACCATCCTCAGACTAATGGTCAAGTTGAATTTAGCAATAGGGAAATAAAGTTAATATTACAAAAAATTGTCAATAGGTCCCAAAAGAATTGGTCTAAGAAATTAGATGATGCACTTTGGACTTATAGAATAACATATAACAATCCTATGGGTATGTCTCCTTATAAAATGGTTTATGGAAAAACTTGGCATTTGCCTCTTGAGTTAGAACATAAAGCATATTGGGCAATTAAAGAACTCAACTATGATTTCGAACTTGCCGGTGAAAAGAAGTTATTTGATATTAGCTCACTAGATGAATGGAGAACCAAGCTTATGAAAATGCTAAGTTATTTAAAGAAAAAGTTAAAAGATGGTATGATAAGACAATCCAAAACCGGGAGTTTAAAGTTGGAGAATATGTTCTTTTGTACAACTCTTGTTTCAGATTCTTTGCAGGAAAACTCATCTCCAAATGGGAAGGACCGTATGTTATCGAGGAGGTTTATTGATCTAGAGTCATCAAAACAAATAATGTCGAAGGTGCTAACCCGAAGATTGTCAATGGGCAAAGAATAAAACATTATATCTCAGGTACGCCCATTAATGTTGAAAGCAATATTATCCAAACTATGACACCAGAAGAACACATAAAGGAAACCTTCCGGAATACTCCAAAATCGTGAAAAAAGAGGAGGTACGTGATACGGTAAGTAAACAGACTCCAAAAAATCCAATTTTTTTTGTAAGTTTTGGAATTTATAAAAAATAGGAAAATAAGAAATAGCCAGGAAGGTAACCCTGGTGGGCACAAGACACCAGGGTGTGCCTGGCTTGCCAGGCGCGCCCAGGTGGGTTGTGCCCATCTCGGGTACCTTCCGAACTCCATTTTTCTTTCGTTTGCTTGTTTCCCAAGATAAAAAAGCTTTATATACCCCCCAAACCTATTAACCACCGTATCACAGAGAAATCTTTTGTTTTTTTCCTTGTTGTTTTCTGACAGATCTAATTCACCATGGCCGCTTCGAGCTCCTCCAAGGACAAGTTCTTCGAAAACTTCATCAACCCATATTTGTGGGAGGTGATGCATGTCACGCCCAAGATGCGATCCTATCCTAAAGGAACTCGAAGGTCCCACCAAGTATAGAAGCGCATCTTGAAGACGCTTTTGCAAGGTGGATATCATTACATCAACATTACATAATAGTGGGGATACATCCGATACATACAATGTCACATGAATACAACAATACAACATACAAGAACAACATCCGACTACGGATGAATCATAAACAGAAACTCAAATAATATCCACCCAGCTAGCCCAGGCTGCCGACCTGGAACCTATCCCCTGATCGAAGAAGAAGCAGAAGAAGAACTCCAAGACAAGCAAACATCGCTCTCACGTCATGATCATCGCATAACCTGTACCTGCAACTGTTGGTGTAGTAATCTGTGAGCCACGAGGACTCAGCAATCCCATTACCATGGGTATCAAGACTAGCAAAGCTTAATGGGAAAGGAAGGGTAAAGTGGTGAGGTTGCAGCAGCGATTAAGCATGATATGGTGGCTAACATACGCAAATAAGAGCGAGAAGAGAACAAGCGGAACGGTCGTGAAGCTAGCAATGATCAAGAGGTGATCCTGAACTCCTACTTACGTCAAGCATAACCCAAAACCGTGTTCACTTCCCGGACTCCGCCGAGAAGAGACCATCACGGCTACACACGCGGTTGATGCGTTTTAATTCGGATCTGGTGTCAAGTTATCTACAACCGGACATTAACAAATTCCCATCTGCCACATAACCGCGGGCACGGCTCTCGAAAGTTTATACACTGCAGGGGTGTCCCAACTTAGTCCATGATAAGCTCTCGCGATCAATGAAGGATATTCCTTCTCCCAGGAAGACCCGATCAGTCTCAGAATCCCGGTTTACAAGACATTTCGACAATGGTAAAACAAGACCAGCAAGACCGCCCGATGCGCCGACAATCCCGATAGGAGCTGCACATATCTTGTTCTCAGGGCAACACCGGATGAGACAGGCTACGAGTAAAACCAGACCTCGAGTTTCCCCGAGGGGGCCCCGCAGGCGGCTCGGTTCGGACCAACACTTAGAGAAGCACTGGCCCGGGGGGGCTAAAATAAAGATGACCCTCGGGCTCCGGAAACCCAAGGGAAAAAGGGGTAGGTGAGGCAAATGGTAAAACCAAGGTTGGGCCTTGCTGGAGGAGTTTTATTCAAAGCAAACTATCAAGGGGTCCCATAAATCACCCGACCAGCGTAAGGAACGCAAAAAATCCGGAACATAACACCGGTATGACGGAAACTAGGGCGGCAAGAGTGGAACAAAACACCAGGCATAAGGCCGAGCCTTCCACCCTTTACCAAATATATAGTTGCATTAATAATATAAGAGATATTGTGATATCCCAACATAACCCTGTCCATCATGGAGCAATCTTCAACTTCACCTGCAACTAACAACGCTATAAGAGGGGCTGAGCAAAGCGGTAACATAGCCAAGCAATGGTTTGCTAGGAAGGGTGTCAAAGGTTAGAGGTTCATGGCAATTTGGGAGGCTTGAAGAGCAAATGATAGGTAACACAGCATAGCGATAGAATGAAGCAACTAGCATAGCAATGATAGTAGTGAGATCCATGATAGCGGTCATCTTGCCTGAAATCCCGCAAGGAAGAAGAACGAGTCCATGAAGAAGATGGACTGGAGTAGTCGAACGAATCCTCACAATCGCAACATTACCGGCACTAAGAAGCAACACCGGAAAGAAACAAAAAACATGGTAAACACACAAGCATAATCATGGCATGATGCTCAAAGAAGTATGATGCATATCCGGTTTAATGAGGCATGGCATGGAAAAGTGCAACAAGCAATACTACAAGTTAAGTGGAGCTCAATATGCAACGAGTTGCATATTGACGAAACACCACATCAATTATTTAGTTCGCTCTTTTTTATGCTACCAAACAATGTTAAATGTTGTTAAACATGGCAAGAGGTGAAGCATAATTAAACTACCTATCTAGGCAAGTTTAAATGAGGCCGGAACAACAAACAACAATCCCGGTAAATCCCCACATGTTATTTAACAATTTAATGCAAACACCATTTTAAGAATTTAAATGTTATCATGATGCGGATGACATATGCAAGTTTATGCAATATTTATGAAAATGTTGACATGAGCATGTTATGAAGCATTTGTCACCGTGGTGGAAAGGAAGGGTGCCACGGCAACGAATTCGAAAATGATGCCATGGCATTATATCGATTTCGGTAGCCCATGGAGATACCGGTGCAAAAGGAAGTGTGACGTGAGCGAGTCATGCAAGATGGTGGGGTGCTCCCAGTTATCGGGTTCCCGCGGGTCAACGGCATGGCAAACGAGGAAGAACATGCACGACACAAACGGGCACGATGCAAACATACGGTTCATCTCATACAACATGCATTCGTTCACGGGCGTCGTCTCGGCGTTATACCTTCGAAGCGTGCATTTTCAGGGCGGAATGAGTTCGTCGAGGAAGTAGTGGTACACGGGCCGTAGTCGAAGTAGTCGTTCTTGCGACGGTCGTAGTGGATGTAGTTGTACACGTTTCGTAGATGTTCGAGGCCGTCGGTAGAGGTACTTGGTATCTTGTGGAACTTCACGGTTCGTCGCGGTACTTGGCGTCCATGTGGTCTCCGAGAAACTTGACGAACCGGTTGCTCCGAGTCCTCGGTCCTCATGCTACTTGCCGAAATCCAAGAGGGTCTTGGCGAGATCCAGAACAACACCAAAGGCCTCGGTTGATAGCGTTCAAAAGGACACGATGAACTGGTCACCTCCGACGGCAGCAGGTTTAGCAGATGGGGTGCTCGCAAGAGTGGTAGATGCATGAGACAAGGGCAACAGGAGGTCAACGCGCACGACCGGATCAAGCCTTGCTCGATGCAGCGGGCGCAGGGAGAGGGTACCGCGATGCAGAGCAGTGCATAGCTGGACTTGGCGGGGCAACGAGGACCGGGTGGAGGCGGCCGAATCCAAGGCGGGGGAGGCGTGACAGGAAGCAGAGGCAGCTGGTCAGCAGGGTGAGGACGACGGCGACCGGTGCTAGGGCCCCGACGAGCTCCGGCCAAAACGACGGGGACGAGCGGCGCAAGGATCGGGAGCTCCTCTCCCGATCGAGCGGAGGCTACAGGAGGCAGAAGCGGCTAGCTTGGCGCGCCGGAGGTGGCGACGGGGCCCTGCCGGCGGGATCCGGCCGGGAACAGGCGAACGGCAGCGTGGGCGGAGGAGCTGATGGAGGGGGCCGAAGGAGGTCGCAGAGGGCTTGCCGATGACGGCCAAGGTCGCTGCAGTGGGGTCGCTGGGGCGCGGGAGAGGCGGAACTGGAGAGAAACGACAACGAGGGAAGGGAGAGGCCATGGATCGGGCGCAGGAGCTCCTCTCCTGAGCGTGGAGGCGGCGCGAGGGAGGAGAGGGAGGCGAGTGATCGAGGGAAGGGAGAGGGGATCGAGCAGGAGGCGACGGCCAAAGGGAGAGATCGAGAGGAGGGGGTTCAGGGCTAGGTTAGATAGGCAGGGCCGGCTGGGCTGTGGAACGAGCCGATCTGGTTGGTCAGGCCCAAGAGGCCGGCTGGGCTGGCTCCTCTCTCCTCTCTTAATTCTTTAGCAGAAAAGAATCAAAGAGAAGAAAAAGAAAGAGAGGGTTAGGGAAAGAAGTCGGACATGGGGATTATTTTCCCGGACTCACAAAAATGAGCTTGATCCAAGAAAATAGAAGTTGGCGCGAAAGCAAGATTTAAATTCAAACACATTTGAATTTAATTCAAATGGTTTGAACTAGGACAAGGTTTAGGAAAGGCCAAAAATGTTGAGATGTTTTTATGGAGCTCCGGAAAATGATGAAAGAAATTATGGGCAAGGTTGGAGACCAAGAATTGAGATCACAATGGCGTGGGATATTTTGCAAGTGGGTTATGGTTAATTCCAAATAAATGGAATAATTTTATTATAGCTCCCTAATAATATTGAGAGGCTTTAAATATGTTTTAAAGAGAAATCACCATGTGAATATCCCTCGATTTAAATGGGCCGAAGATCCATACGGTTTCTTTAGATGAGCTTTATAAAAAAAAGGGTTGCATGATGACACGATGCAATGCACATGATGCAACGATGAATGCAACAAGCAAAACAAACACGTGGCGAAACTCAGAATAGCTGGAAGTCTTCTGGAGCGTTGGTCTCGAGGCATTACAACACTCCACCACTACAAGAGGATCTCGTCCTGAGATCTAGGATGGCACCGGAGAGAAACGGAAGAGGAAGAGAAGAGGTAAAACTAAGTTGCTTCTTTGACGAACGAGTGAAACCATGAACCTTGAGAGGTTGAGCAATTTAAAAGAAAGAGTACAACAGAGATGAACAAGATTGCAAACAATCCGTTAGAAAAGATGAACAAGGAGTATTACGAGAACTTGAAGGTTGCAAATACATGAATCAAGAGTTTAATGGACTGGATAGGATTCAAAACCACTGCGGTTAAAACAAGATGGGAGAGGAAGAATTCGGGCTGCACCCCGGTTGAAAGAAGAAGGAAAACTTTATAAGATGAAAAGCACTTGAGGAGATGACACAACACTCCGGTTAAATGGATAAGCAAGAAAAGAACACGATCCTCACAATTCGAGATGATGAGTGAAGGGAGCAACATCACCATGCCTCCGGAAGAACGAAAAGAAGATAGATCATTGGAATAAAAGAACGAAGAAGAAAATGCCAACTTCTGCCACAAATGATCTTGGAAAGCACCCTTCCAAGAAGGTTAGAATGGAGTTGTTGGAAAACCAACAATGAAAAGAACAAGCTTGTAGTGGGCTTATGGAAAACATCTCAAGACTATGAGGTGACAGCCGGCCACAAATGGAAATCATTGATTTGATTGAGAGCACCGAAGAGATGAAAAACTTCTTCCACCAAGATGATAGAGAGATAACTTGGATCATTGATAAGCACCATAATAGCAATTCCTTAGGGAAGGCTTTAGGTGAAATCTTTACCAAGATAACTCCAATGAAGAGATTGATGGATTTAAAATACCTCATTCTTGACAACATGTGAATCATGAAACACGAACTCAAATATTCAAGAATGACATAACACCACCTCAAATGATAAGGTAGAAAGAATTGCACTTCAGAATGCAAGATGAAGAATGCTTGAACTCCTCAAAACAAGACATGTGTTGAACACCATGTTTAATTTTGAGTATAGCTTGGCGGGTCATAACTTCGAGAGAAAACTTGAAGAACAATTGAAGAATGAAAGGAATCCTTGACAAACCACCATGTAGAGCCTCAATGAAGAACTCCGGTAATAAAAGGATGATACAAAGAAAGAGAAGTTGAAAACACAAGGTGAACCCTTGCAATGATTTAGATGGAGCTTCGCGACGAGATAATTGAGAGAGCTTGGAACTCCGAAAAGAAAGATGAAGCCTCTCGAACCGAGAATGTGATATGATGACCAACTCCGGAAAGAAAGACGAATCACTTGTAATCAAGAATTTATTCACCATGAATAATCTTCATAAAAAGAATTTAGTCACCTCGAGGAAATAAGAATAAGATTTATTGTATGCTTATCCTTCATCAAATTTAATTGATGACAAGCAACGGATTTGGCATATTACTTATTCCCATTGAAAAAAAGGATTAAGAGAGATATAGCGTAAACTTGAGAAGGTCTTCATGAACCACCGGTAGGATTGAAAAGAACGAATGAATTAATATGATAACGAAGGAAGTGAAATCTTGAACGAACCACCGTAAGAATTGGAAAAGAGAGTAGCAAGGGCACAATTCACGGGAAAGAGTTTGAAAACGAATGAAGATACTTGAAGGGATTTAGATACATGATAATCTAGAGAACATGAACTGATTAGAGGATATTTGAATGATGCACCGGTAAGATTTGGAGAATGATAGCTACGCGCTGAGAATGAAGAATTATGACATGATGGCCTTCAGAGGAAAGAAATGGAAACAACTCATGAAATGCTCCTGATGGGTGAAAAGAATTCCCACAATCGAAAACAATTATGAGTGGATGGCATCAAACTAGAACCATGAATCTTGAAGAGAATGAAGCAAGATTGAAGAGAAATCCTTCTTCGGTCTTAAAATGTTGAGAATGAAGATGAGAACCACCATGACAATTTATGAGACACTCCGGAGCAATGAAGAATAGAAACGTTGAACCAACGATGAAAATGTTTTAAAAGCGATCTTGGAGAAGGAATATGACTGATGATAATTCATTCTTACGTCAAACTTGGAAATGAATTTGAGAATCACTCCCGATAATTAGAAGAGTCAGGTAAGATCCTGGGAAAAGACCTGTGGGTTAGGGCCCACTCAAAGAAAACACCGTTGAACAATTTTAAAAAGAGGTTGCACCGGTTGAATTAAATGGCTTGAATGAGACAACAATCTCGAGATAACTTGAACGGATTGAGAATGGAAACACAAGTCTTGTGAGATATCTTTAGCACTGCAGAACAAATGAATAGGAAGAAGTGAATGATTAAGAGGTGCACCGACATGCAAAAACATTTGAAACGAGGAAAGGAATATGATCAACACCGAAAGATTAAAATTGGATCCGCTGGAGAAGAAACAACAACGAAGGATGATGAACTTGAAACTGTTGAGCATCTTCATGGGAAATCACCGGATAAAAACATTGAAAGACAAGAATGAAGAGACTTCCTACAAATAAAAGGATACATGATTAAGAAATCTGAGTCCTTGAAGAAAAAGGGTGGGAGGGCGGGGAAAACAAAGACAACTTGGGAACAGATGAAACAGACACCGTTGAGAAAACATAGAATTGATCTCACAAATGTTGCAATGATCGGATCCACTTGAAGAGAAGCACACCGGTTGGAAAGAATTGACATGACAATCTCGATGATCAAAATGATTAGTATCCCCATAGGAATATGAGAACACCGTTTAGAAAAGGTATGGAATCAACACTTGACATTGAAGCAACTCAAATACCACAAATAAAACAAAACAAAGGATTGGCTTGCAGAATAAGCCGGAACAAATACATATGATAGAGATTTACCCAATCCCATATCATGCATTTGTCGGAAAGATATTCTAGGAGCTACTTGAATTCCCACCTATAAAACTCCCGAAACTTTCTGGTTATGCAATCTGGTGTTGGGGATATAGGGGAAGCAATATATCTCACCCAAACTAACAGTACCTACATCCAAGCTGTATCCATCCGTCAACACATAACCAAGAAAACTCCGGAAATCGTGTACCTCAACCTTCGAAAAGCATCCGTTATACGAGCTATGGCAATACTCCCGAACTCCCCAGTACTGGGTGGCGTCGAGGTTATCTCACCAACAAGCGCATAAAAGAGATTTTCGATGTCGGCAAAACTCGTATTCCGAATCGCAACGATAAAATTATGACGACAACACCTCGGAGCTCAACTCCCCGGGACACTGCCACAACCCCTAAATGACAGGAGGCACCAAGAACAATGTTCTCGTCATAAGAATATCGGAACGATCCCAAGATACCCGCGTGAACCTAAATTTTTTTTAGTGAAATTTGAGGAGAGGAAAGACAAAACATCTATGTCAGGAGACCTCACCAGAGCGACGAAGGGGGCTGAGGAGTAAAAAGAATCCTACTCTCTGATATATATAATCCTAAGACTCAAAATAGGTTTTCTTCTAGACTCAACAACGGCCAACAATCAAGGGGGCTCCTATGGTCGGTCGAGGCTCTGATACCAACGTGTCATGCCCAAGATGCGATCCTATCCTAAAGGAACTCGAAGGTCCCACCAAGGATAGAAGCGCATCTTGAAGACGCTTTTGCAAGGTGGATATCATTACATCAACATTACATAATAGTGGGGATACATCCGATACATACAATGTCACATGAATACAACAATACAACATACAAGAACAACATCCGACTACGGATGAATCATAAACAAAACTCAAACAATATCCACCTCGCTAGCCCAGCTGCCGACCGAACCTATCCCCGATCAAGAAGAAGCGTAAGAAGAACTCCAAGACAAGCAAACATCGCTCTCACGCCATGATCATCGCACAACCTGTACCGCAACTGTTGGTGTAGTAATCAGGAGCCACGAGGACTCAGCAATCCCATTACCATGGGTATCAAGACTAGCAAAGCTTAATGGGAAAGGAAGGGTAAAGTGGTGAGGTTGCAGCAGCGACTAAGCATGATATGGTGGCTAACATACGCAAATAAGAGCGAGAAGAGAACAAGCGGAATGGTCGTGAAGCTAGCAATGATCAAGAGGTGATCCTGAACTCCTACTTACGTCAAGCATAACCCAAAACCGTGTTCACTTCCCGGACTCCGCCGAGAAGAGACCATCACGGCTACACACGCGGTTGATGCGTTTTAATTCGGATCTGGTGTCAAGTTATCTACAACCGGACATTAACAAATTCCCATCTGCCACATAACCGCGGGCACGGCTCTCGAAAGTTTATACCCTGCAGGGGTGTCCCAACTTAGCCCATGATAAGCTCTCGCGATCAACGAAGGATATTCCTTCTCCCAGGAAGACCGATCAGTCTCGGAATCCCGGTTTACAAGACATTTCAACAATGGTAAAACAAGACCAGCAAGACCACCCGATGCGCCGACAATCCCGATAGGAGCTGCACATATCTCGTTCTCAGGGCAACACCGGATGAGACAGGCTACGAGTAAAACCAGACCTCGAGTTTCCCTGAGGGGGCCCCGTAGGCGGCTCAGTTCGGACCAACACTTAGAGAAGCACTGGCCTGGGGGGGCTAAAATAAAGATGACCCTCGGGCTTCGGAAACCCAAGGGAAAAAGGGGTAGGTGAGGCAAATGGTAAAACCAAGGTTGGGCCTTGCTGGAGGAGTTTTATTCAAAGCGAACTGTCAAGGGGGTCCCATAAATCACCCGACCGCGTAAGGAACGCAAAATCCGGGAACATAACACCGGTATGACGGAAACTAGGGCGGCAAGAGTGGAACAAAACACCAGGCATAAGGCCGAGCCTTCCACCCTTTACCAAATATATAGATGCATTAATAATATAAGAGATATTGTGATATCCCAACATAACCCTGTCCATCATGGAGCAATCTTCAACTTCACCTGCAACTAACAACGCTATAAGAGGGGCTGAGCAAAGCGGTAACATAGCCAAGCAATGGTTTGCTAGGAAGGGTGTCAAAGGTTAGAGGTTCATGGCAATTTGGGAGGCTTGAAGAGCAAATGATAGGTAACGCAGCATAGCGATAGAACGAAGCAACTAGCATAGCAATGATAGTAGTGAGATCCAGGGTAGCGGTCATCTTGCCTGAAATCCCGCAAGGAAGAAGAACGAGTCCATGAAGAAGACGGACTGGAGTAGTCGAACAAATCCTCACAATCGCAACATTACCGAAACAAAGAAGCAACACCGGAAAGAAACAAACAACATGGTAAACACACAAGCATAATCATGGCATGATGCTCAAAGAAGTATGATGCATGTCCGGTTTAATGAGGCATGGCATGGCAAAGTGCAACAAGCAATACTACAAGTTAAGTGGAGCTCAATATGCAACGAGTTGCATATTGACGAAACACCACATCAATTATTTAGTTCGCTCTTGTTTATGCTACCAAACAATGTTAAATGTTGTTAAACATGGCAAGAGGTGAAGCATAATTAAACTACCTATCTAGGCAAGTTTAAATGAGGCCGGAACAACAAACAACAATCCCAGTAAATCCCCACATGTTATTTAACAATTTAATGCAAACACCATTTTAAGAATTTAAATGTTATCATGATGCGGATGACATATGCAAGTTTATGCAATATTTATGAAAATGTTGACATGAGCATGTTATGAAGCATTTGTCACCGTGGTGGAAAGGAAGGGTGCCACGACAACGAATTCGAAAATGATGCCATGGCAACATATCGATTCCGGTAGCCCATGGAGATACCGGTGCAAAAGGAAGTGTGACGTGAGCGAGTCATGCAAGATGGTGGGGTGCTCCCAGTTATCGGGTTCCCACGGGTCGACGGCATGGCAAACGAGGAAGAACATGCACGAAACAAACGGGCACGATGCAAACATACGGTTCATCTCATACAAATGCATTCGTTCACGGGCGTCGTCTCGGCGTTATACCTTTGAAGCGTGTATTTTCGAGGCGGAATGAGTTCGTCGAGGAAGTAGTGGTACACGGGCCGTAGTCGAAGTAGTCGTTCTTGCGACGGTCGTAGTGGATGTAGTTGTACACGTTTTGTAGATGTTCGAGGCCGTCGATAGAGGTACTTGGTATCTTGTGGAACTTCACGGTTCATCGTGGTACTTGGCGTCCATGTGGTCTCCGAGAAACTTGACGAACCGGTTGCTCCGAGTCCTCGGTCCTCATGCTACTTGCCGAAATCCAAGAGGGTCTTGGCGAGATCCAGAACAACACCAAAGGCCTCGGTTGATAGCGTTCAAAAGGACACGATGAACTGGTCACCTCCGACGGCAGCATGTTTCACAGATGGGGTGCTCGTAGGAGTGGTAGATGCATGAGACAAGGGCAGCAGGAGGTCAACGCGCACGACCGGATCAAGCCTTGCTCGATGCAGCGGGCGCAGGGGAGAGGGTAGCGCGATGTAGAGCAGTGCGTAGCTGGACTTGGCGGGGCAACGAGGACCGGGCGAAGGCGGCCGAATCTAAGGCGAGGGAGGCGTGACAGGAAGCAGGGGCGGCTGGTCAGCAGGGGGAGGACGACGACGACCGGTGCTAGGGCCCCGGCGAGCTCCGGCCAAAACGACGGGGACGAGCAACGCAAGGATCGAGAGCTCCTCTCCCGATCGAGCGGAGGCTACAGGAGGCAGAGGCGGCTAGCTTAGTGCGCCGGAGGTGGTGACGGGGCCCTGCCGGCGGGATCCGGCCGGGAACGGGCGAATGGCAGCATGGGCGGAGGAGCTGATGGAGGGGGCCGAAGGAGGTCGCAGAGGGCTTGCCGGCGACGGCCAAGGTCGCTGCAGGGGGGGGTCGCTGGGGCGCGGGAGAGGCGGAACTGGAGAGAAATGGCAACGAGGGAAGGGAGAGGCCATGGATCGGGCGCAGGAGCTCCTCTCCTGAGCGTGGAGGCGGCGCGAGGGAGGAGAGTGAGGCAAGTGATCGAGGGAAGGGAGAGGGGATCGAGCAGGAGGCGGCGGCCAAAGGGAGAGATCGAGAGGAGGGGGTTCAGGGCTAGGTTAGATAGGCAGGGGCCGGCTGGGCTGTGGAACGGGCCGATCTGGTTGGTCAGGCCCAAGAGGCCGGCTGGGCTGGCTCCTCTCTCCTCTCTAAATTCTTTAGCAGAAAAGAATCAAAGAGAAGAAAAAGAAAGAGAGGGTTAGGGAAAGAAGTCGGACATGGGGATTATTTTCCCGGACTCACAAAAATGAGCTTGATCCAAGAAAATAGAAGTTGGCGCGAAAGCAAGATTTAAATTCAAACCCATTTGAATTTAATTCAAATGGTTTGAACTAGGACAAGGTTTAGGAAAGGCCAAAAATGTTGAGATGTTTTTATGGAGCTCCGGAAAATGATGAAAGAAATTATGGGCAACGTTGGAGACCAAGAATTGAGATCACAATGGCGTGGGATATTTTGCAAGTGGGTTATGGTTAATTCCAAATAAATGGAATAATTTTATTATAGCTCCCTAATAATATTGAGAGGCTTTAAATATGTTTTAAAGAGAAATCACCATGTGAATATCCCTCGATTTAAATGGACCGAAGATCCATACGGTTTATTTAGATGAGTTTTATAAAAAAAGGGTTTCATGATGACACGATGCAATGCACATGATGCAACGATGAATGCAACAAGCAAAACAAACACGTGGCGAAACTCAGAATAGCTGGAAGTCTTTTGGAGCGTCGGTCTCGGGGCATTACAATGCAGCACCCTCAAGCTATCGAGATGTGTGAGGGGGTGCTTCACATCCGCGGTGTGCAAGGTCCCAATGGGACGGGAACTATGGAGGCACATATATCCAGTTGGATGTGAGTGAGCATGAGTTATTATTGTTGACATCACCCCTGAGGTGAATACGTTGGGAGGCGAAACTATAAGCCCCTATCTTTCTTTGTGTCCGATTGAACTTTTTGCTCATGGGTATGCGGTGGGTCTTAGCAATCATAGAAGACTATATGATGGTGGAGTATGTGGACTTGCCTAAATGCTCCGATACATGACCCTTTCCTGAAAAGATGATGGATTGTAGTTGCAAAGTTGACTAAGAACATAGTTTGTTAGTTTTCAATAGAGTTTATGCTTTATACTTCATGTTGTGATGAATTGTTACTTATTCATGAGAAGTTATATGATAAAAGTTCTATGATAAAGTTTCATGTTAAAGTTTGTTGTTGTTATAATAATATACATGATGCTTCTGTGTCCATATTTTGTTTTTTATCGACACCTCTCTCTCTAAGCATGTGGACATGTTTTTCGATTTCAGTTTCGCTTGAGGACAAGCGAGGATTAAGCTTGGGGGAGTTGATACGTCCATTTGGCATAATGTTTTCCTACTATTATTTATATTGCTTTTATGCATAATAATGCCTTTTGGAGTAATTCTAATTCCTTTAATTTCTCTCATAATATGCAAGGTTCATTCAAAGAGGGAGAATACCGGCAGCTGGAATTTTGGACCTCACAAAGCTATGTCAGGCCACCTATTCTGCACATCTCCAAATGAGTTGAAACTTCACGAGGAATTATGGAATAAATAAGAATTGTTGGAGCAAATAAGCACCAGAGGGGGCCCACCAGGTGGGCACAAACCACCTGGGTGCGCCAGGGAGCCCAGGCGTGCCCTGGTGGGTTATGCCCTCCTCAGCCCACCTCTAGTGCCCCTCTGCTGGTATATAAGCCATTTTGACCTAGAAAAAGTAAGGGGAAGACTTTCGGAATAAAGTGCCGCCGTCTCGAGGGGAACTTGGGCAGGAGCACTTTTGCCCTCCGGCGGAGTGATTCCGCCAGGGGAACTTCCCTCCCGGAGGGGGAAATCATCGTCATCATCATCACCAACAACTCTCCCATCTTGGGGAGGGCAATCTCCATCAACATCTTCAACAACACCATATCCTCTCAAACTCTAGTTCATCTCTTGTGTTCAATCTTTGTACCAGAACTAGAGATTGGTGCTTGTCGGTGACTAGTAGTGTTGATTACATCTTGTAGTTGATTACTATATGGTTTATTTGGTGGAAGATTATATGTTCAGATCCATTATTCTATTTAATACCCCTCTGATCATGAGCATGATTATCATTCGTGAGTAGTTACTTTTCTTCTTGAGGTCACGGGAGAAATCTTGTTGCAAGTAATCGTGTGAACTTGATATGTGTTCGATATTTTGATGGCATGCATGTTGTGATTCACTTAGTGGTGTCATGTGAACGTCGACTACATGACACTTCGCTATACTTGAGCCAAATGGAATGCATCATGGAGTAGTTATTAGATGATGGGTTGTGAGAGTGACAGAATCTTAAACCCTAGTTTATGCGCTACTTCGTAAGGGACTGCTGTCGTGGTTCTAAGTCTGACAGTAGAAGTAGGGGTAGGTAAGGGAGAGGCGATGTTCTAGCTATGGAGCAGTTGTGGAGACAAGGGATGTACGAGTTCAGGCCCTTCTCGGAAGAAGTAACAGCCCTACGTCTCGGAGCCCTGAGGCGGTCGAGTGGATTATGAGTATGAGTATTACAAGAATCTGAACCCTTCTATCTATGGAGGGGGGTGGCTTATATAGAGTGCGCCAGGACCCCAGCCAGCCCACATAATGGAGGGATTAAAGTACATTAAGCCAGGGGGGTTACTGGTAACGCCCCTCATAAGGCGCTTTAACTATCATTAAGTCTATTTAATAACAAACCGTTGCACTGCAGAGTGCCTTCTGACCTTCTGGTGGTCGAGTGAGTCTTCTGGTGGTCGAGTGAGTCTTCATGGTCGAGTGAGTCTTCCATGGTCGAGTCCTTCCAGTCTAGTCGAGTGGATTCCTCTTTGGTCGACTGGAAGATGATCTCTTCTACGAGTGCCCTTTGGGTAGGACGTTTAGGTCAGGCCTATAACCCTACCCTAGGTACATGAATCCATCATTAGCCCCCGAATGGATTGAGGCTTGAGTGAAGGAGGAGTTGACATTGCTTCTGACTGCTTTTTGCATACTGGTTACATGTTGTCTTGGATCAAGATCTTCTCCGTTGATAACAAGAAACTTTCCTTCAGTCGACTTGATCCATTCTTGTTCTTTAGTCGAGTGACTTCCTTTGATATTCCCGAGCAACGGATCGCGTGAGATCTCGCACTTGACAGACCGATCTGTCGTTCGCGGATCTCGCGGGATACGAAATTTGGGGAAGCGCGCGAAACGGAACGGATCGCGGGGCTCGGATGGGACGTAACAGGGGCGCCTCGATCTCCGCGCCGCTTTTTCCGCCACGTATCGCGCAGCGCGGTTGCTTGGGATATGATTGGATGGCTTGGGTCCACCTGTCATCCACTCGGAAGGGATGCTATAAATGTAACTCTCGGAGGCCTGTGCACAGTACCTTGTTCTTCCTCCTTAGTTCTTTCCGTCTCCGCTCTCCACCACCGCTGCTGCTCTCTTGTCATCTCCTTCCTTGCGCATTCTGCCGGCGGCCATGGGCAAAGAGAAGACGACGATGTTGGAGCGCGCGAAGAAGGCGTCGGCGGCGGAGAAGGCGTCGGCGGCGGAGAAGGCGCCAGCGGCGGAGAAGGCCAAGGGGAGATCTACCGGTCGTGGTGGTTCTTCGTCGAGATCCAAACTGCCGAAAGGCTGGGTCCAGGGCGACTGGATCCAGTCGACCATAAGGGAGAAGGATCTCCTCGATATGGCCAACGACGGATTGATTCCCCACGGCGCCGCGAGACTTCCTGGCCGAGAGTGGCAGCCTCAACCAGAAGAGGGTGAGTGCGTGCTTTTGGCCACCCATGTCGACCGAGGTTTTTCGTTGCCACCAAGTGTCTTCTTTCGGGGTTTTCTGAATTTCTTCGGAGCCCAGCTCCACCATTTTACTCCAAACTCCATCGCATACCTTGCCGCGTTTGTGTCTATGTGCGAAAACTTCCTGGGCTGTCGACCGCACTGGGGTTTGTTCAAGTACATCTTCACATGTCGCTCTCAGACTGTGAAGAAGGCAAGCCCTGGTGACGAGAAGACCTAGGTAGTCCAGATGTGTGGTGGTTTAGGGGTCCAGTTGAGGAACAAAAGCACTTTCCCAGCTATGTCTTTTCCCGAGTCGGTCCGGGGCTGGCAGTCGACCTGGTTCTATTGCCGGAATGAGACGACGCCGGGGCAGTCGACTGGCCTTCCTGAATTCACCATGAGTCGAGTGAATAAGCCCTCCTCCCTGAAGGTTGTTCCAGAAGAGAGGACCGAAGTGAAGATGCTGATGGACCGCGTGGTGCAGCTTGTTAGGGACGGAGTGACTGGCATGGACCTCCTTGAGGTTTTTCTTCGGAGGCGAATCCAGCCCCTTCAGTTTCGGAGTCACTGTATGTGGTTGTATTGCGGCACCGAAGACGAGACTCGCGTCCACCCGGAGGCAGTCGACGATACCGTAGTGGAAAGATGGATGGCTTCGATCACTGGGAACAAGGACAATCCTCGCGGATCCCGGAGGATTTCTCCGCTTGATCGTGACAGCGTTCCAGATAAGGTACACTTGTTCTGCTTTTCCGTTGTATGTCCGCTTAATGTGCTTCAGAGTTTGGTCGATCGAACTCTGCTTTGATACTTCCAGGCCCTCACAGAGCTATACTCAATGCCCAACGGCGCCCAGATTCCGACTGAGGAGGGGGAAGCCAGTGGAGGTGAGAGCCAGGAAGAGTGGGATTCAGATGCTGCAGGAGACGACGACGACGATGATGACGATGACGAGGACGATGATGACGAGGATGAAGAGGAGGAAGCCGCACCACCGCGCTTGGAAAGGCGGTCAAAACTTGTGCACGACCCTTCGGGTGAACGCGGTAAGGAGTTGCGATCGCCTCGCAATCGACCAAACGCCTCGGACCGCTTCTCCGGTGCCGACCGAGAAAGTGCCAAAGCAAAGAAGGTAGTTCCGTCGAGGACAACCAAGCCTCTGCCAAAATGAAAGTGTCCATCCCCACCATCTCGTGGTAAACATATTGCTTAAATCTTCTTGTTCTATATAAATTTTGTCTCCGGTTGATACTTGAATCGGTCGATCGAGTCTTTGGATTTTCAGCCGCGACTTCGAAACCTCGGTGAAGGTTGACGACCATGAGATGGAGGACGCCGCCACTTCACATCCCGGTACTACATCCTTAATGCTCGTTCTTAGTCGATCGACTCAAGATTTCGACTTTAACTCTTTTACGAAGCTCCAACTAATGACATCATCACTCTTCCCGACGGCGATGATGAAGATGAGGAGCCATTGAGGACTAGGAGGAGCAGGAAGGCATCTATCGGCAAGGAAGCCCAAGGTGTGACGGTGCCCGAGACCGTTGAGACGGAAAGAGAGGTTGGCACTCGACATATCGTGTCCTTTGCGAATCCGGCCGACGAGTGTTCGCCCACTTCGCCGAAAGTGCTGGACAACCTTCGATTTTCGCACACCACGCCCGGAGGACCAGGCCGATGTGCTAAGGAGGCGATCCGTCAAGCAGGGATCATGATGGAGCAGGTGAAGATCGCCGATGCGAGCCAAGCAGCTTACGATGCCAGCTCTTCCTTGAGCAATGTTCGTCGACCGACCACCACCTGCTCATTAGGATATGCTATCAAAACTTTTCTTTCTCGAATTATAGCAGCCACCCACTAGGTGTGTTGGTAAAAAACTCCGTGTTGGCGGGGCACGCTGAGTGCACCCGCCGGGTGTAGTCCCCATATAAGGTCGATCACCGGCGATCGGTCTTAGGCTTACTAAGTAGATGTTGATCATTATTCAATGGAACGAATGTGTTTCTGAGACCAGTGGGGGCACACTGAGTGCACCCACTGGGTGTAGTCCCCGAGACTGTGGTCGACTGCTGGCAGTTGATTACAGTCTGAAGAAGTGTCGGTCGATCGGTCGACTCGCTGTCTTTTTTTTTTTGGTCGACTGGTCGACTATGTCTTGAATAAGACCAGTGGGGGCACGCTGAGTGCACCCACTGGGTGTAGTCCCCGAGACTACGGTCGAATGCTTGCATTCGACTGTAGTCTTAGAAACGCACCATTCTTCTTTATTCACTCGGAAGTGGATTATCTCTGATACTTTTGCAACTGACCCTTCGTAGAAATCTTGTGATCTTGCGGCACGCTATACTGAACTGGAGCAGAAGCATATTCAACTCGAGCTGGACTTGAAGCTAGTGCAAGAGAATCTGACGAAGGCGAAGGAGGAGACCAAAGGTATGTTTGGTGAGATTTCGACGACTCTTTTCTCCCCTCATTTGCTTCAAGTTTGACTTTGCTGCGATTTACAGGCAAGGTGAAGGAGGCTCAAAGGAAGAAGGAGCTTGAGCTGTCTGAGAAGATCAAGCTTGCTGATGACAAACTGGCCTCAGTCACCAAGCTCGAACAGGATAACGCCAATCTGAAGGCTGCTTTGGCCACTGCCAGCAAGGATGTTGAGCGAATGAAGGCTGACAAGAAGAATCTGACTGAGAAGATCCTCCAAATGGCTGGGAAGAAGAACGAGCTGGAAAGCTTCTTGGGTGGTCTTGCCAAAAAATTGTTCCTTATGCTCGAAGGTAATCTTCTTCACTCGACCAATTCTCCCAACTGTTATGTTTCCATTCGATTTGCTTTTCTTGATTCGGGTTTTGTCTTTGCGAGTTCTCGCCGCAACTTTGAAGAAGAAACCAGCCACCGAGACGAACCTCGACCTCTGCCCATTCTCCGTGAATGATGAAACTGCCATGAACATCTTCCGACCGGAGTTCCGTATTCTTCTTTGTCGTGGATTATCTCGCAAGATCAAGGTTGCTACGCCCCGTATTGACTCGATGCTCGCCCGGTGAGACACTCTGTAATGACCTCGAGTCATTGATGGCTCGATTGAACGCCGCCCCGACCGAGTGCAAGAGTGGAAGAAGTCTTGACTCGGTGTGGTGCGACGTCGCTACCGTGTTCCGGCGCGAGTCCATTGCAAGGAAGCCCGAGAAGACAAGCTGGCGGCTCTCCGAGTGGCCAACACCAAAAAGCACGACTTCAGGACCTTCATGGAGACTTTCATTGCAGCTGCCACGCGGATCGCCGACGGGATTGATCTTGACGAGTTCGTTGCTCCATCCAGCCCTCCACAGGAGGGGTAAAAAACTTTGCTTGACCTTAAATTTGCCTCGGTATGCCGAGTGGAACTGTAACCGATAAAACCTTAACAGGCTTAGCGCCTGAGCACTCTCGGTTATTTTAGGTATCGACCTAAATTTGGATTGGATGTTTGGAAATGATTGCTCTTGGCTTGAATTGCTCTTTGCAGGTTAACAGCGAGATGCCTACTGCAATCGACTTATTCCTTAGGCAAGCACTGAGCTGCAGCTAAGCCCCCGAGTGAGAGATTTGATCTCCACTCGGTAGGATTTCTTTTATCTTAGGCGAGCACTGGGCTGCAGCTAAGCCTCCGAGTGGGAGGTTTGCTCTACACTCGGTAGGATTTCTTTTATCTTAGGCGAGCACTGGGCTGCAGCTAAGCCTCCGAGTGGGAGGTTTGCTCTCCACTCGGTAGGATTTCTTTTATCTTAGGCGAGCACTGGGCTGCAGCTAAGCCCCCGAGTGGGAGGTTTGCTCTCCACTCGATAGGATTTCTTTTATCTTAGGCGAGCACTGGGCTGCAGCTAAGCCTCCGAGTGGGAGGTTTGCTCTACACTCGGTAGGATTTCTTTTATCTTCAAGCAGCACTGGCTGCAGCTAAGCCTCCGAGTGGGAGGTTTGCTCTCCACTCGGTAGGATTTCTTTTATCTTAGGCGAGCACTGGGCTGCAGCTAAGCCCCCGAGTGGGAGGTTTGCTCTCCACTCGGTAGGATTTCTTTTTATCTTAGGCGAACACTGGGCTGCAGCTAAGCCCCCGAGTGGGAGGTTTGCTCTCCACTCGGTAGGATTTCTTTTATCTTAGGCGAGCACTGGGCTGCAGCTAAGCCCCCGAGTGGGAGGTTTGCTCTCCACTCGGTAGGATTTCTTTTGTATTTGTGTCAAGCTCGGAGAAGAGGGTCACAATGACCAAGCACTTCGTCTTCCTTGCAATCGCACATCATACTTATGGTGTAGCTCGGAGGAGAGGGTCGCAGTCGACCTGCGCCTCGTTTTCCTTGCTAGTATACTTTATACTTAGGCGAGTTCTTGAACTGCAGCTAAGCCTCCGAGTGGAAGTCTGGCTTACCACTCGGTAGGATTTTCAATAACTTAGGCGAGCACTGGGCTGCAGCTAAGCCTCCGAGTGGCAGTCTGGCTTACCACTCGGTAGGATTTCAATAACTTAGGCGAGCACTGGGCTGCAGCTAAGCCTCCGAGTGGCAATCTGGCTTACCACTCGGTAGGATTTTAATAACTTAGGCGAGCACTGAGCTGCAGCTAAGCCTCCGAGTGGAAGTCTGGCTTACCACTCGGTAGGATTTTTATATCTTAGGCGAGCACTGAGCTGCAGCTAAGCCTCCGAGTGGAAGTCTGGCTTACCACTCGGTAGGATTTTAATAACTTAGGCGAGCACTGAGCTGCAGCTAAGCCTCCGAGTGGAAGTCTGGCTTACCACTCGGTAGGATTTGTAAAAAACTTAGGCGAAACAGATTCGCGACTAAGCCACCCACTGGGGGAAACTCTTCCGAGTGAAAAACCTTAAGTGTAAAACGGGCGGAGCAGATCCGCATTCCAAGCTCGGGGCTCATCTATATTGTGTTCGACATTGTAGAGACGATATGCCCCATTGTGGAGAACCTTTGTGACGATGAAGGGTCCTTCCCAGGAGGGAGCAAGCTTATGTTGCTTCGCTGATCCACTCGAAGGACCAGATCTCCTTCCCGAAGGCTCGACCTCTCACATTTCGGCGTCTGGTGCGCGCAAGTCTTGCTGGTAAATGGTCGAGCGGATCGAGCCATTTCCGTTCCTCTTCCAGAGGTCGATTGCATCTGACGCGCTTGCTCAGCTTCGCTTCATTGTATAGTTCAATTCGGGAGCATTGTGAAGGAGATCACTCGGAAGGACTGCCTCGCTCCATAGACCAGAAGAAGGGGTTCTTCCGGTCGACCGATTAGGCGTGGTTCGCAAACCCCAAAGCTTCAAGGAGTTCGTCGACCCAAGCTCCAACCGCATGCTTGAGATCTCGCATCGATCGGGGCTTCGCACCCTTGAGGATCAATCCGTTGGCTCGTTCCGCCCCATTCGACCGAGGATGTGCGATGAAGCGTAGTCGACTCGTGTGCCTTGGGCGCTGCGAAATCCTTGAATTCTTCCGAGTCAAAATTCGACCCGTTGTCCGTAATAATACCGTAAGGGACCCCATATCTGAACGTCGACCCTCGATGAAGGAAACAGCGATCTTGGCGTCAAGTTTTTGATTGGTTTAGCTTCAATCCACTTGGTGAACTTGTTGATCGCTACCAAGATGCGTCGTGAAACCGCTCCGACCTGTTCGCAAGGGACCGATCATGTCCAACCCCATACGGCGAAAGGCCGACGAGTGGAATGGTCTTCAAGGTGACGCAGCTTGTGTGACATATTGAGTAGAATTGGCATCCTTCGCACTTGTCCACTATCTCTTTTGCCATCTCATTTGCTCTAGGCCAGTAAAATCCTGCTCGGTATGCTTTGGCTACAATGGTCCGAGAGGACGCATGGTGACCACAGGTCCCCGAGTGGATATCATTAAGTATGACTCGACCTTCTTCTGGCGTTATGCATTTTTGTCCGACTCCCGTCGGGCTTTCTCTATATAACTGCCCATTGATAACGGTAAAGGCTTTGGATCGACGAATGATCTGCCGAGCCTCTTCCTCATCCTCTGGGAGTTCCTTTCTCAGAATATACGCGATGTATGGAATTGTCCAATCGGGAGTGACCACTAAAACTTCCATGACCAAGTCGACCACTGCTGGGACCTCAACCTCAGTCGAGTCCGTGGCACTCTTGGGTTGCGGAGCTTCCTCTGTGAAGGGATCTTCTTTGACTGACGGAGTGTGTATATGTTCCAAAAACACACCACTCGGAATGGCTTCTCTCTTGGACCCTATCTTCGCCAGATCATCAGCTGCTTGATTTTGCAGTCGGGGGATGTGATGGAGTTCCAACCCTTCAAACTTCTTTTCCAGCTTCCTCACTTTGCATTGCAAGATCCAACATATTTGGGCTTCTCACGCCCCACTCCTTCATCACTTGATTGACCACTAGATCTGAATCGCCATAAACCATCAAAGCACGGACGCCGAGTGAGATGGCCATGCGCAATCCATATAGAAGGGCCTCAGACTCTGCCTCATTGTTGGAGGAATCAAAGTGAATCGAGCACATACCTAAGCTTATCTCCTCTGGGGAAACCAGAACAACCCCAAAGACCGTAACCATTCAGCATCTTGGAGCCGTCAAGAACATGGTCCAATGCTCGAGTGAACTTCAATCATCGCTGTTGTTCAATCCACTCGCAAGGAAATCAGCTATAGCCAGGACTTAATGGCTTTCTTTGCCTCAAATTTGATATCAAGGGAAGAAGTTCAATCGCCCATTTTGCCACTCGACCGGTTGCGTCTCGTTATGCAAGATCTCGATAAAGGAGCGTCGGCGACGATCGTGATAGAATGATCGAGAAATAATGAGCAACCTTCTTTGTGGTCATGTATATACCATACACAAGCTTCGATAATGAGGATATCTCGCTGGACGGAGTCAAGACTTGAACAAATAATACACCGGCGCTGAACTTTGAAGGCCTTTCCTTCCTCTTCCCGCCGACCGTAAGCCGCGTAATCGACAACTTGTCCAAAGGGCTGCAATGTAAAGCAACAGAGGCTCTTTGCTGATTGGAGCAGCAAGCACCGGCTGGGTGGAGAGCGAGCTTTTAGCTCGGCAAACGCTGCATCGCTTCCGAGTCCACTCGAACTTGTCACCTTCTTCATCGATCGGTAAAGAGGTAATGCCTTTTCACCGAGTCGTGAGATGAATCGACTTAAAGCGCCAAGCATCCAAAGAAGCTTCGACGCCGCACTCGCATGTATGCTTTCATTCGGAGAATAGTGCCGATCTTCTCGGGTTAGCGCCGATTCCTCGCTCGAAACGAAAACCGGTAATTTTCCACCAGAACTCCGAATGTGCACTTCGACGGATTGAGCTTGATATCGCACCTTCCGAGGTTGGCAAATGTTTCGCGAGGTCAGCAAGCAGGTCGGAACCTTTTCGCGACTTAACGACGATATCATCCATATACGCTTCCACATTCCGACCGATTTGAGGAGAAGACACTTCAATCATTCGCATAAATGTGGCTCCGCATTCTTGAGGCCGAATGGCATGGTGATATAGCGTAAGCACCCGAATGGAGTGATGAAAGCTATTTTATTTCATCGGGTCCATACAGACGGATCTGATGATACCCGGAATATGCGTCTAGAAAAGACAATCGCTCACACCCCGCGGTCGAGTCAACAATTTGATCGATGCGGGGGAGAGGAAAATGATCCTTCGGGCAGGCCCGATTAATGTGCTTAAAATCAATGCACATGCGGAGTGAGTTATCCTTCTTGGGGACCATGACAACATTAGCGAGCCACTCGGAGTGGTAAATCTCTCGAATAAATCCTGCCGTCAATAGTCGAGCCACTTCTTCACCAATAGCTTTTCTCTTCTGGACGGCGGACCGCCGAAGATGCTCTTTGACTGGTTTCGCTGACTTGTCGACTCGGAGGCGATGCTCACCAGCCTCGAACACCGCATGTCACCGGCTTCCATGCAAAATGTCCCGCTCTCACGGAGGAACCGGATGAGCGCTTCTTCCTATTTCGAGTCGAGTGTTGTGGATATATGGGTCGGGCTGCATCGGGATCACCGGATGAATATGAACGGCTTTGTTTCACCGGACGATTTGAATGCAGACTCTGTGGCTGGCTTCTTAGATCGTAGCAAATCACTCGGATCTGCGTTTTGCATGTACTCGTTGAATTCGACCGTTGTCACTTGGGAGTCGGCAATCTTCGAGCCCTTCTGAAAGCACTCTTCTGCCTTCTTCCGATCGCCGTGACAGAATCACCCTTTGGGTCCCGCATTTTCAGTTTGAGGTACACGTAGCATGGTCGAGCATGAATCGTGCATAGGCGGGCCTCCCCAAAATGGCGTGGTATGCACTCTGAAAATCCACAACCTCAAAGGTCAACTTTTCTTTGCGGAAGTGCTTGGAATCGCCAAAACCACGCCCGTGGCTATTTGGCCGAGTGAGTTGGCCTTCTTCCCGGAATGACTCCGTGGAAGCTCATATTGTCGGGCGCCAATCGACATCGGAATGCCCATCCCTTTCAATGTATCCACATATAACAAATTCAGCCCACTACCACCATCCATCAAGACTTTTGTCGGCCGAGTGCCTTCGACAATCGGATCGACCACTAACGCTTGCCGCCCGGGGTGGCAATGTGAGTCGGTGATCAGATTGGTCGAATGTGATGGGTGTCTGGACCACTTCACATAACTTGGCTTAACTGGGCAACCATATTCACCTCTCGGTTGATGACTTTCACGACTTTTGCTTTCCACATCCGCGAAGATCATCGAGTGGAGTTGACATGCGGTATTCCTCCTCACTTGTCCTCTTTGTCTCCGCCTTGTCCGCTCCTTCTCCTTGTCCTTAGACTGCTTGCCCTGGCCGCCGGATCAGAGTCGACATCGGCGAGTGGTGTGCTTCGGGTAAATAATGTTGCCCTCTTCATCCTTCTTCGTGTGAATATGGCATGGCATATCCATCACGCCATTTCCTTCTTTATCTTTCACTTTTTCGATTCCGTGATCCTTTAGGCTTTCCTTGAACTTCCCCGAGTCACGGCGGGGCCTCTCCAGAGCTGCTGGCTCGGCTTTCCGTTCGCTTCCGACCGAATTTCCTTCTCCGACCGGCTTGGCTTGTACTTGCCGCCGAGTCGGTCTTCTTCCTCGCCATTGGCGTATTTGCTAGCAATCTCCATCATTCGACTCAGGGTCATATCCCCGGTTCGACCAAACTTCAAACTTAATTCTCTGTTTTTGACGCCATCCTTGAAGGCGCAAACTGCCTGATGGTCAGACACATTTTCCACAGTATTGTGCAAGGTAATCCATCTCTGAATGTACTCTCGGAGAGTTTCATTGGTCTTCTGCACACAAACTTGCAGCTCTGTCAAACCAGCCGGTCGCTTGCAAGTCCCTTCAAAAGTCCTGACGAACACTCGTGACAAATCTTCCCAAGTATATATGCTGCTGTTAGGTAATTGACTTAGCCACGCTCTGGCAGAACCTTCCAACATGAGGGGCAAATGCTTCATGGCCACCTCATCATTTCCACCACCAATCTGAACAGCCACTCGGTAATCCTCGAGCCAAGTTTCATGCTTGGATTCCCCGAGGAACTTGTCGACTCTGCTGCCAATCTGAAATTGGGGGATCATCGCGGCTCGATAGCCTGCTAAAACACTCTGGACCGGAGACATGCACTCGATCGCTGGTGGGTGCATCCTCTCGGTCCGCTTTGATGGGCTCTGTTCGGTCGACCAGGCCTTGTACGATAATGGATCGCGCATCAAAGCTCGGTTCCACGGGTCGACCGAAACCTTCGCCTGCATCTTTATCGTTGTCGTCATCATCTTGCCGCCGAGGGGCGTACGACCCTTCCCTCGGAGGGGAAAGGGGCACTCGACGTCTGTCATCTCGGTCGAGTCGGTCTCCGTGCTGCTCTCGCCGGTTGTCGCGCCCTTCTTGCCGCGGAGGCGATCTGGGGCTGTGAGCCGACTGGACAGTGTTCGCAGCGACGGATCGACTGTGAATTCTGTTGCGAGACTGTGACACGGCTGAGTTTTGGTCGCCTGCCGCTTGGAGTAAATCTCTGATCTGCTGCAAGCCTCTTCCAGCTTCTGACTGGGACGGCTGGATGGACTCTGCTATGCGAGTTGCAGCTGCTAAATTCTGAACTGGTGTGCGGTATACCTGAGTCGGCGGGAAGAGCCGACGCCGATAACCTTCAGTGGAGCGCTGCTGCAGCTGCCGAAAGTGCTCGCTGAAGATTCTCCAGGCGAGCGCGTTCAGCCACATTGGCCAAACGTGCTTCCTCCAAGGCACGAGCCTCAGGGGTCTCTCCGGCGATAGGAGTATGTAGTGCATCCATGTTCCTGCGACGAAGCTCTTCTCTCTGCCGAGAGTCGAGTGTCTCGGGCTGGTATTCTTCGTGCTCTTGCATGGGGTCTCCTCCTCCGGCGGCCCCACCGCCGTGGGCGAAGCCGGGAGGACTGCGAGGGCCGTCCACCATGAGGATCTCCGCCGCAGGATCACTGCTATCACACTCGGATGCGCTTCTCTCTCTGAGCCGCCGACAGATCGAACAGGCCGTAGAGGATTCGCTGGGCTCGATAGCGCGACTGGGCGGTGGCTGTCTGGCGAGCCACCGCGTGCTTCACCCACCGCTGAAGCCTCGATCACCAGAGCGCTTGCGCTGGTGGGAGATCTGGGCGGCGGTCGATAGGTGAGTCGACCGACACGGGTCGACGGTTGCCGCAAGCAAAACGCCGCGAACACATGCGCGAAGTCGTCGCCCCGCGGACGGGGAGCGCCTCGATGTCAAGAGGGGCCTCCTGGAGCCATGCGGAGTCGTCGGCGACAAAAAGTGAGAGCACCGAGATGGATCTCGCGCCCCTCACCCAAAACTCCAGCAGTCATCATGATGAAGGTACTCGGAAGTACTGCAACTTCTCCACAAATCACTAAAACACCTGCCCCACGGTGGGCGCCAACTGTCGTGGTTCTAAGTCTGACAGTAGAAGTAGGGGTAGGTAAGGGAGAGGCGATGTTCTAGCTATGGAGCAGTTGTGGAGACAAGGGATGTACGAGTTCAGGCCCTTCTCGGAAGAAGTAACAGCCCTACGTCTCGGAGCCCTGAGGCGGTCGAGTGGATTATGAGTATGAGTATTACAAGAATCTGAACCCTTCTATCTGTGGAGGGGGGTGGCTTATATAGAGTGCGCCAGGACCCCAGCCAGCCCACATAATGGAGGGATTAAAGTACATTAAGCCGGGGGTTCTTGTAACGCCTCATAAGGCGCTTTAACTATCATTAAGTCTATTTAATAACAAACCGTTGCACTGCAGAGTGCCTTCTGACCTTCTGGTGGTCGAGTGAGTCTTCTGGTGGTCGAGTGAGTCTTCATGGTCGAGTGAGTCTTCCATGGTCGAGTCCTTCCAGTCTAGTCGAGTGGATTCCTCTTTGGTCGACTGGAAGATGATCTCTTCTACGAGTGCCCTTTGGGTAGGACGTTTAGGTCAGGCCTATAACCCTACCCTAGGTACATGAATCCATCAACTGCTACCTCTTGAGCATGCGTTGGTTTTTCCCTTGAAGAGGAAAGGGTGATGCAGCAAAGTAGCGTAGGTATTTCCCTGAGTTTTTGAGAACCAAGGTATCAATCCAGTAGGAGGCTCCTCAAAAGTCCCACGCACCTATACAAACAAACAAGAACCTCACAACCAACGCGATAAAGGGGTTGTCAATCCCTTCATGGTAACTTGTGAAAGTGAGATCTGATAGAGATAATAAGATAAGATAAATATTTTTGGTATTTTTATGATATAGATTGGAAAGTAAAAGATGCAAATAAAAGTAGATGGAAAATTTATATGATAAAAGATAGACCCCGGGGCCATAGGTTTCACTAGTGGCTTCTCTCAAGATAGCATAAGTATTATGGTGGGTGAACAAATTACTGTTGAGCAATTGATAGAAAAGCGCATAGTTATGAGATTATCTAGGCATGATCATGTATATAGGCATCACGTCCGTAACAACTAGATCGAAACGATTCCGCATCTACTAATATTACTCCACACATTGACCGACTCCTACCTGCATCTAGAGTATTAAGTTCATAAGAACAGAGTAACACATTAAGAAAGATGACATGATGTAGAGGGATAAACTCATGCAATATGATATAAACCCCATCTTTTTATCCTCGATGGCAACGATACAATACGTGCCTTGCTGCCCTCTCATCACATCGAAAGGGCACCGCAAGATTGAACCCAAAGCTAAGCACTTCTCCCATTGCAAGAAAGATCAATCTAGTAGGCCAAACCAAACTGATAATTCGAAGAGACTTGCAAAGATAACCAATCACACATAAAAGAATTCAGAGGAGATTCAAATAATTCTCATAGATAAACTTGATCATAAACCCACAATTCATCGGATCTCGACAAACACACCGCAAAAAGAGTTACATAGAATAGATCTCCAAGAAGATCGAGGAGAACTTTGTATTGAGATTCAAAGAGAGAGAAGAAGCCACCTAGCTAATAACTATGGACCCCAAGGTCTATGGTAAACTACTTACAACTCATCGGAGAGGCCTTGGAGATGATGTACTCCATGGTCGATTCCCCCTCCGGCAGCACGTCGGCGAAGGCTCCAAGATGGGATCTCGCGGATATAGAAGGTTGCGGCGGTGGAATTAGGTTTTCGTGGTGCTCCTGGATGTTTTCAGGGTACGGGAGTATATATAGGCGAAGGAAGTACGTCGGTGGAGCAACAAGGGGCCCACGAGGGTGGGGGGGGGGGGTGCCCACCCCCAAGGGGCGCGCCGGGCACCCTCGTGGCCGCCTCGTTTGTTGCTTGACGTCCACTCCATGTCTCTTGGTTTGCATTTGTTCCGAAAAGGTCGCTTCCGAAGGTTTCATCCCGTTTGGACTCCGTTTGATATTCCTTTTCTTCGAAACACAGAAATAGGCAAAAAAACAGCAATTCGGGCTGGGCCTCCGGTTAGTAGGTTAGTCCCAAAAATGATATAAAAGTGTATTGTAAAGACCATAAACATCCAAAACGTGTAATATAATAGCATGGAACAATAAAAAATTATAGATACGTTGGAGACGTATCAAGCATCCCCAAGCTTAATTCCTGCTCGTCCTCGAGTAGGTAAATGATAAAAACAGAATTTTTGATGTGGAACGCTACCTAGCATATTTCTCAATGTAATTCTCTTTATTGTGGCATGAATGTTCAGATCCAAATGATTCAAAATAAAATTTCATATTGACATAAAAACAATAATACTTCAAGCATACTAACTGAGCAATCATGTCTTGTCAAAATAGCATGGCTAAAGAAAGTTATCCCTACAAAATCATATAGTCTGGCTATGCTCTATCTTCATTACACAAAGTATTTAATCATGCACACCCCCGATAACAAGCCAAGCAATTGTTTCATACTTTAGTATTCTCAAACTTTTTCAACTTTCATGCAATACATGAGCGTGAGCCATGGACATAGCACTATATGTGGAATAGAATGGTGGTTGTGGAGAAGACAAAAAAGGAGATGATAGTCTCACATCAACTAGGCATATCAACGAGCTATGGAGATGCCCATTAATAGATATCAATGTGAGTGAGTAGGGATTGCCATGCAACAGATGCACTAGAGCTATAAATGTATGAAAGCTCAACAAAAGAAACTAAGTGGGTGTGCATCCAACTTGCTTGCTCACGAAGACCTAGGGCATTTTGAGGAAGCCCATCATTGGAATATACAAGCCAAGTTCTATAATGAAAAATTCCCACTAGTATATGAAAGTGACAACATAGGAGACTCTCTATCATGAAGATCATGGTGCTACTTTGAAGCACAAGTGTGGTAAAAAGGATAGTAGCATTGTCTCTTCTCTCTTTTTCTCTTTTTTTATTTGGCCTTTCTCTTTTTTTTTGTAATGCCCGAAGTCTCATCCCGACTTGTGGGGGAATCATAGTATCCATCATCCTTTCCTCACTTGGGACAATGGTCTAATATCACACTTTTATTTACTTACAACTCAAGATTACAACTCGATACTTAGAACAAAATATGACTATATGAATGCCTCCGGCGGTGTACCGAGATACGCAACGAATCAAGAGTGACATGTATGGAAGAATTATGAAGGTGGCTTTGCCACAAATACGATGTCAACTACATGATCATGCAAAGAGCAATATGAAAATGATGATGCGTGTCATAATAAACGGAATGGTGGAAAGTTGCATGGCAATATATCTCGGAATGGCTATGGAAATGCCATAATAGGCAGGTATGGTCGCTGTTTTGAGGAAGGTATATGGTGGGTGTATGGTACCAGCGAAAGTTGCGCGGCACAAGAGAGACTAGCAATGGTGGAAGGGTGAGAGTGCGTATAATCCATGGACTCAACATTAGTCATAAAGAACCCATATACTTATTGCTAAAATCTACAAGCCATTGAAAACAAAGTACTACACGCATGCTCCTAGGGGGATAGGTTGGTAGGAAAAGACCATCTCTCGTCCCCGACCGCCACTCATAAGGAAGACAATCAATAAATAAATTATGCTTCAACTTCATCACAAAGCGGTTCACCATACGTGCATGCTACGGGAATCACAAACTTTAACACAAGTATTCTTTAAATTCACAATTACCCAACTGGCATGACTCTAATATCACCACCTCTATATTTCAAAACAATTATCAAGCATCAAATTGATCATAGCATCCAATTCACTTCCTATGATAGTTTTTATTATACCCAACTTGGATGCCCATAATTCTAGGACCAATTTTGTAACCATAGCAAATACCATGCTGTTCTAAAATACTCTCAAAATAATATAAGTGAAGCATCAGATATCAAAAATTTCTACAAAATTAAGCCACCGCCATGCTCTAAAAGATATAAGTGAAGCACTTGAGCAAAGATTATCTAGCTCAAAAGATATAAGTGAAGCACATAGAGTATTCTAATAAATTCCATATCAAGCAGGTCTCTCCCAAAAGGTGTGTACATAAAGGGTGATTGTGGTAATATAAAAAGCAAAGACAATTATCATACAAGACACTCCAAGCAAAACACATATCATGTGGCGAATAAAAATATAGCTCCAAGTAAAGTTACCGATAGACGAAGACGCAAGAGGGGATGCCTTCCGGGGCATCCCCAAGCTTAGGCTTTTGATTATACTTGAATATCTTGGGGTGCCATGGGCATCCCCAATCTTAGGCTCTTACCACTCCTTATTCCACAGTCCATCAAATCTTTACCCAAAACTTGAAAACTTCACAACACAAAACTCAACAGGAAATCCCATAAGCTCCGTTAGTGCAAGAAAGAAAAACTGCCACATAAGGTACTGTAATGAACTCATTCTTTATTTATATTTGTGTTAAACCTACTGTATTCCAACTTCTCTATGGTTCATACCCCCCGATACTAGCCATAGATGCATCAAAATAAGCAAACAACACACAAAAAACAGAATCTGTCAAAAACAGAATAGTCTGTATAAATCTGTAACTTTCGAATACTTCTAGAACTCTAAAACTCCTACAAAAATAGTAAGTCCTGGGAAATTTGTCTATTGATCTACAGAAAAAAGAATAAACACAAAATCACGTTTATGTCATTTAATAGAATTATTTTCATGGACGCAAAAGTTTCTATTTTTCAGCAGAATCAAATTAACTATCACCGTAGGTTATCCTATAGGTTCTACTTGGCACAAACACTAACTAAAACATGAAAACACATCTAAGAAGAATCTAGATGAAATATTTATTACTAAACATAAGCAAAAAGCAAGAAACAAAAATAAAATTGGGTTGCCTCCCAACAATCGCTATTGTTTAACGCCCCTAGCTAGGCATAAAAGCGAGGATAGATCTAAGTAGTGCCATCTTTGGCATTCAATTCATAAGTAGCTCGCATGATAGATTCATAAGGTAATTTAACTTTATTTCTTGTAAAGTGTTCCATGCTTATCCTTAGTGGAAATTGTAATCTAATATTCCCTTCCTTCATATCAATAATTGCACCAATTGTTCTAAGGAAAGGTCTACCAAGAATAGTAGGACATGAAAGATTGCAATCTATATCAAGAACGATAAAATCTACAAGCCCATAATTCCTATCTGCAACAATAAGAACATCATTGATCCTTCCCATAGGTTTCTTAATGGTGGAATCCGCAAGGTGCAAGTTTAAAGAGCAATCATCAAAATCATGGAAACCTAGCACATCACATAAAGTTTTCGGAATCGTGGAAACACTAGCACCCAAATCACACAAAGCATAGCACTCATGATCTTTAATTTTAATCTTTATAGTAGGTTCCCACTCATCATAAAGTTTTCTAGGTATAGAAACTTCCAACTCAAGTTTTTCCTCATAAGATTGCATCAAGGCATCAACAATATGTTTGGTAAAAGCATTATTTTGACTATAAGCATGAGGAAAATTCAACACGCATTGCAATAAGAAAATACAATCTATTAAAGAACAACTATCATAATTAAATTCCTTGAAATCCATAATAGTGGGTTCAATGCTATGTAAAGTCTTGACCTCTCCAATCCCACTTTTACCAAATTTAGCATCACGATCTAAAAACTCCGAATTATTGGGATGCCTTTTAACCAAAGTTGACTCATCTCCAGTCCCATCATTATCAAGATTCATATTGCAAAACAAGGATTTAATAGGGGATACATCAATAACTTTTAAATCTTCATCATTATTTTCATGGAGACTAGAACAACACGCTTTTACAAAGCAATCTTTCTTAGCACGCAACCTAGCGGTTCTTTCTTTGCACTCATAAATGGAAATTCTCATGGCTTTGAGAGACTCATTGATATCATGCTTAGGTGGAATAGATCTAAGTTTCAAAGAATCAACATCAAGCGAAAGTCTATCAACGTTCCTAGCTAAATCATCAACTTTAAGCAATTTTTCTTCAAGCAAAGCATTAAAATTCTTTTGAGAGATCATAAATTATTTAACGCTATTCTCAAAATCAGAGGGCATCTTATTAAAATTTCCATAAGAGTTGTTGTAGGAATTACCATAATTATTAGAGGAATTACTAGGAAACGGTCTAGGGTTAAAGTTTCCTCTATAAGCATTGTTACCAAAATTATTCCTACGAACAAAATTCACATCCATAGATTCATTATTATTCTCAGTCAAAGTAGACAAAGGCATATCATTAGGGTCAATAGGAGCACTCTTAGTAGCAAACAATTTCATAAGTTCATCCATCTTTCCACTCAAAACATTATTTTCTTCTATAGCATGCACTTTTTTACTAGTAGATCTTTCAGTGTGCCATTGAGAATAATTAGCCATAATGTTATCAAGGAGTTTAGTAGCTTCCCCTAAGGTGATTTCCATAAAAGTGCCTCCCGCGGCCGAATCTAAAAGATTTCTAGAAGCAAAATTCAATCCGGCATAAAATTTTTGTATGATCATCCATAAGTTCAAACCATGAGTAGGGCAATTACAAATCATTAATTTCATTCTTTCCCAAGATTGGGCAACATCCTCATGATCAAGTTGTTTAAAATTCATAATATCATTAATAAGAGAGAAGATCTTAGCGGGAGGAAAATACTTAGAGATAAAAGCATCTTTGCACTTATTCCATGAATCAATACTATTCTTAGGCAAAGACGAAAACCAAGTTTTAGCACGATCTCTAAGTGAAAACGGAAATAACTTCAATTTAACAATATAAGTATCCGTATCTTTGTTCTTTTGCATATCACACAAATCAACAAAGTTGTTTAGATGAGTAGCGGCATCTTCACTAGGAAGGCCAGAGAATTGATCTTTCATAACAAGATTCAACAAAGCAACATTGATTTCACAAGATTGAACATCATTAAGAGGAGCAATCGGAGTGCTAAGGAAATCATTATTATTGGTATTGGAAAAGTCACACAATTTGGTATTATCTTGCACCATCATAATAAGCAATCCAACACACAAGCAAACAAACAGGCAAGAGAAAGAGAGAGGAGATTGGGAAAGAGAGGGAAAATAAAACGGCAAGGCTGAAGTGGGGGAGAGGAAAACGAGAGGAAAATGACAAATAATGTAATGCGAGGGAGATGAGTTTGTGATGCTACTTCGTATGTCTTGACTTGAGCAAAGACCTCCCCGACAACGGCGCCAGAAATCCTTCTTGCTACCTCTTGAACATGCGTCGGTTTTTCCCTTAAAGAGGAAAGGGTGATGCAGCAAAGTAGCATAAGTATTTCCCTCAGTTTTTGACAACCAAGGTATCAATCCAGTAGGAGGCTCCTCAAAAGTCCCACACACCTACACAAACAAACAATAACCTCGCAACCAACGCGATAAAGGGGTTGTAAATCCCTTCACGGTAACTTGCGAAAGTGCGATCTGATAGAGATAATAAGATAAAATAAAGATTTTTGGTATTTTTATGATATAGATTGGAAAGTAAAAGATGCAAATAAAAGTAGATGGAAAACTTGTATGATAAAAGATCAACCCGAGGGCCATAGGTTTCACTAGTGGCTTCTCTCAAGATAGCATAAGTACTACGGTGGGTGAACAAATTACTGTCAAGCAATTGATAGAAAAGCGCATAGTTATGAGATTATCTAGGCATGACCATGTATATAGGCATCACGTCCGTAACAAGTAGATAGAAACGATTCTGCATCTACTACTATTACTCCACACACCGACCGACTCCTGCCTGCATCTAGAGTATTAAGTTCATAAGAACAGAGTAACGCATTAAGAAAGATGACATGATGTAGAGGGATAAACTCTTGCAATATGATATAAACCCCATCTTTTTATCCTCGATGGCAACAATACAATACGTGCCTTGCTGCCCCTACTGTCACTAGGAAAGGACACCGCAAGATTCAACCCCAAGCTAAGCACTTCTCCCATTGCAAGAAAGATCAATCTAGTAGGCCAAACCAAACTGATAATTCGAAGAGACTTGCAAAGATAACCAATCACACATAAAAGAATTCAGAGGAGATTCAAATACTTCTCATAGATAAACTTGATCATAAACCCACAATTCATCGGATCTCGACAAACACACCGCAAAAAAGAGTTACATCGAATAGATCTCCAAGAAGATCGAGGAGAACTTTGTATTGAGATTCAAAGAGAGAGAAGAAGCCATCTAGCTAATAACTATGGACCCGAAGGTCTGTGGTAAACTACTTACAACTCATCGGAGTGGCCTTGGAGATGATGTAGAGGCCCTCCATGGTCGATTCCCCCTCCGGTGGAGTACCGATGAAGGCTCCAAGATGGGATCTTGCAGATACAGAAGGTTGTGGTGGTGGAATTAGGTTTTCGTGGTGCTCCTGGATGTTTTTAGGGTACGGGAGTATATATAGGCGAAGGAAGTATGTCGGTGGAGCAACAAGGGGCCCACGAGGGTGGGGGGCACGTCGGGCACCCTCATGGCCGCCTCGTTTGTTGCTTGACGTCCACTCCAAGTCTCCTGGTTTGCATTTGTTCCGAAAAGATCGCTCCCGAAGGTTTCATCCTGTTTGGACTCCGTTTGATATTCCTTTTCTTCGAAACACTGAAATAGGCAAAAAAAAACAGCAATTCGGGATGGGCCTCCGGTTAGTAGGTTAGTCCCAAAAATGATATAAAAGTGTAGAGTAAAGCCCATAAACATCCAAAACAGGTAATATAATAGCCTGGAACAATCAAAAATTATAGATACGTTGGAGACGTATCAGGGATTGGTTTGGATCCAAAAGTTTAATCCTACGGTTAGATTATTCTTAATACTTTTCTCGTAGTTACGGATGCTTGCGAGGGGGTTAATCATAAGTAGGAGGTTTGTTCAAGTAAGAACATCACCTAAGCACCGATCCACCCTCATATCAAATCTATAATACGTAAATAGTTCATCCCCACTATCTTGTTTCTCTTGAAATGCAGCCTATCCACATCACTAATCAACATGCAACCATCCACATCACTCCACCTCAGTAGTCTACCACATCAGAAATTCCAAACACCTTTTTTTGAGGGAAAATACCCGTCTTATTCCTATGATTTAATTTCTCTTCCGCCCACTTCATCTTCCATCTGGTGGTACACAAAAGGTCACCACCAGCCGCGTGTAACGGAGGAGTCAGTCCAGGGACCACCTCATCCTTTGATCCCTCTATTTCTCTGCTCCCTCGATTCCTCTATATCGATCTCTTCGCTTCCTTCTCTGCCTCTGGTCCCTTGGTGCACCACACCTTCCTTGCCCGCCGTCTCCCGATCCCCCCATCCACACCCTCTTGCGGCGTGCCATGCTGCGGGCTCAGTTCTTGGAGACGACGGACGAACTACCGAACCGTTGTGGCCTGCCCGGAGAAATTGCCGGCGGTGCCAGCTTATCGCCATCGCCACTGTGGAAGGTGTGAGGATCCCCGATCAGAATTGGGGAAATTAGATTTGAATGTTTTGTTTTGTTATCTTTGTGGGTTCAAGTTAAGCGGGTGAGCCACTGAGCCTTGCATCCTATTTTCCGTTCTATGTGGTTGGTGCCCATATATGTTGATCCATTTGATTACAATCACGTGTCAATGTTGATCTGTTTGGTAACAATCAACCAACACAACTACTGCTCACCACACCTCAACTCGCCATGGTAACTGCCAACATGGGTGGTTCTCGGCGGCGACAACAGTGATGACGAGACACTAGAGGAAGCTATCCACATGAGTTGCTCTTCAAGGCGAGGCCAGTGGGGGATAGGCAGCGGCACACTATCATTGCGTACAGGCAAGGGGTTTTCTCGACTACCTTGGACTCATGCTCCCGCAACCACCGTCAATTCTAGGTTATGACTCCTGACCTTGATCTAACTATTGTTTTTCAAAAGAAAAAATGGTGCATTCCAGTACTGTTCATCCTCTTTTGATGTTCTGAAATGTCATGCAGCAATTTGACTGATCGAGTGACATCGAAGCGAGTTTATTCATGTACGTATATTCATCTGTCCATTGTCTCAAGTAAACAAAAAGCCACCCTCTAGTAGCACCACCTGTAACCCACTCAATCTATTTCAATCTATTTTTGTTAAAGACTTGATGTATACATACTACATCATAATTATTTTTTCGTTCGTAAAAGGGGTAGCGACGTCGCTGTCTTCTTTCATTCTTATGATGTATAGATTATACACAATGAGTGCTAGCTTCAATTAACTCGGGTTGTTTCAAAGTGATGCATTACTTGCTGCAGTCTTATTCTGAACTTTTTCCTAATTTTTATTTTCATCACTATATAATTTTTATCCTGAGATGTTTCAAGACAGATGGGAGTTGATGTCTGCTAGAACTACGTTGGTATTTCCCCAAAGAGGAAGGGATGATGTAGTATAGCGGCGGTAGGTATTTCCCTCAGTGATGAGACCAAGGTTATAAAACCAGTAGGAGAACCTCCTCACACCACGTAAATAGCACCTGCACACAAATAACAAATACCCGCAACCCGACGTGTTAAAGGGGTTGTCAATCACTTTAGGGTACGGCGCCTCAAGATAGGCAAATAACGTGAGGTAAAAGTGGTAGATAGGATAAATAGATCGCAGAACAAATAAATTGCAGCAAGGTATTTTTGTATTTTTGGTTTAATAGATCTGAAAATAAATGCAAGGGAAAATAGATTGCAAAGGAAAATATGATGAAAAGAGACCCGGGGGCCGTAGGTTTCGCTAGTGGCTTCTCTCAAGAAAAATAGCAAACGATGGGAAAACAATTACTGTTGGGCAATTGATGGAAATTCAAATAATCAATGATATCCAGACAATGATCATTATATAGGCAACACGTCCAAGATTAGTAGATCGACTCCTGCCTGCATCTACTACTATTACTCCACACATCGACCGCTATCTAGCATGCATCTAGTGTATTAAGTAAGTTCATGGAAAAACGGAGTAATGCAATAAGAACGATGACATGATGTAGACGAGATCCGTTTATATATTGCGGAGATATACATATCATCTTGTTATCCTTAGTAGCAACAATACATACGTGTCGGTTCCCCTTCTGTCACTAGGATCAAGCACCGTAAGATCGAACCCAGTACAAAGCACCTCTTCCCATTGCAAGATAAATAGATCAATTTGGCCAAACAAAACCCAAGTACCGGAGAAGAAATACGAGGCTATAAGCAATCATGCATATAAGAGATCAAAGAAGACTCAAATAATTTTCATGGATAAAAACATAGATCTAATCATAAACTCAAAGTTCATCGAATCCCAACAAACACACCGCAAAAAGACTTACATCATATGGATCTCCAAGAGACCATTGTATTGATAATCAAGAGAGAGAGAGAGGAAGCCATCTAGCTACTAACTACGAACCCGTAGGTCTACAAAGAACTACTCACGCATCATAGGAGAGGCACCAATGGAAGTGGTGAACCCCTCCAGGACGGTGTCTAGATTGGATCTGGTGGTTCTGGACTCTGCGGCGGCTGGAATTGATTTTCGTCGACTCCCCTAGGGTTTCTAGAATATTTGGTTATTTATAGAGCAAAGAGGCGGTTTAGGGGGCACCCGAGGTGGGCAGCACCCACCAGGGCGCGCCTGGGCCTCCTGGCGCGCCCTGGTGGGTGTTGCTCCCCTCGAGCACCCCCCAGGTGCTTCATTGGCCCACTGGCTTTCTTTTGGCCCAAAAAATCCTCCAGGAGTTTCGTTGCGTTTGGACTCCGTTTGATGTTGATTTCCTGTGATGTAAAAAACATGCAGAAAACAACAACTGGCACTAGGCACTATGTCAGTAGGTTAGTACCAAAAAGATATAAAATGACTATAAAATGATTGTAAAACATCCAAGAATGATAATATAACAACATGGAACAATCAAAAATTACATATACATTGGAGACGTATCAGGAGTGTCCCTAATACCCTGCTTATTGCAAATTGTGAAGTTGTCAGGTCATGGGTTGCAGCTGCAGAAGACACATCAGAATATCACAGGTTATTCAGTGTTAATTGGCTTCCCATTACAATTTCAGTTTGTTAGTGCAGAGTAGCGTGATTTTTCAGATGCATGTAAATATATACATCTAGTCTCTTAGGTCTTGCATGCAATTCTTAGTTAACCTTCTCTGCCAGATTCTTATGCTGTTTATAATCGTATAATTAAGGTGATTCCTCAAATTTGTATGTATTCCTGTGTGGATTATACTTACATTAACATGCTCGTGAGGGCCTAAATTAGGAATTCTTCATACTGATCATTAATTGTCTTGGAATAGAGCTAACGATACATCTATTTTGTACTGTAGTTGAATGAGGAAGCACGATCACTTTTGTGAAAAAATACAAGACTAACAGTCACCTGGGGAGGTAATAATTTGTCCTGTATACCTCCTAAGTTGCAACTATATAGTATCCAAGTAATCTTCTTTACATGTTGCTTTTTATTTTACTTCCCATGCACATATCAATTTGAGGGTATATGGATATTTATCTTCCTGAGGTAAGTCATATACAGGTTTTACTACTAAGCAAGATGGCTGACTTACTTTTTTCTATTACTATTGTGTATTGCTGAAGATGTCCAACAAAATGTAAAAGGGCAGAAGGTTTTTTATGGTATGCCATCCTTCTTTGTTGTTCATCACATCTTTTTTATTAATTAATTGTAATGCAAGCTAAATGTATCTTCTCTTAATAACATAACTATCTTGATGTTTACAGGTTGCTTTTTTCTTGATTATGTAGTTTCCTAACATACAACAACTTCAATTTGATAATTGGCCACTCAAGCATGGATGGTAATGTAGACGGAAATGGTCGTTATACATAATATGAGATTTAAAGTCTAAGTGTAATATTTCAATTCTTCCCTATTCTTAGTCCGTCTCATTGAAGGAAATATGCCCTAGAGGCAATAATAAAGTTATTATTTATTTCCTTATTTCATGATAAATGTTTATTATTCATGCTAGATATGTATTAATCGGAAACTTGATGCATGTGTGAATACATAGACAAAACAATGTGTCCCTAGTATGCCTCTACTTGACTAGCTTGTTCATCAAAGATGGTCATGTTTCCTATCCATAGAATGTGTTGTCATTTGATGAACGGGATTACATCATTAGTAGAATGATGTGATGGACAAGACCCATTCCGTTAACTTAGCACTTGATCATTTAGTATGTTGCTATTGCTTTCTTCATGACTTATACATGTTCCTATGACTATGAGATTATGCAACTCCCGTTTACCGGAGGAACACTTTGTGTGCTACCAAACGTCACAACGAATCGGGTGATTATAAAGGTGCTCTACAGGTGTCTCCGAAGGTACTTGTTGGGTTGGCGTATTTCGAGATTAGGATTTGTCACTCCGATTGTCGGAGAGGTATCTCTGGGCCCACTCGGTAATGCACATCACTTAAGCCTTGCAAGCATTGCAACTATTGTGTTAGTTGCGGGATGATGTATCATGAAATGAGTAAAGAGACTTGCCGGTAACAAGATTGAACTAGGTATTGAGATACCGACGATCAAATCTCGGGCAAGTAACATACCAATGACAAAGGGAGCAACATATGTTGTTATGCGGTTTGACCGATAAAGATCTTCGTAGAATATGTGGGAGCCAATATGAGCATCCAGGTTCCGCTATTGGTTATCGACCGGAGACGTGTCTCGGTCATGTCTACATAGTTCTCAAACCCGTAGGGTCCGCACGCTTAAAGTTCGATGACGGTTATATTATGAGTTATGTGTTTTGATGTACCGAAGGTAGTTCGGAGTCCCGGATGAGATTGGGGACATGACCAGGAGTCTTGAAATGATCGAGACGTAAAGATCGATATATTGTACGACTATATTCGGACATCGGAAAGGTTCCGAGTGATTCGGGTATTTATCGGAGTACCGGAGAGTTACGGGAATTCGCCGGGGAGTATATGGGCCTTATTGGGCCATACGGGAATAGAGGAGAGAGGCCAAAAGGAAGGAGGTGCGCGCCCCCCTCTGGTCTGGACAAGGGGTGCAGCCCCCTTTTCCTTCTTCCTCTCCCCCTCTTTCCTTCTCTCCTACTCCAACAAGGGAAGGAGAAGTCCTACTCCCGGTGGGAGTAGGACTTCCCCCTTGGCGCGCCCTCCTCCTAGGCCGGCCGCCTCCCCCCTTGCTCCTTTATATACGGGGGCAGGGGGCACCCCATAGACACAACAATTGATCCCTTGGATCTCTTAGCCGTGTGCGGTGCCCCCCTCCACCATAGTCCACCTCGATAATATCGTAACGGTGCTTAGGTGAAGCCCTGCGTCGGTAGAACATCATCATCGTCACCACGCCATCGTGCTGACGGCTGGATCGGAGTTGGACGTCATTGAGTTGACCGTGAGCATAACTCGGGGGTGTTGTGCGTTCGGTACTTGATCGATCGGATCGTGAAGACGTACGACTACATCAACCGTGTTGTGCTAACGTTTCCGCTTTCGGTCTACGAGGGTACGTGGACACACTCTCCCTCTCGTTGCTATGCATCACCATGATCATGTGTGTGCATAGGAATTTTTTTAAATTACTACGTTCCCCAACACTCATGTCTCAACTACAAATTCTCCTTTAGAGACACGATGAAAACATGAGAATTAGGCTGTTATTTTTGGTTTTCGAAAGATTAGCAGCACCTCAGTGATGGTGATTACATAAAGGTAATGCACCAATCAGTGGATTAGGTTGTTATTTTATTTCATCAGAGGTATGTTATCCAATGCATGGAATTAGTCAAAAGAGCGAAAGCCTTACTGTTCTATCAGGACTAATGAAATTTGTATGCCTCTTGTTTTGGGATGGATTAAAGTAAATGTGCATGGGAGTTCTAATGCAAATTGCACACAATCAAGACTTGGGGTTATAGCTAGGTGGTGATGTTTTAGTTATAGATTGATAGTTTATTCCACTTGCACATATTGAAAAGCTTAACTATTCTCTGATTCTTTGATTGTTCGTGTATTGTCCAAAATCTGAATGATGTAAGTAGGCGGATTGATCTTACTTACATATGTATCATTAGTCATGTATCACTCTAAAGTATCTTCAAATAAGAATAGTTTATTCATCGTTTTTTCGATCCTTTTAGGAGTCAGTTGATGAGTGAAACACCAACTTTAGACATTATTTCCCACAGCAACGCGTAGGATCATCTAGTTATCAAAGTAGCAAACACAAATAGAACCAACATGATGAAAGTGACTAGATGAAATTCCCGTGTACCCTCAAGAATGCTTTGCTTATCATAAGAGACCGTTTTGGCCTATCCTTTGCCTCAAAAGGATTGGGCTACCTTGCCGCACTTTTGTTACCATTAATGTTACTTGTTCATTACAAATTATCTTGCTATCAAACTACTCTTTACTTATAATTGCAGTGCTTGTAGAGAATACCTTGCCGAAAACTACATGTCATTTCCTTCTGCTCCTCGTTGGGTTCGACACTCTTACTTATCGAAAGGACTACGATTGATCCCATATACTTGTGGGTCATCACACGCCGTCGTGTTGATTGTGATCCCATCTACTTTTCCTCTCCCGATTGCTGGATAAACAAGGAGGAGACGTCATCTTGCCGCACGTGTGCTAAACTCGGAGGTGCCGTCCATTCGGCACTAGATTGGTTGGATCGTGATCGGATCGCGAAGAGTACGACTAAATCAACCGCGTGATAAATGCTTCTGCTCAGCAATCTACAAGGGTATGTAGATGCTCTTCCCCTCTTGTAGCTATGCATCTCCATTGATAGATCTTGCGTGTGCATAGATTTTTTTGTTTTCCATGCAACATTTCCCAACAGTGGCATCATGAGCCAGGTCTATGCGTAGATGATATGCACGAGTAGAACAGAAAGGAGTTGTGGGCGGTGATGGTCATACTGCTTACCACCAACGTCTTATTTTGATTCGGCGGCATTGTGGGATGAAGCAACCCGGACTAACCTTATATGTCCATGTACATGAGACCGGTTCCACCAACTGACAACATGTTTAACATAAAGGTGGCTGGCGGGTGTCTGTTTCTCCTACTTTAGTTGAATTGAATTTGACTACGACCGGTCCTTGAAGAAGGTTAAAACAGCAAACTTGACAATCACCATTGTGGTTTTGCGTAGGTAAGAACGGTTCTTGCTAGTTGCCCGTCGCAGCCACGTAAAATTTGCAACAACAAAGTAGAGGACATATAACTTGTTTTTGCAGGGTATATTGTGATATGATATGGTCAAGATGTGATGTGATATACGTTGTTGTATGAGATGATCATGTTTTGTAATATCGACAACCGGCAGGAGCCTTAGGGTTGTCTCTTAATTATTGTATGAAATGCAAGCGCCATGTAATTGCTTTACATTATCGCTATGAGTTAGCAATAGTTGTAGACGCAATAGTTGGCGAGACGACCCCGACACAACGATGGAGATCAAGGTGTCGAGCCGGTGACTATGGAGATCATGACGATGCTTTGAAGATGGGGATCAAAAACACAAGATGGTGATGGCCATATCATGTCACATATTTTGGTTGCATGTGATGTTTATCCTTTATGCATCTTATTTTGCTTAGAACGACGGTAGCGTTAAGATGATCCCTTCACTAAATTTCAAGATAAAAGTGTTCTCCTCGAGTATGCACTGTTGCTAAAGTTCTTCGTTTCGAAGCGCCTCGTGATAATCGGGTGTGATAGACTCTAGATGCACATACAACGGGTGTAAGCTAGATTTACACACGCTAAATATTTGGGTTAAACTTGACGAGCCTAGTATGTACATACATGGTCTCGGAACACTGGAGACCGAAAGGTCGGACATGAGTCATATAGTAGATATGATCAACATGAAGATGTTCACCATTGATGACTACCTCATCTCATGTGATGATCGGACATGGGTTAGTTGATTTGGATCATGTATCACTTAGACAACTTGAGGGATGTTGATTTAAGTGGGAGTTCATTAGTAATTTGATTAATTAAACTAAGATTTATCATGAACATAGTCAAAATATCTTTGCAAATTATGTTGTAGTTCAATAGCTCGCGATGTAGCTTCCTTGTTTTTTATACATTACTAGAGAAAACTAAGTTGAAAGTTGATGATAGCAATAATGCGGACTGGGTCCATGATCTAAGGATTATCCTCATTGTTGCACAGAAGAATTATGTCCTTGATGCACCGCCAGGTGACAGACCTGTTGTAGGAGCTGATGCAGACATTATGAACGTTTAGCAAAGCTCGATCTAATGACTACTCGATAGTTTAGTGCGCCATGCTTTACAGATTAGAATCAGGCACTACTAGGAAAAGGCCTACTAATGGCGCACTACAGGTGCGCCATTAGTACCACGCCACTAGTATATTTTAGTAATGGCGCACCACAGGTGCGCCATTAGTATCTGGTATACTAATGGCGCACCACAGTTGCGCCATTAGTATCCCAAAGGTGCGCCATTAGTATCTGGTATACTAATGGCGCACCACATGGAAGTGCGCCATTAGTAACAATTTTTTTATTTTTTTTTGTTTTTTCTTAATCTCTGGTCACTATTTCACATATGAGATATCCAACAAATATATATACAACAAGCATCCATATAACAATCATATCCAACACACAAGTTTCATCATATATACATACATAGCCAACACATAGTTCCATCGTTACATATTACAAAAGTTTCACATTGTTCATCCAACACCGTTATCCATCAATTCACAAAAGGTTCACATTGATACAAATTAAAAACACAAATGGAAAAGAAGCACTCCATCCATGCAAGCTTCCGTGAATCAAATCAAATTTGCAAAATGATAAACAAGAAGTTAGAAGAAGAAGAAGAAGAAGAAGAGAAGAAGAAGACTAGAAGAATACTAGAAGAAGAAGAACACTAGAAGAATATTAGAAGAAGAATAAGAAGAATAAGAAGAAGACTATAAGCTTAGTATGTAAACTTGATTATTTTGTGCTAACATAAGTAATTTTGGAGCTAACCTATTGGAAACTAAGCATATAAGCTCTCTAAGTTAGCATATTAGAGCCAACTTAGGTAAAATGAAGCTAACCTATGTCATTTTGGAAAAGAAGAAGAATAAGAAGAATAAGAAGAAGACTATTATTATGTAAACTTGATCATTTTGTGCTAACATAAGTAATTTTGGAGCTAACCTATAGGAAACTAAGCATATAAGCTCTAAGTTAGCATATTAGAGCCAACTTAGGTAAAATGAAGCTAACCTATGTCATTTTGGAAAAGAAGAAGAATAAGAATAAACTATAAGCTTATTATGTAAACTTGATCATTTTGTGCTAACATAAGTTATTTTGGAGCTAACCTATAGGAAACTAAGCATATAAGCTCTAGGTTAGCATATTAGAGCCAACTTAGGTAAAATGAAGCTAACATATGTCATTTTGGAAAAGAAGAAGAATAAGAAGAAGACTATAAGCTTATTATGTAAACTTGATCATTTTGTGCTAACATAAGTAATTTTGGAGCTAACCTATAGGAAACTAAGCATATTAGAGATAACATAGGTAACTAAGTATATATATATCATTTGGAGATCTGACATACCTGACATAGTTCAGTTCTCATTGTTCTTCTCCTTCTCCTTCCTCGGCCTGATGCGCCAAGAGCGGCGAGGCGATGGAGGCAGCTGTGGGATGTAGTCTTCTACCACAATTGGCGTAGTCATGTCGCCCAGCTGTGGGATCGCCGGCGCCACCACCGGTGCGTGGTCATTGTCAGGCACCACCACCATCGCGAGGCCACCTTCAGGAAGGACGGGCACGACCATCGCTAGGTCATCCTCATCCACCACCATCTCTTGCCCATGGTCAGCCACCACCATCTCTTGCCCATGGTCAGCCACCACCGTCTCTTGACCTTGGTCAGCCACCACCAGTGCTAGGTCATCCTCAGCCTGATGCCCATCGTCATACTGCAGCTCCTCATCCCCACTCGGCCCCTCTTCTCCCCCACTCCAGTCCGGATCATCCTTCTTGTTGTCTTTGCTGCTGCCAGAATTGCTGCTGCTTCCGCTAAAGCCAGAATCGCTATTGCTTTTGCTATAGCCATAATCGCTGCTGCATTGGCTGTAGCCAATGTCGCTGCTGCTGCTCCCATTGCCTGTCCAAATGCAACAATGACCGTTAACAATCGATGTGAGACAAAGCCAAATGTAGAGGAATAAGAAGAGGCAGAACGCACTGGCATCTTCGTCGTCAGCGTAGCGCATGCGACACATAGTCGCATTGAAAACCTTCACGATGAGCATTGTGGCATCATTGTCGTACCTAAAGAGAAGAAAGTACCCGGTCCGCAGGTCGTAGGCACTGTAGAACTTCTCCCAGCCACGGCACAGGTACATGTGGCCCTCCTCGATCACCAACTCCATGTCCCACAGCCTGCGAACCCCGCTGCCGGCCTGTCGGAGCTTCACATTATCTGGCGGATCTTCACCCAGCATGTTTATAAAAGTGTCAGGCAGCCTCTGCAATTTGGGACAAGGAGTGATGTAGCAAACAATAGAGTTATCATAATGAGATGGGTGAAGGGGAGATCTCTCGTTTTATATACCTGCCTCGTGGCTGATACTGAAGAACTTGAAAGCATCCAACTCGTACTCCGGTGAGGCAGAGCGGCGGTGGCTGCTTCCCCCCATCTATGATAAGCAGCAGAAGAGACCAATTTGTACCCTTACAACATTATCATACAACATTATAGCAGCATAAATTTTGAGCAGAAGATAATCAACTACACCAATGCACTTCCGAAGTTCCCGCTTCCCACCCATGATGTTGTTAAGTGAGGACTAGTGCCAAATGCATTTTCGGTACGAAAATACATCACATGCCACTATGTTATTTAATAGGGTTAATTATCCTTTTGCCCTTAGTGGTGTCCATCTGCTCAGTTTTGCCCTCAGATGCAAATTGTGCTCAGTTTTGCCCCTAGTCCATGCGCACCAACTCGTTCTATGAACTTTGGCATCTCCGTCAGGTCAACGTTTTCACTCGGCCCTTACAGGTAGGACCAGGCGGCAGAGGCGGCCAATTTTATTCAGACCGTTGCACGCATGGCTTACGGGACCCAGCAGAGAGCCGTTGAGCTTAGAGCCGTTGCGGGTGTGCTATATTAGTGGGCGACAGCGGCGATGACCATGGCGATAGAGAGCACGGCGCTGACCACGGCGAGAGAGCGAGAGCACAACGGCGGTGGGAGGCTAGCTGTGGAGGGCACGACAGTGGGAAGCTAGCTGTGGAGGGCGCGGTGGCGTTGAGATCCCGTTCGGCTCCGAGCTCCATGTCTTCCGCAAGCTCCCGCGCCACCTCGCGGATGCAGAGCCGGGCGCGTGTGGAGATGCCTGTCTTCGTCTGTCCACGGTGCCGGGTGAGCATTGATCGGAGGGTTTCTCACACACCGAGGAACCACAATCATCCGTTCTATGTGTGCAGCGAGAATGGGGTAAGAATTGGGGCAATTGCACCATTTTCGTGGTCGGGATCTTTGAGCAATCGGTTGATCTGCTCCGTGTTCATGCAGGTGACATGCTTCTTTCTTTGGGTCGATGCTCTGGCCAAGACTCTGATAAATGAACTGCAAGAAGAGCATGGCGAATGGTTGCGCATGCTGCCACAAACCGCAGTGGCCGTAGCACGAGCTCCGGAAGAAGAGATGGATGGCGAAGCACACACTGACAGAGAGCTAGCCGTTGAGCTTAGGATGTTGAAGAAGAAGGTTAGGAAGCTTGAAGATCAAGCACTACCAATACCCATTTGCAAATACTTTTGGGCATTTGTAGGTATGGTAATCGCACTGGTTGTAATGTTGAAAATGTATGGAAAGGCATGAATTATGGAGGAATTTGTAATCTTGAAATTGTATGAGAAATTCACCTAGTTTAAATGTTGAAAAAAAGAGAAGAAGTGACCAACATTTAAATATGTTGAAAAAAAGGAGAAGAAATGAAGACTTCAGAAACTTTTGATCAATGAAATGCAGCTAATGAATTATTCCAGAGCCAAACAATTAAGGTTAGAAATTTTTTGGAGCTGTTAAATATTTAATAGAAATTTAAGTAATCCAATTCAAATACACCGTGATTTAAATCAAAGACCAAAATGTCATGGAAAATGTTCCTCAGCTCTGGTAGATGTTTACACCTAGTGCCAAAATAAATGAACATTTTTAAGGGCATTACATTGAGTAGAAACTAATTTTTCTAAAAAAATGAAGGGTGGAAAATGCAAAAAAAAAAAATTGGTGCGGCTGGGGACTCGAACCCAAGACCGCGTGGGTTTGTGGTGTTTAGGGCTGCGCTGGTAACCGCTAGGACAGATGGCAAGAGTTTGACATGGGAAGGGAAGCAATGAATACCTAGTGAGACTGTGAAATTTGTCAAAAAAATGAAGGGTGAAAAAATGCACAAAAAATTGGTGCGGCTGGGGACTCGAACTCAAGACCGCGTGGGTTTGTCGTGTTTAGGGCTGCGCTGGTAACCGCTAGGACAGATGGCAAGAGTTTGACATGGGTAGGGAAGAAACGTTTACATAGTGAGACTGTGAAATTTGTCAAAAAAATGTGAGACCGTGAAAACGTATGTTTGCACTGCCATGTGGTTTTGGTTAGAGTGGCACTTGGTTTAGTGTTAGAGTGGCACTTGGTTTAGGATTTAAACGGATTAAATTTGCATGTTAGTTCATGACTTATTTTTTTTGAATAAAACGGAGGGCTTCTCACCCCCTCTTTTGGATGACAACCACAAGTTCTCGAGCTTCATGACTTGGTTTAGGGAAGAAATTATATGCCTGGGCACGGACATTTTTTAACACACATAATAAACCCTAATAAATAACTTAGATAAGATGCAACACAAGTACCATTACAATAATAGAAGTTCACGGACAGTTCACGGACACATGACGAAACATGACACGACACGACACGACATAGAAAAGCAACAAATAAAAAACTAAACAATCTTCATCTTGATCTCCTCCTTCCACTTTGGCCGCGCGCGCCCCTTCAACACCATCTTCATCTTCACACCTCCTCCTTGTCGTCGTAGGGAAGGGAGTGCATCCCGGCTGGAGTGGGGAAGATGTTCTCGTAGTTGGTGTAGATGTTGTAGACGGTGAAGAAGATGGCCTCGCAGCCGCACCAAAAGACTTGGCCGAGGATCTCGCGCGCGTCAAACGAGTTGGTGAAGGTGACCGTGAGCAGTAGGAGGATGCCGCCGCGGTCACGAACCTCGTTGAGGGTGAACATCCTCGGCGAGCCCCGCGGGAGGTGGGCATAGCCGGCTCTGAGGAAGGCGCGGGTGAGTTCGACGGAACCCCTCCACCTTGAAAAAGCCCACACGCGGAGCTCCCTCTCCACAAGCACACCCGGTGGGTAGCGCCGCTCCGGCACGACAGGCGGACGGCTGAAGGTCGGCCCGTTGAATTGCATGGTCTCGCTTGGGGAGGGCTCGGTCGATTGGGTGTTTGAAGTTGGAGAGAATGGATCGGATCTGGCTTATGGGTGGGAGAGGAAGATAGGCACCCCATTTATAGGCCTATGGGTGGGAGAGGAAGAGAGAAAGGGTGAGAATGGTGCGTGTGTGAACCCGAACGCGTGTGTGTATCCGTTATGCTTTGCACTCTTAAATTTTTGCACAAAAACGATGCATGCATGGGGCGCGTGCGTGCATTTGAATCACTGCATAGCTCTTTGACCGGTGGTGCATCGACTCGTTGAACCACCTAGCTGGCTCGCTAGCCTAGCGCGCCTAGCACGCCTCGCCGACTTCGCTTCGCATGCATGCACGCCGCAGCCTCCAGCAAGCATGCAAACCCACGTCGCAGCCTATGCACGTCGCCGCCTCCCATGCATGCATGCAAGGCCTAGAAAGGCCGAGACGGGCTATTTACTACGGTCTCAGGCCCAAACAACGAGACGGCCCAATGGTCCATCCAGCGCGCCCGATATTTGTTTAAAAAAGAATCTCCCAGCCAATCAGATTGCATCTCGCGGATCACCCCCCTCCTCCCCACAGATTCCTTCTAGAAGGGTTAGATCGACGGCCCTTGTTCAGCGCTAGGGTTAGATGAACGGTCCTGGTTCAGCGCTAGGGTTAGCGGGGTTTGGGAGGGGTTTGGAGCAGTCAAAGCTATGTTTGACCAGATTTCAAACGAGCATAATAAATTAAATAAAAATCAGAAAAATAAATAACCAGCCCACATAGTCTTCTTGTGTCATATACTAACGATTTAAGTTGATAAATAAGGTTTACATACATTTAAACGATAAGTTCATGTGTATTTGTATGATATCTCGAGTATCTCAAACTCTTTTGTATGAAGTGAAGAGAAGTGTTTTGGGGAAATAAACATGAAAATTTCAAAAAAAACCCACCACAGATTCATTTTAGAGTGACTAAGAAGGATCCAGGCTTAGTTTTTCATTTTGATGTTTTACACTTATTTAAATCTTGGTCAAAGTTAAGTTTGACCAGAATTCAAATGAGCAAAACAAATTTTAAAAAAATCAAAAAATGAAAAAACCAGCGCACATAGTCCGTATATATAGAATATATGTTTAGGAAAGTTATTTGGCTGATTTAGACAAGGTCGAAAAAACCTTGCTTAGAGATGAGGCCGTTTACCCTACCTTTGGACCCTCATTTTAGCACATTTTTCATGAAAAGTTCAAAACCTCACCACAGCTTCATTTTGGATTGACTAAGAAGGATCCAGCTTAGTTCTTCATTTTGATGTTTTAGACTTGTTTAAATCATGGTCAAAGTTAGGTTTGACCAGAATTCAAATGAGCAAAACAAATTCAAAAAATCAAAAATGGAAAACCATGTGCTCATTCAAACATCAACCAACAGATTTAACCATCATGTCAAACATAGTTCTAACATCATCCAACAGAAATACAACATTATTCATAATGTTTCATAATTATTCACATATAGCGTTAAGGCTTCATGCATTCCTTGAGCTTCTTGCCATCACTTTGCTCCTCGTGCACCTTGTGCTCATTGCTTCTTCTCTTCTCCTCTTGGTTGTCGGTACCTTGTGCGTCTTCTTCAAACCTATCATAGAGCTGTGCAAAGCATAAAGGGTAATGAGATTATGTCAAGTGACCCATAAATGTACAGTAGTATTTGACCCTTGCAAGATTTACATACCTAGCGAACTCACAACAATGAAGGTTGGTCACCATTTAGAGCCTCACTTGGATCATCATTTGGAGCCTCACTTGGATCACCAAGATCATCATTTGGAGCCTCACTTGGATCACCAAGATCATCATTTGGAGCCTCACTTGGATCACCATGATCATCATTTGGAGCCTCACTTGGATCACCATGATCATCATTTGGAGCCTCACTTGGATCACCATGATCACTATTTGGAGCCTCACTTGGATCATCGTCAAAATCATGCGGCTATTGACCATCATCATTTCAAACCTCGTCAAAATCCTCATCTGATACAATCGGCTGCTGTCCACCATTTTCATCGAAGCCTTCATCGAAACTCTCTCCGAACGCTGGATCTACTGTGTTATCACAATACTTACCGAAATGACCAGACCCACCACATCTTGTGCACTTATGCTTCCTCGCTCCAAGTCCAGCTCCTTCGCTGCGAGGTCTGATTCGACTCTTCCTTGGTCTACCTGCTCTTTTGAGAATCGGGCGCAAAGCTTGAATCCGTGGTCCACCATGTCCCATTGTTGTTTTCCTCCATAGCAGGCAAGGCATAAGCATATGTGGCTTTGAACCTTGCAATAGAGTAGTAATCATGCGATATCGCTGAATGTTCCTCTTGGACCAGGAGAGAAGTGATGAAAAACAAGGCATGAATGCATGGCAACCCAGTTATCTGCCATTGCCTACAACTGCAAGTTCTAGCTTCTAAATCCACCGGATATCTCCATTCCCTCTTCTCTTTATCCAAATATGATATCTCTGCCGTGGTACCCGAGCAGAGAGTAATGTTCATTTCCAAGCCTGTTGTTTTCTGCATCAGCTCATTCATCACGGCAGGGATGATAATGTGGCCCATGAATTTTGCCTCAGCTATTCCTGCACGATAATGAAATTTCTGCATGTATTCTATCCTTATCCTGTCCAGCAAATCCACCACATAATGACCCTTTAGTTTCCGGATCGTTGAGCTGAAAGACTCTGCTAGATTATTGTGCACATAGTCAACTTTGCTCAGTTCACTGAATTGGCTTCTGGCCCATAACTTGGAGTGGTGTGTTTCCAAGTATTCTTTCACTTTGGGATTCATGTATAACTACCTCAAGTGGTAGTTGTGCTTCTTCACACTGCAAGTCAAAGATGCTGGCCATAAGTTGTCGGTATACACCTTTCCTTTGAATTTCTTCATGAAATTTGCAGCAAGGTGACGCATGCATTCCCTATGCTCTACTCAGGAACACATTGTCCATGGCCACTTCTAAACCTTTGCAGCATCTGATGAATGACCAACCCATTGGGATGTGCAATAGCCCGGCGCAGATTATGCAAAAACCAAGTCCAGCTCTCCTCAGACTCTGTCTCCAGCACACCGTAGGCAACTGGAAATACAAAACTGTGTGCATCAACTGCACAAGCAGCTACTAACTGTCCTTTAAACCTCCTTGTGAGAAAAGTGGCATCAATAGCCAAATAAGGCCTGCAACCTGCCAAAAAACCCCGACGACAAGCCTCAAAGCACACAAAAACCCTCCTAAAGCATTCCTTGGTCTTTGTCACTCCCCTGAATGTGTACTCCATGGTGTGGTGATCAATATCTACAATAGTACCTGGGCTTGTCCTCTCCACTTCACCTTTGAATGAATACAACAATTGAAAACTTTCCTGCCAGTTACCATACATAGATTCCATAGCCTGTTGTTTACCATTGAACAACCTCATGTATGGTAAATCTATCTTGAATTTATCTTTGATGTTCTTCTACAATTCCTTTGGACCCACTTGCCGGTTTTCTTTCACCCACTTCTTTACTTCTTCTGCCACCCATCTTGACTTGGCTCTACTGATTGTATCCTTCCTAAGGGTTGATTCCTGGCATGTGTGCTTAAAAGGGTTCACTTTGACCTGAACATTAGTGCTATTTCGCATTTTAGAGGCGAGCAGCCTCCATGGACAACCCTCAGTCGGACAGTGCACTCTTTAACGTACTTGATCGCTCTTGTCAACTTTGAAAGTATGTTCTACCTTGATGCAGTATGTCACAACTGCATTTCTACACTCATTCATGGATGCAAAAACTGTACCTTCTTCCAAATTAGGGTTCAAAGGGTCCCATTCAACAGCTGCAAGGTCTTCGTCCTCACCCACCACGTCATCATACACACGGACTGCATTGTGAGCCTCATCTTGGTTATCAGCCCGAGGTGCCCGTCGTAAATTCCGAATAACATCAGAATATAGCTTCTCTTCATCAACCCCAGAATTGTAGTCATCATGATCCACTGCAAGGGGGACCCTACTGTTGTTGCCCACACTTGTCGAGCCACCACGCCGTGCACCAACTGAACTATTCTGGCTAGAGATGCCATTACGACGACTTGGTTCTCCCCGAGATGTTGCACCCGTCATCCTAGGTCCAAATGCCTGCTCACGCACATCAACTTGCAGCCTCACATGAAAATTATCTTTCTCTTTATGCCTAACAAACATGGTAGCTAGCTCTTCATCATTACTAACTATCACCCATTTCTTTTCCCCATCATAGTATTTGTATACCACTTCATCAAGCAAACCCCAAGGATATTGGCTAGAAATTACCTCCCCAAATTGTCTGAAACTCCAATTACTAGCCATTGGCAACCGATAATCAAAACCTCCATGGTATTTCTTCTGATCCTTTGCATCGAACGTGTACCGGTCCCTTCTAATGTGCATCAAGAAAGCAAACCGCAACTCCATCCTAACCGGCGAAAAACAGAGACGCAATCAGCACACTAATTGGGCAAACCTACTCGAATCGAGTGTTCAAATGCACAACTAAGCTCAATCTAAACAGGAGGCAAGACTTACCCCTCGGGAACCCAGTCATGGACGCGGCGGATCTCCGGCCCGATGCCTGTCTCGCCAGATACTCCGGGGTCACCGCTGCTCTCCATTTCGGCCTAGGTTCTTCCTCCTAGTTCAAATAGCTCCAAAGAGCCCCCACCTTTGAGCGCCCGGCGGGCGACGGAAGGAGGCAGCGTGCGCTGGTCGAGCAGTGGCGGGCGCCCACCCGTGGCGCCGCAGAAGGTGGCGAGCGTCGCAGGCAGCCGTGGAGCGTAGGCGCAGAAAGGTAGCGGTGGAGTAGGCGTGTAGCTGGTGGCGGGCAGGTCCCGGCATGGCGCAGCCGGCGGCGGCGCAGGTCAGCCGGCCGGCGGGGAAGTGGATGGGCAGAGAGCAGCTATGAATGATTTGGGGATTTAGTTGCACGGGCCTACATGTCAGCTCCGGACCCACGTCCACGCGGTCCCACGTGTAAGCTCCGGACCCACGTCCACGCGGTCCCACGTGTAAGCTCCGGACCCACAACTTAACGCTGGTGGACGAAATGGACTCAAATATGGCCGTTTGGCCTCGTCATAGTAGCTGTGCATGAACTAGGGGCAAAACTGAGCACAATTTGCATCTGAGGGCAAAACTGAGCATAGAGACACCACTGAGGGCAAAAGGATAATTAACCCTATTTAATATCATTCTTCTCGAAGACTAATGATTGTTACATCCTACTAAAATGATGTTCTGTCCTTAGAGATGTCTCGTTGCTTATGAGGAAGCAGCAAATAAACACTTGAAAAAAGCTCTCATCCTCTAAGATGCAATATCTGATTTACCCAAGGTTGGCCCTGACAATTTCCTCCCCATGTTCAATTAATTCTGGAGTGCTGCTTGAGCCTTTTTTATGTCTGTATGAATTATATTGCTTTCTACAGGTTCAGAACCATCAGCCTAATGATGTCATGGAGTATGGCAGTGACCCCAAAACAAAGTTCCAACGCTATATTCGGATCAGCAGTAAAGGTGTGACGTATTGAATGTGCAAGCTTAATGTCAGCAACTAGTTTCTTTGTAATGATTTTTTCTCTGTTATGCCTTCTGTCTTTGCATATGCAGAGTTATGTTTTTTTAATTTCAATCATGTGGGTGGGTTTAATGATGTCAAAACCTTGCCGTAGTTTCCACTGTTTTAATGTTTTGTATGATTTCTTGGTTATATTACCATTCTGAGTTATGTTGTTCTATTATTTTATTTGAAGACATGAAGGGTTACTTATTTGAAGATGATACTCCTAAGAAAGGTCAACTTTTCGATCATCAGCCTTTACAATTAAACAATGATCCATTCTTCCTTTTCCTTTCCATCTTCTTCTTCTCCACCTCTCTTCTTTTCTTGTTCTCCTTTTTCTTTCTTCTCCTTCCTCCTCCTCCTCTTCTCCTTCTTCCTTTCTTGTTCTGTTTTTCAACTTTCTTCTTATTCTTCTTCCTTTTTTCCTTTTTCCTCTTCTTCTACTTCTTCTTCTTCTTTTCAACTTTCTTCTTCTTCTAATTATCTAAACCTAAATCTAGCACTAACCTAAACCAACCACTAACCAAAACCTATCAATAACCTAATTAAACCTAAACAGCAAAGAAAAACAGTAGAAAAAAACAAAAAAAATGCTCACCTTGGCTTCAGGCAGGGGGTGGTGGTGGGCGGCATGTTAGGGCAGCGTCGTGAGCCCGCCCGGGGCGCGAGGCGGACGACGGGCCCTTGGCGAGCCTGGCTCGGGGCGGAGCGGGCGCAGGGCGGCGGCGAGCCTGCTCGGGCGGGCAGGCGCAGGGCCGACGGGCAGGTGGTGGGGTGGCGGGCACCAGGGGCGCTGTCGGGCGACGGGCGCCGGGCGGGCACTGCTCAGGCGACAGGCGCCAAGGGCGGCGGCGGTGGTGGGGCGATGGGCGGGCGGGGCGGGGCGGTGGCGGGGCGGCGGCGGCGGGTGGTTGGGACAGTGGGGCGACGGGCGAGGAGGTGGGGCAAGGGGCGGCGAGGAGGCGGCAGGCGAGGAGGTAGGGCTCGGCATTACTAACATTTTTTTATTTTTTTTCAAAACTACTAATGGCGCACGGTGAGTGTGGTGCACCATTACTATGTCAACTAGTAATTGCGCACTATACCACGGTGCGCCATTAGTAACAATTTTTTTTCAAAACTACTAATGGCGCACCCAACACCAGGTGCGCCATTAGTAATATTACTAATGGCGCACCTACACATGGTGCGCCATTAGTATATAGTAATGGCGCACCACATGTCTGGTGCGCCATTAGTGGCCATATCATCTATAGCCCTTTTCCTAGTAGTGGGGGCTCCAAAGACATTTTGAATGCCATGGAACACATGAGATGTTCCAAGAGCTGAAATTGGTATTTCAAGCTCATGCCCGTGTTGAGTGGTATGAGACCTCTGACAAGTACTTTTCCTACAAGATGGAAGAGAATAGCTCAGCCAGTAAGCATGTGCTTAGAATGTCTGGATACTACAATCGCTTGCGTCAACTGGGAGTTAATCTTCCCGATAAGATAGTGATTGACAGAATTCTCCAGTCACTATCGCCAAGCTACTAGAACTTCGTGATGAACTATAATATGCAAGGGATGCCGAAAATGATTCATGAGCTCTTCGCGAGAGGTAGAAATCAAGAAGGAGCATCAAGTGTTGATGGTTAACAAGACCACTAGTTTCAAGAAAAAGAGCAAGGAAAAGAAAGGGAACTTCAAGAAGAATGGCAAGAAAGTTGCTGCTCCCATGAAGAAGCCCAAAGATAGACCCAATCCTGAAACTGAGTGCTTCTACTGCAAGGGAAATGGTTACTGGAAGCAGAACAACCCCAAACACTTGGTGGATAAGAAGGATGGCAAAGTAAACAAAGGTACATTTGATATACATGTTATTGATGTGTACCTTACTGGTGCTCATAGTATCCCCTGGGTATTTGAACCGGTTCCGTTGCTAAGATTACTAACTCGAAACAGGTGTTGCAGAATTAACAGAGACTAGTCAAGGGCGAGGTGACGATGTGTGTTGAAAGTGTTTCCAAGATTGATATGATCACCATCGCACACTCCCTCTACCTTCAGGATTAGTGTTGAGCGTGAATAAATATTATTTGGTGTTTGCGTTGAGCATGAACAAGATTAGATCATGTTTATTGCAAAATGGTTATTCATTTAAGTCAGAGAATAATTGTTGTTCTATTTACATGAATAAAACCTTGTATGGTCATACACCCAATGTGAATGGTTTAGGTTTATTGAATCTCAATCGTAGTGATACCTATATTCATAATATTGATGCCAAAAGATGCAAAGTTGATAATGATAGTGCAACATATTTGTGGCACTGCCGTTTAGGTCATACTGGTGTAAAGCGCTTGAAGAAGCTCCATGCGAATGGACGTTTGGAATCACTTGATTATGAATCATTTGATACTTGCGAACCATGCCTCATGGGCAAGATGACTAAAACTCCGTTCTCCAGAACAATGGATCGAGCTAATGACTTATTGGAAATAATACATACCGATGTATGCGGTCCGATGAGTGTCGAGGCACGCGGTGGGTATCATTATTTTCTAACCTTTACAGATGATTTGAGTAGATGTGGGTACATCTACTTATTGAAACACAAACATGAAACATTTGAAAAGTTCAAAGAATTTCAGAGTGAAGTAGAGAATCATCATAACAAGACAATAAAGTTTTTATGATCTGATTGTGGAGGTACAATAAGGGAATGTTTAGTTGCCTAAAGGGGGGGGTACAATAGTGATCCAGGAGTGGATCACTGGACATCGGTCAAAATTATCCTTAGGTACCCAAAGAGGACTAAGGAAATGTTTCTCGGTTATGGAGGTGATAAAGGGTTCGTCGTAAAGGGTTACGTTGATGCAAGCTTTAACACTGATCTAGATGAATCTGAGCCTCAATCTGGATACATATTGAACATGGGAACAGTTATCTAGAGTAGCTCTATGCAGAGCATTGTAGACATAGACATTTGCAATGTACACACGGATCTGAATGTTGTAGACTCGTTGACTAAAACCTCTCTCACACGCAAAACATGATCACACTCTATTAAAATCTTTGGGTGTTAATCACATGGCGATGTGAACTAGATTATTGACTCTAGTAAACTCTTTGGGTGTTAGTCACACGGCGATGTGAACTATGGGTGTTAATCACATGACGATGTGAACTAGATTATTGACTCTAGTGCAAGCGGGAGACTGATGGAATATGCCCTAGAGGCAATAATAAAGTTGTTATTTTATATTTCCTTATATCATGATAAATGTTTATTATTCATGCTAGAATTGTATTAACCGGAAACTTGGTACATGTGTGGATACATAGACAAAACACCGTGTCCCTAGTAAACCTCTACTAGACTAGCTCGTTAATCAACGATGGTTAAATTTCCTAACCATAGACATGTGTTGTCATTTGATGAATGGGATCACATCATTATGAGAATGATGTGATAGACAAAACCCATCCGTTAGCTTAGCATTATGATCATCAGTTTTATTGATATTGTTTTCTTCATGTCAAATACATATTCCTTCGACTATGAGATTATGCAACTCCTGGATACCGGAGGAATGCCTTGTGTGCTATAAAATGTCACAACATAACTTGGTGATTATAAAGATGCTCTACAGGTATCTCCGAATGTGTTTGTTGGGTTGTCACGGATCGAGATTAGGATTTGTCACTCCGAGTATCGGAGAGGTATCTCTGGGCCCTCTCGGTAATACACATCATAAGAAGCCTTGCAAGGAAAGTTACTAATGGGTTAGTTGCAGGAGGATGTATTACGGAATGAGTAAAGAGACTTGCTGGTAACGAGATTGAACTAGGTATGAAGATACCGACGATCGAATCTCGGGCAAGTAACATACCGATGGACAAAGGGAATTACGTATGTTGTCATAACGGTTCGACCAATAAAGATCTTCGTCGAATATGTAGGAACCAATATGGGCATCAAGGTTCTGCTATTGGTTATTGGCCGGAGAGGTGTCTCGGTCATGTCTACATAGTTCTCGAATCCGTAGGGTCCGCACGCTTAACGTTCGATGACGATATTGTAATATAGGAGTTATGTGATTTGGTGACCGAATGTTGTTCAGAGTCCCGGATGAGATCACAAACATGACGAGGAGTCTTGAAATGGTCGAGAGATAAATATTGATATATAGGACGATAGTATTCAGGCACCGGAAGTGTTCCGGAGGGTACCGGGTACATATCGGGTCACCAGAAGGGGTTCCGGGCACCCCCTACAAAAGATATGGGCCTAATGGGCCAAGAGGGAAAACACACCTGCCACCAGGGGCTGGTGCACCCACCATATGGGCCGAACCAGAGGAGAAGGAAAGAGGGGAAGGGAGAAGGAAAGGGGGGATTCGGCCTCCCCCTACCTTCCCTCCTCCCTCCTCTTTCATTCCCCCTCTGGTAAATAAGGAAGGGGGGCGGTCAGCCTAGGAGGAACCCTAGTAGGATTCGGTCCTACTTGGGGCTCCTCCTGGCCTCTCCCCTCTCCCTCCAACCTATATATATATATATATGTGGGGGGGCTAGCACACCCCAGACAATTGTTAGCCGTGTGCGGCGCCCCCTCCACCATTTACTCCCACAGTCATATCTTTGTATTGCTTAGGCGAAGCCCTGCACGGATCACTTCACCATCACCCTCACCATGCCGTCGTGCTGACGGAACTCAACCACTACCTCGACAACTTGCTGGATCAAGAAGGCGAGGGACATCATCGAGCTGAACGTGTGCAGAACACGGAGGTTCCGTGCGTTCGGTACTAGATCGGTTGAAGCACGATGAAGTTCAACTACATCAACCGCGTTGTGAAACGCTTCCGCTTACGATCTACGAGGGTACATAGACACACTCTTCGCCTTGTTGCTATGCATCTCCTAGATAGATCTTGCGTGAGCGTAGCAATTTTTTTTGAAATTGCATGCTACGTTCCCCAACAATTATTATATTTCCTTAATCATGATAAATGTTTTTTATTCATGATATAATTATATAAATGGAAACTTAAATACATGTGTGGATACATAAAAAAATACTGTGTCCCTAGTGAGCCTCTACTAGACTAGCTCGTTGATCAAAGATGGTTAAGGTTTCCTAACCATAGACATGAGTTGTCATTTGATAACGGGATCACATCACTAGGAGAATGATGTGATGGACAAGACCCATCCGTTAGATTAGCATATGATCGTTCAGTTTATTGCTACTGCTTTCTTAATGTCAAATACATGTTCCTTCGACCATGAGATCATGCAACTCCCGGATATCGGAGGAATACCTTGTGTGCTATCAAACGTCACAACATAACTGGGTGATCATAAAGATACTCTACATGTATCTCCGAAGGTGTCTGTTGAGTTGGCGTGAATCGAGATTGGGATTTGTCACTCCGTGTATCAGAGAGGTATCTCTGGGCCCTCTCGGTAATACACATCATAAGAAGCCTTGCAAGGAAAATTACTAATGGGTTAGTTGCAGGAGGATGTATTACGAAATGAGTAAAGAGACTTGCCGGTAACGAGATTGAACTAGGTATAGAGATACCGATGATCGAATCTCGGGCAAGTAACATACTGACAGACAAAGGGAATTACGTATGTTTTCATAAAGGTTCAACCGATAAAAGATCTTCATGGAATATGTAGGAATCAATATGCGCATCCAGGTCCCGCTATTGGTTATTGACCGGAGAGGTGTCTCGGTCATGACTACATAATTCCTGAATCCGCAGGGTCGAACGCTTAATGTTCGTTGACGCTAGAGTAGTATTGGGATATTTGATGAGTGGTATCAAAATGTTGTTCGTAGTCCCAAATAAGATCTCAGACATCACGAGGAGTCTCGGAATGGTTGAGAGGTTAAGATTTATATAGGGGAAGTCATATTTTGGGTTTCAGAAAAAGGTGCAGCTTTTTCGGTATTGTACCGGGAAGCTTCTAGAAGGTTCCGGAGGATTCTGGAGGGATCTGGAAGTCCACAAGTGGGTGCACCACGACCCAAGGGCTAGCATGGGCTGCGAGGAGGTACTCTGACCTTATTGGTCTAGGCGCACCAAGTTCTCAAAAGCCCATGTGGCTAGGGAAGGCAAAAAAGAAAGGAGTCCTAGTAGGAACACGATTGGACTTGGCGTTCAAGTCCTCTCCCCCTTAGTTGCGCCCTAGGTCTTGGAGGGGATGTTTCCCATACCCCTCCACCTATATAAAGAGGGAAGGGGGAGCTCCAAGAGGACACACCGAGCCCTTGGCTCCTCTCTCTCTCTCTCTCTCTCTCTCTCTCTCTCTCTCTCTCTCTCTCTCTCTCTCTCTCTCTCTCTCTCTCTCTCGTTTCTTCATAGTTCCACCGCCTTGTCCCGGCTACGCTTAGCGAAGCGCACTGTCGGTGCTCCACCACTACCATCAGCACCACACCGTCGTGTTGGTTGTGATCCCATCTACTTCTCCTCTCCCGCTTGCTGGATCAAGAAGGAGGAGACGTCATCTTCCCGCATGTGTGCTAAACTCGGAGGTGTCGTCCATTCGGCACTAGATCGGTTGGATTGTGATCGGATCGCGAAGAATACGACTACATCAACCGCATGATAAACGCTTCGGCTTAGCGATCTACAAGGGTATGTAGATACTCTTCCCCTTTCCTAGCTATGCATCTCCATGGATAGATCTTGCGTGTGCGTAGATTTTTTTTCCATGCAATGTTCCCCAACACAAGTCGGGCATGAATTTTTGCCACCACCCTCGGGGTCATGACGGCAACACGATCGAAAACCCTACTATTTCGCTCAAGCCAAATGTCACATTTGGAGTATGGTATCACACCAGCTTATGCCTCTGGAAGGTCCGCATATTGAAAATACTATAGATTCTAGTTGTAAAATGTTTAAATTATTCCTTCAATTTATGTTGAGGTATATGTGCATTGTCCAACTTTCTCCATCTGTTCTGTCTGTTGATTAAAATAGTTGGCGCATCCAATTCTACGTGGTATGGGTCAAGAGGTCTTGGCCGACTTGTACAATTTAAGGTAAAAATGTGTAGCCCATATTTGGGCCATATTTAGATATGAGGGAGCCACACATGGGGCAGGAAGTTGAAGAATGGGTGCATACATCTAGAGGCTAACCATGTTTAATAGACCCTCTCACGAAAAATGGAAAGCTCACTAACCCTTGATTGGTATGAAAATACTACTAAAGTGAATTATGCCATAATTTGAGAATTCAAATTCACTCTATATTTTCTACTGTATGTTGGCTATATCTGAATATTTATGTTGTAAGCCATACTTAGATCTCAATAGTCAAGGTCAAGACTTATACATCTCGGTGAGTCTTTAGGAAAAATGGTGGACCTTGTAACTATGTCTGGTGTCCCTTGACCTGCTTATTATTTTACTTCATAGCTTTGCCATCTTCCTTTTTTGCATAAGTTTGACTTCAATGTGATTAGGGAATTTATGTTTTTACTTTTTGGCTAAACTCAGCAATGCTGAGGAATTTATGATTAATCTACTCTCTTTTTAGGTTGATGATTTTATGTTTTTTTGCATCAACAAATAAAGGAACTTTTAGGATCAGCAGTTTTCTAGAAAGCCTATTTTTATAGATTGATGTTCGTTTCCTTTATCAACAATTCCAGGCTTCAAGGATGAGATCAAGCTAGATCAAGGACCTATTAGAAGTATGGAGGTTATTTTTCCTAGTTCCCAATATCCTATATATGTGTATTTTTGATGTTTCCTAATTCCAATTGAAGATCCGCAGGGCATCGACTTCATTAATGGGCATCATGGAGATGCTTGTGGTGAAATTTTTGAATCCTCAATCCTTTCTGGTCCTGAACTCAGAGTGATGAAGCCTCACCTTGGAAAATCGAAACGAATTAAGGGTGCTACTGGTGTGAATTTCAAGCCCAAATTTGATGGCAAGTTTCAAACTGATGTGATTCTAAATATTACTAGTACTTATGTCAATGCATGGCATAAAAATGACACATCCAATAATTCAATTAAACCAACACATTCAATAATTCAATAAAATATAATCGTCAGTAGCATGTTGTCTTACATGGTTGAATTGCATGGCTTTTTCCAATGGGACTAAATACACCGTGAGATAACCCTGACGGGATATTTTTCAGGTCCAGCAGAGATGGTTGTTCCCCCTCTTTTGCCACAAATTTCATTTCAACCAAACAATATAATGGAAAATGAAACAGAAGAATATCCAGGAGCAAATGTTAGCTTAGCTTCTTATCTCTATGTTTGAAAATTATCTAGAAACATGAGGGCGGGGCGAACTGAAAGACACTCATCTGCTAACCATGCTTTCTGACTGATTAGCCTTGAAGCATTGATCCTAATGTCTTGTGCCTGAAAAACCTAATGCTTAGTTTATTTGTGCCATTACAACAGATTGTTGGACCATATAGATGATCTTTATGATGATGAAATGAAATGCTCTCGAAGCATAAGGACTGAAGTCAATAGTTGGTTGTTTGAGATTGAACATGCGAGTGCCTTCTAAAGTGCAGTCTACAGTTGAAACCTTTTCAAGCTATATCACTTGAAACAATGACGATTTGACAGCGGGGAGCCCGGGAGGTGGATCCATTGGCAGGGAGGAGCTCCGGGGACCCATGATTCCATGCCCTTTGCTCGGTTTTCGTCTTCTATCATAGTTGTATTAGCCCATCATTCTAACGGCAAAGCTCTATTTTTTTGAGGAAATGTTTTTCCCACTCTTATAATAAAAAGTGTTTTGTACACTCTACAACGCCTATGAAGCCATCTTAAAATAGATGCCTCAAGAATGCACATGTCGGACGACCGCACATTACTCATTACCCAAGTGAAAAAAGATGTGATATACATTACCCAACTTCATTGGAGTTTTCAAGCAATCAGTCTAATTTGGCGTAGGAAATGTTGCAAAGAAAAGTCTGCAAACTTGGGCTGAAACATTCTTTAGGCGATGGACATATAACAACATATACATACATACATACATACATACATACATACCATGTACCTCATATATTCCATTTAGTCTCGTTGTCCTATCAAGCACTTATGTCCTTGAACAAAGAAAGATCAGGTGCTGGGGTTTATAATTGGGTTGGGGGCTTCATTTGGATATGCAAACATGGTTTTTGGGAGGAAGAATACAGAGTGAGGCATTTTTTAGGGATACACAACAAGGCAGTTGGTTGGTGACACAAGGATTACTCATAGAGGTAGACACCGGTAACTTTTGTGTGTTTGTAATAGAGCATGTTCTTCATTCGACAAATAACAGAGGGCATAGGACTAGTCAGGAATGAGAAAAAACACATCCGATGAGATGTGAATAAAATTCTGCAAATGGTGTACTAAGCTTCTCACATGTCCATTTGTTTAGCGTCAATTTTTCGTGGTTATTTTGAAGTACTCTTGCATCTCCGTTTTAATTTGAATCATCTGTGTCTTGTAGTGTAAGGGATCAGGTTTGACATTATAATGAGGTGTTAATTTGGGCATTTAGACTGAAAGGGAATAATATTTTTGAAGACCTTATACATCGAACAATTTCCATGTGCACTTCTGTAATTATACTATATATGTTCGCTAGAAAATTGAAATGCTTTTCCTCCTTACCATGCACAAGAAGTTTGTTACTTGACATGTTATTAGAGTGTTAAACAAAAATTAAATAATATAAATTATTGTAAGAAAGAATACATCAGCATGATATGCATATTGCTATCCACTTCGTTTATGTAAGCAATTGTGTACACATTTTTAATTTGTGAGCCATACTCTTGAATTTGAAGTCCTGATCTATTTATATTTTTTGGTAGAACATCCAAGAGGATTGCATGTCTTATATATTAAGAAAATTGGAGAAATGATTCAGTTACATGATGGCACAACATAGACGTCGACCAACACCACCAGCACCAGACCTAATCCTAGCTTCCTTCCAAAGCAGACAGTCGGGCATGAATTTTCGCCACCACCCTCGCGGTCATGACGACAACACGATCGAAAACCCTACTATTTCGTTCAACCCAAATTTTACATTTGGAGTATGGTCCGCATATTGAAATTACAATAGATTTAGTTGTAAAATGTTTAAGTTAATCCTTCAATTTATGTTGAAGTATATGTGCATTGTCCATCTTTCTCCATCAGTTCTGTCTTTTGATTAAACTGGTTGGTGCATCCAGTTCTACGTTTTATGGGTCAAGAGGTCTTGACCGACTTGTGCAATTTAAGATCAAAATTTGTAGCCAACTTTAGGGACATATTTAGATGTGAGGGAGTCACATGTGGGGTGGGAAGTTGAAGTATGGGTTCATACATGTAGAGCCTAACCCTATTTAGTAGACCCACTCATAAAAAATTGGAAATCTCGCTAACTCTTGATTGGTACTAAAATACCAGTAAAGTAAATTATGCCGTATTTTTAGCATTCAAATTCACTGTATATTTTCGACGTTGGGCATACGCGTTGGCTATATCAAATTATTTGTGTGGTAGACCATACATAGGTCTTAACCGTCAAGGGTCAAGATTTATACTTCTAGGTAAGTCCATAGGAAAAATGCTGGACCTTGTAACTATGTCTGGTGTCCCTTGATCCTCTTATTATTTTACTTGAAAGCTTTGCCATCTTCCTTTTTTGCATCATTTTAAATTCAGTGTGGTCAGTGTGGAATTTATGTTTTTCCTTTCTGGCTAAACTAAACAACGCTGAGGAATTTATGATTGATCTACTCATGTTTTAGGTTGATGATTTAAAGCTTTTTTTAAATCGACAGATAAAGGAAATTTTAGGATCCACAGTTTGCTCGAAAGCCTCTTTTGATTCATTGATGTTTGTTCCTTTATCAACAATTCCAGTCTTCAAGGATGAAATCAAGCTAGATAACAGACCTATAAGGAGTATGGAGGTCATTTTCCCTAGTCCCTAATATCCTATATATGTGTATTTGTGATGTTTCCTAGTTCCAACTGATCATCCGCAGGGAAGCTTCTTCATTAATGGGCATCATGGAGATGCTTGTGGTGAAAATTTTCAAGCCTCAATCCTTTCTGGTCCTGAACTCAAAGCGACGAAGCCTCACATTGGAAAGTAAGAACAAATTGATAGCGCTACTGGTGTGAATTGCAGGCCCAAATCTGACGGCAAGTTTCAAATTGATTTGATTCTAAATATTACTAGTACTTATGTCAATGCATGGCATAAAAACGACACACCCAATAATTCAATTAAACTGATACATCCAATAATTCTATTAAATATATTGTCAGTAGCATGTTGGCTTACATGGTTAAATTGCATGGCTTTGTCCAGACTAAATACACTGTGATTAACCCTGATGGGACATTTTTCAGGTCCAGCAGAGATGGTTGTTCCCCCACTTTTGCCTCGAAGTACATTTCAACCAAACAATATATTGGAAAATGAACCAGAAAAATATTCAGGAGCAAAGGTTAGCTTAATTAGTTTCTTATCTCTGTGTTTGAAAATTATCTGGAAACATTTGGGCAGGGGGAACTGAAAGACACTCATCTACTAAGTAACTTCACTTTCCGAGTGATTATCCTTCAAGCATTGACCCTTATGTCTTGTGCCTAAAAAACCTAATGCTTAGTTTATTCGTGCCATGACAACGGATTGCTGGACCATATAGATGATCTTCATGATGATGAAATGAGATGCTCTCGAAGCATAAGCATTGAAGTCAATCGTTGGTTGTCTGACTTTGAACAGGACAGTTCCTTCTAAACTGCGGTATGCAATTGAAACCTTTTCAAGCTATATTACTTGAAACAATGATGATTCGATGACGGGGAGGCCGGAAGGCGGACCCGCTGGCAGGGAGGAGCCCGATGGACCCATTATTCTGTGCCCTCCGCTCGGCCTTCGTCTTCTATCCTAGTTGTATTAGCCCATCATTCTAACGGTAAAGCTCCATTTTTTTAGGAAATGATTTCCCCACTCTTATAATAAAAAGTGTTTTGTGCAATCTACAATGCCTATGAAGCCGACTTAAAATAGATGCCTCAAGAATGCACATGTCAGACGCGCGCACATTACTCATTACCCACGTGAAAAAGGTGTGATATCGATTACCCAACTTCATTGGAGTTTTCAAGAAATTGGTCTAATTCTGTGTAAGAAATGTTGCAAAGAAAATTCTACAAACATGGGATGAAACAATCTTCAGGTAAAGGACATATAACAACATATACATAGATACATACCATGTACGTGATATATCCCATTTAGGCTAGTTGTCCTATCAAGCACTTATCTCCTCGGACGAAGAAAGGATCATGTGGTGGGGTTTATCATTGGGTTGGGTGCTTCATTTGGATATGCAAACATGATTTTTGGGAGGAAGAATACATAGTGAGGCATATGTTAGGTATACACAGCATGGCAGCTGGTTGGTGACGCCGGGATTACTCGTATAGGCAGACACTAGTAGCTTTTTCTGTCTATCAAATCAAGTATGTTCTTCATTTCACAAATAACAGAGGGCATAGGGCTAGTCAGGAATGAGAAAGAAAAACACATTCGAGGAAATGTGAATATTTTTTCCCAAATGGTGTACTAAGCTTCTCACATGTCTATTTATCAGTGTCATTTTTGGGGGTTATTTTAAGGTACCATCGCGTCCCTGTTTTAATTTGAATCATCCACGTCTTGTAGTCCAAGGGATCAGGTTTGACATTAAAACTGATAATGAGGTGTTAATTTGGGCATATAGACTGAAAGGGAATAATATTTTTGAAGACCTTAGATATCAAGCAATTTCCAACTGCACTTATATAATTATACTGTATATGTCCTCTAGAAAATTGAAATGTTTTCTTCCTTACCATGAGCAAGAAGTTTGTTACTGGACATACTATTTGCGCGTGACAAGAAAATTAAATAGTATAATTTTTTCAAAGAAAGAATACATCAACAGGATATGTGTATTGCCCTCCACTTCGTTTATGTAAGCAATTGTATACACATTTTTAATTTGCGAACCATACTCTGGAATTTGAAGTCCTGATCTATTTACATTTTTTCTAGAACCACGCAAGAGGATTGCGTGTCTTATATAATATGAAAGTAGGAACAATGTTACATGATGGCAAAGCATAGACGCTGCCCAACACCACCAATAGTAAAACACGAGGAACCTATCCTCCACAACCCCACCAGCACCAGACATAATCGTAGTTCGCTTCCAAAGCAGCAAATTGGGAATGAAGTTTCGCCGCCACCCTCGGGGTCATGAGGGCAACACGATCGAAAACCCTACTGTTTCACTCAAATCAACTGTTACATTTTGAGTATTGTATCACACCAGCTTATGCCTCTGGAAGGTCCGCATATTGAAATTACTATAGAGTTTAGTTGTAAAATGTTTAAATTAATACTTCAATTTAAGTTGAAGTATATGTGCATGGTCCATCTTTATCCATCTCTTCTGTCTTTTGATTAAACTAGTTGGCGCATCCAATTCTACGTGGTATGGGTCAAGAGGTCTTTGACCGACTTCTGCAGTTTAAGGTAAAAATGTGTAGCCCATTTTTGGGCCATATTTAGATATGAGGGAGCCACACGTGGGAATGGGTGCATACATGTAGAGGCTAACCATGTTTAATAGAGTCTCTCTCAAAAAAAATGGAAGCTCACTAACTCTTGATAGGTATGAAAATGCTAGTAAAGTAAATTATGTCATAATTTAAGCATTGAAACTCAATCTATATTTTCTACTTTGCGCATATACGTTGGTTATATCTGATTATTTGTGTGTAGACCATACTTAGATCTCAACAGTCAAGGGTCAAGACTTATACTTCTCGGTAAGTCTTTAGGAAAAATGGTGGACCTTGTAACTATGTCTTGTGTCCCTTGACCTGTTTATTATTTTACTTGAAAGCTTTGCCTTTTTTGCACCATTTTAACTTCAATGTGGTCAGTGTAGAATTTATGTTTTTTGGCTATACTCTACAATGCTGAGGAATTTATGATTAATATACTCATGTTTTAGGTTGATGGTTTTATGCTTTTTTGCATCAAATAAAAAGAAAATTTTAGCATCAGCAGTTTGCTTGAAAGCCACTTTTGATTCATTGATGTTCGTTCCTTTATCAACAATTCCAATCTTCAGGGATGAGATCAAGCTAGATCAGGGACCTATTAGAAGTATGGAGGTTATTTTTCCCCAATCCCCAATATCCTATGTATGTGTATTTTTTATGTTTCCTAATTCCAATCGAGCAGCTGCAGGGCAGCGACTTCGATAATGGGCGTCATGGAGATGCTTATGGTCGAAATTTTCAATCCTCAATCCTTTCTGGTCCTGAAGTCAGAGTGATGAAGGCTCACCTTGGAAAGTCAGAACAAATTGATAGTGCTACTCATGTGAATTTCAAGCCCAAATTTGACGGCCAGTTTCACTGATGTGATTCTAAATATTACTACTACTTATGTCAATGCATGGCATAAAAATGACACATCCAATAAGTCATTCAAACCAACACATCAAATAATTCAATTAAATATCATCATCAGTAGCCTGTTGGCTTACATGGTTGAATTGCATGGCTTTTTTAATGGGACCAAATACACCGTGAGTTAACCCTGGTGGGAGCAGTGATGGTTGTTCCCCCTCTTTTTCCTCGAAGTTCATTTCAATCAAACAATATATTGGAAAATCAAACAGAAGAATATTCAGGAGCAAAGGTTAGCTTAGTTTCTTATCTCTATGTTTGAAAATTATCTAGAAACATGAAGGCAGGAGGAACTGAAAGACACTCATATGCTAACTAACTTTGCTTTCTGAGTGATTAGCCTTCAAGCATATATCCTCATGTCTTGTGCCTGAAAAACCTAATGCTTAGTTTATTTGTGCCATGACAACATATTGTTGGACCATATAGATGATCTTTATGATGATGAAATGAGATGCTCGCTAAGCATAAGCACTGAAGTCAATAGTTGGCTGTCTGAGTTTGAACAGGCCAGTGCCTTCTAAACTGCAGTCTGTAGTTGAAACCTTTTCAAGGTATTATACTTGAAAAAATGACGGTTCGACAGCGGGGAGGTCGGGAGGCGGATCCGTTGACTGGGAGGAGTTCGGTGCACCCATGACTCTGTGCCCTCTGCTCGGCCTCCGTCTTCTATCGAAGTTGTATTAGCCCATCATTCTAATGGTAAAGCTCTATTTTTTGAGGAAATGCTTTTCCCACTGTTATAATAAAAAGTGTTTTGTACACTCTACAATGCCTATGAAGCCGACTTAGAAATAGATGCCTCAAGAATGCACACAGACGACCGCACATTACTCATTACCCAAGTGAAAAAGGTTATATACATTACCCAACTTCATGGACTCAGCTCCCCTGACGTACTGTAGGTTGCAGTTGGGTCACTGACAAGTGGGCCAACTTGCTTTCTGGTCCACATGTCAGTGGCCCAATTGCACCTTGCAGTAAGTCAGAGGAGCCTCATCCCAACTTCATTGGAGTTTTCAAGCAATCGGTCTAATTCTGCGTAAGAAATGTTGCAAAGAAAGGTCTGCAAACTTGGGTTGAAACATTCTTCAGGTAATGGACATTTAACAACATATATGTACATACGTACCATCTACGTGATATATCCCATTTAGTCTCGTTGTCCTAGCAAGCACTTATCTACTCGAATGAAGAAAAGAATATGTGTTGGGGTTTATAATTCGGCTGGGAGCTTCATTTGGATATCCAAACATGATTTTCGGGAGGAAAAATACATAGTGAGGCATTTTTTAGGGATACACATCAAGTCAGCTGGTTGGTGACGGAGGGATTACACATAGGGGAAGACACCAGTAAGTTTTTTTGTCTTTCTAATATAGTATGTTCTTCATTCCACAGATAACAGAGGGCATAGGACTAGTCAGGAATGAGAGAAAAAACACATCCGAGGAAATTTGAATAAAATTTTGCAAATTGTGTTCTAAGCTTCTCACATGTCCCGTTGTTCAGTGTCAGTTTTTTGTGGTTATTTTAAAGTACTCTCGCATCCCTGTTTTAATTTGAATCATCTGTGACTTGTAGTGAAAGGGATCAGGTTTGACATTAAACGGATAATGAGGTGTTAATTTGGATATTTAGAATGAAAGGGAATAATATTTTTGAAGACCTTAGATATCAAATATTTGCAAGTGCACTTCTGTAATTATACTGTACATGTTCTCTAGATAATTGAAATGCTTTTCTTCCTTACCATGCGCAAGAAGTTTGTTATTGGACATGCTATTAGAGTGTTACCAGAAAATTAAATAATATAAAATTTTCTAAAAAAGAATACATCAACAGGATATGCATATTGCCATCCACTTCGTTTATGTAAGCAATTGTGTACATATTTTTAATTTGTGAACAATACTCTGGAATTTAAAGTGGTGATCTGTTTACACTTTTTTCTAGAACACGTAAGAGGATTGTGTGTCTTATGTATTAAGAAAACAGGAGAAATGATTCAGTTACATGATGGCACAGCATAGACGCCGACCAACACCACCAACAGAAAAACACAAAAGGAACCTATCCTCCGCAACCCCACGAGCACCAGACCTAATCCTAGCTTGCTTCCAAAGCAAAAAGTCAGGCATGAATTTTCGCCACCACCCTCGGGGTCATGACGGCAACACGACCGAAAACCGTACTATTTTGCTCAAGTCAAATGTTACATTTGGAGTATGGTATCACACCAACTTATGCCTCTGGAAGGTTCGCATATTGAAATTACTATAGAGTTTAGTTGTAAAATGTCTAAATCAATCCTTCAATTTATGGTAAAGTATATGTGCATTGTCCATCTTTCTCCATCAGTTCGGTCTTTTGATAGGACTAGTTGGCGCATCCAATTCTATGTGGTATGGGTCAAGAGGTCTTGACCGACTTGTGCAATTTAAGTTAAAAATTTGTAGCCCACTTTTGGGGACATATTTAGATATGAGGGAGCCACATGTGGGGCGGGAAGTTGAAGTATGGGTGCATACATGTAGAGGCTAACCATGTTTAATTGACTCTCTCTATTTTTTATGGAAAGCTCGCTAACTTTTGGTTGGTATGAAAATACTATTAAAGTTAATTATGCCATAATTTGAGCATTCAAATTCACTGTATATTTTTTACATTGGGCATGTAAAATGGCTATATCAATTATTTGGGTGATAGACCATACTTAGATCTAAACAGTCAAGGGTCAAGATTTATACTTCTAGGTAAGTCTGTAGGAAAAATGTTGGACCTTGTAACTATGTCTGGTGTCACTTGACCTGCTTATTATTTTACTTTAAAGCTTTCCCATCTTCCTTTTTTGCATCATTTTAACTTCAGCATGGTCAGTGTGAAATTTATGTTTTTTTTTCTTCTGGCTAAACAAAGCAACACTGAGGAATTTATGATTAATCTACTCATGTTTAGGTTGATGATTTTAATCTTCTGTTTGCATCGACAGATAAAGGAAATTTTAGGATCCGCAGTTTGCTTGAAAGCCTCTTTTGATTCATTGATGTTCGTTTATTTATCAATAATTCCAGGCTCCAAGGATGAGATCAAGCTAGATCAGGGACCTATAAGAAGTATGGAGGTTATTTTCCCTAGTCCCTAATATCCTATATATATATGTGTGTGTGTGTATTTGTGATGTTTCCTAATTCCAATTGAACATCCGTAGGGCAGCGACTTCATTAATGGGCATCATGTAGATGTTTGTGGTGAAAATTTTCAAGCCTCAATCCTTTCTGGTCCTGAACGCAGAGTGATGAAGCCTCACCTTGGAAAGTCGAAACAAATTGATAGCGCTACTGGTGTGAATTGCAGGCCCAAATTTGATGATAAGTTTCAAACTTGTTTGATTCTATATATTACTACTACTTATGTGGCATAAAAACGACACATCCAATAATTCAATTAAACTGACACATCCAATAATTGAGCTAAATATCATCGTCCGTATCTTGTTGGCTTACATGGTTGAATTGCATGACTTTTTCCAATGGGACTAAATACACTGTGAGTTAACCCTAATGGGACATTTTTCATGTCCAACAGAGATGGTTGTTCCCCCTCTTTTGCCTCGAAGTACATTTAAACCGAACAATATATTGGAAAATGGACCAGAAGAATATTCAGGAGCAAAGGTTAACTTAGTTTGCTATATTTGTGTTTGTAAATTATCTGGAAACATGAGGGTAGGGGGAACTGAAAAACACTCGTCTACTAATTAACTTTGCTTTCCGAGTGATTATGCTTCAAGCATTAATCCTCATGTCTTGTGCCTGAAAACCTAATACTTAGTTTATTTGTGCCATGATAACAGATTGTTGGACCAAATAGATGATCTTTATGATGATGAAATGAGATGCTCTTGAAGCATAAGCACTGAAGTCAATAGTTGGTTGTCTGAGTTTGAACAGGCCAGTGCCTTCTAACTGCAGTCTTTTGTTGAAAACTTTTCAAGTTATATCACTTGAAACCATGACGATTCGATGGCGGGGAGACCAGGAGGCAGATCTGTCGGCAGGGAGGAGCTCGGTGGACCCATGACTCCGTGCCCTCTGCTCGGTCTTCATCTTCTATCGTAGTTGTATTAGCCCATCATTCGAACGGTAAAGCTCTATTTTTTGAGGAAATGTTTTTCCCACTAGTACAATAAAAAAGTTTTGTACACTTTACAATGCCTATGAAGCCGACTTAAAAATAGATGCCTCAAGAATGCACATGTCGCACGACCGCACATTGCTCATTACCCAAGTGAAAAAAGGTGTGATATACATTACCCAACTTCATTGGAGTGTTCAAGCAATCGATCTAATTCAGCGTAAGAAATGTTGCAAAGAAAAGTCCGCAAACATGGGATGAAACAATCTTCAGCTAATGACATATAACAACATATATGTACAACGTGTTGTACAACATACATACCATGTACGTGATATATCCCATTTAGTCTCGTTGTCCTATCAAGCACTTATATCCTTGAACGAAGAAAAATGATCGGAATGATTTATTGAATCTAAGTAGTGCTTCAATGTTGTTGTTTCTGCTCCTTCTTCTGGTTCCTTTTACAATTGCTATGTAAATGGTTGTCTTTTTGCTTAGGATTTAGCCGACCTCTTACAATGGTTGTCTCTGAGACTTTTGCTCAAGGAGAATAGGGTGAGAACTTTGTCTTCCGAGTTTAATCTCGCCTACTCCAACCAGATCTAGAGTTGTGCTGGCAACTCGAACTGGTCGAATAGATCATTGTTTTCATCGAGCTATCGGTTCTATATCTTCGATACCTTTTACCTCTTCACTTTTTACAAGTCGCCCAAGGTCAAACTGCCAAATTTTCTTCCTCTGAAATTCTTCGGAAGGACGGTATGCATGAGATCATGTTGACATCCAAGGGATCTGTAAAATCCATCACCGTCGTCATGGTGCTAGGAGAAGAATAAGTGCTGCAGAGGGACACGATCGGGGGCCTTCAGAGTAGGTAGGAAGGACATATCTTCAGACCCGTCGAAGAAACCAAGGTGCATAAGGTTGTGGCGGTAGCAAAGGCGAAAGCAGCTTCAGAATCGTTGGTCGGTGACGAGGTGGTGCCAGCGTGTGCATACGAAGGATGCACGTAGAGGGAGGTGGGCTGCCGGGGAAGGTGGAGCAGGAGATCACAGAGCATGTCGCTGCTTGTTTTTGTCCGACAGGAGCATATACAAAACCTGGAGCCTAATACCCATCAACTCATCACTCCCATATAAATTTGGTAGGAATCTAGCAAAAAATTCCATTTGGATTTTTTTCCATTTTTTTTGTTGATATGCTTTGCTTCCCTAGAATCCATAAGTATTGTATTACTATAGAACCGTGTTGTTTCAAACATATGCAATTTTAAAAAATGTTTTACCCACTTTTTATATAAAGATCATTTATACACATCTACAACTATTTGGGTGAAGTTTAAAGTTGACTACAGAATAAGCCTCATGAGTGCGCCACGTGGTCTTGTTGTTTACAAGCGGACCGATGTCAAAATGTACTAAAGTGGTATGCCCACTTTTCATAGTCTTCTATCACATCTGAGCCACCATATGACCATCGGATCTGGTGGTTTCCACTATTGTCCTTGTGACCATAGATGAGCGCAGGCGCAAAGGCTGGCTACCGAATCTTGATTACCTGGAAGTTCATTGTGCTCCCTTCGGTAATGGTCAGATAAGGCTCCCTAGCCGGGGCGTTAGGTGGCCTTTCGTGCATAAATGTTCACTACCCATAAGCAAGGGTGCCGTGATCTACGAAAAATGTGTCGTTGCACCTAGGGAACTGCACTCAACTGCCGGCATCATTCCATTTTCCCCTAGAAAGATAATCTTGGTAAAACTATTGTTGCGTCCACGGAAGTTGGGGTCAACTGCCACTGCCCGGTCCAGTAGCAGCGGCCGGCCGTCCGTCGAGATGCAAAGAAAGCAAGCACGGCCACCGTTTACAGGCACCATGCCGTCCCCCCGCGTCTTGTTTGACGGAATGCCAACACCAACGCCACCGGTCGATGATCCCTTCTCCAACCAGTTCATGGAGGATGTGATCTTTGAGGGTGAGCATGGCCGTGCGTATGATCCCAACGAGACCCAAAGTCAGGATGGCCGAGCCCAGTATGTTGCCGATGAAGAGGCAGACGACCGTGCTGATTAAGATCATGGTGACTCGTGGCATGATGACGATGACATCTATTGCAAAGGTGATGGTGATGAAGAAGAGGGCAATGACATTGATATTGGTGGCGTGCAATTTTTCATCAACGAGCTCACCCAAAGAGCGGAAGCACAAAAGAGGAGGACGAGCATTCGCACGAGTTCATATACACAAGAGGAGGACAAGTTGATTTGCCAATGTTGGATGGAGATTAGCCAAGATCCGAGGACCGACACGCAACAAAAGGTCCTTGTTTTTTGGACTAGAGTCCACAAAACATTCCATGAAAGGAAGATGTTTGAGCCCTACCAAATTACAAGCAACTGTGGCATCACCTCGATTCAAAAGAGGTGGTTGTTCATCCAACAAGAGTGCAACAAGTATTGCACCGCATTTGAGAGTGTTGAAGCACGGCCCGTAAGTGGTCAGCGTTGGGGACATGGTATGCTCTCATCATCCTAGTTTTTTTGTTGCTACAGCCATGAGACATCGGCCTTTGTATATGTTTGCATGTCCAATTGTTGTTGATCATGTGGTGTAGGCATTTCAATCTTTGGAAGCATTCAAGGCCCCGCACAATGACAAGCCATTTACTCTTACGCATTGTTGGACGATCATTAACAATTGCCCTAAGTTCAAGGATCAATACTGTGAACTTCAAAGGAAGAGAGGCAATAAGACGGCCAAGTTCACCGGAGGTGGAGATGGTGAGGCATTGAAGAGGCCGAGGGGCAAGACCAACTCCAAGGTGGACGACACACGTGATGCTTCATCCATGGCCTTGCATGAGACTTTACATGGCATGATGTCTCAAAAGGATGTGAGGGACGAGAAGAAGCGGCAAAGTAAGGACGAGCAAATGAAGCAATACTTAGAGCTTTAAAGTTAGCGTATTAGAGCCAACTTAGGTAAAATGAAGCTAACCTATGTCATTTTGGAAAAGAAGAAGAATAAGAAGAAGACTATAAGCTTATTATGTAAACTTGATCATTTTGTGCTAACATAAGTTATTTTGGAGCTAACCTATAGGAAACTAAGCATATAAGCTCTAAGTTAGCATATTAGAGCCAACTTAGGTAAAATGAAGCTAACATATGTCATTTTGGAAAATAAGAAGAATAAGAAGAATACTATAAGCTTATTATGTAAACTTGATCATTTTGTGCTAACATAAGTAATTTTGGAGCTAACCTATAGGAAACTAAGCATATTAGAGATAACATAGGTAACTAAGTATATATATATATATATATATCATTTTGGAGATCTGACATACCTGACATAGTTCAGTTCTCATTGTTCTTCTCCTTCTCCTTCCTCAGCCTGATGCGCCAAGAGCGGCGAGGCGGTGGAGGCAGCTGTGGGATGTAGTCTTCTACCACAATTGGTGTGGTCACGTCGCCCAGCTATGGGATCGCCGGTGCCACCACCGGTTCATGGTCATTGTCAGGCACCACCACCATCGCGAGGCCACCTTCAGGTAGGACGGGCACGACCATTGCTAGGTCATCCTCATCCACCACCATCTCTTGCCCATGGTCAGCCACCACCATCTCTTGCCCATGGTCAGCCACCACCATCTCTTGCCCTTGGTCAGCCACCACCAGTGCTAGGTCATCCTCAGCCTGATGCCCATCATCATCCTGCAGCTCCTCATCCCCACTCTGCTCCTCTTCTCCCCCACTCCAGTCCGGATCATCCTTCTTGTTATCTTTGCTGCTACCAGAATCGTTGTTGCTTCCGCTAAAGCCAGAATCGCTATTGCTTTTGCTACAGCCATAATCGCTGCTGCTTTGGCTGTAGCTAGTGCCGCTGCTGCTGCTCGCATTGCCTGTCCAAATGCGACAATGACCGTTAACAATCGATGTGAGACAAAGCCAAATGTAGAGGAATAAGAAGAGGCAGAACGCACTGGCATCTTCGTCGTCAGCGTAGCGCATGCGACACATAGTCGCGTTGAAAACCTTCACGATGAGCATTGTGGCGTCATTGTCGTACCTAAAGAGAAGAAAGTACGCGGTCCGCAGGTCGTGAAGGCATCAGAGAACTTCTCCCAGCCACGGCACAGTACATGTGGCCCTCCTCGATCACGAACTCCATGTCCTGTGGCTGCGCGAACCCGCTGCCGCCTGTCGGAGCTTCACATTATCTGGCGGATCTTCACCCAGCATGTTCATAAAAGTGTCAGGCAGCCTCTGCAATTTGGGACAAGGAGTGATGTAGCAAACAACAGAGTTATCATAATGAGATGGGTGAAGGGGAGATCTCTCGTTTTATATACCTGCCTCATGGCTGATACTGAAGTCCCAAGTATGATACTGAAGAACTCGAAAGCATCCAACTCGTACTCCGGTGAGTCAGAGCGGCGGTGGCTGATTCCCCCCATCTCTGATAAGCAGCAGAAGAGACCAATTTGTACCCTTACAACATTATCATACAACATTATAGCAGCATAAATTTTGAGCAGAAGATAATCAACTACACCAATGCACTTCCGAAGTTTCCCGCTTCCCACCCATGATGTTGTTAAGCGAGGACTAGTGCCAAATGCATTTTCGGTATGAAAATACATCACAGGCCACTATGTTATTTAATATCATTCTTCTCAAAGACTAATGATTGTTACATCCTACTAAAATGATGTTCTATCCTCAGAGATGTCTCGTTGCTTATGAGGAAGCAGCAAATAAACACTTGAAAAAAGCTCTCATCCTCGAAGATGCAATATCTGATTTACCCAAGGTTGGCCCTAACAATTTCCTCCCCATGTTCAATTAATTCTGGAGTGCTGCTTGAGCCTTTTTTATGTCTGTATTAATTATATTGCTTTCTACAGGTTCAGAACCATCAGCCTAATGATGTCATGGAGTACGGAAGTGACCCCAAAACAGAGTTCCAATGCTATATCCGGCTCAGCAGTAAAGGTGTGACCTATTGAATGTGCAAGCTTAATGTCAGCAACTAGTTTCTTTATAATGATTTTTTTCTCAGTTATGCCCTCTGCCTTTGCATATGCAGAGTTATGTTTTTTTATTTCAATCATGTGGGTGGGTTTAATGATGTCAAAACCTTGCCGTAGTTTCCACTGTTTTAGTGTTTTGTATGATTTCTTGGTTATATTACCGTTCTGAGTTATGTTGTTCTATTACTTTATTTGAAGACATGAAGGGTTACTTATTTGAAGATGATACTCCTAAGAAAGGTCAACTTTTCGATCATCAGCCTCTACAATTAAACAATGATGCATTCTTCCTTTTCCTTTCCATCTTCTTCTTCTCCACCTCTCTTCTTTTCTTGTTCTCCTTTTTCTTTCTTCTCCTTCCTCCTCCTCCTCCTCTTCTCCTTCCTCCTTTATTGTTCTGTTTTTCAACTTTCTTGTTATTCTTCTTCCTTTTTTCCTTTTTCCTCTTCTTCTACTCCTTCTTCTTTTTTTCAACTTTCTTCTTCTTCTAATTATCTAAACCTAAATCTAGCACTAACCTAAATCAACCACTAACCTAAACCTATCAATAACCTAATTAAACCTAAATAGCAAAGAAAATCAGTAGAAAAAAACAAAAAAAATGCTCACCTTGGCTCCGGGGGCAGCGGTGGTGGTGGACGGCCGCGGTTAGGGCAGCGGTAGCGGGACTGGCTCCGGGGGGCACGAGGTGGACACAGGGGGCCCGCAGCGAGCCTGGCTCCAAGGGCGGCGCGGGCGCAGGGCGGCAGCGAGCCTGCTCGAGAGCGGCGGGCGCAGGGCCGACGGGCAAGTGGTGGGAGCGGCAGGCACTGAGGGGGCACTGTTCAGGCGATGGGGCGCCAGGGCAAGGCGTTAGGGCGACGGGCGCCGGGCGGTGGCGGTGGTGGGGGCGACGGGGCAAGGGGCGGTGGGGCCAGGGGGTGGTGGGGGGGTGGTAGCGGCGGCCGGTGGTTGGGACAGTGGGGCGACGAGGCGAGGGGAGGTGGGGCAATGGGGCGGCGAGGGGAGGGGGGCGACGGGGCGAGGGGAGGTGGGGCTCGGCATTACTAACAATTTTTTTTCAAAACTACTAATGGCGCACGGTGGGTGTGGTGCGCCATTACTATGTCAACTAGTAATTGTGCACTATACCACAGTGCGCCATTAGTAACATTTTTTTTCAAAACTACTAATGGCGCACCAAACACCAGGTTCGCCATTAGTAATATATTACTAATGGCGCACCAACACATGGTGCGCCATTAGTATATAGTAATGGCGCACCAACACATGGTGCGCCATTAGTATATAGTAATGGCGCACCACATGTCTGGTGCGCCATTAGTGGCCATATCATCTATAGCCCTTTTCCTAGTAGTGGGGGCTCCAAAGACATTTTGAATGCCATGGAACACATGAGATGTTCCAAGAGCTGAAATTGGTATTTCAAGCTCATGCCCGTGTTGAGTGGTATGAGACCTCTGACAAGTACTTTTCCTACAAGATGGAAGAGAATAGCTCAGCCAGTAAGCATGTGCTCAGAATGTCTGGATACTACAATCGCTTGCGTCAACTGGGATTTAATCTTCCAGATAAGATAGTGATTGATAGAATTCTCCGGTCACTATCACCAAGCTACTAGAGCTTCGTGATGAACTATAATATGCAAGGGATGACGAAAACGATTCGTGAGCTCTTCGCAATGCTGAAATCAGCAGAGGTAGAAATCAAGAAGGAGCATCAAGTGTTGATGGTTAACCAGACCACTAGTTTCAAGAAAAAGAGCAAGGAAAAGAAAGGGAACTTCAAGAAGAATGGCAAGCAAGTTGCTGCTCCCATGAAGAAGCCCAAAGATAGACCCAATCCTGAAACTGAGTGCTTCTACTGCAAGGGAAATGGTTACTGGAAGCGGAACAACCCCAAATACTTGGCGGATAAGAAGGAGGCAAAGTAAACAAAGGTACATTTGATATACATGTTATTGATGTGTACCTTACTGGTGCTCATAGTATCCCCTGGGTATTTGAACCGGTTCCGTTGCTAAGATTAGTAGCTCGAAACAGGTGTTGCAGAATTAACAGAGACTAGTTAAGGGCGAGGTGACGATGTGTGTTGAAAGTGTTTCCAAGATTGATATGATCACCATCGCACACTCCCTCTACCTTCAGGATTAGTGTTGAGCGTGAATAAATGTTATTTGGTGTTTGCGTTGAGCATGAACAAGATTAGATCATGTTTATTGCAAAACGGTTATTCATTTAAGTCAGAGAATAATTGTTGTTTTATTTACATGAATAAAACCTTGTATGGTCATACACCCAATGTGAACGGTTTAGGTTTATTGAATCTCAATCGTAGTGATACCTATATTCATAATATTGATGCCAAAAGATGCAAAGTTGATAATGACAGTGCAACATATTTGTGGCACTAGCGTTTAGGTCATATTGGTGTAAAGCACATGAAGAAGCTCCATGCGGATGGACTTTTGGAATCACTTGATTATGAATCATTTGATACTTGCTAACCATGCCTCATGGGCAACATGACTAAAACTCCGTTCTCCAGAACAATGGATCGAGCTAATGACTTATTGGAAATAATACATACCGATGTATGCGGTCCGATGAGTGTCGAGGCACGCGGTGGGTGTCGAGGCACGCGGTGAGTAGATATGGGTACATCTACTTATTGAAACACAAACATGAAACATTTGAAAAGTTCAAAGAATTTAAGAGTGAAGTAGAGAATCATCATAACAAGAAAATAAAGTTTTTATGATCTGATTGTGGAGGTACAATAAGGGAATGTTTAGGTACCTAAAGGGGGGGTACAATAGTGATCCAGGAGTGGATCACTGGACATCGGTCAAAATTATCCTTAGGTACCTAAAGAGGACTAAGGAAATGTTTCTCGGTTATGGAGGTGATAAAGGGTTCGTCGTAAAGGGTTACGTCGATGCAAGCTTTAACACTGATCTAGATGACTCTGAGCCTCAATCTGGATACATATTGAACATGGGAACAGATAGCTAGAGTAGCTCTATGCAGAGCATTGTAGACATAGACATTTGCAATGTATACACGGATCTGAATGTTGTAGACCCGTTGACTAAAACCTCTCTCACACGCAAAACATGATCACACTCTGTTAAAATCTTTGGGTGTTAATCACATGGCGTTGTGAACTAGATTATTGACTCTAGTAAACTCTTTGGGTGTTAGTCACATGGCGATGTGAACTATGGGTGTTAATCACAGGACGATGTGAACTAGATTATTGACTGTAGTGCAAGCGGGAGACTGATGGAAATATGCCCTAGAGGCAATAACAAAGTTGTTATTTTATATTTCCTTATATCATGATAAATGTTTATTATTCATGCTAGAATTGTATTAACCGGAAACTTGGTACATGTGTGGATACATAAACAAAACACCGTGTCCCTAGTAAACCTCGACTAGACTAGCTCGTTAATCAAAGATGGTTAAGTTTCCTAACCATAGACATGTGTTGTCATTTGATGAATGGGATCACATCATTATGAGAATGATGTGATAGACAAAACCCATCCGTTAGCTTAGCATTATGATCATCAGTTTTATTGATATTGTTTTCTTCATGTCAAATACATATTCCTTCGACTATGAGATTATGCAACTCCCGGATACCGGAGAAATGCCTTGTGTGCTATAAAATGTCACAACATAACTGGCTGATTATAACGATGCTCTACAGGTATCTCCGAATGTGTTTGTTGGGTTGGCATAGATCGAGATTAGGATTTCTCACTCTGAGTATCGGAGAGGTATCTCTGGGCCCTCTCGGTAATACACATCATAAGAAGCCTTGCAAGGAAAATTACTAATGGGGTAGCTGCAGGAGGATGTATTACGAAACGAGTAAAGAGACTTGCCGGTAACGAGATTGAACTAGGTATAGAGATACCGATGATCGAATCTCGGGCAAGTAACATAACGATGCACAAAGGAATTACGATGTTTTCATAAAGGTTCAACCGATAAAAGATCTTCGTGGAATATGTAGGAATCAATATGCGCATCCAGGTCCCGCTATTGGTTATTGACCGGAGAGGTGTCTCGGTCATGACTACACAATTCCTGAATCCGCAGGGTCGAACTCTTAACGTTCGTTGACGCTAGAGTAGTATTGGGATATTTGATGAGTGGTATCAAAATGTTGTTCGTAGTCCCAAATAAGATCTCAGACATCACGAGGAGTCTCGGAATGGTTGAGAGGTAAAGATTTATATAGGGGAAGTCATATTTTGGGTTTCAAAAAAAGGTGCAGCTTTTTCGGTAATGTACCGGGAAGCTTCTAGAAGGTTCCGGAGGATTCTGGAGGGATCTGGAAGTCCACAAGTGGGTCCACCACGACCCAAGGGCTAGCATGGGCTGCGAGGAGGTACTCTGACCTTATTGGTCTAGGCGCACCAAGTTCTCAAAAGCCCATGTGGCTAGGGAAGGCAAAAAAGAAAGGAGTCCTAGTAGGAACATGATTGGACTTGGCGTTCAAGTCCTCTCCCCCTTAGTTGCGCCCTAGGTCTTGGAGGGGATGTTTCCCATACCCCTCCACCTATATATAGAGTGAAGGGGGAGCTCCAAGAGGACACACCGAGCCCTTGGCGCCTCTCTCTCTCTCTCTCTCTCTCTCTCTCTCTCTCTCTCTCTCTCTCTCTCTCTCTCTCTCTCTATCTATCTATCTATCTATCTATCTATCTATCTATCTATCTATCTATCTATCTATCTATCTATCTATCTATCTCGTTTCTTCATAGTTCCACCGCCTCGTCCCGGCTACGCTTAGCGAAGCGCACTGTCGATGCTCCACCACCACCATCAGCACCACGCCGTCATGTTGGTTGTGATCCCATCTACTTCTCCTCTCCCGCTTGCGGGATCAAGAAGGAGGAGGCGTCATCTTCCCGCATGTGTGCTAAACTCGGAGGTGTCGTTCATTCGGCACTAGATCGGTTGGATTGTGATCGGATCATGAAGAATATGACTACATCAACCACATGATAAATGCTTCGGCTTAGCGATCTACAAGGGTATGTAGATGCTCTTCCCCTTTCCTAGCTATGCATCTCCATGGATAGATCTTGCGTGTGCGTAGATTTTTTTTTGTTTTCCATGCAATGTTCCCCAACACAAGTCGGGCATGAATTTTTGCCACCACCCTCGGGGTCATGACGGCAACACGATCGAAAACCCTACTATTTCGCTCAAGCCAAATATCACATTTGGAGTATGGTATCACACCAGCTTATGCCTCTGGAAGGTCCGCATATTGAAATACTATAGATTTTAGTTGTAAAATGTTTAAATTATTCCTTCAATTTATGTTGAGGTATATGTGCATTGTCCAACTTTCTCCATCTGTTCTGTCTGTTGATTAAAGTAGTTGGCGCACCCAATTCTATGTGGTATGGGTCAAGAGGTCTTGACCGACTTGTATAATTTAAGGTAAAAATGTGTAGCCCATATTTGGGCCATATTTAGATATGGGGGAGCCACACATGGGGCGGGAAGTTGAAGAATGGGTGCATACATCTAGAGGCTAACCATGTTTAATAGACCCTCTCACGAAAAATGGAAAGCTCACTAACCCTTGATTGGTATGAAAATACTACTAAAGTGAATTATGCCATAATTTGAGAATTCAAATTCACTCTATATTTTCTACTATACGTTGGCTATATCTGAATATTTATGTTGTAAGCCAAACTTAGATCTCAATAGTCAAGGTCAAGACTTATACTTCTCGGTGAGTCTTTAGGAAAAATGGTGGACCTTGTAACTATGTCTGGTGTCCCTTGACCTGCTTATTATTTTACTTCAAAGCTTTGCCATCTTCCTTTTTTGCATAAGTTTGACTTCAATGTGATTAGGGAATTTATGTTTTTTCTTTTTGGCTAAACTCAGCAATGCTGATGTCACACCCTAGCTAGTTCATGCATTAGAGTGTTGCATCATGTCTATTTCATTTAACAGAAACCTGAAATGGGGATGACAGAACCCCCAGCCCCCTCTGAATCAAACTAGGGTTTACTAAAAATATTTTCGATGAACCTAAAATGCCCTTCTAAAATGTCCATCATTTTTGTCTTGGTTCAGAACCTCTGCCAAAAGTGATGCACAATTTCCTAGGTCATCCTAAGGTCTTTGAATTAAGTCATAACTATTTGAATTTGGGCATTTGAAATTTATAAAATATTTCAAATGCTAAAATATTCCCAAACTAAAATGTTCCATGTTGGAAATATTCCAACTAAGGACCAGGTGTAGTTTGGTGAATTTTGGAATGGCATGGGTATTTTTAGAAATTCAACAAACTTACAGAACAAAAACAGAAACAGAAATAAAGGAAAATACTTACCTGTCAGCCACCCGAGGCCCACTGCCGACCCAGCCCAGCCACCGCCTCCAAATGAGCTGCTTGGCTTGGCCAGCAGCAGTAGGTGCTCGACGGCGTCAAGAATACAAGCCACGCAGCTGCTTGCCGCCCTGCCTCCTCCTTTCGCCGCCTAGATGGCCTGGACGAGCTCCACGTCGCGCCCCGAACCTCGTGGACACCTCCATTCGCCCCAGCTCCTCTCCCTCGCGCTCCCCACCATGGCCGACGCCACTGCCGCCAAGACCGCCGCCAGTAGTCGTGCTCCCGTCATCTCCACGCCACGCCATGTCCAGAAGCTTCGCGCCCTCTACTCCTTCCAGCTAGCCGAGCCTCGAAGGCCAAGCGTGCCGGCCACCGCACCGACTCGACCAACCGCCATCGCGGAGATCCCTTTGCCGCCGCCGCCGCACCAGCTCGTCCCGACCGCGCCGTCTGTTCCCTCAAGACCGCAGTGAGCTGGGCTAACTCCTCCCCCCTTTCTTTCTCGCTCTTGTGCACCACAGCGAGCAAACGTAGCTCACCCGCACGCGCCGCCACGGAGCTCGTCGTCGACGTGCCTCCGGCTAACCACCGGCCACCCCACCTTGTCTAACTTACTCACCGTGCTCCCAGAAGCTCAACACAGCTCACCACGGGCCTCGCCGTGCCCTGTAGCGTCGGATCCATCTTCACCCGACTCCGGCGACCGCCAAAGTCGTCGCCAGCGCCAACTCCGGCCACACCGAGCTCAACCACCACCACCAATAGCCGCGGCTCGATCTCAGCAACACGTAGATGCTTTCCGCCGCCCGTTTGGTCGCCGGAATGCACAAAATCACTTCCGCCGCCGCGTCGGGCTCGCCGGCGGCTAGACGCTGGCGTGTTTGACTTTGACCTTGACCAGGGTGGGCCTAGGTTGACCCCCCTGAGTCTATGACATGTGGGGCCCCTCTGTTAATTAACCCAGTTTAGTTTAAACTCAATTTAGTTAGTTTATTTATTTACTGACATGCGGGACCCACTGGTCAGTTTGACCTGGACCAGCCCGTTGACCACTGACGTCATCCTAACGTAATGCTGACGCAGTAATTTAATTACTGGAATTACTTTTACATAGGAAATTTTAGAAAATGCTACAAACTTCAAAAAATCATAGAAATTAATCTGTAACTCCAAATGAAACAAATTATATATGAAAAATGATCAGAAAAATCCAATCTTTCCATCTGTACTGGTTTCATGCATGTTTAAACAAGCTAACCTGCTGTTTATCACAGAACAAGTTAAAGCACTTGAAATGGCAACTTATGAGTTTGAATTTTGAATCATTGGTTCAAATTAGTTCAAACCCATCTGTTCTTAGTTGCATTCGCCCAATACACTCATTTTGCCATGTCTCATGCATGCATCATATTGTTGCATACTGTTTGGTAATGTTTGTGTATCGGTGCTCTCTGCGGTAGGTTCTGCCCCCGAGGAGTACCGTGATAACCCCAACAAAGAGCAATACCGATTACACAACCCGTCGAGCAAGCAACCAACCATTTGATCATATCGATAAAATCCCATGTTCTCGCTTCGCACTCTTTATCGCATTAAGACAACGCGATTCAAACTGCTGTGTGCTGCGGTAGTTGAACCCATTTCCTCTGCATGACCTGTCATTGCCACAAGAATTAGATGAAACCCACTAGCATGTGTAGGAGTTGATTGAGCCATATGATTGTGTTGTTCCTACCTTGCTATGCCTACTATGCTTAGAGTCGTGTCGTGTCCGGTTCATCCGGTGATGGGCTAGAGTGAAATGATCGTGTCAAGATGAGAGTAAGGTGTTGAACACGATTTGGTAAAGGTATCGATGAGAGGCCATGTAGGAGTACATGGTGGGTTGTTTCATTGAGGCCGCCCTTAAGCAATCGAGATCTGTATGTGTGATTTAAGATTCAGCTACTACCATGCATTGGGCCCAAACCAATGGACCCTCTCGGCTTCTTATTCACCCTAGTCTTCCGTCCAGAGTTGCAAGTAGTTTCGTGTTTGTAGCCTAATGGAGGCCGTGGACAGCGCGACCGTAGGGGTGGGCTGTGATGCGGTAGGTACGCGTGGCGGGTATACCGGATGCCCGCTTGGTATCTCGGGAACCCCGATCACATCGCTTGGGGTCTGTGAGCTAAACTTCGCCGGATCTCCTCATAGATGGAACCCAAATAGGCGATAAACCCGACTAGAGACTTAGGTGTCTAGGTAGGTCGTGGCCGACACCCACGCTGGGCTTTAAGCTGAAGGTTGCCGAGTACATGTCGGTAAACGCGGTAAGTGGTGAGAGCGTGTATGAAGAAGTACACCCTGCAGGTTAACATCATCTATTTGAATAGCCGCGTCATGAAAGGACTACTTGGTTGCCTATATAGTTCATAGACAAGTAAATGGAAACTACTAAAAGCCTCAAGATAAGTGTGAGTGCCGAGGATGGCTCTTCCGTAGGAAGACGGAGGTGAATCCTCGGTAGGGTATTGAATTGGTGAGTAGTGGACTCGAAAAGCAAAACTATTTCAAGTTGGCGTCTCGTAGGATAGCTTAGCCAAGAGTCAAAGCTGGCTTGCTGCAATAACCCCACCAACCCTTCTTGATAATATGCATGTATGTAGGATCTGATGTAAGTCTTGCTGAGTACCTTTGTACTCATGTTGCTTTAATTTACATTTTTCAAGATGCCACAACCCCTTCCGACGGGTTCTTCGTGAGACATTGACATCAATGAGTAGACTAAGGCCTGTGGTGATCCCGAGCAAGTGAAGGACCATGTAGTATAGCTAGGCTTACCCAAGCCTCTTTTATTTTACTAGTTGTGCAGACTCGCACAAAGCACTTCCGCTGTTGGCTTGTATGCTTGTATGACTTGAATGTGGGTCGTGTGACCCGTGCATTTGTGTGTATATATATGTATGGCTCTCTGAGCCTTTAAATAAAGTACTTGTGTCGAGAGTCATGTTGTGATGCCTTGTTGTATTTGCACATATCGAGCATATTGTGTGTATGATTGAAATGCTTGGTATGTGTGGGATCCGACTATCTAGTTGTTTATCTTTAGTAGCCTCTCTTACGGAAATGTCTCCTAGTGATTCCATCGAGCCATGGTAGCTTGCTACCGCTCCTAACACTTAGGCTGGCCGCATGTGTCCTTCTTCGCTCTCGTGTCTGTCCTTCGGGAAATGTCACGCATTGAGTACCGGAGTCCTGTTAGCCGCCATGCCCGGTTTATCGGAGTCCTGCTAGCCCAGTGCTACAGCCCGAACTTACTTGTCGATGACCGACACGCTCGATGTCGGGTCATGGATGCTGTCCTCGTAAGTCTGTGCCACTTTGGGTTTACAACTAGCCATGTCACCGGGCTCCTTTTCATATGGATGCTAGCGACACTATCATATACATGTGCCAAAAGGCACAAACGGTCCCGGGCAAAGGTAAGGCGACACCGTGGGGATACCGTGCATGAGGCCGCAAAGTGATATGAGGTGTTACAGTGCTAGATCGATGTGACATTGAGTCGGGTCCCGACAGCGCTGGCATCGAGCCGGACTGCTCAGAGGTTCTCTAAGCCAAACTGGTCGATGTTGAGTCTAGAAATGCTTTAGTTATATGTAGGGAATTGATTGTGGGATGGTTCGTAAGGCTCTTTTACTCCTTTACCTCATGACATTCGATCCGAGTCACCCATTCTTCCACCGGGGTTAAGGATTAGGATCTCTTCTCTCTATCAGGTTCACGTGTTACTAATCAGTAGTACCTTATAGGTTTGATGATTACAAGCCTAGTTCAGTTCTACTATCCTATTATGTTACTAAGTTGGACCCAGAACCTTGTTATGATATTGTTCAGTGGCTATGCAATTCTTTGTAAAATGTCTCAAATCCTTTTTGAGCATTTACAGCCGTTATGTTGTCCAAATTCTGCTAGAAATTCTAATGTCTTTGCATTGTGGTTATGCTTCCAGATGGCCACTCGTGATCAAAACCAAGTGGTTCGTTCTACCAGATGCATTGGTGTGACCGGTCATACGGCTATGTTAGTCCGGGTAATGATCGAGACGGGTTACCGCTGGTATCTCGAATACACAGTCGAAGAGCAGTTCCGAGACTTTAATCAAAGCCAGTATCTCTGCACTGTCAGGATATTTCCCTCTTATCCTGGTTCCACCGAGGCCCTTCACTATTCCTATGGACTTGGTGTTACTATTGATATGGCGGTGCAAGATGCTGCCTACTCCATGATGACCATTATACGAGTCAGGACTGGCCTGCTTCGCAACACCGACTTCCGGTATATGCCGGGTTCACTTCCTGGAGCGCATGGGTATCTCCGGGCTATCTATGCTGATTCCAGTCAGGAGGACTCACTAACCCGCACCACTACTGAGTTGCTCGAGGATAAGGACCGAGAGAGTCGGGCCTTGAGAATGGAGGTTTTCAATGCCCGTGCAGATCACTGGGCCACTTTGACTCGGTTTGCACCGGCTGTGCAAGCTGGATATATGGATATGAGAGACCTGTATCCAGTTAGATCTGCGCTGCCAGACATGATGGATTGGCGTGATGTGGGGGGCATCACCCCACCTCGTGGTCCCCGCAGGCCACCATTTGTTGGTCCAAGACCTCACCCTTGCCCTTATGGTCCACAGGCTCCTAACGACCGTCTGTTTCCGGACGCTCACGTTGAACTTCCAGGTTATGGAGGATACTTCTATGAGAACTACTACGGAGACGTCTGAGTTAGTAGTAGTCTCACTAGTATTGTAATAGTTGTATCTCCACCGTCCTGCGTGACCTGTGGAATATGACTTAGTGTGTATTAATTCCGGAGGTGTAAGAAAAATAATGTATAGGAGCTTGGTATGCCTCCGATGAGATGTAATCTTCCTTTCACCGTAGTAGTACTATGTTTGGTCTTGTACTAAACCTTGTATGGTGTGTATGACGATGGAATAAAGAAGCAGTTTCTGTATCTACCATGTCATACGGATGATCATCTTGCATTCCGAGTTATCCATTACATTCTACATTTCTATGTCAGAATCTTATCATCCTGGACTAAACCCTTGTCTTGTTTTCCCTAGGATGGTTAACACCCGCAACAACCCTGCTCCACCAGAGCAGGCCGAAGGCAGCAGAGTTGGAGAAGCGAACCTGCCTCACCCTCCTTCTCTGGCCGAAGTTATGCCGAGGCCGAGAGAAACAAACGGAGACCAACCGCTTGTTGGAGCGCATCGAATGTAACACAGACATCATCAGAGGAATAACTTGGTGTCGCTCAGTGACTTCATCAAGTTACACCCACCTACCTTCCACCACTCCGTCGAGCCTCTCGACGCTGATGACCGGCTTCGCAGCCTTACTCACAAGCTGCGTTCTGCACTGGTAGCTGAGGCTGATAATGTCACCTTTGCTGCATATCATCTTGAAGGCCCCGCCAGTCTCTGGTGGGAGAACTATATGGCTATGCGCCCAGCTGGCCATGTCACTACTTGGGCAGAATCCAGCGAGGCTTTCCGTGAACATCACATTCCGGAGGGTCTCATGGATCGTAAACGTGAGATGTTCTGCAGTTTCACCCAAGGTCGTCTCTCTGTGGACGCCTACAGCAGGGAGTTCGGTAATCTCGCACGCTATGCCACCGAAGAGGTCTCCACTGACGCCAAGAAACAGGCAAGGTTCCGCAAGGGACTTAGCCCCGAACTTCGCCGAGATCTCCGTCTGCATGAGTGCACCTCTTTTCAGAAACTCGTGAACAAAGCCATCAGTGCTGAGACGGGTCAGACTGATTTCGAAGCAACACGGAAGCATGGTCGTGACATGGGTTCCTCATCCGGTGCTGGACTACAGAAGCGCCGGGTGTGGGTGCCTAACACTGCCCTGCCACCCAGGTTCATACCGAGGCCATCCTATCAGGCGCCTCGTCCAGTTCAGCAGTATGCACCAGCTAAGCCCTATGGTGGGCCAACCAACAATGCTCCTCCATGCACCAGCCCCGTGACGTGCTTCAAGTGTGGGGAATCAGGCCACTACATGCGCGATTGTCCCCAGACCAACCCCAACCAGACTGGAAAAGCTGTTGGCCGTGGCAAGCCAGCAGGAAAGGTGTTCTATACCAAGCCGGCCGCCACTGCACGTGGCCATGTTAATTGTGTCTCAGCTGAAGAGGCCCAAGAGGATCCCAACGTCGTTCTCGGTAAGCTCCTTGCTAATTGCCACCCGACATCTGTTCTTTTTGATACTGGAGCATCTCATTCATTCATATCCGAAAGCTATGCTCGCTTGCACAACACCGCATTCTGTGACATGCCCACCTCCATGGTAATTCAAACCCCGGGATCCAAATGGCAAACCTCTAGAGTAAGCCATGGGAATAAAATTCAGGTCGACAGACTTGTTTTCCTTGCATCATTGATAGCTCTTAAATCTTCGGACATCAATATCATTTTGGGTATGGACTGGATGTCAGCCCATCATGCCAAAATTGATTGCTTCTCTAGAACTGTTCAACTCACGCACCCTTCGGGAAAGATAGTCAATGTCTTGACCCGAATATCCAAGCGACAGCTATATTATCTTAATGCCACCATTGCTGCATCAAGACGCTCCGTAGTCCGTGACTTTCCGGATGTCTTTCGAGAAGAATTGCTGTGTGTTCCACCCGACGAGATGTTGAGTTCGTGATAGATCTCATTCCAGGAACTGTCCCAATTTCTAGAAGACCCTATAAGATGGCACCCCTAGAACTAGCCGAACTTAAGAAACAACTCGATGAGTCCTTGAAAAGGGTTTCATCCGCCCTAGTTCATCTCCATGGGCTTGTCCGTCCCTCTTCGTCAAGAAGAAGGATGGTACGGACCGGATGGTTGTAGATTATCGACCCGCCAACTTGGTCACAATTAAGAACAAGTATTCGCTCCCGGGATCAACGATCTGTATGATCAGCTCGCGGGATCCTCAGTCTTCTATAAGATGGATTTGTGGTTAGGCTACCATCAAATCAAAATCCGGAACGGGGACATTCCCAAAACGGCTTTTGTTACTCGTTACGGCCAATACAAGTACACCGTCATGTCCTTCGGTTTAACCAACGCTCCAGCCACTTTCTCCCAGTTAATGAACTCAATTTTCATGGAATATTTGGATAAATTCGTCGTGGTTTACCTCGATGACATACTCATCTATTCCAAGAACGAGGAAGAACATGTCGAACATCTAAGGCTAGTGTTGATGAAACTTTGAGAGCATCGCCTTTATGCCAAGTTTTCTAAATGCGAATTTTGGTTGCCAGAAGTGACCTATCTAGGACATGTAATTTCTGGTAAAGGTATTGCTGTCATCCCCGAGCGAGTTCAAGCCGTCCTTAATTGGACCCCACCTGAATCGGTCAAGCAAGTTTGGAGTTTCCTTGGCTTAGTGAGCTATTGTCGCCGCTTTGTCGAGAACTTCTCCAAAGTTGCTAAACCTCTAACTGAACTCCTCAAGAAAGATAAAAAGTTCGAGTGGACTCCACAATGCGAGCACAGTTTCCAGGAGCTGAAAAGACGTCTAACTTCTGCTCCCGTGCTGGTACCACCAGATTTCTCCAAGGACTTTGTTATCTATTGCGACGCCTCGCGACAAGGACTAGGCTGTATTCTTATGCAAGATCGACACATAATTGCTTATGCTTCACGGCAATTACACCCGCATGAGGAAAACTACCCTACTCATGATCTAGAGCTTGCAGCTGTAGTCCATGCACTCAAAACCTGGCGACATTACCTCCTCGGTAATCGTTGCGAAATCTACACCGATCACCAAAGTCTGAAGTACATATTCACCCAACCAGATTTGAATCTCGTGCAAAGACGTTGGGTCGAGTTGATCATGATTTCGACTTAGGGATAACTTATACCCCGGAAAAGCCAACGCCATGGCTGATGCGCTAAGTCAGAATCTTATTGCAACAATCTGATGTTGCAAAAAGTCAACCACTTCTCCACGAGGAATTCGAAGCTTAACCTTCACATTGTTCCTCAAGGATTCCTTTCCACCTTGGTGGCGAAACCTACCCTTACGGATCAGATCATCAAAGCTCGGAAGGTAGATCCGGGATTTCCGCATCAAAAGAAACATCAAGAAAGGAGTTGCGGATTGTTTCTCCGCTGATGATCAAGGAGTCGATACTTCGGAACCGCCTAGTGGTTCCTAAAGTGCGAAACCTGCGCGATTGATCCTTAAAGAAGCTCATGAATCTCCTCTCACCATTCATCCCGTAGCACTAAGATGTATCAGACCTCGCCAGAGGTTCGGTGGACTAGGATGAAGAGAGACATTGCTCAATTTGTTGCTAATTGCAACGCTCTCGTCGTCGTAAAAGCAGAGCATCAACGGCCCGCCGCACCCTTCAACCCTTAGCTATTCCTGAATGGACATGGGATAAAATTGGTATCGATTTCATCACCGGTTTTCCCAGGACCAAGAGAGGGAATAATGCTATCTTCGTCGTTATCGACCGTCTCTCCAAAGTAGCTCATTTCTTGCCTGTTCGCGAGAGTATAACTGCTAGCCAATTAGCAGACTTGTACATCTCCCGAATAGTGTCTCTCCATGGTGTTCCATTGGAAATTAACTCGGATCGAGGAAGTCTCTTCACCTCTCGATTTTGGGAAAGTTTCCAAAACGCTATGGGAACCCATCTTTCCTTTAGCACTGCCTTTCACCCTCAATCAAGTGGTCAAGTAGAACGTGTCAACCAAATCCTAGAAGACATGCTTCGAAGCTTCATATCTCATTCGAATGGATTGGGAGAAATGCCTTCCATTTGCCGAATTTGCTTATAACAACAGCTATCAATCTAGCTTGGGTAAAGCCCCTTTTGAAGTTCTCTATGGACGAAGGTGTCGAACGCCTCTTAACTAGTCAGAAACCGGGGAAAGACAATTCTTTGGCCCGGATATGATCCAGGAAGCAGAAGAGCAAGTTCGCATCGTTCGTGAAAAGTTGAAAACAGCCCAATCTCGTCAAAAGAGTCAATATGACCGAAAACATAAGGCTATGACTTACGAGGTTGACGAGAAGGCTTATCTTCGGGTTACTCCTCTGAAGGGAACCCATCGCTTCGGTATCAAAGGCAAATTGGCTCCTCGCTACATTGGACCCTTTCGCATTCTTGCCAAACAAGGAGAAGTTGCCTACCAATTGGAACTACCTCCGCATCTCTCCAAAGTCCACGATGTCTTCCACGTTTCTCAACTCAGGCGTTGCTTCTCGGATCCTATTCGTGGAGTGGACCATGAAACGCTTGATCTTCAAGGTAATCTCACTTACCGAGAGTACCCCGTTTGTATCCTCGATCAAGCCGAGCGTACCACTCGACGGCATAATATCAAGTTTCTCAAGGTTCAATGGTCGCACCATTCTGAGAAGGAAGCTACTTGGGAAAGGGAGGATCGTCTTCGACTTGAATATCCCGCCTTCTTTCCGGCGGAACCTAAATCTCGGGACGAGATTCTTTTGAGTGGGGTGAGTTGTCACACCCTAGCTAGTTCATGCATTAGAGTGTTGCATCATGTCTATTTCATTTAACAGAAACCTGAAATGGGGATGACAGTAACCCCAACCCCTCCTGAATCAAACTAGGGTTTACTAAAAATATTTTCGATGAACCTGAAATGCCCTTCTAAAATGTCCATCATTTTTGTCTTGGTTCAGAACCTCTGCCAAAAGTGATGCACAATTTCCTAGGTCATCCTAAGGTCTTTGAATTAAGTCATAACTATTTGAATTTGGGCATTTAAAATTTATAAAGTATTTCAAATGCTCAAATATTCCCAAACTAAAATGTTCCATGTTGGAAATATTCCAACTAAGGACCAGGTGCAGTTTGGTGAATTTTGGAATGGCATGGGTATTTTTAGAAATTCAACAAACTTACAGAACAAAAACAGAAACAGAAGTAAAGGAAAATACTTACCTGTCGCCACCCAGAGGCCCACCTGCCGGCCCAGCCCAGCCATCGCTCCAGCGAGCTGCTTGGCTTGGCCAGGCAGGCAGGCAGGTGCTCGACGGCGGCCGCAGCGCATGCCACGCAGCTGCTTGCCGCCCTGCCTCCTCCTTTCGCCGCCTAGCTGGCCTGGACGAGCTCCACGTCGCGCCCCGAACCCCGTGGACACCTCCATTCGCCCCAGCTCCTCTCCCTCGCGCTCCCCAGCCATGGCCGACGCCACCGTCGCCGCACCGCCGCTGTAGTCGTGCTCCCCGTCATCTCCACGCCGTGTCGCCATGTCCAGAAGCTTCGCCGCCCTCTACTCCTTCGAGCTAGCCGAGCCCCGAGCGCTCGCGTGCCCCGAAGCCACCGCACCGACCTCGACAGAACCGCCATTGCCGGAGATCCCCTTCGCCGTTGCCGCTGCACCAGCTCGTCCCCGACCGCGTCGTCCGTTCCCTCAAGACAGCAGTGAGCTGGGCTAACTCCTCCCCCCTTTCTTTCTCGCTCTCGTGCACCACAGCGAGCACACGTAGCTCACCCGCACGCGCCGCCGCGGAGCTCGTCGTGGACGTGCCTCCGGCTAACCATCGGCCACCCCACCTTGTCTAACTTACTCATCGTGCTCCGAGAAGCTCAACACACCTCACCACGGGTCTCGCCGTGCCCCGTAGCGTCGGATCCATCTTCACCCGACTCCGGCGACCGCCAAAGTCATCGCCGGCGCCAACTCCGGCCACCCCGAGCTCAAGCACCACCACCAATAGCCGCGGCTCGATCTCAGCAACACGTGGATGCTTTCCGCCGCCTGTTTGGTCGCCGGAATGCACAAAATCACTTCCACCGCCGCGTCGGGCTCGCCAGCGGCTAGACGCCGGCGTGTTTGACTTTGACCTTGACCAGGGTGGGCCCAGGTTGACCCCCCTGAGTCTATGACATGTGGGGCCCCTCTCTTAATTAACCCAGTTTAGTTTAAACTCAAATTAGTTAGTTTAATTATTTACTGACATGCGGGACCCACTGGTCAGTTTGACCTGGACCAGCCCGTTGACCACTGACGTCATCCTAACGTAATGCTGACGCAGTAATTTAATTACTGGAATTACTTTTACACAGGAAATTTCAGAAAATGCTACAAAGTTCAAAAAATCATAGAAATTAATCTGTAACTCCAAATGAAACAAATTATATATGAAAAATGATCAGAAAAATCCAATCTTTCCATCTGTACTGGTTTCATGCATGTTTAAACAAGCTAACCTGCTGTTTATCACAGAACAAGATAAAGCACTTGAAATGGCAACTTATGAGTTTGAATTTTGAATCATTGGTTCAAATTAGTTCAAACCCATCTGTTCTTAGTTGCATTAGCCCAATACACTCATTTTGACATGTCTCATGCATGCATCATATTGTTGCATACTGTTTGGTAATGTTTGTGTATCGGTGCTCTCTGCGGCAGGTTCTGCCCCCGAGGAGTACCGTGATAACCCCAACAAAGAGCAATACCAGTGCACCGACCCGTCAGGCAAGCAACCAACCATTTGATCATATCGATAAAATCCCATGTTCTCGCTTCTGCACTCTTTTACTGCATTAAGACAACGCGATTCAAACTGCTGTGTGCTGCGGTAGTTGAACCTATTTCCTCTGATGACTGTCATTGCCACAAGAATTAGATGAAACCCACTAGCATGTGTAGGAGTTGATTGAGCCATATGATTGTGTTGTTCCTACCTTGCTATGCCTGCTATGCTTAGAGTCGTGTCGTCCGGGTTTATCGTGATGGGCTAGAGTGAAATGATCGTGTCAAGATGAGAGTAAGGTGTTGAACACGATTTGGTAAAGGTATCGATGAGAGGCCATGTAGGAGTACATGGTGGGTTGTTTCATTGAGGCCGCCCTGCTAATCGAGATCTGTATGTGTGATTTAAGATTCAGCTACTACCATGCATTGGGCCCGAAACCAATGGACCCTCTTGGCTTCTTATTCACCCTAGTCTTCTGTCCAGGAGTTGCAAGTAGTTTCTGGTGTTTGTAGCCTACTAGAGGCCGTGGACAGCGCTGACCGTAGGGGTGGGCTGTGATGCGGTAGGTACGTGGCCGGGTGTACCGGATGCCCGTTTGGTATCTCGGGAACCCTGTTCACATCGTTTGGGGCTGTGAGCGAAACTTCGGCCGGATCTCCTCATAGATGGAACCCAAATAGGCGATAAACCTGGACTAGAGACTTAGGTGTCTAGGTAGGTCGTGGCCGACACCCACGTTGGGCTTCCGCTTGAAGGTTGCCGAGTACATGTCGTGTAAACGGCGGTAAGTGGTGAGAGCGTGTATGAAGAAGTACACCCCTACAGGGTTAACATCATCTATTCGAATAGTCGCGTCCGCGGTAAAGGACTACTTGGTTGCCTATACAGTTCATAGACAAGTAATTGGAAACTACTAAAAGCCTCAAGATAAGTGTGAGTGCCGAGGATGGCTCTTCCGTAGGAAGACGGAGGTGAATCCTCGGTAGGGTATTGAATTGGTGAGTAGTGGACTCGAGTGCACAAAACTATTTCAAGTTGGCGTCTCGTAGGATAGCTTAGCCAAGAGTCAAAGCTGGCTTGCTGCAATAACCCCACCAACCCTTCTTGATAATATGCATGTATGTAGGATCTGATGTAAGTCTTGCTGAGTACCTTTGTACTCATGTTGCTTTAATTTACATTTTTCAGAAGATGCCACAACCCCTTCCGACGGGTTCTTCGTGAGACGCTGACATCGATGAGTAGACTAAGGCCCGTGGTGATCCCGAGCAAGTGAAGGACCATGTAGTATAGCTAGGCTTACCCAAGCCTCTTTTATTTTACTAGTTGTGCAGACTCGCACAAAGCACTTCCGCTGTTGGCTTGTATGCTTGTATGACTTGAATGTGGGTCGTGTGACCTGCATTTGTGTGTATATATGTATGGCTCTCTCGAGCCTTTAAATAAAGTACTTGTGTCGAGAGTCATGTTGTGATGCCTTGTTGTATTTGCACATATCGAGCATATTGTGTGTATGATTGAAATGCTTGGTATGTGTGGGATCCGACTATCTAGTTGTTTATCTTTAGTAGCCTCTCTTACTGAAATGTCTCCTAGTGATTCCATCGAGCCATGGTAGCTTGCTACCGCTCCGAACACTTAGGCTGGCCGGCATGTGTCCTTCTTCGCTCTGTGTTCGTTCCTTCGGGAAATGTCACGCATTGAGTACCGGAGTCCTGTTAGCCGCTACAGCCCGGTTTATCGGAGTCCTGCTAGCCCAAAGGTTACAGCCCGAACTTACTTGCGATGACCGACACGCTCGATGTTTGGGTCATGGATGCCTGTCCTCAGAAATCTGTGCCACTTTGGGTTTACAACTAGCCATGTCAGCCGGGCTCCTTTTCATATGGATGCTAGCGACACTATCATATACGCAGCCAAAAGGCTAAACGGTCCTGGGAAAAGGTAAGGCGACACCCGTGGGGATACCGTGCGTGAGGCCGCAAAGTGATATGAGGTGTTACAGGCTAGATCGATGTGACATTGAGTCGGGGTCCTGACAGCTGAGGAATTTATGATTAATCTACTCTCTTTTTAGGTTGATGATTTTATGTTTTTTTGCATCAACAAATAAAGGAACTTTTAGGATCAGCAGTTTTCTTGAAAGCCTATTTTGATAGATTGATGTTCGTTTCCTTTATTAACAATTCCAGGCTTCAAGGATGAGAGCAAGCTAGATCAAGGACCTATTAGAAGTATGGAGGTTATTTTCCCTAGTCCCCAATATCCTATATATGTGTATTTTTGATGTTTCCTAATTCCAATTGAAGATCCGCAGGGCATCGACTTCATTAATGGGCATCATGGAGATGCTTGTGGTGAAATTTTTGAATCCTCAATCCTTTCTGGTCCTGAACTCAGAGTGATGAAGCCTCACCTTGGAAAGTCGAAACGAATTAAGGGTGCTACTGGTGTGAATTTCAAGCCCAAATTTGATGGCAAGTTTCAAACTGATGAGATTCTAAATATTACTAGTACTTATGTCAATGCATGGCATAAAAATGACACATCCAATAATTCAATTAAACCAACACATTCAATAATTCAATAAAATATAATCGTCAGTAGCATGTTGTCTTACATGGTTGAATTGCATGGCTTTTTCCAATGGGACTAAATACACTGTGAGATAACCCTGACGCGATATTTTTCAGGTCCAGCAGAGATGGTTGTTCCCCCTCTTTTGCCACAAATTTCATTTCAACCAAACAATATAATGGAAAATGAAACAGAAGAATATCCAAGAGCAAATGTTAGCTTAGCTTCTTATCTCTATGTTTGAAAATTATCTAGAAACATGAGCGCAGGGGGAACTGAAAGACACTCATCTGCTAACTATGCTTTTTGACTGATTAGCCTTGAAGCATTGATCCTGATGTCTTGTGCCTGAAAAACCTAATGCTTAGTTTATTTGTGCCATTACAACAGATTGTTGGACCATATAGATGATCTTTATGATGATGAAATGAAATGCTCTCGAAGCATAAGCACTGAAGTCAATAGTTGGTTGTTTGAGATTGAACATACGAGTGCCTTCTAAACTGCAGTCTACAGTTGAAACCTTTTCAAGCTATATCACTTGAAACAATGCCGATTTGACGGCGGGGAGCCCGGGAGGTGGATCCATTGGCAGGGAGGAGCTCCGGGGACCCATGATTCCATGCCCTTTGCTCGGCTTTCGTCCTCTATCGTAGTTGTATTATCCCATCATTCTAACGGCAAAGCTCTATTTTTTGAGGAAATGTTTTTCCCACTCTTATAATAAAAAGTGTTTTGTACACTCTACAAAGCCTATGAAGCCATCTTAAAAATAGATGCCTCAAGAATGCACATGTCAGACGACCGCACATTACTCATTACCCAAGTGAAAAAGGATGTGATATACATTACCCAACTTCATTGGAGTTTTCAAGCAATCAGTCTAATTTGGCGTAAGAAATGTTGCAAAGAAAAGTCTGCAAACTTGGGCTGAAACATTCTTCAGGCGATGGACATATAACAACATATACATACATACATACCATGTACCTCATATATTCCATTTAGTCTCTTGTCCTATAAAGCACTTATGTCCTTGAACAAAGAAAGATCAGGTGCTGGGGTTTATAATTGGGTCGGGGGCTTCATTTGGATATGCAAACATGATTTTTGGGAGGAAGAATACAGAGTGAGGCATTTTTTAGGGATACACCAACAAGGCAGCTGGTTGGTGACACAAGGATTACTCGTAGAGGTAGACACCGGTAACTGTTTTGTGTTTGTAACAGAGCATGTTCTTCATTCCACAAATAACAGAGGGCATAGGACTAGTCAGGAATGAGAAAAAACACATCCGATGAAATGTGAATGAAATTCTGCAAATGGTGTACTAAGCTTCTCACATGTCCATTTGTTCAGCGTCAATTTTTCATGGTTATTTTGAAGTACTCTTGCATCTCCGTTTTAATTTCAATCATTCGTGTCTTGTAGTGTAAGGGATTAGGTTTGACGTTAAACTGATAATGAGGTGTTAATTTGGGCATTTATACTAAAAGGGAATAATATTTTTGAAGACCTTATACATCAAACAATTTCCAAGTGCACTTCTGTAATTATACTATATATGTTCGCTAGAAAATTGAAATGCTTTTCCTCCTTACCATTCACAAGAAGTTTGTTACTCGGCATGTTATTAGAGTGTTAAACAAAAATTAAATAATATAAATTATTGTAAGAAAGAATACATCAGCATATATGCATATTGCTATCCACTTCGTTTATGTAAGCAATTGTGTACACATTTCTAATTTGCGAGCCATACTCTGGAATTTGAAGTCCTGATCTATTTATATTTTTTGGTAGAACATCCAAGAGGATTGCATGTCTTATATATTAAGAAAATAGGAAAAATGATTCAGTTACATGACGGCACAACATAGACGTCGACCAACACCACCAGCACTAGACCTAATCCTAGCTTCCTTCCAAAGCAGACAGTCAGGCATGAATTTTCGCCACCACCCTCGCGGTCATGACGACAACACGATCAAAAACCCTACTATTTCGTTCAACCCAAATTTTACATTTGGAGTATGGTATCACACCAGCTTATGCCTCTGGAAGGTCCGCATATTGAAATTACAAAAGATTTTAGTTGTAAAATGTTTAAGTTAATCCTTCAATTTATGTTGAAGTATATGTGCATTGTCCATCTTTCTCCATCAGTTCTGTCTTTTGATTAAACTGGTTGGTGCATCCTGTTCTACGTTTTATGGGTCAAGAGGTCTTGACCGACTTGTGCAATTTAAGATCAAAATTTGTAGCCCACTTTAGGGACATATTTAGATATGAGGGATCCACACGTGGGGTGGGAAGTTGAAGTATGGGTGCATACATGTAGAGCCTAACCCTATTTAGTAGACTCACTCATAAAAAATTGGAAAGCTCGCTAACTCTTGATTGGTACTAAAATACCAGCAAAGTAAATTATGCCGTATTTTTAGCATTCAAATTCATTGTATATTTTCTACGTTGGGCATACACGTTGGTTATATCAAATTATTTGTGCGGTAGACCATACTTAGGTCTTAACCGTCAAGGGTCAAGATTTATACTTCTAGGTAAGTCCATAGGAAAAATTCTGGACCTTGTAACTATGTCTGGTGTCCCTTGATCCTCTTATTATTTTACTTGAAAGCTTTGCCATCTTCCTTTTTTGCATCATTTTAAATTCAGTGTGGTCAGTGTGGAATTTATGTTTTTCCTTTCTGGCTAAACTAAACAATGCTGAGGAATTTATGATTAATCTACTCATGTTTTAGGTTGATGATTTAAAGCTTTTTTTAAAATCGACAGATAAAGGAAATTTTAGGATCCACAGTTTGCTCGAAAGCCTCTTCTGATTCATTGATGTTTGTTACTTTATCAACAATTCCAGCCTTCAAGGATGAGATCAAGCTAGATAACAGACCTATAAGGAGTATGGAGGTCATTTTCCCTAGTCCCTAATTGTTGGAGAACGTTGCAGAAAATTAAAAAATTTCCTACGGTTTCACCAAGATCCATCTATGAGTTCATCTAAGCAACGAGTCAAGGGAGTGAGTTTGCATCTACATACCACTTGTAGTTCCCGTGCGGAAGCGTTCAAGGGGATGGTGATGACGGAGTCGTACTCGACGTGATTCAGATCACCGATGTCCAAGTGCTGAACGGACAGCACCTCCGCGTTTAACACACGTACTGGACGGGAGACGTCTCCTCCTTCTTGATCCAGCAAGGGGAAGGAGAGGTTGATGATGATCCAAAGAAGACGACGGCGTGGTGGTGGATGCAGTGAGAACTCCAAGAGGCTTCGCCAAGCGACTACGGGAGGAGGACGAGGTGTAGCAGGGGGAGGGAGGCGCCAAGCACAAGGGTGCGGCTGCCCTCCCCCCTGCCCTCCTTTATAAAGGCCCCCAGGGGGGCGCCGGCCCTAGGAGATTGAATCTTCCAAGGGGGCGGCGGCCAAGGGGGAGGAGTGCCCCCCAAGGCATGTGGTGCGCCCCCCCCCCCACCCTAGGGTTTCAACCCTAGGCGCAGGGGGTGGGCCTAGGGGGCGCACCAGCCCACTATGGGCTGGATCCCCTCCCACTTCAGCCCATGGGGCCTCCGGGATGGGTGGCCCCACCCGGTGGACCCCCGAGACCCTTCCGGTGGTCCCGGTACATTACCGGGTGACACCGAAAATTTCCCGATGGCCGAAATACCACTTCCTATATATTATTCTTTACCTTCGGACCATTCCGAAACTCCTCGTGACGTCCGATTTCTCATACGGGACTCCGAACAACATTCGGTATGCCGCATACTCATATTCATACAACCCTAGCGTCACCGAACCTTAAGTGTGTAGACCATACGGGTTCGGGAGACACGCAGACATGACCGAGACGACTCTCGGGCAATAACCAACAGCGGGATCTGGATACCCATGTTGGCTCCCACATGCTCCTCGATGATTTCATCGGTTGAACCTCGATGTCGAGGATTCGATCAAACCTCAGATACAATTCCTTTGTCAATCGGTACGTTATTTGCCCGAGACTCGATCGTCGGTATCCCAATACCTTGCTCAGCCTCGCTATCGAAAGTCACTTTACTCGCATCAGAATGCATGATCCCGTGACCAACCACCTGGTCACTTTGAGCTCATTATGATGATGCATTACCGAGTGGGCCCAGAGATACCTCTCCGTCATACGGAGTGACAAATCCCAGCCTCGATCCGTGTCAACCCAATGACACTTTCGAGATACCTGTAGTGCACCTTTATAGTCACCCAGCTTACGCCAGACGCTTGATACACCCAAAGCACTCCTACGGTATCCGGAGTTACACGATCTCATGGTCTAAGGAAGAGATACTTGACATTGGAAAAGCTCTAGCAAACGAACTACACGATCTTAGTGCTATGCTTAGGATTGTCTTGTCCATCACATCATTCTCCTAATGATGTGATCCCGTTATCAATGACATCCAATGTCCATAGTCAGAAACCATGACTATCTGCTGATCACAACGAGCTAGTCAACTAGAGGCTCACTACGGACATATTGTGGTCTATGTATTCACACGTGTATTACGATTTCCGGATAATACAGTTATAGCATGAATAAAGACAATTATCATGAACAATGAAATATAATAATACTTTTATTATTGCCTCTAGAGCATATTTCCAACAGTCTCCCACTTGCACTAGAGTCACCAATCTAGTTACATTGTGATGAATCGAACACCTATAGAGTTCTGGTGTTGATCATGTTTTGCTCATGATGAGAGGCTTAGTCAACGGATCTGCGACATTCAGATCCGTATGTACTTTGTAAATATCTATGTCTCCATCTTGAACATTTTCACGGATGGAGTTGAAACGACGCTTGATGTGCCTGGTCTTCTTGTGAAACCTGTGCTCCTTGGCAAGGGCAATAGCTCTAGTGTTGTCACGTAAGAGTTTGATCGGCCCCGACGCATTGGGTATGACTCCTAGGTCGGTGATGAACTCCTTCACCCAAATCGCTTCATGCGCTGCCTCCGAGGCTGCCATGTACTCCGCTTCACACGAGATCCCGCCACGACGCCTCGCTTGCAGCTACACCAGCCATCGCTCCACCATTCAACATATACACGATCCGGTTTGTGACTTAGAGTCATCCAGATCTGAGTCGGCTAGCGCCGACGTAACCCTTCTGACGAGCTCTTTGTCTCCTCCATAAACGAGAAACATGTCCTTTGTCCTTTTCGGATACTTTAGGATATTCTTGACCGATGTCCAAAGTTCCTTGCGGGATTACTTTGGTACCTTGCTACCAAACTTACGGCAAGGTTTACATCAGTGTCCGTACACAATGGCATACATAATAGATCCTATGGCTGAAGCATAGGGGATGACACTCATCTCTTCTTTATCTTTTGTCGTGGTCGGGGACTGAGCCGAGCTCAATCTCACACCTTGTAACATAGGCAAGAACCCCTTCTTGGACTGATCCATTTTGAACTTCTTCAAAATCTTATCAAGGTATGTGCTTTGTGAAAGACCTATGAGGCGTCTCGATCTATCTATATAGATCTTGATGCCTAATATATAAGCAGCTTCTCCAAGGTCCTTCATTGAAAAACACTTATTCAAGTAGGCCTTAATGTTGTCCAGAAGTTCTATATCATTTCCCATCAAGAGTATGTCATCTACATATAATATGAGAAATGCTATAGAGCTCCCACTCACTTTCTTGTAAACGCAGGCTTCTCCATAAGTCTGCATAAACCCAAACGCTTTGATCATCTCATGAAAGCGAATGTTCCAACTCCGAGATGCTTGCACCAGCCCATAAATGGATCGCTGGAGCTTGCACACTTTGTTAGCATTCTTAGGATCAACAAAACCTTCCGGCTGCATCATATACAGCTCTTCCTTAAGATGTCCGTTAAGGAACGCCGTTTTGACGTCCATCTGCCATATCTCATAATCATAGTATGCGGCAATTGCTAACATGATTCAGACGGACTTCAGCTTCGCTACGGGAGAGAATGTATCATCGTAGTCAATCCCTTTAACTTGTCGATAACCCTTAGCGACAAGTTGAGCCTTATAAATGGTAACATTACCATCCGCGTCCGTCTTGTTCTTAAAAATCCATTGGTTTTCTATCGCTCGCCGATCATCAGGCAAGTCTGTCAAAGTCCATACTTTGTTTTCATACATGGATTCTATCTCGGATTTCATGGCTTCAAGCCATTTGTTGGAATCTGGGCACGCCATCGCTTCTTCATAGTTCGAAGGTTCACCGTTGTCTAACAACATGATTTCCAGGACAGGGTTGCCGTACCACTCTCGTGCGGAACGTGTCCTTGTGGACCTATGAAGTTCAGTAGCAACTTGATCCGAAGTACCTTGATCATCATCATTGTTTTCCTCTTCAGTTGGTGTGGGCATCACAGGAACATTTTCCTGAGCTGCACCACTTTCCCGTTCGAGAGGTAGTACTTCATCGAAGTTCTACTTTCCTCCCACTTACTTCTTTCGAGAGAAACTCTTTTCCGTAAAGCATCCGTTCTTGGCAACAAAGATCTTGCCCTCGGATCTTAAGTAGAAGGTATACCCGACGCTTTCCTTAGGGTATCCTATGAAGACGCATTTTTCCGACTTGGGTTCGAAGCTTTTCAGTTGAAGCTTCTTGACATAAGCATCGTGATCCCCAAACTTTTAGAAACGATACTTAGGTTTCTTCCCAAACCATAATTCATAAGGTGTCGCCTCAACGGATTTAGACGGTGCCCTATTTAAAGTGAATGTAGCTGTCTCTAGAGCGTATCCCCAAAATGATAGCGTAAATCGGTAAGAGACATCATAGACCGCACCATATCCAATAGAGTGCGACATAACGCTCGGACACACCACATTGAGGTGTTCCAGCGGCGTGGTTGTGAAACGATTCCACATTTCCTTAAGTGTGTACCAAATTCGTCACTTAAGTATTCTCCTCCATGATCTGATCGTAGGAACTTTATCTTTCGGTCACGTTGATTCTCTACCTCATTTTGAAATTCCTTGAACTTTTTGAAGGTCTCAGACTTGTGTTTCATTAAGTAGACATACCCATATCTACTTAAGTCATCATTGAGAGTGAGAACATAACGATATGCTCCATGAGCCTCAACGCCATTGGACCGCACACATCGGTATGTATGATTTCCAACAAGTTGGTTGCTCGCCCATTGTTCCGAGAACGGAGTCTTGGTCCTTTTGCCCATGAGGCATGGTTCGCATGTGTCAAACGATTCATAATCAAGAGACTCTAAAAGTCCATCAAGATGGAGCTTCTTCATGCGCTTGACACCAATGTGACCAAGGCGGCGATGCCACAAGTATGTGGGACTATCGTTATCAACTTTACATCTTTTGGCATCCACACTATGAATATGTGTAATATTACGCCGAGATTCATTAAGAATAAACCATTGACCATCGGAGCATGACCATAAAACATATCTCTCATATAAATAGAACAACCATTATTCTCGGATTTAAATGAGTAGCCATCTCAGATTAACGAGATCCCGATACAATGTTCATGCTCAAACTTGGCAAGAAATAACAATTATTAAGGTTCAAAACTAATCCCGAGGTAAATGTAGAGGCAGCGTGTCGACGGCGATCACATCGACTCGAACCATTCCCGACGCGATCGTCACCTCGCCCTTCGCCAGCCTCCGCTTATTCCGCAGCTCTGCCGTGAGTTACAAATATGAGCAACGGCACCGTATCAAATACCCAGAGTTACTACGAGTACTTGTAAGGTACACATCAATTACATGTATATCAAATATACCTTTGATGTTGCCGCCTTCTTATCCGCTAAGTATTTGGGGCAGTTCCGCTTCAAAGGACCCTTCCCTTGCAATAAAAGCACTCACCTCCGGCTTGGGTCCATTCTTTGACTTCTTCCCGAATCGGCTTACGGGCGCTGCAACATCCTTGCCGCCCTTCTTGAAGTTCTTCTTGCCCTTGCCCTTCTTGAACTTAGTGGTCTTATTGACCATCAACACTTGATGTTCTTTCTTGATTTCAGCCTCTGCTGACTTCAAAGATTGAGAACACTTCAGAATGGTCTTCACCATTCCCTCGCATGTTGTAGTTCATCACAAAGCTCTTGTAGCTTGGTGGGAGCGATCGAGGATTCTGTCAATGACCGCCTCATCTGGGAGGTTAATGTTCACCGGGTCATCTTGTTGTGCAAGCTTTACATCTTGAGTATGTGCTCACCGACGTAACTGTTTTCCTCCATCTTACAACTATAGAACTTGTCGGAGACATCATATCTCTCGACCGGGCATGAGCTTGGAAAACTAGTTTCAGCTCTTCAACATCTCATATGCTCCGTGATGCTCAAAACGCTTTTGGAGCCCCGGTTCTAAGTCGTAAAGCATGCCACATCGAACGAGGGAGTAATCATCATCACGAGTTTGCTGCGCTCATAACGCCTTGGTTCTTCTCGACGGAGCGCCACCTAGCGATCCTTCTAGGACATATTGCTTCCTCGGCAGCTATGAGGATGGTCCTCGTGTTCCGACCCGTTCAGTATAGTTGCTGCCATCATCTTTCAGCTTGGTTTTCTAGGAACGCGTTGAAGTTCATGTTGACATTAGCGCTGGCCATTTGATCTACAAGACATATTTGCAAAGGTTTTAGACTAAGTTCATGATAATTAAGTTCATCTAATCAAATTATGAACTCCCACTCAGATTAGACATCCTCTAGTCATCTAAGTGTTACACGATCCGAGTCGACTAGGCCGCGTCCGATCATCACGTGAGACGGACTAGTCATCGCCGGTGAACATCTTCATGTTGATCGATCTTCCATACGACTCGTGTTCGACCTTTCGGTCTCCGTGTTCCGAGGCCATGTCTATACATGCTAGGCTCGCAAGTTAACCCTAAGTGTTTTGCTGTGTAAAACTGTCTTACACCCGTTGTATGTGAACGTAAGGATCTATCACACCCGATCATCACGTGGTGCTTGAAACGATTTAACTGTAGCAATGGTGCACGCTAGGGAGAACACTTCTTGAAATTGTTGTAAGGGATCATCTTATTTACTACCGCCGCTCTAAGTAAACAAGATGCATAAACATAATAAACATCACATGCAATTATATAGTAGTGACATGATATGGCCAATATCATATAGCTCCATTGATCTCCATCTTCGGGGCTCCATGATCATCTTGTCACCTGCATGACACCATGATCTCCATCATCGTGTCTTCATGAAGTTGTCACGCCAACGACTACTTCTACTTCTATGGCTAACGCGTTTAGCAATAAAGTAAAGTAGTTTACATGGCGTTCTTCAATGACACGCAGGTCATACAAAAAATAAAGACAACTCCTATGGCTCCTGCCGGTTGTCATACTCATCGACATGCAAGTCGTGAATCCTATTACAAGAACATGATCTCATACATCACAATATATCAATCATCATTCATCACAACTTCTGGCCATATCACATCACATGAACAATCGTTGCAAAAACAAGTAAGATGTCCTCTAATTGTTGTTGCATCTTTTACGTGGCTGCAATTGGGTTCTAGCAAGAACGTTTTCTTACCTACGAATAACCACAACGTGATTTTGTCAACTTCTATTTACCCTTCATAAGGACCCTTTTCATCGAATCCGCTTCAACTAAAGTGGGAGAGATAGACACCCGCCAGCCACCTTATGCAACTAGTGCATGTCAATTGGTGGAACCGGTCTCACGTAAGCGTACGTGTAAGGTTGGTCCGGGCCGCTTCATCCCACAATACCGCTGAAGCAAGAAAAGACTATAAGTGGCAAGCAAGTTGACAAGATCCACACCCACAACAAAATTGTGTTCTACTCATGCATTAGAGAACTACGCATAGACCTAGCTCATGATGCCACTGTTGGGGAACGTTGTAGAAAATTAAAAAATTTCCTACGGTTTCACCAAGATCCATCTATGAGTTCATCTAATCAACGAGTCAAGGGAGTGAGTTTGCATCTACATACCACTTGTAGATCGCGTGCGGAAGCGTTCAAGGGGATGGTGATGACGGAGTCATACTCGACGTGATTCAGATCACCGATGTCCAAGTGCTGAACGGACAGCACCTCCGCGTTCAACACACATACGGGACGGGAGACGTCTCCTCCTTCTTGATCCAGCAAGGGGGAAGGAGAGGTTGATGATGATCCAAAGACGACGGCGTGGTGGTGGATGCAGCAGAACTCCAGCAGGCTTCGCCAAGCGACTCACGGAGGAGGACGAGGTGTAGCAGGGGAGGAGGCGCCAAGCACAAGGTGCGGCTGCCTCCCTCCGCCTCCTTATATAGGCCCCAGGGCGCCTGCCCGGGAGATTGAATCTCCCAAGGGGCGGCTGCCAAGGGGGGAGGAGTGCCCCCAAGGCATGTGGTGCGCCCCCCCCCACCCTAGGGTTTTAACCCTAGGCGCAGGGGGTGGGCCTAGGGGGGCCTACCAGCCCACTATGGGCTGGCTCCCCTCCCACTTCAGCCCATGGGGACCTCTGGGATGGGTGGCCCCACCTGGTGGACCCCCGGGACCCTTCCGGTGGTCCCGGTACATTACCGGGTGACCCCAAAACTTTCCCGATGGCCGAAATACCACTTCCTATATATTATTCTTTACCTCCGGACCATTCCGAAACTCCTCGTGACATCCGGGATCTCATCCGGGACTCCGAACAACATTCGGTATGCCGCATACTCATATTCATACAACCCTAGCATCACCGAACCTTAAGTGTGTAGACCCTACGGGTTCGGGAGACACGCAGACATGACCGAGACGACTATCGGGCAATAACCAACAGCGGGATCTGGATACCCATGTTGGCTCCCACATGCTCCTCGATGATTTCATTGGTTGAACCACGATGTCGAGGATTCGATCAAACCCCGTATACAATTCCCTTTGTCAATCGGTACGTTACTTGCCCGAGACTCGATCGTCGGTATCCCAATACCTTGTTCAGTCTCGCACGCAAGTCACTTTACTCGCATCAGAATGCATGATCCCGTGACCAACCACTTGGTCACTTTGAGCTCATTATGATGATGGATTACCGAGTGGGCCCAGAGATACCTCTTCGCCATACGGAGTGACAAATCCCGCCTCGATCCGTGTCAACCCAATGACACTTTCGGAGATACCCGTAGTGCACCTTTATAGTCATCCAGCTTCGCCAGACGCTTGATACACCCAAAGCACTCCTACGGTATCCGGGAGTTACACGATCTCATGGTCTAAGGAAGAGGTACTTGACATTGGAAAAGCTCTAGCAAACTAACTACACGATCTTAGTGCTATGCTTAGGATTGGGTCTTGTCCATCACATCATTCTCCTAATGATGTGATCCTGTTATCAACGACATCCAATGTCCATAGCCAGGAAACCATGACTATCTGTTGATCACAACGAGTTAGTCAACTAGAGGCTCACTAGGGACATATTGTGGTCTATGTATTCACACGTGTATTACGATTTCCGGATAATACAGTTATAGCATGAATAAAGACAATTATCATGAACAATTAAATATAATAATACTTTTATTATTGCCTCTAGGGCATATCCAACACTAATATCCTATATATGTGTATTTGTGATGTTTCCTAGTTCCAACTGATCATCCGCAGGGAAGCTTTTTCATTAATGGGCATCATGGAGATGCTTGTGGTGAAAATTTTCAAGCCTCAATCCTTTCTGGTCCTGAACTCAAAGCGATGAAGCCTCACGTTGGAAAGTCAAAACAAATTGATAGCGCTACTGGTGTGAATTGCAGGCCCAAATCTGACGGCAAGTTTCAAATTGATTTGATTCTAAATATTACTAGTACTTATGTCAATGCATGGCATAAAAATGACACAACCAATAATTCAATTAAACTGATACATCCAATAATTCTATTAAATATATTGTCAGTAGCATGTTGGCTTACATGGTTAAATTGCATGGCTTTGTCCAGACTAAATACACTGTGATTAACCCTGATGGGACATTTTTCAGGTCCAGCAGAGATGGTTGTTCCCCCTCTTTTGCCTCGAAGTACATTTCAACCAAACAATATATTGGAAAATGAACCAGAAGAATATTCAAGAGCAAAGGTTAGCTTAATTAGTTTCTTATCTCTGTGTTTGAAAATTATCTGGAAACATTTGGGCAAGGGGAACTGAAAGACACTCATCTACCAAGTAACTTCGCTTTCTGAGTGATTATCCTTCAAGCATTGACCCTTATGTCTTGTGCCTAAAAAACCTAATGCTTAGTTTATTCGTGCCATGACAACGGATTGCTGGACCATATAGATGATCTTTATGATGACAAAATGAGATGCTCTCGAAGCATAAGCATTGAAGTCAATGGTTGGTTGTCTGACTTTGGACAGGCCAGTTCCTTCTAAACTGCAGTATGCAATTGAAACCTTTTCAAGCTATATCACTTGAAACAATGATGATTCGATGACGGGGAGGACGGAAGGCGGACCCGCTGGCAGGGAGGAGCCCAATGGACCCATTATTCTGTGCCCTCCGCTCGGCCTTCGTCTTCTATCCTAGTTGTATTAGCCCATCATTCTAACGGTAAAGCTCCCTTTTTTTAGGAAATGATTTCCCCACTCTTATAGTAAAAAGTGTTTTGTGCACTCTACAATGCCTATGAAGCCAACTTAAAATAGATGCCTCAAGAATGCACATGTCAGACGCGCGCACATTACTCATTACCCACGTGAAAAAGGTGTGATATCAATTACCCAACTTCATTGGAGTTTTCAAGAAATTGGTCTAATTCTGTGTAAGAAATGTTGCAAAGAAAATTCTACAAACATGGGATGAAACAATCTTCAGGTAACGGACATATAACAACATATACATAGATACATACCATGTACGTGATATATCCCATTTAGGCTAGTTGTCCTATCAAGCACTTATCTCCTCGGACGAAGAAAGGATCATGTGGTGGGGTTTATCATTGGGTTGGGGGCTTCATTTGGATATGCAAACATGATTTTTGGGAGGAAGAATACATAGTGAGGCATATGTTAGGGATACACAGCAAGGCAGCTGGTTGGTGACGCCGGGATTACTCGTATAGGCAGACACTAGTAGCTTTTTCTGTCTATCAAATCAAGTATGTTCTTCATTCCACAAATAACAGAGGGCATAGGGCTAGTCAGGAATGAGAAAGAAAAACACATCCAAGGAAATGTGAATATTTTTTCCCAAATGGTGTACTAAGCTTCTCACATGTCTATTTGTTCAGTGTCATTTTTGGGGGTTATTTTAAGGTACCATCGCGTCCCTGTTTTAATTTGAATCATCCACGTCTTGTAGTCCAAGGGATCAGGTTTGACATTAGAACTGATAATGAGGTGTTAATTTGGGCATATAGACTGCTTATTATTTTACTTGGAAGCTTTGCCTTTTTTGCACCATTTTAACTTCAATGTGGTCAGTGTAGAATTTATGTTTTTTTGGCTATACTCTACAATGCTAAGGAATTTATGATTAATATACTCATGTTTTAGGTTGATGGTTTTATGCTTTTTTGCATCAAATAAAAAGAAAATTTTAGCATCAGCAGTTTGCTTGAAAGCAACTTTTGATTCATTGATGTTCGTTCCTTTATCAACAATTCCAATCTTCAGGGATGAGATCAAGCTAGATCAGGGACCTATTAGAAGTATGGAGGTTATTTTTCCCCAGTCCCCAATATCCTATGTATGTGTCTTTTTTATGTTTCCTAATTCCAATCGAGCATCTGCAGGGCAGCGACTTTGATAATGGGCGTCATGGAGATGCTTATGGTCGAAATTTTCAATCCTCAATCCTTTCTGGTCCTGAAGTTAGAGTGATGAAGGCTCACCTTGGAAAGTCAGAACAAATTGATAGTGCTACTGGTGTGAATTTCAAGCCCAAATTTGACGGCCAGTTTCACTGATGTGATTCTAATAATTACTACTACTTATGTCAATGCATGGCATAAAAATGACACATCCAATAAGTCATTTAAACCGACACATCAAATAATTCAATTAAATATCATCATCAGTAGCCTGTTGGCTTACATGGTTGAATTGCATGGCTTTTTTAATGGGACCAAATACACCGTGAGTTAACCCTGGTGGGAGCAGTGATGGTTGTTCCCCCTCTTTTGCCTCGAAGTTCATTTCAATCAAACAATATACTTGAAAATCAAACAGAAGAATATTCAGGAGCAAAGGTTAGCTTAGTTTCTTATCTCTATGTTTGAAAATTATCTAGAAACATGAAGGCAGGAGGAATTGAAAGACACTCATCTGCTAAGTAACTTTGCTTTCTGAGTGATTAGCCTTCAAGCATATATCCTCATGTCTTGTGCCTGAAAAACCTAATGCTTAGTTTATTTGTGCCATGACAACATATTGTTGGACCATATAGATGATCTTTATGATGATGAAATGAGATGCTCGCGAAGCATAAGCACTGAAGTCAATAGTTGGTTGTCTGAGTTTGAACAGGCCAGTGACTTCTAAACTGCAGTCTGTAGTTGAAACCTTTTCAAGGTATAATACTTGAAACAATGACGGTTCGACGGCGGGGAGGTCGGGAGGCGGATCCGTTGACTGGGAGGAGTTCGGTGCACCCATGACTCGCGTCTCCGCCGCCTCCGCCTTTCTATCGGTTGTATTAGCCCATCATTCTAATGGTAAAGCTCTATTTTTTGAGGAAATGCTTTTCCCACTGTTATAATAAAAAGTGTTTTGTACACTCTACAATGCCTATGAAGCTGACTTACAAATAGATGCCTCAAGAACGCACACAGACGACCGCACATTACTCATTACCCAAGTGAAAAAGGTGTTATATACGTTACCCAACTTCATGGACTCAGCTCCCCTGACGTACTGTAGGATGCAGTTGGGTCACTGACAAGTGGGCCAACTTGCTTTCTGGTCCACATGTCAGTGGCCCAATTGCACCTTGCAGTAAGTCAGAGGAGCCTCATCCCAACTTCATTGGAGTTTTCAAGCAATCGGTCTAATTCTGCGTAAGAAATGTTACTAAGAAAGGTCTGCAAACTTGGGCTGAAATATTCTTCAGGTAATGGACATATAACATCATATATGTACATACGTACCATCTACGTGATATATCCCACTTAGTCTCGCTGTCCTAGCAAGCACTTATCTACTCGAATGAAGAAAAGAATATGTGCTGGGGTTTATAATTCGGCTGGGAGCTTCATTTGGATATCCAAACATGATTTTTGGGAGGAAAAATACATAGTGAGGCATTTTTTAGGGATACACATGGTTGGTGACGGAGGGATTACACATAGGGGAAGACACCAGCAAGTTTTTTTGTCTTTCTAATATAGTATGTTCTTCATTCCACAGATAACAGAGGGCATAGGACTAGTCAGGAATGAGGAAAAAAACACATCCGTGGAAATTTGAATAAAATTTTGCAAATTGTGTACTAAGCTTCTCACATGTCCCGTTGTTCAGTGTCAGTTTTTTGTGGTTATTTTAAAGTACTCTCGCATCCCTGTTTTAATTTGAATTATCTGTGTCTTGTAGTGAAAGGGATCAGGTTTGACATTAAACGGATAATGAGGTGTTAATTTGGATATTTAGACTGAAAGGGAATAATATTTTTGAAGACCTTAGATATCAAATATTTGCAAGTGCACTTCTATAATTATACTGTACATGTTCTCTAGAAAATTGAAATGCTTTTCTTCCTTACCATGTGCAAGAAGTTTGTTATTGGACATGCTATTAGAGTGTTACCAAAAAATTAAATAATGTAAAATTTTCTAAAAAAGAATACATCAACAGGATATGCATATTGCCATCCACTTCGTTTATGTAAGCAATTGTGTACATATTTTTAATTTGTGAACAATACTCTCGAATTTAAAGTGGTGATCTGTTTACACTTTTTTCTAGAACACGTAAGAGGATTGTGTGTCTTATATATTAAGAAAACAGGAGAAATTATTCAGTTACATGATGGCACAGCATAGATGCCGACCAACACCACCAACAGAAAAACACAAAAGGAACCTATCCTCCACAACCCACGAGCACCAGACCTAATCCTAGCTTGCTTCCAAAGAAGAAAGTCAGGCATTAATTTTCGCCACCACCCTCGGGGTCATGACGGCAACACGACCGAAAACCGTACTGTTTCGCTCAAGACAAATGTTACATTTGGAGTATGGTATCACACCAGCTTATGCCTCTGGAAGGTCCGCATATTGAAATTACTATAGAGTTTAGTTGTAAAATGTCTAAATTAATCCTTCAATTTATGGTAAAGTATATGTGCATTGTCCATCTTTCTCCATCAGTTCGGTCTTTTGATAGGACTAGTTGGCGCATCCAATTCTACATGGTATGGGTCAAGAGGTCTTGACCGACTTGTGCAATTTAAGTTAAAAATTTGTAGCCCACTTTTGGGGCCATATTTAGATATGAGGGAGCCACATGTGGGGCGGGAAGTTGAAGTATGGGTGCATACATGTAGAGGCTAACCATGTTTAATTCACTCTCTCTATTTTTTATGGAAAGCTCTAACTTTTGGTTGGTATGAAAATACTATTAAAGTAAATTATGCCATAATTTGAGCATTCAAATTCACTGTGTATTTTTTACTTTGGGCATGTAAAATGGCTATATCAATTATTTGGGTGATAGACCATACTTAGATCTAAACAGTCAAGGGTCAAGATTTATACTTCTAGGTAAGTCTGTAGGAAAAATGTTGGACCTTGTAACTATGTCTCGTGTCCCTTGACCTGCTTATTATTTTACTTTAAAGCTTTCCCATCTTCCTTTTTTTGCATCATTTTAACTTGAGCATGGTCAGTGTGAAATTTATGTTTTTTTCCTTCTGGCTAAACAAAGCAACACTGAGGAATTTATGATTAATCTACTCATGTTTAAGTTGATGATTTTAATCTTCTTTTTGCATGGACAGATAAAGGAAATTTTAGGATCCGCAGTTTGCTTGAAAGCCTCTTTTGATTCATTGATGTTCGTTTATTTATCAATAATTCCAGGCTTCAAGGATGAGATCAAGCTAGATCGGGGACCTATAAGAAGTATGGAGGTTATTTTCCCTAGTCCCTAATATCCTATATATATATATATATATATATATATATATATATATATATATATATATATATATGTGTGTGTGTGTGTGTGTGTGTGTGTGTGTGTGTGTGTGTGTGTGTGTGTGTATTTGTGATGTTTCCTAATTCCAATTGAACATCCGTATGGCAGCGACTTCATTAATGGGCATCATGTAGATGTTTGTGGAATTTTCAAGCCTCAATCCTTTCTGGTCCTGAACGCAGAGTGATGAAGCCTCACCTTGGAAAGTCGGAACAAATTGATAGCGCTACTGGTGTGAATTGCAGGCCCAAATTTGACGGCAAGTTTCAAACTGGTTTGATTCTATATATTACTACTACTTATGTCAATGCATGGCATAAAAACGACACATCCAATAATTCAATTAAACTAACACATCCAATAATTGAACTAAATATCATTGTCAGTATCTTGTTGGCTTACATGGTTGAATTGCATGACTTTTTCCAATGGGACTAAATACACTGTGAGTTAACCCTGATGGGACATTTTTCATGTCCAACAGAGATGGTTGTTCCCCCTCTTTTGCCTCGAAGTACATTTAAACCGAACAATATATTGGAAAATGAACCAGAAGAATATTCAGGAGCAAAGGTTAGCTTAGTTTGTTATATTTGTGTTTGTAAATTATCTGGAAACATGAGGGTAGGGGGAACAGAAAAACACTCGTCTACTAATTAATTTTGCTTTCTGAGTGATTATGCTTCAAGCATTAATCCTCATGTCTTGTGCCTGAGAACCTAATGCTTAGTTTATTTGTGCCATGATAACAGATTGTTGGACCAAATAGATTATCTTTATGATGATGAAATGAGATGCTCTTGAAGCATAAGCACTGAAGTCAATAGTTGGTTGTCTGAGTTTGAACAGGCCAGTGGCTTCTAAACTGCAGTCTTTTGTTGAAAACTTTTCAAGCTATATCACTTGAAACCATGACGATTCGATGGCGGGGAGACCAGGAGGCGGATCTGTTGCCAGGGAGGAGCTCGGTGGACCCATGACTCCGTGCCCTCTGCTCGGTCTTCATCTTCTATCGTAGTTGTATTAGCCCATCATTCGAACGGTAAAGCTCTATTTTTTGAGGAAATGATTTTCCCACTAGTACAATAAAAATGTTTTGTACACTTTATAATGCCTATGAAGCCGACTTAAAAATAGATGCCTCAAGAATGCACATGTCGGACGACCGCACATTGCTCATTACCCAAGTGAAAAAAGGTGTGATATACATTACCCAACTTCATTGGAATGTTCAAGCAATCGGTCTAATTCAGCGTAAGAAATGTTGCAAAGAAAAGTCCGCAAACATGGGATGAAACAATCTTCAGCTAATGGACATATAGCAACATATATGTACAACGTGTTGTACAACATACATACCATGTACGTGATATATCCCATTTAGTCTCGTTGTCCTATCAAGCACTTATATCCTTGAACGAAGAAAAGAGATTGGAATGATTTATTGAATCTAAGTAGTGCTTCAATGTTGTTGTTTCTGCTCCTTCTTCTGGTTCCTTTTACAATTGCTATGTAAATGGTTGTCTTTTTGCTTAGGATTTAGCCGACCTCTTACAATGGTTGTCTCTGAGACTTTAGCTCAAGGAGAATAGGGTGAGAACTTTGTCTTCCGAGTTTAATCTCGCCTACTCCAACCAGATCTAGAGTTGTGCTACCGGCTCTATATCTTCGAGCTACCGGTTCTATATCTTCGATACCTTTTACCTCTTCACTTTTAACAAGTCGCCCAAGGTCAAACTGCCAAATTTGCTTCATTTGAAATTCTTCGGAAGGACGGTATGCATGAGATCATGTTGACATCCAAGAGATCTGTAAAAGCCTCACCGCCGTCATGGTGCTAGGAGAAGAACAAGTGCTGCAGAGGGACACGATCGGGGGCCTTTAGAGTAGGTAGGAAGGACATATCTTCAGACCTGTCGAAGAAACCAAGGAGCATAAGGTTGTGGCGGTGGCAAAGGCGAAAGCGGCTTCGGAATCGTTGGTCGGTGACGAGGTGGTGCCAGCGTGTGCATACGAAGGATGCACGTAGAGGGAGGAGGGCTGCCGGGGAAGGTGGAGCAGGAGATCACAGAGCATGTTGCTGCTTGTTTTTGTCCGACAGGAGCATATACAAAACCTGGAGCCTAATACCCATCAACTCATCACTCCCATATAAATTTGGTAGGAATCTAGCAAAAAAATTCCATTTGGATTTTTTTCCATTTTTTTGTTGATATGCTTTGCTTCCCTGGAATCTATAAGTATTGTATTGCTATAGAACCGTGTTGTTTCAAACATATGCAATTTTAAAAAATGTTTTACCCACTTTTTATATAAAGATCATTTATACACATCTACAACTATTTGGGTGAAGTTTAAAGTTGACTACAGAATAAGCCTCATGAGTGCGCCACGTGGTCTTGTTGTTTACAAGCGGACCGATTTCAAAATGTACTAAAGTGGTATGCCCACTTTTCATAGTCTTCTATCACATCTGAGCCACCATATGACCATCGGATCTGGTGGTTTCCACTATTGTCCTTGTGACCATAGACGAGCGCAGGCGCAAAGGCTGGCTACCGAATCTTGATTACCTGGAAGTTCATTGTACTCTCTTCGGTAATGGACAGATAAGGCTCCCTAGTCGGGGCATTAGGTGGCATTTCGTGCATAAATTTTCACTACCCATAAGCAAGGGTGCGATGATCTACGAAAAATGTGTCGTTGCACCTAGGGAACTGCACTCAACTGCCGGCATTATTCCATTTTCCCCTAGAAAGATAATCTTGGTAAAACTACTGTTGCGTCCACGGAAGTTGGGGTCAACTGCCACTGCCCAGTCCAGCAGCAGCGGCCGGTCGTCCGTCGAGATGCAAAGAAAGCAAGCACGGCCACTGTTTACAGGCACCATGCCGTCCCCCCGCATCTTGTTCGACGGAATGCCAACACCAACGCCACCGGTCGATGATCCCTTCTACAACCAGTTCATGGAGGATGTGATCTTTGAGGGTGAGCATGGCCGTGCGTATGATCCCGACGAGAGCCAAAGTCAGGATGGACGAGCCTAGTACGTTGCCGATGAAGAGGCCGATGACCATGCTGACTAAGATCATGGTGACTCGTGGCATGATGACGATGACATCTATTGCAAAGGTGATGGTGATGAAGAAGAGGGCAATGACATTGATATTTGTGGCGTGCCATTGTTCATCAACGAGCTCACCCAAAGAGTGGAAGCACAAAAGAGGAGGAAGAGCATTCGCGCGAGTTCATATACACAAGAGGAGGACAAGTTGATTTGCCAATGTTGGATGGAGATTAGCCAAGATCCGAGGACCGACGCGCAACAAAAGGGCCTTGTTTTTTGGACTAGAGTCCACAAAACATTCCATGAAAGGAAGATGTTTGAGCCCTACCAAATTACAAGCAACCATGGCATCACCTCGATTCAAAAGAGGTGGTTGTTCATCCAACAAGAGTGCAACAAGTATTGCGCCGCATTTGAGAGTGTTGAAGCACGACCCGTAAGTGGTCGGCGTTGGGGACATGGTATGCTCTCATCATCCTAGTTTTTTCGTTGCTACGGCCATGAGACTTCGGCCTTTGTATATGTTTGCATGTCCAATTGTTGTTGATCATGTGGTGTAGGCATTTCAATCTTTGGAAGCATTCAAGGCCCCGCACAATGACAAGCCATTTACTCTTACGCATTGTTGGACGATCATTAACAATTGCCCTAAGTTCAAGGATCAATACTGTGAACTTCAAAGGAAGAGAGGCAAGAAGACGGCCAAGTTCGCCGGAGGTGGAGATGGTGAGGCGTTGAAGAGGCCGAGGGGCAAGACCAACTCCAAGGTGGACGACATACGTGATGCTTCATCCATGGCCTTGCATGAGACTTTGCATGGCATGATGTCTCAAAAGGATGTGAGGGACGAGAAGAAGCGGCAAAGTAAGGACGAGCAAATGAAGCAATACCTAGAGCTTCAAAGGAAGAAGCTTGAGATGGAGGAGGCGGCCAAGAAGAGGAAGATCGACATGGAGGAGGCAGCTCAACATCAAGGCCGCCAATGTCAAGGCCAGGCAGAGGCTGCTCGAAATAAAGGCCACCAATGCCACAACCAAAGCAAAGGAGGTGGCCCTTGCGATCATGAGCATGGACTTGACCAAGATGAGAGAGAAGACGACGATCTGGTTCGAGGCCAGGCAGACGGAGATGTTCGACGCCTACGGCCTGAACTAGGTCGTCCGATCGGCCGTGGCCGTTCCTTTTTGGTGGCTGGCATGGGTGCCGCTGATAACCCACAAGTGCAGGGGATCGCAACAGCTTTCGTGGGTAAAGTATTCAACCCAAATTTATTGATTCGACACAAGGGGAGCCAAAAAATATTCTTGAGTATTAGCAGTTGAGTTGTCGATTCAACCACACCTGGATAACTTAGTATCTGCAGCAAAGTATTTAGTAGCAAAAAGTGGTATGATAATATAGGTAACGGTAACAAAAGTAATGTTTTTGGGTTTTGTAGTAGTTGTAACAGTAGCAACGGAAAAGTAAATAAGCAAAGAACAATATGTGAAAAGCTCGTAGGCAATGGATAAGTGATGGATAATTATGCTAGATGCGATTCCTCATGTAATAGCTATAACATAGGGTGACACAGAACTAGCTCCAGTTCATCAATGTAATGTAAGCATGTATTCCGTAAATAGTGATACGTGCTTATGGAAAAGAACTTGCATGACATCTTTTGTCCTACCCTCCCGTGGCAGCGAAGTCTTAGTGGAAACTAAGGGATATTAAGGCCTCCTTTTAATAGAGAACCGGAACAAAGCATTAGCACATAGTGAATACATGAACTCCTCAAACTATGGTCATCACCGAGAAGTATCCCGATTATTGTCACTTCGGGGTTGTCGGATCGTAACACATAGTAGATGACTATAGACTTGCAAGATAGGATCAAGAACACACATATATTCATGAAAACATAATAGGTTCAGATCTGAAATCATGGCACTCGGGCCCTAGTGACAAGCATTAAGCATAGCAGAGTCATAGCAACATCAATCTCAGAACATAGTGGATACTAGGGATCAAACCCTAACAAAACTAACTTGATTACATGGTAAATCTCATCCAACCCATCACCGTCCAGCAAGCCTATGATAGAATTACTCACGCACGGCGGTGAGCATCATGAAATTGGTGATGGAGGATGGTTGATGATGATGACGGCGACGAATCCCCCTCTCCGGAGCCCCGAACAGACTCCAGATCAGCCCTCCCGAGAGAGATTAGGGCTTGGCGGCGGCTCCGTGTCGTAAAACGCGATGAAACTTTCTCTCTGATATTTTTTCTCCCCGAAGGTGAATATATGGAGTTGGAGTTGAGGTCGGTGGAGGTCCAAGGGGCCCACGAGATAGGGGCGCGCCAGAGGAGGGGCGCGCCCTCTGCCTCGTGGGCGGTGTGTGGGCCCCGGTCTTGATTCTTTCACCAAGATTTTTATATTTTCCAAAAAGTCGCCCGTGGATTTTCGTGACATTCCGAGAACTTTTCTTTTCTACACATAAAACAACATCATGGCGTTCTGCTGAAAACAACGCTACCCGTGTTAGTTTCATTCAAATCATGCAAGTTAGAGTCCAAAACAAGGGCAAAAGTGTTTGAAAAAGTAGATACGTTGAGACGATCGGCGCCCATTGGGTCACCGGTCAGGTGCCGATGAGAAACACATTCATTTTGGCCTCCATAAGAGAAAGGTGGCATAGAAGCCAGTTGTGACGCCCCCGATTCAATCGTACACTAATCATGCACGCAAACGTGTACGATCAAGATCAGGGACTCACGGGAAGATATCACAACACAACTCTAAAACATAAATACGCCATACAAGCATCATAATACAAGCCGGGGGCCTCGAGGGCTCGAATACAAGTGCTCGATCATAGACGAAGTCACGGAAGCAACAATATCTGAGTACGTACATAAGTTTAACAAGTTTGCCTTAAGAAGGCTAGCACAAACTAGGATACAGACGAAGAGGCGCAGCCTCCCGCCTCGATCCTCCTAAACTACTCCTCGGTCGCCGCCGGGCTGCACGTAGTAGTAGGCACCTCCAGTGTAGTAGTCGCCGCCGACGATGGCGTCTGCTCTGGTTCCAAAGATCTGTTGCGACAACCGTAAAGAAGGGAAAGGGGAAAAAGGGGAGAAAGCAACCGTGAGTACTCATCCAAAGTACTGCAAGCAAGGAACTACACTACATATGCATGGGTATATGTGTAAGGAGGCCATATGAGTGGACCGAATCTGCAGAATGCCGTAATAAGAGGGGATAGCTAGTCCTATCGAAGACTATGCTTCAGCAGCCTCCGCCTTGCAAAGATGTAGAAGAGAGTAGATTGAAGTCCTCCAAGTAGCATCTCCAAGTAGCATCTCCAAGTAGCATCTCCAAGAGCATCGCATAGCATAATCCTACCCGCAATCCTCTCCTCGTCGCCTGTTAGAGAGCGATCACCGGTCGATCCGCACTTGGAAGGGTGTGTTTTATTAAGTATCCTGTTCTAGTTGTCATAAGGTCAAGGTACAACTCGGGTCGCCCTTTACCGAGGGACACGGCTATTCAATAGATTAACTTCCTGCAGGGTGCACCACATAACCCAACACGCTTGATCCCATTTGGCCGACACACTTTCTGGGTCATGCCCGCCTCGAAGATCAACACGCCGCAGCCCCACCTAGGCACAACAGAGAGGTCAACACGCCGGTCTAAATCCTATGCGCCGCAGGGTCAGGCCCATCGCCTCGAAAGCACACCAAGTTCGCTATGTGACGCGCCGGTGAGCGCACCTAGCAACCTCCATTACAAAGGAAGTTGCGTTAACGCAGTCCAACCCGGCTAAGCCCGCCCGTCCGCCGACGCCAAGAAGGCTTCGCCGATACCACGACGCCGGGATACCCATAACTACTCCCGCGAGATGGTTAGTGCGATAGACCAAATGGCCGACTCGGATCAAATACCAAGATCTCGTTAAGCGTGTTAAGTATCCGCGAATGCCGAACAGGCCAGCCCACCTGCCTCCTAGGTGGTCTCAACCTGCCTGCCGCTCATAACAAAGTAACAATCGGGGCCGTCGGAACCCGTGCCCACCTCTACCGGATGGAGCCACCGTCCTTTAAGCCCCTCATCGTAATCACTTATGGGTACTCAACAAGTCGACCCGACTTTAGTCACCATCTGTATAGTATGTATGTATGTATGTATAGTATATACCGTGATCACCTCCCAAGTGATCACGGCCCGATAGTATAGCAAGGCGGTCGACAAGAATGTAGGGCCAATGATGATAAACTAGCATCCTATACTAAGCATTTAGGATTGCGTAAGGTATCAACAGATGTAGCAACAATGTCGCTATGCATCGAATAGGATCAATGAAAGCAAGAATATGCTACACTACTCTAATGCAAGCAGATAGAGGAGAATAGGTGATATTTGGTGATCAAGGGGGGCTTGCACAGTTGCTCGAGACAAGGAGGGTCGCCAACACCGTAGTTGAATCGGGGGTCGCTCGGCAGCCTTGGGGTCTCTAGGAAGAAGTAACGGAGGGGGAACACAATAAATAACAGAGCAATCAAAGTATCACAAAGTATAGCATGGCAATACGCGGTGCTAGGTGTGCCCTAACGCGGTAGTAGGTGATACCGACGAAGGGGGGAAACATCCGGGAAAGTATCCCCGGTGTTTCGCGTTTTCGGACAGATGAACCGAAGGGGGAAAGTTGCGAGTTTGCTATGCTAGGAACGCGTGGCGGACGAACGGGCTGCGTATCTGGATTCGCCTCGCTCGCTCGAGCAACTTTCATGTACAAAGTATTTTCATCGAGCTACGGTTTATTTTATATCAATTTTAAAAGATTTAATTCATTTTTAGGATTTAATTAATTATTTAAATTCAACATTATCCGTAATAAAGGCACGCCGACATCATCATGACGTCAACATGACGTCAGCAGTCAACAGTATGCTGATAGGTCAAACTGACGTGTGGGTCCCGTCTGTCATAGTCTCATAGTAATTAAACAGAGTTAATTAGACTTAACTAGATGATCATGTTAATCTAATTCGGATTAATTAAGTTAATTAATTCTTTAATTAATTAATTAATTAATATTTTAGTAATTATATTTTTTAATCCTCTTTTTTTAAAACGTTCCAGGGGTGTGGGGCCCATCTGTCATAGGCCCCAGGGGCCTTGGCGGGTTTGGTCGCTAGCGGGTGCGGGCAATGGGCGCAACGCGACCAATGGGCGACGCCAGTGCAAAGCGAACCCGGAGGGCACCGAACAGGGAGGCAATGGCGGAGCGGGCGGCCACGGTGGTCTTGGGCGATCGCCGGAGGTCAGGCGGCGGCGGCAGCCAGCCGCAGCATGCGCTGAACAGGAGTTGCGGCGAGGGCATGGGAGGCTAGGCCGGAGCCGCAGGGGGAGGCGGGTGGTGACCGGAGGTGGCGCAGAGGGGCGAGGCCACCGTGGCGACGGGGCGCTGCAGCCCGACTGGTCCCCGGCGCCGGCTGGGGCGGAGGAGGGCGCCGACCAGGGCAAGGGATCGTGGAGGCGCGGGGTGGTCGCGGCGGCACAGCCATGCGTGAGCGCGAGGCGAGCAAGACGGCGTGAGCGCGCGCGTCGACGGGACAGGGAGAGAAGAGGGCGAGGCCGTGGCCTCACCGTGATTTGTAGGGACGGGTAGCGGGGCTCGTGGAGGGGACGGGACGACGGCGGCGAGATGAGGCAGATCGACGAGGTAGCGCCGGCGATGGGCGGCGGGCGGCGTGGTCTCCAGCGGCAACGGCCGATGGCGCTGGGAGGCGGGCGAGGTAGCGGGCGGCGCTGAGACAACGAGCGCCGCGCAGATCGTGGTCGGGGCAACGGGCGACAGACGAGCGGGGGGGGGGCAAGAGAGAGGGGGCTCGATCCGATCCAGGAGTGGATCGGGGGAGAGGAGAGTGGGGCGCGAGTAGGGGAGTGGGGGGTGTCGGTGCCTAGGGTTTCGGCACCAGGGGGTTAAGGGAGTGGGGTGGGCCGGCCGGTTGGGCCTTTGCCCGATGGGGGTGGTGGCTCTTTGGCCGGAGCCCAATGATGGGGGGTTTGCTTTTCTTTTTTTTATTTCTTTTTTACTTATTTTCTTTCTGTTTTCATTCAAGTTTCTTTTATTTTAGTTTTATAAAATACCCAACAAGACTCTAAATTAGTAATACTAATTAGTCCATTGCCACAATTATTTTGGCACACTACTAATTTAGTTTTATTACTATAACTTTATAAAAGGCATCTAATTAATTGTTTTTGCTGTCATTTCTATTACTTTAGTGCATTTAAATATTTTATTAAAAGATAATTTATCCACCAATATTTACTAAGGATTATTAGACACATTAGGAACAATTTAGTTTTGACTTTTGAAAACTTTAATTATTTAACTTAAATTCAAATTTTGAATATGAATCGTTTCGAACTAACGTGAGATTATCAACAGTAATCCGAGGTGACGTGGTATCGTTAACATGGGGTTACTGTAGCCTAATTATCCGGGCGTCACAAATCTCCTCCACTACAAGAAATCTCGTCCCGAGATTTATGAGGGGGGCTAGGGGAAAAAGGTCTGATTACGAAATCCTAATGAATCGTCTCGTCTTTGGTTGCTCTTCTCGAAGAGGTCGATCCATTACATAGATGTCTTCATTTCTCTGCTTTGGGTCATCATGATGAAGTTGTCGTCCTTCCTTGGGGATCTTCATCGCATTTACGGAAAGGATAAGGGTAGCTTCAAAAGGACGAGACTCGACAAGGTTGACTATCCGTCGATAACATCGAGGAAGGTGGCGGAAGTTACTCTCGAATTGAATCTTAAGAAAATATCAAGAGCAAAGTAAGGAGGTACCATGAGAAGTTTCAAACGGATAGGCAAGCGCTCGATGCCTAATTAGAAGGTGAAAGGGTTCAGGCAACGAGAATAAGTATTAAGGCCCGATACCAAAATAGATCACTTGGGACGGTGGTCCGTGAATTACATAAGAGTCCACGCGAGGAATAACTTTGGGAACAGGGGTGTACAGGAGAGTCGAGGTTTCGATCTGTGGAACTGTGGGTTATGGGCCCACTATGTGGTTGAAAGTAGGAAGGGTGGTGACATCTTGCACAACCGCGACAGGGAGGCATGTCAGTGAATAGCTTGTCAGCTATGTTGGCAACAACGTTGGTACCAAGGACGAGCGATTTAAGAGAACCATTTTCCCTTTCGCTGAACGAGGCGGACCAATAGGCAAGGTCTCATCCATCGGTGGCTACCAGAATGTCATCAATAATAGTAACAGGATCTTATAGACATAATGGTAGAACAAGGTGCCTACCTAAGCTTAGTTAAGTCAATAATGGAAAGGAAAACGCGATTATCAGATTAAACAGAACGATGGAAAGGAAAATTGTGATTACACACAATTATTAGGAGTATATCCTTCCCATGTACAAGCAAAATATGGCATACAGGGTAGGAGAGCATGTACCCAACCATTCAGATAAGAGGCAAGGATGAATCAAGATGTTACCCATACAACGGTGTTTGGATAACTGACAAGAAACATTTAGCATCGTGCCTCCAATGTTCTTGTTAAAGAGTGGGGTATCATAGTCATGCTTCGAGGTAGCCATGATATGGTGTTTCAATCAAGGGCTAGACTTTGGATACACAAATGATCCATCAGGAGCAACTTATAAAATAAGTCTTACAATTTCCTCCAGGAAGAATGGTTATCCTTACAAAAGAAATTATAATGACAGGTCCTCCAGCCAGGGGGTGCTAGGCGTGACATCATCTTACCGGGTCATCTAAGAACCATCATCATAACTCCTGGAAAGTTGTCCCAACCATCATATCTGACCGAGATTCAGATCCGATTGGTGTCTTGATACCTCAGACTCAGGATGTCCGAGAAGAAAAGGTGCAACACAAATAGACGAAATGACATTGCAAGATTCTCGGGAAATGAACTATGGAAGCGAGTCCCGAAACAAGAGTTCATCATTAAAGCAAGAAGAGGGTGATAAGGTGGCTGATGGACTCCGCGATAATTCAACGAGGCATCCAAAAAGATGCATCTCCTCAATTATGTGGATAAGGAGATAGCATTTGTCGATCAAATGATATAATGAAGCATGTTTGAGGAAAACATACACGCTAAACATTGGTTGAAAGGTGCGCCCAAATATGGGTTGGGCTGCACGACCAATGTCGTAATGGTGATTCAATAATCAATAGTCTAAGAATGAATGGCCGACCATTAACTTCAAAGCAATAGGGTTGCTAAATAGGCGAATCCAAACAGCACTGTTCACTTGTTGGTACCCGGTTGGGATCAACGCGAGGACCAAGAAAGAATGGTGATTATGAGAAGTATCACTATAGCAAGAATTCTTAAGAGGTGGAGCAATCCTCACAACATTCTTGACATCAAAGATGGTAATACTCAGCGGTAGAATCATAACATAAGTTGGATAACAAGGAACTCAAGGTACAACACAAAACAGAACAGTTTTTGTGTTGGAGGAATGCAATAATGTTGTGGATGATAACCCAAACCATCGAGGGCAAATGATGCTATTTCTCATCAAGAATTCGATAGATATCTTGGAAGACCTCGTAATGTTGATGATGATCACGACACATTTGTCGAGAGGTTTCGAGAAGATGTAATCGATCGGTGATGACATCAAGTCAACGGAAATGATGAAGCCAAAAGTCATTGGGACCATGGGTACGACACAAACTCGAAATCAAGCTTGCTGTTCAAGGACAAACGATATGATGAGGAAGATCGATTGTAAGATTAGCTCACTGTCGAAATTTGTGCTCCGAGAAGAAGGACCCGTAGTACGCTTAAAAATTAGCACAATGATATAGCCAATCGGGCTAGGAATGACTTGAAGGATTATTAAACTCGTAAGCAATGAAAATTACTTAGAGTTATTGAATCGGTCGCGAATCGATTCACTTACCAGTGTTCTCGAGTGAAATAACTCAGAACCCGGGGGAAATCTGAAATCGGTGAGAAGCAATAATAGATGAAGACTCATAGGAAGCAACACAGTTCATTGATATTCTCGAGATACTGGAGGGTATTGCTCGAAGGAAGATTGACATAGGGGTTGCAGAGAGGTATTGATCCGCAGAAGACAAGTGTTTTCACTTGCTTGAGAAATGGGATCAAGTAGAAAATATGGTCGGAACCATGATTGCAAAGGATCAATTCACAGATACCAGATGATATTATATCAAGGCAATAGTTATTATTACAAGAAGCTTCCATGATAGGATCTACATCGTGTCCATGGGCATGAACACAAGTTCAAGGTCGACTCCCACTTCTTCAATGTATAACCTTCCATTCTCTTCTCGCCTTCAACGAAATTGTGTGTTGAAATTTTATCTGACATAACACTAGTAGAGTATGACCTGTAGTAGTTTCCGGGTTCACACAGTTTAGAGAAGGCATATCTCCAACCCATCGGGCCTCTTAGGAACATATACTACAAACTTCAGGAGTAAATAACACAAGCTCGATAGCAGAGCATGGTTGACAAAGCAGGGGATACAATTTACCAAAGGCGGTATACATCCTATGAAAGGCTCAAGGTTATTGAATATGAAGAACATTGTCGGATAAAATCCAACAAAGGATCTGGGGTGGGTATCGGCACACAACCAAAGGAAGAAGCAAGGCAATTACATTGGATTATAGAAACAACTGAATAATTTAGAGCTCAATTGCTAAGGAATTATGATTTACAAAGTGAAGGATCAGAAGCAGACGCTCTGATCAAGGATGGATAAGTTCAATAGACTTAGGAGCACAACCGATCAAGGCGTTGATTGGTTAAGAACCAGCTCATGTTTAAAATGACGTCTGAGCCGGGAAGATAATTTAAAAGGATCAACTGATGATTGCGTGCTTTCACACACATGTTGAATCGATAGGATCAAAATGATCGTGTCAAAGGATACTAATGAATATTGCTACACATATGGAAAGCATCCATATTGCAAGCAGACAAGTATTTGCCGAGCAATAGTTTGAAGAGGATACTCGAAAGATCGGTTAGTATTTCCAAGTATTTTGAAAAGCATATGAACAACTGGGGATAAGCGGATACTCGATAAGTGCGAGAATTATCCGTAGGGGTATTCAGGTGACAAAGAACAGCAAGGCAATAAGCTCAAAGGATTATCGAAACAATGACGAGTATTTCGGGGTATCTTGTAATAACAAGACCAACTGGGGATGAATATAAGAATAATGACTGCAAGTAGTTATCCACAAGGGTTGACGGTGGAAGGGGAATTGCAAACGCGATGAAGACAAGTTCTCGGGTTAACTGCGGAGAGTATCTTCAGGGTCTTCATGTGCAGCAGACGATCCTCAGTAATAAGGGGCTCTCTGGGTGAAAGTGATAACGAGATCCTAATGTTAGATTTAGCAAAATTCATTTAACCCGAATAGAAGAGAGATCAGAGTCCCAGAGTAAAGGTCGAGAAGTAAAAGATCCTACTACCACCCAATGGCCATGTGTGCCCGTAAGACACACAGCCATGTTAGTAAAAGTTTTGTATTGACTAGACTCGACTTCGGCCAAGGAGTATAGAAGGGGATTCCTACAGGCAGTCGGCTCTGATACCAACTTGTGACGCCCCCGATGCAATTGTACACTAATCATGCACGCAAACGTGTACGATCAAGATCAGGGACTCACGGGAAGATATCACAACACAACTCTAAAAACATAAATACGTCATACAAGCATCATAATACAAGCCAGGGGCCTCGAGGGCTTGAATACAAGTGCTCGATCATAGACGAAGTCGTGGAAGCAACAATATCTCGAGTACGACATAAGTTTAACAAGTTTGCCTTAAGAAGGCTAGCACAAACTAGGATACAGATCGAAGAGGCGCAGCCTCCCCGCCTCGGATCCTCCTAAACTACTCCCAGTGTCGTCGCCGGTAGGCTGCACGTAGTAGTAGGCACCTCCAGTGTAGTAGTCGCCGCCGACGGTATGGCTCGCTCTGGTTTCCGAAGATCTGGTTGCGACAACCGTAAAGAAGGAAAAGGGGAAAAGGGGAGAAAGCAACCGTGAGTACTCATCCAAAGTACTGCAAGCAAGGAACTACACTACATATGCATGGGTATATGTGTAAGGAGGCCATATGAGTGGACCGAATCGCGTAATGCCGAATAAGAGGGGATAGCTAGTCCTATCGAAGACTATGCTTCCGCAGCCTCCGCCTTGCAAAGATGTAGAAGAGAGTAGATTGAAGTCCTCCAAGTAGCATCTCCAAGTAGCATCTCCAAGTAGCATCTCCAAGAAGCATCTCCAAGAGCATCGCATAGCATAATCCTACCCGCAATCCTCTCCTCGTCAGCCTGTTAGAGAGCGATCACCGTGTCGATCGGCACTTGGAAGGGTGTGTTTTATTAAGTATCCGGTTCTAGTTGTCATAAGGTCAAGGTACAACTCCGGTCGCCCTTTACCGAGGGACACGGCTATTCAATAGATTAACTTCCTGCAGGGTGCACCACATAACCCAACACGCTTGATCCCATTTGGCCGACACACTTTCTGGGTCATGCCCGCCTCGAAGATCAACACGCCGCAGCCCCACCTAGGCACAACAGAGAGGTCAACACGCCGGTCTAAATCCTACGCGCGCAGGGTGCAGGCCCATCGCCTCGAAACACACCGCACGCTATGTGACGCTGCCGGTGAGCGCACCTAGCAACCTCCATTACAAAGGAAGTTGCGTTAACGCAGCCCAACCCGGCGCAGCCGCGTCGCCGACGCCAAGAAGGCTTTACCGATACCACGACGCCGGGATACCCATAACTACTCCCGCGTAGATGGTTAGTGCGTATAGACCAAATGGCCGACTCGGATCAAATACCAAGATCTCGTTAAGCGTGTTAAGTATCCGCGAACGCCGAGCAGGCCAGCCCACCTATCTCCTAGGTGGTCTCAACCTGCCTGTTGCTCCGCAACAAAGTAACAATCGGGGCCGTCAGAACCCAGGCCCACCTCTACCGGATGGAGCCACCGTCCTTTCAAATTTCTCATCGTAATCACTTGCGGGTACTCAACGAAATGACCCGACTTTAGTCACCATCTCATAGTATGTATGTATGTATAATATATACCCGTGATCACCTCCCAAGTGATCACGGCCCGATAGTATAGCAAGGCGATCGACAAGAATGTAGGGCCAATGATGATAAACTAGCATCCTATACTAAGCATTTAGGATTGCGGGTAAGGTATCAACAGATGTAGCAACAATGTCGCTATGCATCGAAATAGGATCAATCAAAGCAAGAATATGCTACACTACTCTAATGCAAGCAGATAGAGGAGAATAGGTGATATCTGGTGATCAAGGGGGGGCTTGCCTGGTTGCTCGAACAAGGAGGGTCGTCAACACCGTAGTAGAATGGGGGTCGCTCGGCAGCCTTGGGGTCTCTACCTAAAGAAGTAACGGAGGGGAACACAATAAATAACAGAGCAATCAAAGTATCACAAAGTATAGCATGGCAATACGCGGTGCTAGGTGTGCCCTAACGCGGTAGTAGGTGATACCGACGAAGGGGGGAAACATCCGGGAAAGTATCCCCGGTGTTTCGCGTTTTCGGACAGATGAACCGAAGGGGGAAAGTTGCGAGTTTGCTATGCTAGGGACGCGTGGCTAACGAACGGGCTGCATATCTGGATTCGTCTCGTCGTTCTGAGCAACTTTCATGTACAAAGTATTTTCATCTGAGCTACGGTTTATTTTATATCAATTTTAAAAGATTTAATTCATTTTTAGGATTTAATTAATTATTTAAATTCAACATTATCCAGAACAGTGCACGCTGACATCATCATGACGTCAACATGATGTCAGCAGTCAACAGGGCGTTGACTGGGTCAAACTGACGTGTGGGTCCCGTCTGTCATAGTCTCATAGTAATTAAACAGAGTTAATTAGACTTAACTAGATGATTATGTTAATCTAATTCGGATTAATTAAGTTAATTAATTCTTTAATTAATTAATTAATTAATATTTTAGTAATTATATTTTTTAATCCTCTTTTTTAAAACGCTCGGTGTGGGGCCCATCATCATAGGCCCTGTGGGCCTTGGCGGGTTTGGTCGCTAGCGGGTGCGGGCAATGGGCGCAACGCGACGACCAATGGGCGACGCCAGTGCAGCGAACCCGGAGGGCACCGAACAGGGAGGCTATTAGCCTGGCGTGGCCATGGCGAGAGCGGGCGGCCACGGTGGTCTTGCGGCGATCGCCGGAGGCCGTCTGGCGGCGGCCGGCGCGCGGCAGCTGCTGCGCCAACAGAGTTGCTGCAATGGCAGCGGGAGGCTAGGCCGAGCCGCAGGGGAGGCGGTGGTGACCGGAGGTGGCGCAGAGGGGCGAGGCCACCGTGGTGACGGGCGCCGCAGCCCGACCGTCCCCGCCACCGGCCGGGCGAGGAGGCGCCACCAGGCAAGGGATCATGGAGGCGCGGGGTGGTCGCGGCGGCACAGCCCCAGTGAGCGCGAGGCGAGCGGACGGTCGTGAGCGCGTGTGTCTGGGGACGGGAGAGAAGAGGGCGGAGGCCGTGGCCTCACCGTGATTTGTAGGGACGGGGCAGCGGGGCTCGTGGAGGGGGACGGGGACGACGGCGTCGACGTAGATGAGGCAGACCGACGAGGTAGCGCCGGCGATGGGCGGCGGGCGGCGTGGTCTCCAAAGGCAACGGCCGACGGCGTGGGAGGTGGGGGCGAGTAGCGGCGGCGCTGAGACAACGAGCGCGCCAAGATCGGGTCGGGGCAACGTCGACAGACGAGCGGGGAGGGTGAGAGAGAGGGGGCTCGATCCCGATCCAGAGTGGATCGGGGAGAGAGAGTGGGGCGAGTAGGGAGTGGGGTGTCGGTGCCTAGGGTTTGGCACCGGGGTTAAGGAGTGGGGTGGGCGGCGGTTGGGCCTTTGCCCGATGGGTCAGGCCTGGTGGGCGGAGCCCGATGATGGGGGTTTGCTTTTCTTTTTTTAATTTCTTTTTTACTTATTTTCTTTCTGTTTTCATTCAAGTTTCTTTTATTTTAGTTTTATAAAATACCCAACAAGACCTAAATTAGTAATACTAATTAGTCCACGCCACAATTATTTTGGCACACTACTAATTTAGTTTTATTACTATAACTTTATAAAAGGCATCTAATTAATTGTTTTTGCTATCATTTCTATTACTTTAGTGCATTTAAATATTTTATTAAAAGATAATTTATCCACCAATATTTACTAAGGATTATTAGACACATTAGGAACAATTTAGTTTTGACTTTTGAAAACTTTAATTGTTTAACTTAAATTCAAATTTTGAATATGAATCGTTTCGAACTAACGTGAGATTATCAACAGTAATCCGAGGTGACGTGGTATCGTTAACATGGGGTTACTGTAGCCTAATTATCCGGGCGTCACACCAGTCCACTTCATTTCACATAGGGGGAGTTAGGGTAAGCATATGAATAAGCAGAGAAATTCTTCGAGGACTTATGAACATAATGGTTAGAGGAATAATGCTCATATTCATAGCCCTTAGTTTTTCCCTGCGAAATAAAAGCGTTAGCACGATGATGTTCATATGAGGACTTTAATCCTTTTGAGGAATTTTATCCACATGAGGACTTGGATCCATATGAAGAATTTGGTCCATATGAAGAGTTTGATCTGGGTTCCTATTCTTCACAGGTGGTGTCATGATGACATTCACCTGAAGACTTTCAAGGCACATTTTGGGAACCCAGATTTTCTTCATAGGAGAACCGTTCCTGCAGTTAGTGCCAACATATCTAGCAAATACTTCACCATTCTGATTTTTGAACAGTTTATAGTTGGAGTCAAATGACTCATCAGAAGAATGAGGAGATTCACATGTAAAGCCAGATAGAGTAGATGGATCTACTGGAGGTCCCTTTGCAGCAAACCATGAGGTTTTGGGGTACTGCTCAGGCTTCCAGTATATTCCATCAGCGTTGAGTTTCCTCTCAAAGGCAATACCCTCTTTCCTAGGGTTCTTGTTGAGGATCTGCCTTTTAAGCACATCACAAAGATCCTGATGCCCTTTGAGGCTTTTGTACATGCTTGTCATATACAATTCCTTCAGCCCTGCATCATCAATGATACTAGCAATGTCCTCAGATGAGGAATTAGTGATAGCAGAGATAGGTGAAGAATTTGTAGTATTAGAAGCATTTGAACATTCAGGTGAAGAATTAGCAGATTCACGTTCTATGCACTTCAAACACGGAGGAATGAATTCTTCCTGATCAGCGCTGATTTGTTGAGCTAGAAATGAATCACGCTCCTTCTGAAGATCTTCATAACTTTCCCTTAGCTTCTCAAGATCTTGCTTTCTTTGAAGAAATTCATAAGAAAGCTTCTCATGATCAGATAAGAGAGTGTTATGATGACTTTGAAGGTTGTCAAACTTAGACTGAAGTCTCTGAAGATTTTTAGTCAAAGTTTTAGTGCGATCCATTTCTTCACCCAACATATCATCACTTTTGTCTAGTATATTTTGAACCTTTTCAAAAGCCTTTTGTTGTTTCACAGCAATCTTAGCAAGTTTAGAGTAGCTAGGCTTGAGGTTTTCATCAGATTCATCCTCACTTGATTCAGAGGAGGGATATTTGAGTACCTTGGCACCCTTTGCCATGAAGCAATAGGTGGGAGCGTAGTCATCATCGCCTTCATCAGCTTTGTTGGTGAGGCCATTTTCTTCGGAGTTGAAGATGGACTTGCTGATGAACGCAGTGGCGAGGGCTAGGCTTGCCACACCAGATTCTGACTCCTCAGATGCCTCCTCTTCCTCATGTTCCTCAGATTCATCTTCAGAGTCCATTTTCTTACCAATAAATGCCCGAGCCTTCTTAGAGCTGCTCTTCTTGTGAGATGAAGACTTTGAGGATTTCGATGATGAAGATTTTGACGATTTTTTCTTCTTTTTAGAGTCATCAGAACTGTAATCCTTGTATTTCTTCTTCTTTGATTCCTTTTCCCACTGAGGACAATCTTGAATGTAGTGACCAGGTTTCTTGCATTTGTGGCATAGCCTCTTCTTGTAGTCACGGGATGAGGAATCATCACTTCTTGAGGATTTTCCAAAGCAACCCCGCCTTAAGAACTTCTAGAATTTCTTCATGAGCATTGCTAGCTCCTGGCTCAGTTCTTCAGGATCACCAAGGCTGCTACCAGAATCTTCACCTTCAGATTCAGACACTACCTTGGCCTTCAGGGCACGTGATCTGCCATAGCTCGAACCATAGAGATCTCTCTTCTCAGCAAGCTGGAACTCATGAGTGTTTAGCCTTTCGAGGATATCAATAGGATCAAGTGACTTGTAGTCTCCACGTTCTTGTATCATCAGTGCCAGAGTATCAAATGAGGAATCAAGCGATCTCAGCAGTTTCTTCACCACCTCATGGTCGGTGATGTCAGTGGCACCAAGTGCTTGAAGCTCATTTGAGATGTCAGTGAGGCGATCGAAGGTTTGCTGAACATTTTCATTATCGAGTCTTTTTAAGCGGTTGAAGAGATTGCGAAGAACGTCAACTTGAGAGTCACGTTGTGTTGAGACTCCTTCATTGACTCTGGACAGCCTATCCCAGAGAAGCTTAGCTGTCTCCAAAGCACTCACTCTGCCATACTGCCCTTTGCTCAGATGGCCACATATGATGTTCTTCGCTTGAGAGTCGAGTTGCTTGAATCTCTTCACGTCAGTAGCGTTGATAATAGGAGTGACAGAGGGAACACCATTTTCCACAACATACCAGAGATCATTATCAATTGCCTCAAGATGCATTCGCATCTTATTCTTCCAGTAGGGCTAGTCCTTCCCATCGAAGGTAGGACACCCAACAAAGACCTTGATCATACCTGCGGTCAACATAAGTAAAACTCGAGGCGGTTAAACCAAAACCACACAGAAAAAGGGAGTACCTTGCTCTGGTGCCAATTGAAAGTGCGTTAAGTCGACTAGAGGGGGTGAATAGGCGATTTTTATGAATTCTTCACTAGGGAATTTCAGGGTGAGGAAATTCCTAAATGAAGAACTACTTGCAACAGAATAAGTACTCAGATGCACACATGACATAACATAAACATGGACATCATGATTAAATGAAAACAGACATAGAGTACAAAAAGCGTAAGCACGGGATAAAACAGGATAAAGACAAACAAACTAAAGAAATTGAACTGAGGAAATTGAGAAAGTCTTCAGTCAAAGTCTTCGAACAGATATGAACAAGTACTCAACACAATAATGAGGAATTGAAAGAGTTGAGAAAATAGAACCAGTAGGCTTGGTGAAGACAAGAAATTGGTAGACCAATTCGAACTGCTGTGACAGTTGTAGGTCTGGTTGGAGCAGCTAGGTATTTAAACCTGAGGACACACAGTCCCGGACACACAGTCCTCACCGTATTCTCCTTGAGCTAAGGTCACACAGACCTTGCCCAATCACTCGTGATAAGTCTTCAGGTGACTTCCAAACCTTCACAAACTCGGTCACTCGGCGATCCACAATTTCCTCTTGGATGCTCTAGACCATGACGCCTAACCGTCTGAAAGATGCACAGTCTTCAAAGGTAACAAGCGTCGGATCCATGCAGGATCAATCTCTTCAGTGATGCTCAATCACTTTGGGTTTGTAGGTGTTTGGGTTTGGGTTTTCCTCACTTGATGATTTTCGCTCAAAGTCCTCGGAGGATGGGATGCTCTCAAATGACAAGTGTCAGTTTCTATCGGAGTAGCCAACCATCTAGTGGTTGTAGGGGGCAGCTATTTATAGCCTAGGGAGCAACCCAACATGATAAGACATAAATGCCCTTCAATGATATGACCGTTAGGAGGATAAGATATTTTGGGATAGCTGGCGCATAGCACAACAACGGCTGGAAATTTGAGCTCTCAAATTCCTTAGGGCTATCATGTTCCTCACTTGTGGGCAATCCGCACTGGCGAATTCCTAACTCCTCAGCCAGAACAAATTCCTCAGAGACCAGAAGAACTTCATCTCTGTCACTGAAGAAATTTGACTGAGCTGTATGAGATTTACAATGGCTTCACTCGAAGGGATTGGTAGATGTAGGATTTTGAGATGTGCATCACTTGGAAATTTTTCCTTAGTTTTTCCTCGACCCGCTTTAACAGTACGGTGTTTCCTATGACTCAAGAAAGAGAAAAAGAAACTATGAAAACAAAAGTCTTCACACTTCATGTTCCTCGTATGAATACCAAGTCTTCATGGTCACACCAATTTTTTCACTTTCAAAGTCTTCAGAAAGTCTTCAAAAATCCGAAGTCTTCAGTCGAAGACATTCATTTTTAGGGGTCGACTTTCTCTGTAAATATCAAACTTCCCATAGACTTATAGACCTGTGTACACTCACAAACGCATCAGTCCCTTAACCTATAAGTCTTCAATACACCAAAATCACTAGGTGCACTAGATGCATTTACAGTAGGTATGGTGGCTATTTTGAGGAAGATATAAGGAGGTTTTTGTGTGAAAGAGCATATCATATCACGGTGTTTGGATGCACTGGTGAAGTTTGCACCAATGCTCGAGGTGAGAAAGGGAATTGCACGGTATCGAAGAGGCTAGCAAATTGCGGAAAGATAGGAGTGCGTATAATCCATGGATTCACATTAGTCATAATGAACTCACATACTTATTATGAAAGCCTATTAGGCATCGAAGCAAAGTACTACTCGCATGCCTCTAGGGAGGAGGTCTGTAGGAGTTGACCATTGCGCGCCCCCGATTATAGCAGCACAAAGGATTTCAATTAGACCTAAGAATGCTCGGACTTCCCCGTCATGCCATAACAAACACTTAGATGAGAAATTAATAACAAGCTTTAATACCTATATTTCTACTAACCAATGATCATGAACCTATACCCTTCCATATTACGACATCAATATTGTTAAACCATACATTTCATATTTAGTGATCTACATGAAAGTTTTTATTATATCCTCCTTCAATACCTTATCATATCAGGACTAATTTCATAACCTGTACCTATTTCCATTACTATATTTTAGACTCTCAAAAAGATTTAAGTGAAGCATAAGAGTGCAACTATTTATTTAAAATATAATCACCGTCATGCTCTAAAAGATATAAGCGAAGCACTATAGAAATTGCCTAGCTCAAAAGATATAAGTGAAGCACATGAGTATTCTAACAAATCACGAATAAATGTGTGTCTCTCTCAAAAGGTGTGTGTGTGTGTGTAGCAAATGATGATTGTGGCAAACTAAAAAGCAAACAAAGCAAAATCTAATATGGCACAAGACGCTCGAAGCAAAACTCATATCATGTGATGAATAAAGATATATCTCCAAGTAGTATACCGATGGATTGTAGATGAAAGAGGGGATGCCATCTGGGGCATCCCAAGCTTAGACGCTTGGGTCTTCCTTGAATATTACCTGGGGGTGCCTTGGGCATCCCCAAGCTTAGGGTCTTGCCGCTCCTTATTCCTTCATCTATCGTGATCTCATCCAAAACTTGAAAACTTTAGCACACAAATCTCAACAGAAACCTAAGTATAAAGAACCAAATCACGAGGTTTCTGTTGAAAAGCCAAAAACAAGCAAGAAACAGGAACTGGAACTGGGTAGTGGGTTAATAGGTTAGTCTCAAAACATGATATAAAATAGCATATAAAGCATCCAAGATTGATAATGTAATAAATACATTGGAGATGTATCAGTTCCTAAGTATAAAGAACCAAAACACGAACTGGCCAGACACAGAGGCAATCGCCGCTTTTAGGAACAACATCCACGACAAAAGGCTCCCTCAAGAGCTCAAGCAAGAGAGACCCCGAACAATGGCGGCCCTCACCCATTTAATGGCTAGATTCTGCGTAGGGGAGGATAACTGGATTACCCGCAACCATCGACTTCGGCGCATCACTCGCCTATCACACCCAACACAAGTAACACCGACGAGGAGGCAATAAATGTTGCGACTGCAAATTAACGCAGAAGCAATAAATGGAGCCTACTCAAATGGACAGAGAGGGTCCCTCCATGTTGGATCGGATATTGGATAGGCCATGCGCCATCCATGGTACCCCTGACAAGCCGACTACTCATTCTAATAGAAATTGCTACGTGATCAAGCAGGCCGGCATGATAGTTGCCGAGCATCAGGATGGAGACCGATGCCGTAATAACAATAGAGGTCACTCCAGAGCAAACATCATCGGCCAAAAAGGTTTCCTTCCAAGGTGAAGGATGTCAACATGCTATATCCTACTCACACTCAAAGGGGGCAAGTGCGGGTCACCCACGGCCGCGTACCCAATCTTCCTCATTGAAGCAGAAGGTCGGATTTCCCGATCACATGCGAACTATAAAATGCCCAGAACAACCCCGTTACGCGGAGTAGGCCACATTAATACTTGATGCCATCGTGGACGGTTTCCACTTAAACCGTGTGTTGATGCACTGTGGAAGCAGTTTTAACCTGCTCTATGCAGACACCGTTAGAGAAATGGATATCAACCCTGCAAGGATAAGACCAAGTGAAATGGTGATAAAAGGCTTCAGGCCAAGGGTTTGGACCCGCAGCATTGGAAACATCACACTCGAGGTTGTATTTCACATTCCTGAAAACTTTTGTAGGGAAGGCTTAATCTTCAAGATAGCGCCCTTTCACAGCCGGTACCAAACATTCCTCGGGCAGCCTGCTTTTGGCCGTTTCCACGCCCCCACCCCCTCCCCCTCGCAATATGGTAATCTAAACTTTAGATGGATGGACCTAACGATATAATCACATTACATGGAAACAAGTCATTTTCACCTTTAAAGGATCAACAATCCACGACCTCAGTGAATGAGGTACAGGAAGCCGAGGAACAAGTAACCAAAGACGCGACAGGTAGCATGGCCATGTCAGGCAACCCTAGGAGTGCAATGCGCCCTGTCAACTCGGAGAACACCCCGACACACACTAGTGACACCCCTCAATAGCGGTATGCGCTCCGTTGTCCCCACAACATGACCAAGGACTATGTTCCTCGGATGCACAACTTCGTATTGAAAATACCATGGGGGATCACGGAGCACATGCAAGACTAGAGGATGGGAGTGGTTCAGATCAACCGACGACTCATTCATAAATACATTGCCTTAGAAAATAACCCGGTTCAACCGGGGGCTGGGCAAGCAGCCTCTAGCTGCCTTGGAATACATCTTCACGGAAGAACGTCCTTTCGAGACGGTTGCCGACCACATGCTTTCGAGCAAAAACGACTCAATCGATCGGATAAAGATGAAACCCTCTTCTGACTTAGACGAAATAATAGGGAGGGGCATACATAAAGAGGCATAAAAAAGAACGGTGATAAACGTCGACTTTGTTGTCTGGACCTCGGCCCCACCTTCTCATTGCTCATTTGTTATGTTTCTTATGGCTGAATCTCTTTCATTCGGATTATATGGTTCGATCATCATTATGCATAAAAATTGGGGGGCGGGGATTCGAGCCTCTCTTTTTTCCTCTTTCTTTCGGTTCGAGCATAGCTACTAACATATTACAATTTTGTATTAACAGAAATTAAAAAGGAGATCTTACTTTGGATTCGGCCCCTCATCTATATCTGAGGTATCTTAGGACGCTCTTGGCCATCTAGTCATCGGTATTTTTGCATAGCATCGATTTCGAGTTGTGTCTTTGGTCAAATGGGCCCCAGCGACACACGCGGAGGGGCGCCATGCCGGCTGCCATCACACGACCCCCTGCTCGTGGACGAGCCGCCCCAGGATGCCAGAGTTCCCCCTCCACGTCGGATCCATGCGGGCTTTGCCTGACGAAGGCCATGTGATAACTCTGAGGGAATGGAAAATAGGGGAGGGAGCCCTAGCGCAGGGGCTAGGATGCGCCGTCTCCCGAGTCGCCCTGGGAGGACAACGCGGGGGCTCGGGAAAAAAGTCTTCACTTCTCTTTTGTTGCAATTTTGATGTTGAACTTGGCCACCTCGACTAGGTTGCAAACATAATTTTTGTCAGCTAGTTAATATTATTTCCGCAGGTCCACTAAGCCCAGCGCCTAATAACAAATTGTTATCAGAGCAATCTTTGAATTCTAATCGCCTCTCGTTCTTTTAACCAAACTCGGTGTCTGGCGAACCAACCTGTGATTGGATGATTAGTAGGACAGTGATACCCCGTGCCCACCAGAGTTTAAGTTTCACACTTGGTGCTCGCATTTTTCTGGATTTATTCCAGGCCTTCCGGCGGTATGCGTTCATAGATATGATTGTATGCATATGTATGAGCGTCTGCATCATTGTGTTTACAGAAAAACAAACAAACTCGGTCTCAAATCAGATGTGACATATTGCATCAGATAATTTGGTTTGTCACTTGTTTGACTTTGAGCCACCGTTGGCATCGTGCCTTTGCACGCACTACGAGCGTGAGTGTGTGACGACTTTTCATAGCGGTGCACCGAGTGTAGGCTACGCTTCCGCCGACCCACACGCGGGGTAGAGTGTCCGGAGGGAGACAGGAACACGCGCGCCTGCGCTGCCAGCCACCGCAATGGCGATGCCGCCGAAGCCCGGCGAGCCGCCCAAGCCCTCGCCGGGGCGCAGCCCCATCCTCAACCCCAACCCCAGCCCCTGCCCGCTCCCGCCCATTCCCGGCGGCCTCCAGCCCGGCCAGCCCCCCGCGGCGGCGGCGCCGCCGCGGTCCCACCACCGCCGCGCCAGATCTGAGGTGCCCTTCCGCTTCCCGGACGCCGACGGCGGGGGCTTCGACGAGATCGGCTCCGAGGACGACCTCTTCTCCACGTTCATGGACATGGACAAGATCGCCGGCTCCGGCCGCGACCGCGCCGCGGAGACGTCCTCCTCGCCGCCGCGCCCCACCAAGCACCGCCACAGCGCGTCCTTCGACGGGTTCGCCATGGGCTGCGGCGGGCCCGGGAGGCAGGATGGCGGCGGCGGGGTCGGAGGGGTGTTCGCCGACGTGCTGGAGGCTAAGAAGGCCATGTCCTCCGAGCAGCTCTCTAAGCTCGCATCCGTCGACCCCAAGCGTGCCAAGAGGTGACCCGTCGCATCCTGAGGCTCCCTTGGATTTTGAGTTGGTGGTTGGTCGGTAGGATGCTAGGGTTACAAGTAGCTCTTACTTTTGATAAACAAATTGACGGAGCGCCGGGAAGGGAAGGACTAGCAAGAATTGTGGTCTAGGTAGGCGTGACTCGGAGTGATTCTGCAAGCAAAGATATGTGCCAGAAAAAGTGCACGTCCTAGTAGACTATTACGCAATCAAATCACGGCATATCTTTGGTGTTAGTGGTCTTGAATCCGGATAGTGACAGGCAGATCCTAGGATAGGACTTGCTGGCCAGCTTAATTAGGTACCACAGGGCTTCCTTCTGACGTTTCTCGCTTAATTAGGTATCACAGCACAAGCACCCATAGAAGTGGTTCAAATGCTAATTTTATTGTTCTCTAAGTTGCTGTCATTGTTCGAAAAGCGGCTCGTGGCATTTAATTCTTAAATAAGCGAAGGGCATGGGATGAAAGGGGCGGGAGATGGCAACGAATGCCGCATGTCGCCTTCTTATGGTATTTTCTCTCCATCGGCTATGGCTTCTTTGTTATCATTTTCTATGGGTCTCCAACTTATTCAATGAAGCTTGCGTGGCATATCTTTGAATTTATAGTTCTTGTGTTTCAGATTAACAATTTCCTACTTTCACTTACATATTATACATCAGTTAGTTTTCTCTATCAATCTTTTTACAGTGATCTATCTATGCAATACCTAGTTATGTGTATTTTTGATATAGGGTTTTACCTGTAACAGTTGGTTACATTGTTTCCACGTCTCCTTGTAAATATTTTGTTTTTAAAACAAGTTTCTGTAATATAGGGTGATATTTGATGTAATAGTGTTATATAATTATTTAATGCGTTTTATTTCGTATGTTATTATCTTAACCCAAAGGTCTTTTTAGCGCCATGTAGTTATTTAATAAGCTCTTAAATACACAAAGCACATGGAGCGAAAGAGTTCGGAGATGGCGATTTGTTGCATGTTGCTTAGGTCTGCACTGTTTTATAGTGTCGCCCTATTTTCAAGGCCTTTTTTTATTTCACCCGCTAATGATCTGCAAGATGTTCAATGAAGTTACTGTGATCGACTTTCTAATTTGTTCTTTATTTTGGAATAACTAGCTGAAATCTAAATATATCCCTGTTTCGTGTACATTAAACAGCATTGCATGTAAATTTTTTCGAGCAAATGTTTCTACTGCAATCAAGTTATATAAATACCTATATTTCTCGTGTAGGTTTCATTGACACAGCTTTCTAGTATCAGGTGATCTTGATTGCAATAGATAATACTGGTTATGAACTACTCCCTCCGTCCCATAATATAAGATGTTTTTGCAAGTTGTTTTAGCTTGCAAAAGCGTCTTATATTATAGGACGGAGGGAGTACTTTTTTTGCTTAGCCAATCAAATTTGTCCCAACTGTGGAAAGCTGATGTATCAGAACTTCACACAGGATATGATTCCTTCCATATCCAAAAGAGAATATGTTTTTCTTTTAAGGCTATGCTGTATTTACAATCAGTCTGCCCATGTGAAAGTTTTTATCCAGCATACTGTGTTATCTGGCTGCATTGAATGATGGCCAATTTTATTCCCGTGCTTTCTTTGTTTCAGAATTCTAGCGAACAGACAGTCTGCAGCTCGGTCAAAGGAAAGAAAGGCTCGATATATAACAGAATTAGAGCGGAAGGTTCATACTCTTCAGACCGAGGCTACTACTCTTTCGGCACAATTGACGCTATTTCAGGTAAACTTTCATCCATCTGTTTGCCTTATGGATTGCAGTATTATCATTACTATGTTCGTTAATGCGTTCTCATCAGGGCCGTCTACAAAACTTTGGGGCCTCGGTGCGACATGCAATGGTTCCTAATTTCTTTTGTATAATTAAACTAATGCAACTAAGTGTACTCTCATTTAATTATGTAACTTAATTATGCGCTATTTCGTATAATATTATTACAGGCAGTGTGCCACATTAATCCTATAGTCAACGACATACCTAACTGAGGAGTACTACTGGGGATTGCATTCAAAAGAACCAGGAACAGAAAGATTATATATAAAAAAAACTAATGTAGTGCGTTTGTTATCTATTTTAATTACGGGCTTATGGCTTCCCTTGGAATATATCCTGGGGTGACTGTATGGCTGCTGTAGTTGCGAATCCGGCGGACGACGGCCGGACACATGGCGGACTCGCGGTGGGCGACTGCAATCTATCGCCATCTCACTGAAGCAGGCAAGGCGGCGACTCACTATTCTCGCTCGTGAAGTTGTGGAGGAACGCATGTTCGACCAGTCGGCCCTAGCAAGTAGGCCCAGTAGCGCTGCCTTATTTTCCTATTTGGTCTTTTACCAACAGGCCTGAAGGAGTGGGGCACCATACTGAGCTGACTGGGGGCCTGCTGGCTGGGTATCATACATGTCGGTGCCTCACCATAACATGTGTCCGCATCTGCCGCATCCTGCTACAGTTCCTCTCATGTATTATCGGACGACCCAGGCAAAAAAAAAAAAAGGGAGCCAGCCAGCACAGGAACTGGATGTTTTTTTCATGGTCTTTTCCTCTGGTTGGGGCCCTATGATTTTGGGACCCTGTGCAATCGCGCAGGTCACACACCCTCATTGTCGGGCCTGGTTCCCAGTGCACAAAAGAAAACATATTAATCCTTAAATCATGACACCATGCATAGTGATTCTGCCTTTTAAACTGTACTGAGAAGCCAGCTGCAGCCAATACATGGAAGTCGGTGTCAACCAAACTGCATCTGCTCTAGACTTAGTGAATCACCAGTTGCCATGATATTTTACTTGAACTGATGCACATGCCATCGAAGCTATAGCACATATAAGTTCTCTGTTTTTTTGTTGGCAAATAAAGCATATGAAGTGTTAGTGCGAAACCACCTGAAGTGATTTTTGTATGTGGTTATATTAACAATATGGAGGTCTGAAGGGTGATGCCCTGCACCATGAGGCAATAAAATGCTGTAACTCTGTTTACCAGAAATCCAGAACTGTTCGGTTCTGGTGTCCGCGATGTTTATGTTGTATGTATCAAGTTCTGACCGGGGCTGTGGGTTTTACATTTTTAGCATGTTCTTTTGTATAGAAAATGTTGTTTGCATAAATTTGCTGGATATCCTTAAAGGAATAATATCTTGGTGGCAGAGAGATACAACAGGCCTTTCCGCAGAAAATACAGAGCTCAAGATTAGGTTGCAGGCCATGGAACAGCAAGCTCAACTGCGTGATGGTGAGATTTTTATTACCTTAACTAGTATAATCATGTCAACTCTTGATTTTCATTGTTTCAGACAATTTTGTACAGGAAGGTGCCTCATTGTTGCTTTGTAGATTGACATAGAATAAAAACTTTGTATCCAAGTAGATAACTTGTGTTGTCTAATAGAGATAATATTCGGAAAAAAAAAAATCTGAACAGAAATAACATATTTTTGCAGCTCTGAATAATACACTCAAGCAGGAACTGGAGAGGCTTAAGATTGCTACAGGTGAGATGACAAAGCCTGATGAAGCATATAATACGGGAATGCATCATGTCCCATACAACCCATCTTTCTTCCAGCTTTCCGAGCAACACACACCTCAGCACCATTCAAGTGTTCATCAGCTGCCATCCCAATTCCAACCACCTCATCCCAATGTCCCAAGCCACCAGATGCTGTCCCATCCAAACACGTTCCCAGATATGATGCAGCAAGACTCGCTTGGGCGGTTCCAGGGGCTGGACATTGGCAAAGGATCAGTGGCTGTGAAGTTGGAGGCAGAGGCTGCTGCGAAGTCAGAAGGTAGCTCCATATCTGCAGGTGAAAGTAATAGCACCTTCTAATTATGGACCTACCTGCAAACAACACTCGTATCGTTTAGATTTATATGTTCATAGTCTTACATCCTCAAACTGCTTTCCTCACCCTGCTAGGCATAATTTTTATCCAATTCTTTCTATTTATCTGGCGTTGTTTGATTGTAGGGACCTAGGTAGTTTGTTTGGGTTTCATTTCCCATGTGTTGTTTGTTGTTTTGAAGTTAGGGGGACTGGTGATCAGCCTGTCTTCTTTGTTTACCTTGTAGACAATTAATCATGAGTTTTCCATTTGAAATTTACAACACGTTTGGTTGGGACACTGTAACATATTCGGTGTTGTAATGAGAATACGATGTACGTATTAGATTGGGGTTTGAGCGATTATATGATGTGTTTGGTTCAAGCAAGGGAAGTGGAAAGGTACCCTACTGCCACCGGCCTTGTAGAAGACGCTAGATGACAGATGGCTGCCGGGGATGGCTTGCAACCAAAAAATGCAGCGCCATCCTCTCACGGCAGTGCTGCTGCTCACGGCGGATGGAGATCCCTGCATCGCTGCTCACGGTGGAGGGAGATCGCCGGCAAGCCGAGGGAGGCCAAGGAAGATCTCCGGCGCTGCTGAATGCTGCTCGTACTGAAGAAAATATTGTTTTTTTTTGCGGGGAACTTTAGAGAGCTTTTACTCAACAAAAGCGTTCGCTGAACAGTCAGCCAGAAGGTTGTTGATCAGGAAGCCAGGGGTGGTGTCTAGCCAGCTCTCGGTCACGTTAAGCATACAAGCACGTTTAGCACACACGTGTGCAGGACCATTAGCTGTCCTCATTACACGTATTACACCTTGAATACTAAAAGAAGTAAAACTAAGAGTTAGCTTTCCAATTTCATACAAGATAGGTGCTATCACCGACTGGTTGGTGTAGCGAGAGTTCCAGAGGTGAACTGCCTCTAGACAGTCAGTCTCCATGGTCACATGCGTGAAGCCTCAAAGTGTAGCAAGAAGAACTCCTTCCTTCAGCGCTAGAGCCTCTGCAATGAGAGGATCTGTAACACCCGGAACCGGCTTGCACCATGCACCCTTGAAGCCTGATGACGAACGGGCGACACCTCCCGCTCCTGCATTGCCATCATCGAGGTGTACCGCATCATCTGTATTGATCTTTATAAAAGGATCATAGGGGGCTCCCAGCCATAGCCGGGTAGCACGACTTCCTGCTGCCTGGGTAACTCCAAGATGGCTAGGTCTTCTCTAATCCGCCTGACAGAGTAGATTGGGTTCCACCCCTCCTTCTCTAATCCGCCCGCTCCTTGTCAGAAAAACGGTGATCACATAAGATGTCTTTAGTCCAAGTCTGAGGATGGAGTCGAGGTAGATCAACATGGAATAACAGTCTTGTTTCCTCCCAAAACCTCTGTGCATGTGAGCAATGTAGCAGAGCATGCTCCATGTCCTCATCCATGGCTAGAATTTTTTTGCAAGTGCTGACCTGTCTTATGTGGCGGTGTGTTAGAGTGCATTCATCGGGTAAGATACCGGGCCAGAGGTGTTATTCCATACCAGTGCGTATGGGCTGTTTTCGATTTTGCGAAGAGCCGTTTCCGATTACACGGGATCTGAAACCAGCCTGACTCAAACAAATACACGTAACGTAAATAGCAAACGGAGAAAAATTCGCCAACCAAACGTGCTTACATTTTTCTGTTGACATGCTTTGCATCCTCGGAATCTACAAGCATCAAATTGTTGTAGAACCGTGGTGTTTCAGATATCTGTCTTTGAAAATGGTATACACACTTTTGATATAAAGACGATTTACACATGTCTACAACTATCTTTTACTAGCACAAGTACGGGTTGCTCATGGTTGATTAGTCCTACGACGTTCATTCACAGAAAAATAAGTCCTATCCTATGACGTTATGTGTACTTAGAAACACTTGAAAAGGTGGAAGCCTTTCTGGTCAGCTGCTGTCGCATGTGTCTATATCCGTGTTTTAGTACTACCCGAAGCATCCTGAAGGTACGGCTTCAGAGCCAACATTCAGGTAGGACGAAACGACGTTTGCGTGTTGTTTGGTTGCTTGTATGAGGGGTCTTGTCACCGGAAACTAATTTCGACCCGGTGTTTGGTTGTCTGGCTCGCATGGTGATTAGCAGTTAACAACTACACTTAAACTAGAGCATCTCAGCCAACACCACGGCCTCCTCGGCGAGGGACACGACCGCCTCTCGCACGCGTCGGAGGATCTCCAGCTTCACTGCACGCTTCTTCCGCAGCACCACCGCGCTCGCCGTCATCGGCTTCTCGTTCGCAGCCGCAACGCCCCGAGCGCTAGCTAGCCCCACAAGACGGAGGGAGAGAGGATCCATGGCGCGTCATCCGATTGCGCGGCAGTCGACGGTGCCACCGGGGCGGCGAGCGAAGGAGGCGAAGGAGGGTGGACACCGGCGCCACTGGGGCGGCGAGCGGAGGAGGCAAAGCAAGGCTGTGCCTTTGGCTGAGTTGGGAGAAGAGGAAGATAAGGTGCTTGAAGGGGAGGGAGAGATTAAGAGGTGATTATGTGTAAACACATACAACCAGAGCCACCCATGTTTTTTTAACACGGTACAGACGGAAGCGCTCATACATACGCGCATACACTCACCCCTATGAACGCACACACGCACACCCTACCCCTATGAGCACCTTCGAGAGACTGAGCCGACATATCTTCTTGAGATTTACGAAGTCACCGTAGGCGCCTCGTCGTCGACGGGAACGTCTCGTCCCACTCAAAGTGTAAAGCCAAAAATCCTGAAATAAATCCAGGAATAAGCGAGCACTCGGACTTCCCTGGTGGGCTGGGGATACCACTGTCCCTCTAATCATCCAACCACAGGTTGGTTCGCCCAGAGCCACCCATGTGCGTTGGAGAGCATCGCTCGGCTTCGGTCGTTTCTAGTTAGCCAGGCCCAGGGGTGCTTTAAGAACCGTGCCGTGCAGGTCCAATAGTGTTTGTGGGCAACCAAATAGCCCGACACCGAAAAGATCCTGCATAAGCCGGGCCTGGTTGAACTTTTGTGGGCAACCAAACGCGCCCGTAGTGGTCCGCGTCTGTCTTGGCTAGCCTGACATTCCTACATGCGTATGGGCTCACCGTGTTCCAGGATGACTGCTACACCGCGTGCTTGCAATCTCCCTACATTCTACGGCTATAGTGCCTGTCTAAGTGGGTTTATATGGAACAACATTCCACATTCTTGCATTCATATGTGCTACATTTACCTTTGAATATCATTCAAAGCTGTACACACCACATGATTTGGCATCTACCCAGTTACTAATGCCTTTGCTTCCTTGCACTTGTCAACAACTGTTCCTAGTTCTTTTTATGTGTTGTAAGTGTATATGTTGGTATTGTTATACCCTATTGAATTGCTGCTATTATTATGCTTGTCCATTTGGGAGGATATATATATTAGGTTAGATATGTGTATATAGGGCTTTAAACACCATGGCTAGGTTACATACTCAGTTTGTATCATCTAGTTTATCTCACCACCTCAGAAGAAAATATCTCAATCCATCTCTTCTGGCAACCTTCTCTTCAAATCAGACATGACATATTACACCAAATGATTTTGTCACCTGCTTGACTTCATACTATCCTCGTCACCGTCCCTTTATATTGTGACTACTTTTCTTAACTTTGCACCGAGTGTTAGGCTACATTATAGATTAGTAGAGTATCCCTCCAAAAGCATGTGCTGACCCACACGTGGTCAGAGTCTCGGAGACAGGAACACGCGCCCGCGCTGCCACCACAATGCCAATGCCGTCGAAGCCCTCGCCGGGGCAGTCCCAACCCGAACCTCAACCCCAACCCATGCTCGCTCCCACCCATCCTCGGCCCCAGCCAGTCCAGCCCCCGCAACGGTGCTACCGTGGTCTCGCCATTGCCATGCCATATCTCATGTGGACTTTCGCTTCCCGGATGCTGACGGGGGCGGCCTCGATGTGATTGGCTCTGATGATGACCTCTTCTCCACGTTCATGGACATGGAGAAGATCGGCCCGCGCCGCGGAGACATCCTCCTCCCTATAGAAATACCATATGTTTGCAGCTCTGAATGATGCACTCAGACAGGAAGGCAAGAGGCTTAATATCGCTAAAGGTGAGATGACAAACCCTGATGAAGCAATACGGGAATGCATCTTGTCCCATACAACCCGTCTTTCTTACAGCTCTCCGAGCAAATCACACCTCAACACCATTCAGGTGTTCGTTAGCTGCCATCCCAGTTCCAACCACTTCATCCTAATGTCCCAAGCTACCAGATGCTATCCTACCCCCAACACGTTCCAAGATATGGTGCAGCAAGACATCCGTTGGTCCAGGTGTTGGATTGGCAAAGGATCAGCGACTGCGAAGTTGGAGGCAGAGGCCGCTGTGAAGTCAGAGGATAGCTTCGTATCTGTAGGTGAAAGTAATAGTACCTTCTAATGGACCTACCCGCAAACAAGTACTTCCATTTTGATTTATTTGTTCATAGTCGTATTGCTTCCCTCGCCCCTCCTAGGCATAATTTTTATCCAATTTTTTCTATTTTTCTGGCATTGTTTGGTTGTAGAGACCTAGATAGTTTTATTGTGTGTTGTTTCGAAGTTAGGTTGGACTGGGTGATCGACCGGTGTTCTTTCTGGTTACCTTGTAGAGTATCGTGGGTTTTCCATTTGGTATTTTGTACAATTTTCTGTTGATATGCTTTACACCATCCTAGGAATCTAGAAGTATCAGATTGTTGTAGAATTGGTGGCGCGTTTCCTGGGCGCCGCTGGGGCCATGGGCTAGCCGGTGGAGTCTGTGTTCTGTAAGCTGTAAGCTGTAAGCTGTAGGCTTGCGGACGAGGCAATGGAGATATTGAGCGGGGAGAAGGGGGGGAGGAGCATCGGAGATTAGGGGAAGGAAGCCATTGTTGGGGCTCCCCAACCTAGCTAGGTGTTTTGGGCCTGCTGCGTCTGCTCCGCATGTGACATGTGAGGGGGAAGAGTTGACGTGCGCCACTGGATGACGGGGTCAGTTTCCACCCCACACCTCACTCTTGCTCTACGGGTGGCCAGGTGCTGCCAGCAGGATTCAACTTGGTTTCTTCTAGCATTACACTATTTTGTCAGCATGCAAATCAAATAGCGGAAGATGTTCTCTCTCTCTCAAGAAGAATAAAGATGCAACTTTATGTGTAATCGTGTATGTGTGATCTCTCTCCCGCTCGAGCTTCAAGTCAACAGAGGTCATGGCCTGTTGTTTCAACATATGAACTCTTAGAAAATGGTGTACACACTTTTGATATAAAGATGATTCACACACATCACATCCTTTTGGGAGTAAGTATTACTCGGTTGGCAAAATAACTTATCCTGATGAAATGGAGAGAGAGAACTGCTGATATACGTTATTTTGCGATTGAAGAGCCGTTTCCGATTACACGGGATCTGTAACCAGCCCGACTCAAACAAACACACTAACGTAATCAGCAGACGGTGTAATCAGAAGACAGGGAAAAAATCACCAACCAAACGTGTCGTTACATTTTTCTGTTGACATGTTTTGCATCCTAGGAATCTACAAGCATCAAATTGTTGTAGAACTGTGGTGTTTCAGACATCTGATCTTCTTAGAAAATGGTATACACACTTTTGATATAAAGATGATTTACACATGTCTACAACTATCTTTTACCAGCACAAGTACGGGTTGCTCATGGTTGATGAGTCCTAGGGCGTTCATTCACAGAAAAAGAAGTCCTATCCTATGACGTAAATGTGTACTTAGAAACACTTGAAAAGGTGGAAGCCTTTCTGATCTGCTGCTGTCGCATGTGTCTATATCCAGTCGTGTTTTAGTACTACCCGAGGCATCTTGAAGGTATAGTGCATGGTACGGATTCAGAACCAACATTCAGGTAGGACGTGTTTGGTTGTTTGGGTGAGCCGAGCCTGGCTGAGAGGAGGAGCCAGGCTGAGTCGAGACGGGTTGAGCGGATATAGGGTAAAAAACGACGTTTGCATGTACGAGGGGTTTTGTCACCGGAAACCAATTTCGGCCCGGTGTTTGGTTGTCTGGCTCACATGATGATTAGCTGTTAATAACTACATTTAAACTAGAGCATCTCGGCCAACACCACAGCCTCCTCGGCAAGGAACACGACCGCCTCTCGCATGCGCCGGAGGATCTCCAGCTTCGCCGCACGCGTCATCAGCTTCTTGTCCCCAGCCGCAACGCCTCGTGCGCCAGATAGCAAGCACACCGCGGCTGCTGGCTCAAGCATACAACAGTAGCTTGCCCACTACCGTCGCAGCCGCGCTCGCCCGTCGTTGCGCCTCGCAGCAGCTTGCCCCACGCCCGCCGCCACCACGCCTTGCTGTAGCGCCCTTGCCCTATCGCAGCAGCTTGTCCCACGAGAAGGAGGAAGAGGGGATCCATGGCGTGTCGTCCGATTGCGCGACACCCGACGACGCCACTAGGCCGGCGAGCGGAGGAGGTGAAGGAGGGGTGGACTCCAGCGCCGCCGGAGCCACCGGGGTGATGAGTAGAGAAGGCGAAGCAAGGCTGTGCCTTTGGCTGGGTTGGGAGACCAGGAAGATAAGGTGCTCGAAGGGGAGGGAGAGATTAAGAGGTGATTATGTGTAAACACATAGAGCAAGAGCCACCCATGTTTTTTTAACATAGTACAGACGCAAGCGCTCATACATACACGCATACACTCATCCCTATGAACGCACACCCTACCCCTTGAGCACCTTTGAGAGACCGGGCCGACATATCATGTTGGGATTTAGGAAGTCACCGGAGGTGCCTCCTCGTCGACAGGAACGTCTATTCCCACTGAAAGCGTAACACCGGAAATCCTGAAATAAACCCAGGAATAATGCGAGCACCAGGACTTGAACCCTGGTGGGCTGGGGATACCACTGTCCCTCTAAACATCCAACCACATGGTTCGCGCTAGAGCCACCCATGTGCGTTGCAGAGCATCACTCGGCGCTTCGGCCGTTTCCAGTGAGCCAGGCCCAGGGATGCATTAAGAACCATGTCGTGCAGGTCTAATAGTGTTTGTGGGCAACCAAACAGCTCGACACTGAAAAGATCCTGCATAAGTCGGGCCTGGTTGAACTTTTGTGGGCAACCAAACGCGCCCGTAGTGGTCCATGTCTGTCTTGGATGGCCTGTCCTTCCTACATGCGTATGGGCTCACCATGTGTTCCAGGGTGACTGCTCCACTGCGTGCTTGCAATCTCCCTGCATGCTGCCGCTATAGTGCCTGTCTAAGTGGGTTTATATGGAACAATATTCCACATTCTTGCATTCATATGTGCTACATTTACCTTTGAATATCATTCAAAGATATCTCAATCCATCTCTTCTGGCAAACTTCTCTGCAAATCAGACGTGACATATTACACCAGATGATTTTGTCACCTGCTTGACTTCATACTATCCTCGTCACCGTCCCTTTTTATTGTGACTACTGTTCTTAGCCTTGCACTGAGTGTTAGGCTACATTGTAGATCAGCAGAGTATTCCTCTAGAAGCCTGCCTTGACCCACACGTGGTCAGAGACAGGAACACGCGCCTGCGCTGTCACCACAATGCCGATGCCATCGAAGCCCTCGCAGGGGGCGGTCCCAACCCGAACCTCAACCCCAACCCATGCCCGCTCCCACCCATCCCCGGCAACCAGTCCAGCCTCCACGGCAGTGCTACCGAGGTCTCACCATTGCCACACCATATCTAAGGTGGACTTTCGCTTCCCGGACGCCGACGGAGGTGGCCTCGATGTGATCGGCTCTGGTGATGACCTCTTCTCCACGTTCATGGACATGGAGAAGATCAGCCCACGCCGCAGAGACACCCCCCTCGCTACAGAAATACCATATGTTTGCAGCTCTGAATGATGCACTCAAACAGGAAGTCAAGAGGCTTAATATTGCTACAGGTGAGATGATAAACCCCGATGAAGCAATACAGGAATGCATCTTGTCCCATACAACCCGTCTTTCTTCCAGCTCTCCGAGCAACTCACACCTTAGCACCATTCAAGTGTTCATCAGCTGCTATCCCAGTTTCAACCACTTCATCCCAATGTCCCACCAGATGCTATCCACCCCAACGCGTTCCAAGATATGGTGCAGCAAGACACTGCTTGTGTTGTTCCAGGTGCTGGATTGGCAAAGGATCAACGACTGTGAAGTTGGAGGCAGAGGCTACCGTGAAGTCAGGGGGTAGCTCCGTATCTACAGGTGAAAGTAATAGTACCTTCTAATGGACCTACCAGCAACAAGTATTTCCATTTCGATTTATTTGTTCATAGTCGTACTGATTCCCTCGCCCCTCCTAGGCATAAGTTTTATCCAATTCTTTCTATTTATCTGGCATTGTTTGGTTGTAGAGACCTAGATAGATTTGTTGTGTGTGGTTTCAAAGTTAGGTTGGACTGGGTGATTGATCTGTGTTCTTTCTGGTTACCTTGTACAGTATCGTGGTTGTGGGTCTGGAATTTTGTACATTTTTCTGTTGATATGCTTTGCATCCAAGGAGAAGTATCAGATTGTTGTAGAATTGTTGGCGCGTTTCCTGGGTGCCGTTGGGGCCTTGGGTTAGCTGGCGGAGTCTGTGTTCTGTATCAACGACTGCGAAGCTATAAGCTATAGGATTGCTGCCGAGGCAATGGGGGAATTGAGCGGGGAGAGAGGGGAGGAGCACCAGAGATTAGGGGTAAGGAAGCCATAGTTGGGGCTCCCCATGCTAGCTAGGTGTTTTGGGCCTGCTGCATCTGCTCCGCATGTGACATGTGAGGGGGAAGAGTTGACGTGCGGCACCGCATGACAGGGTCAGTTTCCACCCCACACTTCATACCTCACTCGTGCTCTAAGGGTGGCCAAGTGTTTCCAGCAGGATTCAACTTGGTTTCTTCTAGCATTACACTATTTTGTCAGCATGCAAATCAAATAGCACAAGATGTTCTCTCTCCCAAGAAGAATAAAGATGCAAATTTAGATGTAACTGTGTATGTGTGATCTCTCTCCTGCTCGAGCTTTAGGTCGACAGATGTCATGGCTGTTGTTTCAACATCTGAACTTCTTAGAAAATGGTGTACACACTTTTGATATAAAAATGGTTTACACACATCACATCCTTTTGGGAGCAAGTATTACTCTGTTGGGAAAATAACTTATCCTGTTGAATTGGAGAGTGATTTTCCTATCACATAAGGCCAACTTATCTAGCATAACAGCCAACACAAATAAGGAGCGAGCACAAAGAAAAGTGACAACAAAAAATATCACAGTGCAAATCGATTGTGAAATAACTTACATAGCAGACCAACTAGATAAGTTATATTGCACAACTTGACATCAAATCAAGAATGAAGGGCACATAAAGAATTCATTTTTCAGTTAATCCATGGAAACAGAGGTGACAAGTAGACCTAGCAAGACTGACCAAGTTCCAGTGAACTCAGTTTCTTCTAGCATTACACTATTTTGTCAGCATGCAAATCAAATAGCGGAAGATGCGCTCTCTCTCAAGAAGAATAACGATGCAACTTTAGGTGTAACCGTGCATGTGTGATCTCTCTCCCGCTCGAGCTTCAGGTCAACAGAGGTCATGGCCTGTTGTTTCAACATCTGAGCTTCTTAGAAAATGGTGTACACACTTTTGATATAAAGATGGTTTACACACATCACATCCTTTTGGGAGCAAGTATTACTCGGTTGGCAAAATAATTTATCCTAATGAACTAGAGAGTGATTTTACTGTGACATAAGGCCAACTTATCTAACATAACAACCCAACACAAATAAGGAGGGAGCACAAAGAAAAGTGACAATAAAAAATACCACACCGCAAATCAATGGTGAAATAACTTACCTTGCAGACCAACTAGATAAGGTATATTCCACAACTTGACAACAAATCAAGAATGAAGGGCACATAAAGAAATCATTTTTTCATTTAAACCATGGAAATAGAGGTGACAAGTAGACTTAGCAAGACCGGCCAAGTTCCAGTGAACTTGGTTTCTTCTAGCATTACACTATTTTGTCAGCATGCAAATCAAATAGCGGAAGATGCTCTCTCTCTCTCTTCCAAGAAGAATACAGATGCAACTTTAGGTGTAACTGTGTATGTGTGATCTCTCTCCCACTCGAGCTTCATGTTGACAGAGGTCATGGCCTATTGTTTCAACATATGAACTTCTTAGAAAATGGTGTACACACTTTTGATATAAAGATGGTTTACACACATCACATGCTTTTGGGAGCAAGTATTACTCGGTTGGCAAACTAACTTATCCCATTAAACTAGAGAGTGATTTTACTGTGACATAAGGCCAACTTATCTAACATAACAACCCAATACAAATAAGGAGGGAGCACAAAGAGAAGTGACAACAAAAAAATATCACAACACAAATCAATGGTGAAATAACTTACCTAGCAGACCAACTAGATAAGTTATATTGCACAGCTTGACAACAAATCAAGAATGAAGGGCACATAACGAAATCATTTTTTTCATTTAATCCATGGAAACATAGGTGACAAGAAGACCTAGCAAGACCGACCAAGTTCCAGTGAATGATTCGGTAAAAAGATTCCCGTACAAAAGTAAATGTTTATTCAGGAGGTAATGAACCAAGCTAGCATGCAAACTTCACAACTACTATCACACCACGTAGGGGGAAATAATGTATATGACAGATTTAACTACACGCCTAACATCTCTTAGGAATCAACAATATTAATAGCATGGGAGAACTCATGATAACAGAGTCCACTTCTTTGGCAAACATAAAATGGTCTGAAGGAGCCAAAACGCTGAACTAATCTGCTACACACGAACAAGTGAAATAAGACATCACCAATACTAATTGCATGGGAGAACTCATGATAGTAGAGTCTACTTTAGTCTAAAGGAGCCAAACCGATGAACTGATCTGCCGCACACGAACAAGTGAATAAGTCATCTTACAATGATAAAATATAGAAATACAGGAAAGATTGGCACACCAATAGATAAGTTATATTGCATAACTTAACAGCAAATCAAGAATGAAGGGCACATAAAGATATGATATTTTCCATTTAATCCATGAAAACAGAGGTGACAGGTAGACCTAGCAAGACTTATCAAGCATGCAGAAGTAAATATTCCAGTGAGTTATTCAGTAAAAAGATGCTCGTACAAGTACTCTCTCCGTTTCTAAATATAAGATTTTTTTAGATTTCAATACAGACTACATATAGATGTATATAAGTGTATTTTAGAGTGTTGATTCACTCATTTTGCTCCGTATGTAGTCCATATTGGAATCTCTAAAGGCTTATATTTAGGAATGGAGGGAGCAAATGTTTATACATGAGGTAAAGAACCAAGATTGCAAACTTCACAAGTACTATGACATCACGTGGGGAAAATAATGCATATCACAAACGTAACTTCATGCCTAACATCTCGCGGGCATCAACAATATTAACATGGGAGAACTCATGGTAACAGAGTCTACTACTTTGGCAAACAGAAAATGGTCTGAAGGAGCCAAACCGCTGAACTAATCTGCTGCACACGAACAAGTGATAAGTCATCTAGCAATGATAAAGTATAGGAATACAAGAAATATTGGCACACCAAGTAGATAAGTTATATTGCACAACTTAACAACAAATCAAGAATGAAGGGCACATAAAGAAATTATATTTTTCATTTAATCCATGGAAATAGAGGTGACAAGTATACCTAGTAATACTGACCTGGCATGCAAAAGCAAATATTCCAGTGAGTGATTCGGTAAAAAGATGCTCGTACAAAAGTAAATGTTTATACAGAAGGTAATGAACCAAGCATGCAAACTTCACGACTATTATCACATCACGTAGGGGAAAATAATGTATATCACAAACGTAACTACATGTTGAACATCTCTCAGGCATCAGCAATATTAATAACACGGGAGAACTCATGATAACATAGTCTTTTATACTTTGGCAAACATAAAATGGTTTGAAGGAGCCGAACTGCTGAACTAATCTACTGCACACGAACAAGTGAAATAAGTCATCTACCAATGATAAAGTGTAGGGATTCGGGAAGGATTATCACACCAAGTAGATAATTTATATTGCACAATTTAACATGAAATCAAGAATGAAGGGCACATAAAGAAATTATTTTCTCATTTAAACCTTGGAAACAGAGGTGACAAGTAGACCTAGCAAGACTGACCAAGCATGCAAAAGTAAATGTTTCAGTGACTGATTCTGTAAAAAGATGCTCGTACAAAACTAAATGTTTATACAGGAGGTAATGAACCAAGCATGCAAACTTCACAACTACTATCACATCACGTAGGGGAAAATAATGTATATCACATACCACAAATGTAACTACACGCCTAACATCTCTCAGGCATCAACAATATTATTAACAACATGGGAGAACTCATGATAATAGAGTCTACTTTGGCAAACAGAAAATAGTCTGAAGGAGCCAAATCGCTAAATAATCTGCTACACACGAACAAGTAAAATACGTCATCTAACAATGATAAAGTGTAGGAATACATGAAAGATTGATAGGAAGATTAAATCTCGAGAGAAAGGCACAAGGCACAAAAAGAAGAAATGTTTTCCTTTGTCTCCGTGGGAGCACAGATGCAATATATCCATACATATATTTCAAGCCTTCTTGAGTGTGCAAAATGGTTTGTTAGGTAACTTGTAAACAGTCTGAGCTAACACAAGATAATAATCTCAAATCACATAAGATGCATTCACAACTTGTAAGGATGTTTTGTTCAATAACTTGTAAATGATGTCTAATAGATAAGCTGCACTCTAATGATGTCTAATAGATAAGTTGCACTCTAAGACATGCAACTGAAATGACTATGCAATGGCTCTCTATGTAGCAGTTGAAGAATATTATCCAGGAAATGACATAGATGTATACCTAAGTCAAGCAATTCTAGCCAGCTGCCTTCTTAACCACATGATGTGACTTGATGGATCGGTGCTAAGGAAAATCTCTCTATTATGTTCATTCATGGAAACATCAAAGGCATACACCTTTTCTTCAGTGTTAGCTCTTACATTTCATCCACCACAATGATGCATTTCTTAATTGGTCTCATAGTGTTGATCGGAGAACGAGTAAGAATACTAGAGGGGAAGTCCATGGCATGCCAGGTGGTCTAAATTTCGGCACCAATTTCTAGATGCTAGCCAGGCAAAGAACCTACAAGAAAGGGGGAGCCTTAGAGTGTCAGATCGGCTTAGTTGCCAGCTCCTCCTACCGGATAGATAATAGGGTATCATAGGATGTATGGGCCAAGAAATAACTGTTGCCTTCTCAAGCCCATTGCACCTCATTCGACGGATCATGCACACGCCGTAGACCACCAACACACACAAAAATGGAGAGAAACTACTAGAGATGTGTGTCTGTCTAGCCTGAGATTGATAATCCACACATCCGTTGTCGCCAGCATCATCCTGGATGGATAACCCTATCCGAGATGGCCGTCTTGACCAGCAGAGCCCCCCCGGGTAGCGATAGAGGCCCCACTTGGGTAGCGATGCCACTCTCCAAGAGGGCAGCCTAGCGAATACTGCTTGCGGAGGCAAAGGGGCAACCCGAGGTAATTAAACGGGAACTAATGTCTCATAGCCTAGAGCCATTGCCACCAGCTCCACCAGCTACAAGAAGCACCTAGAAGCTAGTGATGCGATTCTTTTGCGCCCGGTGGGCGGTGTGAATCTTGACAAAGGCAGTGTTAGTTTCCCTCTCCTTGAGCCAGCCAAAACGGACGCGCTGTCGTGGGAATGAGCGCTTGAGGGATGCAAGGCCAAGATAGGCGCGACACAGCTCACGACGTAACCAGCTCTCGGGTGGCGATAACGAACGGGAATCCTGCACCACGTCCAGCCGATAAATGAGATCCCTCACCATCATGAGCAGCAAAGACATAACGCCCGTGGAGCGTGCCCCAACTTTGGAGGCAGCGGGCAATGATCTTGAGGCTTGTATAGATCCTACAAAAAGGATCCAGGTCTGGCGGCATAGAGTCCAAGGAGGCTTTCATAGTTTCTAGGAACCCATCGAGCTTAGGCCAAAAATGCTCGAAGTGAAACCGATGCTTGCCATGTGTTCTGGGAGAACTATCAAGGATCAATGGGTAGTGATCTGATGTAGAAGTAGCCATGTAGAAGAGCATGTGATGAGGGATGACAACCTCCCAAGAAGGGGTACAGAGCACCCTATTGTTCCTCACCTAGGTAGGATTAGCCTGTTCATTAGACCATGTATATCGCCTCCCACGAAGATAGATATCCCGTAGGGCATGGTCGGAGATGAATCGACGGACTCTGCCCATGGTGCGGTGATTAAGACGCACGTTGTTCTTGTCCGCGCTTTATAAAATTTTCCATCACTGATCAATAAAGCTTGGAGTTTTTTTTTCAAAAAAGGACCATCAAACTCCTCCATTGGGTAGTGAGGCAGATCTCCCAAGAGGGCAACCTGGCTGAATACTAAAATTTATTGGCATGTGGCTAACAGAGGCAGAGAGGCAACCTGAGGTTTTTCTAACTTTTATATAAAAAGATGATTTACGCACATCTACAACTATTTTGGGTGAAATTTCAAGATGACTACCAAATAAGCCTTGGGAGTGTGCCACATGGTCTCATTGTTTACAAGCTGCCCAAGGTCAAAATGTAATGAAGTGGTATGCCCACATTTCATAGAAATCCATTACATCTGAGCCACCATGTGGACACCAGGTCCGGTGGTTCCCAACAATGTCCTTGTTGTCATAGATGACCACAACCGCAAAGGTTGGATATCGAATCTTGATTACGTGGAAGTTCATCTGTCTCCCTTTGCTAATGGTTACTTAAGTCTCCTTAGCTAGGGCGTTAGGCGACTTTTCGTTCGTAAATTGTCACCGTCAAGAAGTAGGGCCCAATGATTTTGGCTTAAAATGTGACATTGAACTTGGGGGAACTGCACTCAACCGTGGACATTACTCTATCCCCCATCCCCCAAAAGGTAATCTGGGTAAAACTGCCTTTGCATCCAAGGAAGTTCGGCTCAATTACCACCCATCCAGTCACACTCATGAGTTGATAACCCGTTTCTCCACAAGGTGATGAGAGTGCTTGCAGATTATCTGTTACCCAAGTGGAAAGAATTGTGTGATATACATTGTCCTATACGTCAATAACTTTGTGTGATATCCATTGTGGTATGCTTTGGTGTGTAGTCCATGTGGAGATCTAAAATCATCCTAATTCTGCATAAGAAATGCAGCGGGAAAAACAATACCCACATTTGCAAATTTGGCTGAACAATCTTCAGGTAATGCATATATAATCACACGTAGGTACGAAACATCACAATTTTGTGTCGTGATACTTACTACTACATACTACCGGTTACATGATATATCCAGTTGAGTCATGTTGTCCTGTCTAGAACACATATCCTTGAATGAAGAGAAGAACCAAAATAATTACACCCCAAAGGAACACTACCTGCAGTTGTGGAACAATCAGAAGTTCAGATGTGTAAGGCTGCAATTCAGATGTCTAAGGAGCTGAAATTGCTTTCAACCTTCCTTTCAAAAGCAATAAGGTTCCGACCTCTGATATTAGCATCCCGCAGACAGATACTGGCCACCTCTAGTTTTCTGTTTCTTGTAAACCAGCTGGTTATGGGATAGGTCACGGTCTTAGGTGTTGGTTACTCGACGGCCATGCCCATTTTGGGTGGGAGTACAAGCTAGTCTTTTCCAATCTTGGAAATGAGCGTTGGGAGATAGTCAGTGAGTGAAGGCTCTCTGGCCGAGGCAAGGATACACGTTAGGTGGTGTTTCCTGTGTAAACCACAAAGGAGACACTGTCTCTGCATGATAAGAGATGAGCTCATGTCTTGTCATACAAATCTAATCACTGCTCCCATGTAACTTTGGCTTGAATCTTTTGAGGTTAAAGCCTGATAGATGGAAATACAAATACCATCAAAAAAGATAAAGGGGGATACATAGGTGTGTGTCACTACTAGGGAAAAGCCTAGCAGTAGCGCAGGTTAAATGTGTATCAGTAGCGCGGGCACCCGCACTACTGCTACGACGCTATATCTAATGTTTAGCAGTAGCACGGTCCTACATAGAAGTAGTGCCTGTCCAACCACCGCTACTGCTACACCTACCTAGAAGTAGCGTCTGGTCAACCCGTGCTACTGCTAAAATTTCCTGTATTTTTTTATACTGCGTATTGGCGTTGTATTTGTACAGGTTTTATATAGTAGTCTCATCATATGATTTTATGATCACGATGAGTTATTATATCAGTGGGTGAAAGAGACGTGGATTAGATTCAAGTGGAGGCAACATGATGCAGATCCAAAGTACTACTAATCCAAACTTGATCACTTCAGTTTGGATTAGTAGTAGTTTCGAACGGCACCATGTTGCCTCCACTTGAATCTAATCCGTTTATTTCACCCACTGATATATATAATAACTCATCATGCGATATAACAACTCAACATCATCATCATCATAGTAAGTCATCATCGTTATCATAATAACAAGTCATATTCATCATCATCATCATAGTCATCTAACAACTTCTACTTGTTATCATAATAACAAGTCATACTCATCATCATCATAGTCATCTAACCAACCCTAGTTAATTGTTCTTAGTACATGATCATGCGTATTAGCTAGGACTTGCTACCCTCTCTAAGGTAAAATAGCATAAAACAACATAGCCCCTGACTCACCATCATGGAGAATGGAGATTATCGTGTCTCCAATTCGTGGGCTTTGCACCATGTTGCCTCCAAGTAGCTCCCTGCGATTATTCATAACTTTTTTCCACCATTTAACTGTGAGGTCTTCATCTATTTTAGAAACCATGTATGTACAGCAGAGAACCGTAGGCAGACTTGGCCATAAGCTCATAATATCGATGCCACCTTTCGTATGCATCAGATGGGGCACACAATCCTTTGGAATTTTCTGTTGAAGAGCATAATAATAACGTAGTAAGCATAGTTTAGTTTTAATAGAAGAATGTATGCAAACAATGCACTGATATCATAATAGTTAAAAATCTTACCATGCCATCTCCATGGATGTTGCCGTAGTTCAACACGTGGACTAGTGGCACGTATTGACCATAATATGGAGGAATTTCATAATTCTTATTGAAAGTCTCAACATCAATAGTACATGAGACAAGATGATTTTTCTCCTCGTAAGTTAGTTCAGAGCCATCAGTGTAGTAGGCTTTGTCTACTACTTTTCGTACATTTTTTGCAGAATGGAAATAAACTGTCAACTATTTTTAAATAAACATATAAATTAGTTAATATATATGTTTGAGAAACTCACATAGAGGTAGAAGTGAAATTGTATCAACATCGACCCAAATGTCGATATTATCTTCGTCGATGTCATCTTCAGGATCACCAAGATCGAAGGTGACATGCATACCCTCCTGAAAACCATACGCCTTGCATAGTGCTGCCCAATTCGAGCAACCAAAATGGGAGTAGGTAATCACATTGTATAGCTTTACGTCAAAAGCATAACCATGTGGGTCCTGAGGTGAACTCTGTTTATCTCCATATTCTCACGATCTTCAAAATCCAGCTTGTCCAAGACGTAACGTCTTGCATGGCAGGGGATGCACTAGTCGAATTGTAGAAAGCGGAAATTACACGTTGAAGAAGCAGAAGTCATGCTTAATTACAAAAAAGACTTGTCTTTGTTGTGTACCGTATAAACATCAAAGGTCTCGTCGAGCTTAATACTGAAGCGCCTACCGTCTTCCAGGTGAGGTCTGTCGCACAGATCCCGGTCGTCACCGCAGTAGTCACACTCAGGGATCCTATTGTTGTCAGACATTTCCTATGTTCATAATTCAAATATTAAACTTTTGAAATTCAATATATGTACTACAAAAACTAAGTTAGATCATTATTATTCATCACAGGTTGATTATCGGTCTGTCGAGTCTTTTCTTGAAAACTCTCAGCTCACGTGGTGTATATGGCGGGCACTCCCTCTATGATATATTTGACCGTCGGCGATGGTCACTCCTCCCTTCGTCCCCGAGTGCATTACACGAAAATGTCTAGCACATGGGAATGAATGAGAAGCGACCCCCATGATAACAGTCGGGATTCTTTCTCTCTGACATGTTGCGACCGCGGTGATGGAAGCTCCTACATTCATTCGAAAGTGCATCACACCAAAATGTCTAGCACATTCGAATGAAGAAGAAGCACTCCTCACGACAACTGTTGGGATTCTTCCTCTCTTATATTTTGATAGTATATGGTGGACACTCCCTCACAGTTATTTCGACTATCGGTGATGGTTGCTTCCCCTCCTTTCGTGCATTACCAAGGTATATCATAAGAGAAGGAAGAGGAAGCGACCCCCACGACTGTTGGGGAACGTAGTAATTTCAAAAAAATTCCTACGCACACGCAAGATCATGGTGATGGCATAGCAATGAGAGGGGAGAGTGTTGTCCAAGTACCCACGTAGACCGTAAGCGGAAGCGTTATGACAACGCGGTTGATGTAGTCGTACGTCTTCACGATCCGACCGATCCAAGTACCGAACGTACGGCACCTCCGAGTTCAGCACACGTTCAGCTCAATGATGATCCCCGGGCTCCGATCCAGCAAAGCTTCGGGGATGAGTTCCGTCAGCACGACGGCATGGTGACGATGATGATGCTCTACCGGCGCAGGGCTTCGCCTAAACTCCGCGATGATATGACCGAGGTGGAATATGGTGGAGGAGGGCACCGCACATGGCTAAGGAACGATCCGTAGATCAACTTGTGTGTCTCTAGGGTGCCCCCCTGCCGCCGTATATAAAGGAGCAAGGGGGGAGGCCGGCCGGCCCTAGGGGGCGCGCCAAGGAGGAGGAGTCCTCCTCCTAGTAGGAGTAGGAAGTCCTACTCCTACTAGGAGGGGGAAAGGAAGGGGAGGGGAAGGAAAGAGGCGCCGCCCCTCCTAGTCAATCGGACCCGAGGGAGAGAGGCGCGGCCCACCTGGCCGCCCTCTCTTTCCACAAAGGCCCACGTGGCCCATTAACTCTCCGGGGGGTCCGGTAACCCTCCGGCACTCCGGTTTTCTCCGAAAACGTCCAGAACACTTCCTGTGTCCGAATATAGTCGTCCAATATATCAATCTTTATGTCTCGACCATTTTGAGACTCCTCATCATGTCCGTGATCACATCCGGGACTCTGAACAAACTTCGGTACATCAAAACTTGTAAACTCATAATAAAACTGTCATCGTAACGTTAAGCGTGCGGACCCTACGGGTTCGAGAACTATGTAGACATGACCTAGAACTATTCTCGGTCAATAAACAATAGCGGAACCTAGATGCCCATATTGGTTCCTACATACTCTACGAAGATCTTTATCGGTCAAACTGCATAACAACATACGCTGTTCCCTTTGTCATCGGTATGTTACTTGCCCGAGATTCGATCGTCGGTATCCAATACCTAGTTCAATCTCGTTACCCGCAAGTCTCTTTACTCGTTACGTAATGCATCATTCCGTAACTAACTCATTAGCTACATTGCTTGCAAGGCTTATAGTGATGTGCATTACCGAGAGGGCCCAGAGATACCTCTCCGACAATCAGAGTGACAAAACCTAATCTTGAAATACGCCAACTCAACATGTACCTTTGGAGACACCTGTAGTACTCCTTTATAATCACCTAGTTACGTTGTGACGTTTGGTAGAACCCAAAGTGTTCCTCCGGTAAACAGGAGTTGCATAATCTCATAGTTACAGGAACATGTATAAGTCATGAAGAAAGCAATAGCAACATACTAAATGATCAAGTGCTAGGCTAATGGAATGGGTCCTGTCAATCACATCATTCTCCTAATGATGTGATCCCGTTAATCAAATGACAACTCTTTTGTCCATGGCTAGGAAACATAACCATCTTTGATAAACGAGCTAGTCAAGTAGAGGCATACTAGTGACGTTGTGTTTGTCTATGTATTCACACATGTATCATGTTTCCGATTAATACAATTCTAGCATGAATAATAAACATTTATCATGATATGAGGAAATAAATAATAACTTTATTATTGCCTCTAGGGCATATTTCCTTCAGTCTCCCACTTGCACTAGAGTCAATAATCTAGATTACATAGTAATGATTCTAACACCCATGGAGTCTTGGTGCTGATCATGTTTTGCTCGTGAGAGAGGCTTAGTCAATGGGTCTGCAACATTCAGATTCGTATGTATCTTGCAAATCTCTATGTCTCCCACTTGGACTTGGTCCCGAATGGAATTGAAGCGTCTCTTGATGTGCTTGGTCCTCTTGTGAAATCTTGATTCCTTTGCCAAGGCAATTGCACCAGTATTTTCATAGAAGATCTTCATTGGTCCCGATGCACTAGGTATGACACCTAGATCGGAAATGAACTCCTTCATCTAGACTCCTTCATTTGCTGCTTTTGAAGCAGCTATGTACTCCGCTTCACATGTAGATCCCGCCACGACGCTTTGTTTAGAACTGCACCAACTTACAGCTCCACCGTTTAATAAAAACACGTATCCGGTTTGCGATTTAGAATCGTCCGGATCAGTGTCAAAGCTTTCATCGACGTAACCATTTACGACTATGTCTTTGTCACCTCCATATACGAGAAACATATCCTTAGTCCTTTTCAGGTATTTCAGGATGTTCTTGACCGTTGTCGATGATCCACTCTGGATTACTTTGGTACCTTCTGCCAAGCTTATTGCTAAGCATACGTCAGGTCTGGTACACAACATTGCATACATGATAGAGCCTATGGCTGAAGCATAGGGAACATCTTTCATTTTCTCTCTATCTTCTGCTGTGGTCGGGCATTGGGTCTGACTCAACTTCACACCTTGTAGCACGGGCAAGAACCCTTTCTTTGCCTGATCCATTTTGAACCTTTTCAAAATTTTATCAAGGTATGTGCTTTGTGAAAGTCCTATTAAGCGTCTTGATCTATCTCTATAAATCTTGATGCCCAATATGTAAGCAGCTTCACCGAGGTCTTTCATTGAAAAACTTTTATTCAAGTATACCTTTATGCTATCCAGAAATTCTATATCATTTCCAATTAATAATATGTCATCTACATATAATATCGAAAATGCTCTGAGCTCCCACTCACTTTCTTGTAAATACTGAGCTTCTCCAAAAGTCTCATATAAAACCATATCTTTGATCACACTATCAAAGCATTTATTCCAACTCGAGATGCTTGCACCAGTCCATAAATGGATCATTGGAGCTTGCACACTTTGTTAGCACCTTTTGGATCAACAAAACCTTACGGCTGCATCATATACAAGTCTTCTTCCGAAATCCATTCAAGAATGCAGTTTTGACATCCATTTGCCAAATTTCATAATCATGAAATGCAGCAATAGCTAACATGATTCGGACAGACTTAAGCATCGCTTCTGGTGAGAAAGTCTCATCGTAGTCAACCCCTTGAACTTGTCAAAACCTTTCGCAATAAGTCGAGCTTTATAGACAGTTACATTACCATCGTCGTCGGTCTTCTTCTTAAAGATCCATTTATTCTCAATGGCTTGCCGATCATCGGCAAGTCAACCAAAGTCCATACTTTGTTCTCATACATGGATCCCATCTCAGATTTCATGGCCTCTAGCCATTTTGCGAATCTGGGCTCATCATCGCTTCCTCATAGTTCGTAGGTTCATCATGGTCAAGTAACATGACTTCGAGAATAGGATTACCGTACCACTCAGTGCGGATCTTACTCTGTAGACCTACGAGGTTCAAGAGAAACTTGATCTGAAGTTTCATGATCAATATCATTAGCTTCCTCACTAATTGGTGTAGTTGTCACAGGAACCGGTTCTTGTGATGAACTACTTTCCAATAAGGGAGCAGGTACAGTTACCTCATCAAGTTCTACTTTCCTCCCACTCACTTCTTTCGAGAGAAACTCCTCTAGAAAGGATCCGATTTTAGCAACAAAAATCTTGCCCTCAGATCTGTGATAGAAGGTGTACTCAATAGTCTCTTTTGGGTATCCTATGAAGACACATTTCTCCGATTTTGGTTCGAGCTTATCTGGTTGAAGTTTCTTCACATAAGCATCGCAGCCCCAAACTTTAAGAAACGACAATTTTGGTTTCTTGCCAAACCACAGTTCATAAGGCGTCGTCTCAACGGATTTTGATGGTGCCCTATTTAACGTGAATGCGGCCGTCTCTAAAGCATATCCCCAAAATGATAGCGATAAATCAGTAAGAGACATCATAGATCGCACCATATCTAGTAAAGTACGATTACGACGTTCGGACACACCATTTCGTTGTGGTGTTCCGGGTGGCGTGAGTTGCGAAACTATTCCGCATTGTTTCAAGTGTAGACCAAACTCGTAACTCAAATATTCTCCTCCACGATCAGATTGTAGAAATTTTATTTTCTTGTTACGATGATTTTCCACTTCACTCTGAAATTCTTTGAACTTTTCAAATGTTTCAGACTTGTGTTTCATTAAGTAGATATACCCATATCTGCTCAAATCATCTGTGAAGGTGAGAAAATAATGATACCCGCCGCGAGCCTCAACATTCATTGGACCACAAACATCAGTATGTATGATTTCCAACAAATCAGTTGCTCGCTCCATAGTTCCGGAGAACGGCGTTTTAGTCATCTTGCCCATGAGGCACGGTTCGCAAGTACCAAGTGATTCATAATCAAGTGATTCCAAAAGTCCATCTGTATGGAGTTTCTTCATGCGCTTTATACCGATATGACCTAAGCGGCGATTACCACAAATAAGTTGCACTATCATTATCAACTCTGCATCTTTTGGTTTCAACACTATGAATATGTGTATCACTACTATCGAGATTCAATAAAAATAGACCACTCTTCAAGGGTGCATGACCATAAAAGATATTACTCATATAAATAGAACAACCATTATTCTCTCGATTTAAATGAATAACCGTCTCGCATCAAACAAGATCCAGATATAATGTTCATGCTCAATGCCGGCACCAAATAACAATTATTTAGGTCTAAAACTAATCCCGATGGTAGATGTAGAGGTAGCGTGCCGACCGGGATCACATCGACTTTGGAACCATTTCCCACGCCGCATCGTCACCTCGTCCTTAGCCAATCTTCGCAATCCGTAATCCTGTTTGAGTTGCAAATATTAGCAATGTAACCAATATCAAATACCAGTGCTCTTGTGAGCATTAGTAAGGTACACATCAATAACATGTATATCACATATACCTTTGTTCACTTTGCCATCCTTGTTATCCGCCAAATACTTGGGGCAGTTCCGCTTCGATTGCCCATCGCTTGCGAGAGAAGCACTTTCGATTTCAGGCTTAGGTCTAGACTTGGGTTTCTTCTCTTGAGCAGCAACTAGTTTGCTGTTCTTCTTGAAGTTCCTTCTTCTTCCCTTTGCCCTTTTCTTGGCTGGTGGTCTTGTTAACCATCAACACTTGATGCTCCTTCTTGATTTCTACCTCTGCGGCTTTTAGCATTGCGAAGAGCTCGGGAATAGTCTTGTCCATCCCTTGCATATTATAGTTCATCACGAAGCTCTTGTAGCTTGGTGGCGATGATTGCAGAATTACATCAATGACACTATCATCGGGAAGATTAACTCCCGGTTGAATCAAGTGATTATTATACCCGACATTTTGAGTATGTGTTCCTTGACGAACTATTCTCCTCCATCTTGCAGCTATAGAACTTATTGGAGACTTCATATCTCTCAATCCGGGCATTTGCTTGAAATATTAACTTCAACTCTGGAACATCTCATATGCTCCATGACGTTCAAAACATCGTTGAAGACCGGTTCTAAGCCGTAAAGCATGGCACCTTGAACTATCGAGTAGTCATTAGCTTTGCTCGCGAGACGTTCTTAACGTCGTCGGTTACATCGGCAGCAGGCACACCACCCAGCGGTGCTTCCAGGATGTAATTCTTCTCTGCAGCAATGAGGATAATCCTCAGGTTACGGACCCATTCCGTGTAATCGCTACCATCATCTTTCAACTTTGCTTTCTCAAGGAACGCATTAAAATTCAATGGAACAACAACACGAGCCATCTATCTACAACAAACATAGACAAGCAAAATACTATTAGGTACTAAGTTCATGATAAATTTAAGTTCAATTAATCATATTACTTAAGAACTCCCACTTAGACAGACATCTCTCTAGTCATCTAAGTGATCACGTGATCCAAATCAACTAAACCATGTCCGATCTTCACGTGAGATGGAGTAGTTTCAATGGTGAACATCACTATGTTGATCATATATACTATATGATTCACGTTCGACCTTTCGGTCTCCGTGTTCTGAGGCCATATCTGTATATGCTAGGCTCGTCAAGTTTAACCCGAGTATTCGCGTGTGCAACTGTTTTGCACCGTTGTATTTGAGCGTAGAGCCTATCACACCCGATCATCACATGGTGTCTCAAAGCGAAGAACTTTCGCAGCGGTGCATACTCGGGAGAACACTTCTTGATAATTAGTGAGAGATCATCTTAAAATGCTACCGTCAATCAAAGCAAGATAAGATGCATAAAGGATAAACATCACATGCAATCAATATAAGTGATATGATATGGCCATCATCATCTTGTGCTTGTGATCTCCATCTTGAAGCAACCGTCGTGATCACCATCGTCACCGCGCGACACCTTGATCTCCATCGTAGCATCATTGTCGTTCGCCATCTATTGCTTCTCGACTATCACTACCGCTTAGTGATAAAGTAAAGCAATTACTGAAGCGTTGCATTTCATACAATAAGCGACAACCTTATGGCTGCTGCCAGTTGCCGATAACTTCAGTTACAAAACATGATCATCTCATACAATAAAATATAGCATCACATCTTGACCATATCACATCACAACATGCCCTGCAAAAACAAGTTAGACGTCCTCTACTTTGTTGTTGTAAATTTTACGTGGCTGCTACGAGCTTTAGCAAGAACCGTTCTTACCTACGCATCAAGACCACAATGATAGTTCGTCAAGTTAGTGCTGTTTTAACCTTCGCAAGGACCGGGCGTAGCCACACTCGATTCAGCTAAAGTGAGAGAGATAGACACCCGCCAGCCACCGTTAAGCACGAGTGCTCGTAATGGTGAAACCAGTCTCGCGTAAGCGTACTGGCGTAATGTCGGTCGGGCTGCTTCATCTCACAATACCGCCCGAACCAAAGTATGACATCTTTGGTAAGCGGTATGACTTATATCGCCAACAACTCACTTGTGTTCTACTCGTGCATATAACATCAGCGCATAAAACCTAGGCTCGGATCTTTGGGGAACGTAGTAATTTCAAAAATTCCTCGCACACGCAAGATCATGGTGATGGCATAGCAACGAGAGGAGAGTGTTGTCCATGTACCCTCGATGGAATGGCGAAGCGTTATGACAACGCGGTTGATGTAGTCGTACATCTTCACGATCCGCCCGATCCAAGTACCGAACGTACGGCACCTCCGAGTTCAGCACATGTTCAGCTCGATGACGATCCCCGGGCTCCGATCCAGCAAAGCTTCGAGGATGAGTTCCGTCAGCACGGCGTGGTGACGATGATGATGCTCTACCGGCGCAGGGCTTCGCCTAAACTACGCGACGATATGACCGAGGTGGAATATGGTGGAGGGGGGCACCGCACACGGCTAAGGAACGATCCGTAGATCAACTTGTGTGTCTCTAGGGTGCCCCCTGCCCCCGTATATAAAGGAGCAAGGGGGAGGCCGGCCGCCCCTAGGGGGCATGCCAAGGAGGAGGAGTCCTCCTCCTAGTAGGAGTAGGACTCCCCTTTTCCTACTCCTACTAAGAGGGGGAAAGGAAGGGGGAGAGGGGGGAAGGAAAGAGGGGGGGGGGGGCGCCACCCCCGTCCTAGTCCAATTCGGACCAGAGGGAGAGGGGGCGCGCGGCCCACCCTGGCCGCCCCTCTCTCTTTACACCAAGGCCCATGTGGCCCATTAACTCTCCCGGGGGGGCTCCGGTAACCCTCCGGCACTCCAGTTTTCTCCGAAAACGTCCAGAACACTTCCGGTGTTCGAATATAGTCACCCAATATATCAATCTTTATGTCTCGACCATTTCGAGACTCCTCATCATGTCCGTGATCACATCCGGGACTCCGAACAAACTTCGGTACATCAAAACTTGTAAACTCATAATAAAACTGTCATCATAATGTTAAGCGTGCGGACCCTACGGGTTCGAGAACTATGTAGACATGACCTAGAACTATTCTCGGTCAATAACCAATAGCGGAACCTGGATGCCCATATTGGTTCCTACATATTCTACGAAGATCTTTATCGGTCAAACCGCATAACAACATCGTTGTTCCTTTGTCATCGGTATGTTACTTGCCTGAGATTCGATCGTCGGTATCCAATACCTAGTTCAATCTTGTTACCGGCAAGTCTCTTTACTCGTTACATAATGCATCATTCCGTAACTAACTCATTAGCTACATTGCTTGCAAGGCTTATAGTGATGTGCATTACCGAGAGGGCCCAGAGATACCTCTCCAACAATCGGAGTGACAAAACCTAATCTCGAAATACGCCAACTCAACATGTACCTTTGGAGACACCTGTAGTACTCCTTTATAATCACCCGATTCGTTGTGACGTTTGGTAGCACCAAAGTGTTCCTCCGTAAGCAGGAGTTGCATAATCCCATAGTTACGAGGAACATGTATAAGTCATGAAGAAAGCAATAGCAACATACTAAACGATCAAGTGCTAGGCTAATGGAATGGGTCATGTCAATCACATCATTCTCCTAATGATGTGATCCCGTTAATCAAATGACAACTCTTTTGTCCATGGCTAGGAAACATAACCATCTTTGATAAACGAGCTAGTCAAGTAGAGGCATACTAGTGACGTTGTGTTTGTCTATGTATTCACACATGTATCATGTTTCCGGTTAATACAATTCTAGCATGAATAATAAACATTTATCATGATACGAGGAAATAAATAATAACTTTATTATTGCCTCTAGGGCATATTTCCTTCAACGACAAGAGTCAGAATTCTTCCTCTCTCATATATGGTGGACACTCCTTATTGATTTTTCGACCATCGGTGATGGTCGCTACTCCTCCTTTCCCTAGTGTGTAACAAAGGTCTAGCACAGGGAGAAGAAGGAGAAGCGAACCCCACGACAATAGTCGGCATTCTTCTTCTCTCATATATGGTGGAGACTCTCCCTCACTGATTTTTTGACACGTATGGAGCCCCGACAGACTTAAAGTCAACCTGACATGTCGTTTAATTCTCTTTCTAGCAAATACGGGGTAGTCGATATTTCCTACATATTCTAGCACAAGTCATGCTAAAGTTCACGAGAAAATCTGGCATGACCTTTGCTAAAATAGGACATATCGAGCGCCTGAAATTTGTCGGAAAGGAAATGAATCAATACTCCGGCAAACCATAGACCACTCGGATTTTCCCTATGATACAAAGATGTCCATACACATATAGTGATTTTTAAACTTGAAATTCTATCCGGATCAATTATCATAAGCATTCGCATATGAGCATTCAAACTGGTGCTCGTTGCATTTCAATGGTTCAATGTTGATAAAAACATCTCAGTATATCTTATAACCCGAACATTTCATTTGGTTAAGAAGCATAACTAAATATCCTAGTTCTACTCTATTCAACACCGAGGAGTAGAGAAGGAGGAGGTGGACTTTTAGCTCACTGACTCGGGTGTAGAGGAAGTAGAGGTAGTTCCCACGACGATCACTCTAGGGAGACACGAGTCTACAAAAAGCCTGCATATTCCACGGAGTGAAAATTTTAGATCATCAAATCTCATATAGCATTCTTTGATGAAAAAGTGATAATGACATAAAAATAATTAAATTTTCCAATACATTTCTATATTAAAAACAAAATTACTAAAAATTTCAATACCTAAATTTTCTTACTAACAATTTTTATTACTAAATCTGATACCTAAAAATTTCTCATATAGTATTCCAATACATTTGTATAACTGAAAATTTTCTATACCTAAAAATTTCTATTACTAGAACTTTGTTATATTCAAAACAACTATTCACTAGTTTTCTATTCTATTCAAAAGACCATTCTACGTACCTACCTACATTCTACAACAAAATTTTACCTATCTATTATATTCATAAAACCTCCATTCTACCTATATTTTCTATTTTATTCTATTCAATATACCTACATTCTTTTCATATAACCTATATGTTCTATTTTATTCAAAAAACATAGATGGGGGAGGGAGGAAGGGAGGGAGGGAGGAGAGAGGGAGGAGGCCGGGATGGGGGAGGGAGGGAGGAGAGAAGGAGATAGGAGATAGGAGCAAGAGAGACAACAAGGAGGAGGGAGGCGGCAGGGAGGGAGGAGGCGTGGGCGGGTGGCGGAGGAGGAGAAAGGAGGAGATACCTTGGGGGCGCGGCGGCGGCAAGCAGTGGAGCGAGAGCGAGCGAGAGAGTGTTAGGGGAGAGTGAGGTAGAGAGGTAGTGGAACGGGCCACGGGGGAAGAAGATAGGGCTTGATTAGCAGTAGCGCGGGTATAGGGCTTGTGTGTGTGTGTGTGTGTGTGTGTGTGTGTGTGTGTTCAAATTCACTATTAATTTATTAAAGGTCGGTTATGGAGACAAGTATATATCGACCCTTGGATTGTCACATATTCTATGCATGCAATATCCTAGGGAGTTTATTATGTCATGCAACTTCTTAAGTGGGTTATAAAACGAAGTTTTTCTCGAAAAGAAAATAGAAGAAGTTTCGGCCACAAATGATTGTTTGACTCTATTATATGAATCTTGCATATCCATTCAAATTTAAAAGTAATCAAAATGGGATCTTGCGTACCATGTTTGGATATGATATCTCTTTGGGTATTGTAAACCGGAGGTGTGTGCATTTTATTCTTGCATTTTGAAAAAAAAACTGGTCATTCACCGAACTGTTGGAGAACCTACTACTATTAGTGTCCATTGGATTTGTGTTAGAATTATTGCTTTCTTGCCCCCTTTATACATCCTCCCTTTTCTTAGAATCATACTTCTTTCCTATGCTTCAGTGCTCCAGCAAGATGTAAAGACAGCCAAGCTAGGTAACACTGGCGTGCTTCATTCCTCGTCTAATTAGTTTACCACTGGAGGTTCGTCATTTTCAGTGGAGTAGTGCTCGCCTAGTCTAGATGGAGTTGTGCATTGTTAATCCTGACACATATAAATGACTTAAACCCATTGTTAACTTATATACACCGTAGAAACAGCCGCATGAGTCATCTTCAATAAAAAAGTCGTCGTGCAAGAATCACATGCATTTTTGTCAGAGTTTATAGGCATCTGATACAACCTTTTTCTATATGGCATGGGCTGCATTTGTGTGTCATATTGTTAATTTTTTTTGGAAAAGGAGGCTTTCCTCCGGCCTCAGCATTCGAATGATGCATGCAGCCATATTATTAATAGTCTCAAAGAAATACAAAGTATCCGAAGTACTACAGCTCGCCAAAGGAGCAAATAGACATAAAAGAATGCAAAGTCACAACCGGTGATAAATAAAGGACTAGGGCCCTAGACTCCTATCATGTTATGTGACCGCCATCCAAACCGGTTGAATATAGCCCATGCTACCATCTCCTATTGGTTGCACCCAGTAACCAGTGGCTCCATGGAGTCCATAGGAGTGAGTAAGGACCACATACAGATCCATGCGGTAGCTCTGAAGATGACCTGCAAAAGGTTAAAATATGTTGTCTGTTAAAAATCATATCATTCCTGCAGTTCCATGTAGCCCACATAAGTGTACATATTGCAATTTGAATACGAGCCGCAGTAGTATGTTCCACCCCAGCTAACCACGTCCCAAATAATGACTCAATGCTAACTGGAGGGACGATGTTGAAGGTGAAAGCACAAGTGCTCCCTGGGTGATTTTGGTAATTAATGTCAACATATCTCTTGTTGGACTAACACTTTTACCTAGTATGTTTTAGATAAGTTCAACAATGAAGTGGCATGGACTAGAGGATGTGGAACCCCTTTGAATGCTAAGGACAAAAGGATTGGCTCCAGCTGAAAGCACAAGACTCTACATTTTCTATTTTAGTGATCCAAGATCACATTGAGTCTATAGGAAAAGCCAATACTATCAAGAGGGGATGAGGTGTTGCTTAATGGCTTGCTTGCTCAAAGTGCTTAGTGATATGCTCCAAAGCCCTCAACTACCTTATCACATCCACATATGACCCAAACCAAAAGTCCAACTCGGCCCCATCGATTCTTTCTATTCGGCGCCACCGAGTTCAGGTGTCATAGCCACTGCCACAAACCCTAGTCAAATCGGTCTCACCGATAGGGATCTCGGTCTCACCGAGATGGGATTGTAATCTCTCTGTGTATGTCTATTACCAAAATCGGTCCCACCGAGTTTGTGTAATCGGTCCTACCGAGATCACAATGCAAACTCTCTGTTCCTCTTTGTAACATTTTGGTCCAACCGAGATGAGCGAATCGGTCCCACCGAGTTTGCCTGGCCAACTCTCTGGTTAGCTTATTACCAAAATCGGTACCACCGAGTTTGTGTAATCGGTCTCACCGAGATTACTTTATGCCTTAACCGTAACATTATCGGTCCTACCAAGTTGCATGTCGGTCCCACCGAAAATCCTAACGGTCACATTATTTGCTAAATCAGTCAGACCGAGTATGAGTCATAAAAGTTGTTGAGAGTTGGCAAACGTAGTTTTGGTCATCGTTGCAATTAATAGGAAGTAATAAGGAAAGAGAGGTTCATATACAGACATATTATCTTGGACATCTTTTATGATTGTGAAGCACTCATTAAGTATGACATGCTAAAAGAGTTGACGTTGGACAAGGAAGACAACGTAATGGTTTATGTTTTCCGACATCTCAGTTAAAGTATATTGTCATTGACTTTTCAAACATGTTGAGCTTGCCTTTCCCCCTCATGCTAGCCAAATTCTCAGCACCAAGTAGAGATACTACTTGTGCTTCCAAATACCCTTAAACCAGTTTTGCCATGAGAGTCCACCATATCTACCTATGGATTGAGTAAGATCCTTCAAGTAAGTTGTCATCGGTGCAAGCAATAAAAATTGCTCTCTAAATATGCATGACTTATTACTGCAGAGAAAATAAGCTTTGTACGAACTTGTTGTGGAAGTAATAAAAGCGACGGACTGCATAATAAAGGTCCACATACAAGGGGCAATATAAAGTGATGTTCTTTCGCATTAAGATTTTGTGCATCAACCCTAAACGAGCATGACAACCTCTGCTTCCCTCTGCGAAGGGCCTATCTTTTACTTTATGCTTTTACTTTATGCTTGAGTCAAGGTGATCCTCACCTTTCCCTTTTTTCATTTTATCCTTTGGCAAGCTCCTCGTGTTTGAAAGATCATGATATATATATATCCAATTGGATGTAAGTTAGCATGGCCTATTACTGTTGACATCACCTAAAGGTGAATATGTTGGGAGGCAACACAATAAGCCCCTGTCTTTCTCAGTGTCCGGCTGAAACTCTATAGCCACAAGTATTGCGTAAGTGTTAGCAATTGTAGAAGACTATATGATAGTTGAGTATGTGGACTTGCTGAAAAGCTCTATTCTTGACTCTTTCTGATGTTATGATAAATTGCAATTGCTTCAATGACTGAGATTATAGTTTGTTAGTTCTCAATGAAGTTTCTGAACCATGCTTGACATTGTGAATTGCTTGTTACTTGATCATGAAAAGTTTTATGAGATGAGCTATTATTATGATATGTAATGATGCTAGAAAAAGTGATTGGAATTATCATTGATCAAACTTAAGCACTTACTAGCATTCCGCATCAAAAATTATCTTTTTTATCATTTACCTACTCGAGGACGAGCAGGAATTAAGCTTGGGGATGCCTGATACGTCTCCAACGTATCTATAATTTTTGATTGCTCCACGCTATATTATGTACTATTTTGGGAAATATTGGGCTTTATTATCCACTTTTATATTATTTTTGGGACTAACCTATTAACCGGAGGCCCAACCCAGATTTGCTGTTTTTTTGCCTATTTCAGTGTTTCGAAGAAAAGGAATATCAAATAGAGTCAAAACGGAACGAAATCAACTGGAGAAGTTATTTTTGGAAGAAAAGCCACCAGATAGACTTGGACTCTACGTCAGGAGATACGAGAGGTGCTCACGAGGGTGGGGGCACTCCCCCTTGCCTCATGGGGCCCCCGTAGCTCCTCCGATGTACCCCCTGCACCCATATATACTCTCGTACCCTAAAACTTCCAGAACGGAGATTAGATCGGGAGTTCCGCCGCCGCAAGCCTCTGTAGCCACAAAAAACCAATCGGGGCCCTCTCCGGTACCCTGCCGGAGGGGGCCATCATCACCGGTGGCCATGGAGGAGTATCCCGGAGGGGTCTTCATCACCATGAAGGCCAAGGACCAGAAGGTGGAGGCCATGGAGGAAGAAGCACGGGGAGAACCTCTCCTCCTCTCTTCCGGTGGCGCTGGAGTGCCATCGGGAGGGGAATCATCGCCACGGTGATCGTCTTCATCATCATCACCATCATCATCACCATCCTCATCTCTTTTACGCGGTCCACTCTCTCGCAAACCGCTATAATCCCCTACTTGAACATGGTTCTTTATGCCACATATTATGATCCAATGATGTGTTGCCATCCTATGATGTTTTGAGTAGATATCTTTTGTCTTTGGGTTGATTGACGATCTAGATTGGTATGAGTTGTATGTTTTACTTTGGTGCTGTCCTATGGTACCCTCCGTGTCGCGCAAGCGTGAGGGATTCCCGCTATAGGGTGTTGCAATACGTTCATGATTCGCTTATTGTGGGTTGGTGAGTGAACAGAAGCACAAACCCGATTAAGAGGGATTGTTGCGTATGGGAATAAAGAGGACTTGATGCTTTAATGCAATGGTTGGGTTTTACCTTAATGATCTTTAGTAGTTGCGGATGCTTGCTAGAGTTCCAAACATAAGTGCATATGATCCAAGTAGAGAAAGTATGTTATCTTATGCCTCTCCCTCATATGAAATTGCAATGACGACTATCGGTCTTGTTAACGAATGCCTAGGACAATTCCGCACACCGATCCACCATTATTCCACACCCGCTATTTATAATATTTAGTATTATATTCTAATTTATGATAATAGCACCTACTCTTATGTTTTAGCTCTCCGATTTCATGCAAAGTTATCCTCTCCATACCCACAACATAGTTTTATTTCTCGTTGCTAGTTGGAAGCAAACGTTCAGTGCACGTAGAGTCGTATTAGTGGCAGATAGGGCTTGAGAGAATATTGATCTTACCTTTAGCTCCTTGTGGGTTTGACACTCCATACTTATCACTTCCATCTTTGGAAAGTGCTACGATGATTCCTTGCACTTGGGGATTATCATGGAGGCGGCGTCGTCTTGGAAGAGGCGCTGTGGGCGGTGGTGCCGGAGGCGCCGCCGGTTTTGGAGGAGGCACCGCGGGCGGCGGTGCAGGAGGCCATCCCGGCAGCTGGGCTGGTGGTGGCGCAGCAGGCCATCCCGGCATCCGTTCCGGAGGCGGCGATGCAGGGCGTCCCAGCGTCCGGATCGTCGGCGGCGCCGGGAGGGGCGTTGGAGGAGGTCTTGGCAGCGTCGCGGCAGCCGGCGAGCACGCTTTAGTGCCCGGCGGAAGGCGCCGAGCTGTCGTGCCGCCGCCCGGCCAAGCGAAACCGTTGTCTTGAACCTTAGACCTAGGAGGCGGCCTTTGGATGCCGTCGATCGCCGCCGCTGCGAGGCGGACGGAGCAGCTCGAGGCCTTCGCCCGAGCCGCGGTGGAAGCGGACCTTGCGACACAGGAGCGCCGTTACAGTAAGTCTTCTTGTAATTTCTTCTTTGTGGGGGCGCGCCAGCGCACCCACTGGGTGTAGCCCCCGAGGTTCGGGCCAACTACGTAGCAGTTGGGTCGAATCTTTAGAGCGTTGGCCTTGTTCTGATTTCTGCTTTCTTCAGCAACTCGATGCCTTCCGGGTCGCCGCCTACAATCGTCTCCTAGGCAAGCACCGGGAGCTCATGGAGCAGCTCGCCGCCAAGGAGGAGGAGCTCCGCGTTGCCGCATGTATTCTTGTGCTCTTTTCTAGTGGGGGCGCGCTAGCGCACCCACTGGGTGTAGCCCCCGAGATTCGGGCCAACTGTGTAACAGTTGGGCCAAATCTTAAGTCTTGCTTTTTTTCTTCTGCTGAATCCTTCTTTTTCGCAGCCAAGGTGCTGTCCTGGCGGACTCGTCTGCTCCGTGCTGGTCATCACTACGACCGGCTCGTTGCCGACACCGGCAGTCTTGGCGTCGAGGCGGCGCAGGCGAGGGCGGAGGCGGCCGCGGCCCGGCGGTCTCTCGTTGAGGCCAACCGGCTGCATGAGCAGCTGGCGGGTCACAAGAGCCGCCTCGAGGCCTAGGTGGAGCTCCTTAAGGCGGCTGCCGCCAAGGTGGCGGAGGCGCTGCGGGCCCTGGTGGAGGCGGACCAACAGCGCGGCCAGCTGGCGGCGACAAGGGCGGCTCGAGCCGAGTGGATCGCTGCATGGGGCAGGTCACCACGGCTGAGGGGGCCCGTCAGGACGAGGCCCGTCGCCGCGAGGCGGCCGAGAAGGCGGCCGAAGACAAGGGTGCCAAGCTGAAGGCGGCCCTTCCCAAGGCGGCCAATCTTGAGAAGGCGCTCGAGGAGCACGACCACGCCATCGAGCGGGAGCAGCGTGGTATGTTGCTTGAGGCGCAGCACCTGGAAGAGTCCTTCTCTAGTAAGTGCTTTTTCTTGTAGTTTGCCGTGTCGGGATCCAGCCTTTCTTCCTTGTTCTTCTTCTTCTAACTTGCTTGTTCCTTTGCGGCAGGGGCCTTCCCGGAGACGCAGCGGCTGGCGGTGGAAGCCATACGCTATCAGCGCGACCCGACCGGCGTCGTTGGGTCCGGGACGGATCCGCAGCGGCTGGACCTTCCGAAGACCATCGCGCTCTCGAGGCCCGCTGCGCGTCACCGAACGCATAAGCAGAGCGGCTGTCGGGGCGGCACGCGCGATGACGGCGGCCTGTGGCGAACTCCGTCAACCGAAAGGCTTCGCGCTTGGCGCGTTGGTTGGAGATGGGGCCAGACCGGCTTGGCGAGTGGCGCATCTCCGCCGCTCGTGCCGGTGCTGAGATGGCGCTCCGGTTCGCACTGTCCTGGCATCCAGACCTACAACTGGACGCATTGATGGGCCAGCGGGCTGGTTCGGAGTAGCTCTTGCAAGAGCAAGCCGGCCGGATCACCTCCCGGGCCAACTACATCACCGAGTTCGCCTTCCACGACGAGTTCCATCCGGAGCGGACGGAAGACGGTAGGGCCATGGACAGCGACGACTACAGCTTGCTCCTCCACGATCCGGAGGGGAGCTCGGAGGAGACGGGCGTCCACCATGACGCGGGTGCCGAGGAGGACACCGGCACCTCGCTAGACCCGGAGGCCGCCAGGGGAGAGCCGTCGACGTCGCGATGCGGCGCTGGAGATGCCTGAGACACTTTGTGTAAAATCTATTAAGTAGCAGGTCCACCTACCCACTGGGGGTTTTAGGGTGTAATGAACTCGGGTTGTGGGCCTTTTCTTAAATATTTGTGTAAATGTCGTGGGTGCTTTTGCTTTTGCCTTCCGTTTTTTGGACCGATTTCATGCGCTTTTCCTTTCTCAACCCCCCCCCCCCCCGCAAGTCGGATGGCCGAGGCTTCGGTCTATGACAAGGAGTTTGGTTCTTCGATAGGAGCGCGCAGGACTGGGGTTGCTCGAAAATGTTGAGCGCGAGCGAAACACCCACTGGGCCGGCTGGTGGCAATCCGACGAAGCCGGTTGGCGAGCAGCTGGTCGTGCGGCTGTTAATTTGATGAATGGCGGGCCGGGTTGATCGACCCGACAGCCTTTGACTTAGTGTATGAATCATAAAGGAGCTTAGGCCTGTTGTGCTTGCCAGCCGACAGCCAAAGCTGGATCTGTGTCTTTAGGGTGAAGTGGGGGACCGCGGCATCCTAACTTTATCAGGAATCACCAAGTGAGGCGGCGGGGTGGCGACCGAGCCGGCCAGCCCCCGGGTCAAGCAAGTCGGACTGGTGGCCGGGTTCGTTGGTATAGTGATGCGAGAAAGTAGGGACACAATAAATTGGTCGACAAAAGGCAGCCCCCGAGTCTCGTTCGGGGACCCCATAGTTTCATGCGTTTAAAAAAGGCGACGATACATACACTCGTGCGCCTAACTGTAAAACGGGCGGAGGAGTTCCGCGTTCCACGGCCGGATCGTTTCTTCACCAGTGGTGTCCTTCTTGCGCTTCCTTGACTTGCGTGCATCGATGAGGTAGTAGGCATTACGGTCAGGCAAGGCCCTGCTCACGATGAATGGGCCCTCCCATGGAGGGGACAGCTTGTGCTGGCATACCTGCTCTTGGACGAGTCGCAGGACGAGGTCGCCCTCGCGGAACACGAGGGGCTTGATCTTCTTGCTGTGGTAGTGCCTCAGGCCTTGCTGGTAGATGGCCGAGCAACTGAGTGCCAGGAGGCGTGCTTCTTCGAGCAGGTCGATGCCATCTTCGCGGGCTTCTCTGGCTTTGGCTTCGTGTACATCGCGATGCACGGCGAGTCGAACTCGACGTCGGTTAGGATGACGACTTTGGCTCCGTAGACGAGGAAGAATGGGGTGAACCCGGTCGACCGATTCGGCGTGGTGCGTAGACTCCAGAGGACGGCCGGCAACTCGTCAAGCCAGCTGCCGGGTAAGAAGATGAGTGGATCGACGAGTCACGGCTTGACGCCGGACAGGATGAGTCCATTGGCCCGCTCGACCTGCCCGTTGGTCTACGGATGCGCAACGGAGGCCAGCTCGAGGCGGATGCCGGAGACAGAGCAGTATTGCTCGAGCGCGCCCTTGGCGAAGATGGTTCCGTTGTCGGTGATGATGTTGTTCGGCATGCCGTAGCGCACCGCTATGTCCTTGATGAACCAGACGGCTGTTGGTCCGTCCAGTTTCTTGATTGGTCTTGCCTCGATCCACTTGGTGAATTTGTCCACTGCCACCAGCAGGTGCGTCATGCCGCCTTGAGCGGTTTTGAAGGGTCCCACCATGTCGAGTCCCCAGACCGCAAAGGGCCAGGCGATCGGTATGGTGCGGAGTGCTGACGCTGGCTGGTGGCTGCGTTTGCTGAAGCGCTGGCATCCCTCACAATTGAGGACGAGCGACTCGGCATCTTGGAGGGCCGTGGACCAGTAGAAACCATGGCGGAATGCCTAGGCCACCAGGGATCATGATGCGGCGTGGTGCCCGCACTCGCCCTGATGTACGTTGAGGAGGATGTCGATGCCCTGTTCCTGCTCAACGCAGCGCTGGAACATGCCGGTGGAGCTGCGCTTGACGAGCTCGTTGTTGATGATGCTGTAGGCGGACGCCCGGCGCTGCTCTTGCCGAGCTTCGGTCTCGTCCATGGGGAGAACCCCATTCTCCAAAAATTCTGATATTGGGAGGGCCCAAGATGGAGCCATAACCACGGCAAAGATGGCCACCAGGGTGGGTTCCGAGTCGGCAGCCCCCGAGCCGGGTTGAGCAGCCCCCGGGTCGGGGATGGCGACGGCCGGGTCCGGGACGATGGTAGCCGGGTCGAGCTGAGCAGCCCCCGGGCCGGGTTCAGCAGTCCCCGGGCTGGGTTCAGTAGTCCCGGGGCCGGGTTCAGCAGCCCCCGGGCCGGCTTTAGGTGTGGCCGGGTCGTCTGGCACGTGGATGGACTTGGAGTCCGGCGATGGCTTGATGGACGGCTTGCGTAGGTGCTCGAGGGAGACGTCGGACGGGATGGCCTGTCGTGACGAGGCGATCTTGGCGAGCGTGTCGGCTGCTTCGTTCTCCATCCGCGGGACGTGGAGGAACTCGCAACCCTCGAAGGATTCTAGACAAGGAAGCGGTAGCTTGCCATGTTGGAGTCACGGGCGTCCCATTCGCCGGAGCACTGCTGCACCACCAGGTCCGAGTCACCATAGCACAGGATGCGCCGGATGCCGAGTTCTTTGGCAAGCCGGAGGCCGTGCACAAGGGCTTCGTATTCGGCGACGTTGTTGGAGGCGGCGAAGTGGATCTGGAGCTTGTAGCGGAGCCGTTCGCCCTTCGGGGACGACAGTACGATGCCAGCCCCCAAGCCGAGTCACATCTTGGACCCGTCGAAGTGCATGCGCCAATGCATCGAGTCGGGGGGTGGTGGCAAGTACTGGGTCTCGGTCCAGTCGACGAGGAATTCGGCCTGGGTTTGAGACTTGATCGTGGTGCGGGGCTCATAGAGGATGGTGTGGCCGGCTATCTGGATCGCCCACTTGACAACCCAGCCAGAGGCATCCCGACACCCGATGATTTCTCCGATAGGCGTCGTGCTGACCAATGTGACAACGTGCTCTTGGAAATACTGCTTCAGCTTCTTGGCGGTAAATTACACGTCGTAACACATCTTCTGGTAGTGCGGGTAGTTCTGCTTGGAGATGGAGAGCACCTCGCTCAGGTAGTAGACTAGTCGCTGGACGGCTTGGATCTTGCCCTTCTCTGGTCGCTCTACCACCAGCACCGTGCTGACCGCCCGCGAGGTCGCGGCTATGTAGAGCAACAGTGCCTCCTTGTCGGTCGGCGCGACCAGGACTGGTGCGGTGGAGAGCATGCGCTTGAGGTCTTGGAAGGCCTCGTCTGCCTTGCCGTTCCATTCGAACGGGCTCGTCTTCTTCATCAGCTGGTACAGGGGTAGCGCCCTCTCGACCAGCCGGCTTAGAAACCGACTGACCGAGGCCAAGCATCCGGTGAACTTCTAGACATTGCGCAGCCGAACCGGCTTGCGCATGCGCGTGATGGCCTTGATCTTCTCCGGGTTCGCCTCAATGCCACGTCCCGAGACGAGGAAGCCGAGTAGCTTTCCGGCCGGGACGCCGAAGACGCATTTTTCCGGGTTAAGCTTGACCTTGTATTCGCGGAGGTTGGTGAATGTTTCCTTCAAATCGTCAAGGAGCATGAGGTGCTGCTTGGTCTTCACCATGATCTCGTCCACGTACATGTGGATATTGCGGCCGAGTTGCGGCAGCAGGAATTTCTGCATGCAGCATTGGAAGGTGGCGTCGGCGTTCTTCAAGCCGAATGACATGGCGATGTAGCAATACGCTCCAAAGGGCGTGATGAAGGTCGTCTTCAGGGCATCGGCCTGGTCCAACTTGATCTGGTGGTAGCCGGAGTAAGCGTCCAGGAAGGACAGGAGCTCACACCCGACGTTCGAGTCGATGACTTGGTCGATCCGGGGGAGAGCGAACAGATCCTTGGGACAGGCCTTGTTGAGGCCGGTGTAGTCGATACACATGCGCCAGGTCTTGTTCTTCTTCAGGATGAGGACTGGATTGGCCAGCCACTCGGGGTGAAACACTTCCATTATGAAGCCAGCCGCCAAAAGCTTGGCGACCTCTTCACCAATGGTTCTTCTCTTCTCTTCTCTTCGGAAAATCGTCGTAGGGGTTGACAGACAGGCTTGGCGTCCTTGCGGACGTGAAGTTTGTGCTCGGCGTAGTTCCTCGGGATACCCGACATGTCCTTGGGGGTCCATGCGAAGATATCCCGATTCTCACGGAGGAAGTTGACGAGCTCTCCATCCTATTTGCTGTCGAGGCGGGCGCCTACGACAACGTACTTGCTGCAGCTGGGGTCTTCCGGGTTGAGCTTCACTTTCTTGGTCTCCTTGGAGGGCTTGAAGGCAGCCTCGTCAGCTGGGTCCGGGGTCGGGATTGATGCAGTGGAGGCCTCGCCTGCCAGGGCGACGATCCGGTCGAGCTGGTGCCGCTCCTCGGCAATGACCAGCGACTCGGCCAACTTGGCGCCATATCGGGCGTACTCCAGGGACTTGCGGTAATCGCCGGTGATGGTGATGAGGCCCTTGGGACCCGGCATCTTCATCTTCAGATACACGTAGTGGGGAACCACCATGAACTTGGCGAGCGCGGGCCGGCCCAGCAACGCGTGATACGTGCTGAACAGGTCCACCATCTCGAACCAGATCGGATCGCGTCAGAAGTGGCTGCTTTCACCAAACAAGACATCGAGCCGGACCCGATCAATGGGGGAGCAGGAGAGGCCGGGCATGATGCCGTGGAAGATCATCTGGGTCGGCTCCAGGTCCTCGGCCTTGAGGCCGACTGAGGGAGTCCTGGACTAGGGGGTGTCCGGACAGCCGGACTCCAAGACTATGAAGATACAAGATTGAAGACTTCGTCCCGTGTCCGGATGGGACTTTCCTTGGCGTGGAAGGCAAGCTTGGCGATACGGATATGTAGATCTCCTACCATTGTAACCGACTCTGTGTAACCCTATTCCTCTCCGGTGTCTATATAAACCGGAGGGTTTTAGTCCGTAGGACAACAACCAATACATCTATCATACCATAGGCTAGCTTCTAGGGTTTAGCCTCCTTGATCTCGTGGTAGATCCACTCTTGTACTACCCATATCATCAATATCAATCAAGCAGGAGTAGGGTTTTACCTCCATCGAGAGGGCCCGAACCTAGGTAAAAACATCGTGTCCCTTGTCTCCTGTTACCATCCGCCTAGACGCACAGTTCGGGACCCCCTACCCGAGATCCGCCGGTTTTGACACCGACATTGGTGCTTTCATTGAGAGTTCCTCTGTGTCGTCACCGATAGGCTTGATGGCTTCTTCAATCAACAACAACGCCGTCGGTGAGACTTTTCTCCCGGACAGATCTTAAGATTCGGCGGCCGCCGCATCGCGGGCCAATTCACTTGGCCATCTGGAGCAGATCGAAGCTACGCCCACAGCCATCGAGTCAGGTTTGGAAGCCTAAACTTCACGACCGACATCCGCGGAGACTTGATCTTCGACGGATTCGAGCCACAGCCGAGCGTGCCGCGCTATCACGATGGGCATGATTTAGCTCTGCCGCCGGATAGTGCCCTGGAGGCCGCACCCGAGTCCGCTCTTACCCATAGTTCGGAGCAGACCGCGCAAATCGAGGACAGGTGGCTGGACACCACCTCGGGAGTTGCAACTTTTACGGCGATGGAGCCGAATACTGACCTTGTCCCTTATAAAGCTCGTGACTCCGAGGCGCCGGACTCCCTGTTGGACTCTGAACCTCCTGCGCCCCTGCCAATCGAATCCGATTGGGCGCCGATCATGGAGTTCACCGCCGCGGACATCTTTCAGCACTCACCCTTTGGCGATATCCTAAATTCGCTAAAGCATCTCTCATCATCAGGAGAGACCTGGCCGGACTGCGGTCAGGATGGTTGGGATGCGGATGACGAAGAGATTCAAAACCCACCCACCACCCACTTCGTAGCCACTGTCGACGATCTAACCGACATGCTAGACTACGACTCCGAAGACATCGACGGTATGGACGACGATGCCGGAGACGATCAAGAACCAGCGCTTACCGAGCACTGGAAGGCCACTCCAACCCATGACGTATATATGGTGGACACCCCAAAAGGAAGCGATAACGAGGAACAACGGGGCGCGGAAAAGGATAATCCTGCCGACAAACAACCAAAACGGCGACGCAGATGCCGCCCTAAGTCCCGCCTCGACAAAAACAGCATTCCTAATGACCCAGCAATAGAGCAGGGCAAACCAGTGGACGACGAACATGCAACCAAGCAACCGTCCGAACAGGACGAATCGGATAATCAATCCATGCCCGGCGAAACCAACAGTCTAGACGACCTCACGCCTGACACACCACCGAGCATAAGAACCTTCACAAAAGACTAAATCGCCACTTCAAGAAGTCGAAGAAGGAAAACGGAAGCTCAAATCAGCGGAAGACATACTCGAGAATGAGGTGGAGCAAAGTACTCAAGATCATGGACAAATATGGCAATGGCCACCAAACAAAGAGCTACCCGGCGCAAGCTGCTGCTGAATCGATGAGGAGGCCATAGAGCCCCCACAAAAAAAGCAAAGAGGCCGCTGGCGGATAGACGCGACAGATGATAGGCCAAAGCGACAAGCGGCACCGCACACAAGGCGACACATGACCCTCATAAAACAGATGGCCGGTCAGGTCCATTTATGGGCCAAAAAGAGGGCCCGTGAAGCAACACAAGTTGCCGCATGTTCAAGATAATGGCACGCCCAAATCTGAGGGAGCCGCACACCCACTATGTTTCACGATGAGGTCTTTGGATCATAATTTCCAGCGGATTCAAACCCGTAAACATAGAAGCATCTGACGGAACAACAGACCACAGAGTCGGATTGAGGATTACATACTACACATACACATGGCTAGAGAGATGATCTCCACGCCATAAAATATCTACCCTCAAGCTCAAAGGGCCAGCTCGGCATTGGCTCAAAAGCCTCCCGAAAACACTTGTTGGAAGCTGGGAAGAGCTCGAGGGCGCGTTTAGAGCAAATTTTCAAGGGACTTATGTCCGCCCTCCGGATCTGAGCGATCTAAGTCATATAACTCAACAGCCCGGAGAGTCGGTAGCAAAATTCTGGAACAGGTTCCTCACCAAAAAGAACCAAATAGTCGACTGTCCGGACGCCGAAGCCTTAGCAGCTTTTAAACATAACGTCCGAGACGAATGGCTCGCCGGACACCTCGGCCAAGAGAAGCCGAGAACAATGGCCGCTAACAAGCCTCATGACCCGCTTTTGCGGGGGGAAGACAACTGCTAGCAAGATGCAGCACCAAGCGACCGAGTACATCCGAGATCGAGAGATGGAAACGGAAAATCACGGCACAGAAAGGATCAGCGCCGAAATAAAGAAAAAATCCCAAAGAACACGGCGGTCAACGCCGGATTCAAAAGCTCGCGGCCAAACAATAAAACACTGCCTCTTAAGCACAACAGTGATGAACTATCCAACTTAAACAAAATTTTGGATCAGATATGTCAAATCCATAGTACCTCCGGAAGGCCTGCAAACCACACCCACCGAGATTGTTGGGTTTTCAAACAGTCCGGCCGACTCAACGCCGAACACAAGGGGCTCGACGCGCCAAGCGAGGATGATGATGAACCCCACCAGCAGAGCACCGGAAAACAAAAGACTTTCTCACAAGAAGTCAAAACAGTAAACTCACTTCATGTGATAGTACGACAAAACAATGCGGCACCCGCTAAAATAAGTGCCGCACGGTCCACCCCAACGGAACCTCGAGGTTGGATGTCAAAACCAATCACTTTCGACCACATGGTTTATTCCAGAAGCATTCGAAACGCAGGATGGACTGCTCTGATATTGGATCCTATAATCGACGGACTACAATTTACACAAGTCCTGATGGACGGCGGCAGCGATTTAAACCTGCTATATCCGGACACAATCCGCAAGATGGGGATAGACCTTACTAAAATTTGAAATAGCCGCACCTCCTTCAAAGGAGTGATGCCAGGCCCTTACGCCAAGTGCACGGGCTCCTTACTACTAGAAGTTGTGTTCGGGTCACCCGACAACTTCCGACGCGAAAAGCTAATCTTTCATGTCGCCCCATTCAAAAGTAGCTATCAAGCACTATTGGGACGTGAAGCTTTTGTCCGCTTTAACGCAATACCACATTACGCGTCTCTTACACTTAAAATGCCCGGTCCACGTGGCATCATTTCATTAAAAGGTCGTTCAAAGACCCCGGACACGGCTAGACGAGTCCAACATAAATAAGCTAGGGGCTCCCTAGCCGCACACCCTCCACAAGGGGCTGTGCATGTAAGCAATAACGAGCTAATATAGGCTCAGCTTTATTTATTTATTAACATTTCAATTTTTTATGCACTTTTCGCATGATTTCCTTTCAAACTAAGTTCCTCTCTTTTTACAGATGAACAACGTGCACACCCGTCCAGGATAATGGCACAACGGAGACACAGGCGCAGACGTGCAGTAGGGACCCGTTGCAAGGATTCTTTTCAGATTAATACCCTGCGTAAACCTTTTTTACTGTCTCTTGTTGCTATAATCCCCTGGTTTCTCATTATAACCAGAGAGGAGACTGACGTTTTGGCATCGGCCACGTCGGAGGACCTTGCCCGTACCTGGACACTAGGGGCTTAGGGCATTGTTCTGCCCGTTATTATAAATACCGAACACCTTAGGGAGTGTTCGGCGTCTCGAGTTAGGCCTTATATGCATCAGCTCCGAATCATGTCTTTGGTCAAATGTTGGGTTTGCCCGGCTCTTGTGTTTTGCTGCCTTACGTTCCGTATCATCGGCTAACGCGGCACCGGAGAACTCTGCGATTGTGCCCCGGTTAATTTGGCGAGCACCTCAATAGAGAAAGCCGAAAACTGACTGTCATGATACAGCGAGAGACTGGTCAACCACTCGATCGACTACCAGAATGTCTAGAATTCCTCCGCTTTGACGAAGGACCGCTTCCCGGTCAGGCACATACGTGCCCCGAATTCGGAGAGCGCGGTGCCCCCAAGGGCTATATCATAGCCCCACCCTCGAACTCCTATGGCTAAGTGAAAGTGATAAAGCATTATAGTCCGGTTTCCTCGTTTGCTACGCTACCACCTCCTTCACAGGACCGAGACGTCGGATTTTGTGTGAAAATGCGCTATTTTTGCAAACACCCCCGCACCTTGTGCGTGGGGGCTGAAGCCGACGACTGCCATCTTTCAGGTTATACACACGTATACATAAATGGCCGCACATGAGATATTTCAATACTTGAACGCACAAGTACAAAAAGCACCTACATCATAAACATCGTTTTACAAAATAAAACTTTCATTTGAACGTGACATTTTTTGAGCACTGCGACTCTATTATACGAGCGCCACGCAGAACTTCCCCAAAATAGTGCTCGGCGGGTAACCGGCTCTCGTCCGAACCCTGGGTCGCCACAGCGGTGGCATCCATCTCTGTCCAATGTGTCTTCACACGGGCAAGGGCCATCCGTGCACCCTCTATGCAGGCCGACCGCTTCATTGCCTTGATATGCGGCACCGCCCCAAGAAATTGCTGCAATAAGCCAAAATAGCTCTTCGGCTTGGGCCTATCCGGCCAGACATGAGTCACGATATCCGTCATGGCAAGCCCGGACAACCTATTCAGCTCAGCCCACTCGGCCAACCGTTCGGTCAGCGGAAGTTAACGCTCCGGTCTATGGAATTGAGACCAAAACAGCTCTTCCGTCTTGTGATCCTTCGGCGGAAGTGCTGCGCATCATCCGCCGCTTTTCGCTGCTAAGTCCATATAAGGATCCTTCGGACCCCACAGTGGCCAAGCTGAGCATACTTTGGATCCGTAAACTTTGGGCGCGATGAAAGGGCTTGCCAGCCACAATATCTCGGCTGGCGCAGCTCCTCCTTTATAGCCCGCATTGCAGAACGGGCATCCTTGGCTTTGGCGGTGGCCTTTCCCAGGTCTTCTCGCTCCGCTAGGCGCTCCTTTTCAAGAACCTCCTTGCGGCCGGTAGCATCTTTTATCTTCACGGCCATTTCGGCCATCTCCTCCCTGCTTCGGCAGTGTGCAGCCCTTTCGGCTTTTAACTCCTCGGCCGCCCTCGAGGCAGCCGCATCACTCCTTCTGGCTTGCTCCTTGGCTTGAGCAAGTTCTGCCCGAAGGCTCTCCACAGCAGCGGCACCATCTGCGTCAAGCACACATATTGTAAGAGGTGGGCTTCGGCTCCCTTACTAGGTGACCACGGAGAAAAAACTTACCTTGCGACTCGTCAAGTCGCTTGTTGACTAGCGCAATGTCCGCATCCGCAACGTCGAGTTGCCGCTTTAGTTCAGCAACTCTATCAGTCCAGCTGGCCCCCGGACTATCCGCCACCTGCATAGGAAAGGCGAAAGTTAATACCTGCGATTTTGATCCTCGGCACGCTGTCGCTTTCGACAACCTACCGAGTCTCAAGGGCTACTATCTATACAGGGTGCACTTTATGTGCAAAACTATCAAGAAGGTGTGTCATTTTTACGTACCTCAAACCCCGCCAGCAAACTCCTGACGGCATTACGCAATCCGCTTTTGGCGGACGAAATCCTTCCAATCACCATACTCATCAATGCATGGTGATCTTCTGAGATGGACGCCCTCTCAAGCAGATCCTTGACTCCTGGCGAACACTAGTCGGCGCCGAACTCTTCGGCTCTGCCGGGCTCGGGGATACCCTCCGTGATGACGCTTCAGGCTCGTCCGCCCTATCCGACGATGCAACGGACGGAGGCGTCTCGATCTCCACCATCTCCGGACGAAGGTCCCCCGAAGACGAGCTCATTTGAGAAGGTCGGAGATCCGAACTACAAGGTAAAAACTCCAGTTATCCTCAGAAGCACAAATGAGGATGTCTCTTATTACCAAACTCCCTTTTTTCTACTTACGGCTCGCTGGAGGGCTGATTCTTTAGGGGAGACTGTGCGGCCGGGGCCTCCCCGGACGCTGGACCCTCTGGTGAAGATTTCTTCCCCCGCTTAGGGGCTTTGGCCTCCGGGTCTTCAGAGGCGGTCCTCTTCTCCCCTGGGAGGGATGCATTATCGATCCCCCTTTTTCAAGAGCCTCCTTGGGCGAGGCGGTAGCTCCTCTATTTTCCCCTTCGCCTTCTTCTGAAGGCGCAACCTCCAGCATCCTGACCAGCACGGATCCGCGCGGTCTCTGGGAGGGCTGGACACCGTATCGGCTTAACTTGCGCTATCCACTCCTTTTAAAGGACAACGGGTTAAAAGGCGGTTGTAGAAAAGCGAACAAGCGGTATGTCGAATCTGAGCTACTTACTTGAGTATCCGGCGATTGCAGCTTAGGCCGGCGTCCTCGGTCAATTCCGGACACACCTCCCGTGATCCGAAGAACAATTTGTACATCTCCACGGGTGTCGTACCCATGAAGTGTTGGAGAATCCGTGGCCCCTCCGGATTAAACTCCCATAGCCAGAGGGGACGTCGTTTACATGACCTGCATCACCACGACCAGATCGATCTCCCTCGCTTGGAGGTCTCGAATCTGGCCCTGCAATAGGGGCACGTCCTTTGACGGCCCCTAGTTGAGCCCTTGGTTGACCCACGACATCAATCGTCATGGAGGTCCCGAGCGGAATATGGGCGGCGGCTTCTGCCTGCTGCCCCTGGGAGCGGTTATATAGAACCACTCCTGCTGCCACAAGCCGAGCTCCTCTTGGAAGGAGCCCTCGGGCCACGGGGCATCGGCCGTTCTGCTCACAACCGCCCGCGCACTCTGCTGGCGCCTCGATCATCTTGACTTCACGTCGAAGGTCTTAAGCTCAAGCGAAGTGAGGGGTGGCGGAGGAAGGCTTCGCAGACGACAATAAATGCAGAAATATGGAGGATGGACTCGGGAGCCAAGTCATGGAATTCCAACCCATAGTAAAACATGAGCCCTCTCACAAAAGGATCCATCGGGAAGCCTAAACCCCGACGGAAGTGGGATACAAAAACGACGTACTCGCCGGGCTCGGGGGTGGGGATGGCCTGCCCTTCGGCGGGCAACCTGTGTGAAATCTCGTAAGACAAGTACTTGGCCTCTCGCAGCTTTAGCACGTCCTCCTCCGTGACGGAGGAGGGCATCCACCGGCCCTGAAGGTCGGAGCCGGACATTGTTGAAGGTCCGAAGCGCTCGAATCTGGGGCTTTGGGTGTTGGAACTTGGGGCAAGGAGAAGATTCAATGGAGGATTGAAGAAAAGAAACGAGCCTTGGTCCCATTATAAAGAGGAGAATACCAAGAGCCGTCTCCATGACCGTTCGGGACTCGCCTTCGATAGAGGGGGCGTGGCGACGGGCGTGGTTGGGTTACCCACGTCTGTATTGATGGGAATCCCGGAATAAGGGGAACACGATCTCTGCTTCGACAAGACGTGCCAAGGAAACCGCTTCGCTAAACACGCTGAGGTGGTATAATAAAAAACGATTCCAGTAAAGGCTTGGTAGTGGCATGACGTCATGCCACAAAATACGTCAGTAGATTGAACTTCTGTACATATTATTCTCTCTACGGTGGAATGTGGAAATTATTTTGTAGAGCCGGACACTATCCTAGTGTTCGCAATCTTCTATGAATTATTTGGAGGAGGAACCCGCCTTGCAATGCCGAACATTATGCACGCTGGACTCATCGTCATTGAAGCCTGGTTCAGGGGCTATTGAGGGTGTCCTGGACTAGGGGGTGCCCGGACAGCCGGACTATCATCGTGAGCCGGACTCCAAGACTATGAAGATACAAGATTGAAGACTTTGTCCCGTGTCCGGATGGGACTTTCCTTGGCGTGGAGGGCAAGCTTGGCGATACGGATATGTAGATCTCCTACCATTGTAATCGACTCTGTGTAACCCTAGCCCTCTCCGGTGTCTATATAAACCGGAGGGTTTTAGTCTGTAGGACAACAACCATTACATCTATCATACCATAGGCTAGCTTCTAGGGTTTAGCCTCCTTGATCTCGTGGTAGATCCACTCTTGTACTACCCATAATCATCAATATCAATCAAGCAGGAGTAGGGTTTTACCTCCATCGAGAGGGCCCGAACCTGGGTAAAAACATCGTGTCCCTTGTCTCCTGTTACCATCCGCCTAGACGCACAGTTCGTGTCAGGGCCCCGAATCAATGCCACATTGATCTAGCATGTAACACCTCATATCAGTTTGCGGCCTCACGCACGGTATCCCCACGGGTGTCGCCTTACCTTTGCCCCGGACCGTTTGCACCTTTTGGCACACGTATATGATAGTGTCGCTGGCATCCATATGATAAGGAGCCCGGGCTGACATGGCTAGTTGTAAACCCAAAGTGGCACAAACTTACAGGGACGGGCATCCATGACCCAAAGATCGAGCGTGTCGGTCATCGGAGTGAATCCAGGCTGTAGCACTGGGCTAGCAGGACTCCGGTGAACCGGGCTGTAGCGGGCTAACAGGACTCCGATATTCATCGCGTGACATTTCCCCAAAGGGACAGACACATGAACGAAGAAGGACACATGCCGGCCAACCTAAGTGTTCCGGAGCAGTAGCAAGCTACCGTGGAAGCACTAGGAGACATTTTCCGGTAAGAGAGGCTACTAAGAATAAACAACTAGATAGTCAGATCCCACACATACCAAGCATTTCAATAACATACACACAATACGCTCGATATGTGCAAATACAACATGGCATCACAACATGACTCTACAACTCAAGTATTTTGTTCAATAGGCTCCGAGGAGCGAGATATTACAAACAAGGGTCTCTCGACCCAGCATTTAGAGCATACAAGACAAAGCACAAGCGGAAGCTTAACATGTCTGAGTACAGACATCTACAAAAGAAAAAGGCTAAGAAGCCTGACTATCTACCAGATCCTGCCGAGGGCACAAGATCGTAGCTGAGGTAACAAGCTAAACGTCGAAGTCCACGTGAAGCTACTAGTGAGACGGAAGTCTCTGCAAAAACGTAAAATAGGCAAATGTGAGTACAAATGTACCCAGCAAGACTTACATCAGAACTAACTACATATGCATCATTTTCAACAAAGGGGATGGTGGAGTTTGACTGCAGCAAGCCAGCTTTGACTCGGTGGCTATCCTGAACTACGATTGCAAGTAACTCTTTTGAGGTGGCGCACACGAGTCCACATATTCACCATATCAATACTCCACTATGGATCCGCTCCCGTCTCCCTACGAGAACGACATCCATAGCACTCACGCTTATCTTGCGTATTTTAGAGTATCCACTTTCACTTGTCTATGAACTATGCAAGGGGTCCAAGTTTCCATATCCGAGGAATCCGGCTATTGAATAGATAATGATAACCTGCGGTGTGTACTTCACACACGCTCTCGCCACCTATCGCCCTGTACACGTCATGTACCTCGGCAACCTTCAAGCGGAAGCCGGGCGAGGGAGTCGGCCATGACCTGACTAACCACACAAGTCTCTAGTCCAGGTTTATCGCCTATTCGGGTTCCATCCGCAAGGAGATCCGGCCGGGGTGTCACTCACGGCCCCAAACAATGTGTGCAGGGTTCCCAAGTCCACTATCCGGGTGCCACTTGGTACACCGGGCCACTGTGCCTAGTCTGTCCCAAGCCCACCTGTACCGGGTGCCACTTGGTAGACTACTAACACTACCTACAAACACCAGAAACTAGTTGCAACTCCTGGACAGAGATTAGGTTGATTAATAAGTCGAGAGAGTCAATTAAGGATCCCAATGTGTGGTAGTAGCTGTTCATGGATCACAAACACAGAACTTAGTTCCCGAGGACGGCTGCAATGAGACAACCCACCATGTACTCCTACATGGCCTCTCACCGCTACCTTTACCAAATCGTGTTCACACGCTTAGCTCTCAACAGTAGGACATGTTCACACACCTCCAATTCATCCCCGATGAATCAGACCTGACACAACTCTAAGCAATAGCAGGCATGACAAACAAGCATGAATGAGTAGGCACATCAGGGCTCAAACAACTCCTACTCATGCTAGTGGGTTTCATCTATTTATCGTGGCAATGACAGTCATCTGAGAGGATAAAGGGGTTCAACTACCACAGCAAATAACAGTTGTATCGTTGTTGTCCTAATGCGATAAAATAGAGCGAGGAGCGAGAGAGTGGGATTATGTCGGAATGAACAAGGGGTTTTGCTTGCAGGCACTTCGAAGATAGTATAGTTCTTCATCGGTGTCATCGATCTCATCGTCGGAACCACGTTTACTGAGAGGGGACAAAACCGGCAAACAAGGAAGAAACACAATCAATGCAATGCAACATTATGATGCATGATTATGACATGGCAACATGCTGGTGTTTTGAGCTAATGCAACTAGCCCCAAAGTTAAATGAAGTTGGTTTGAACCCTAAGTTCAAATCCAAACTCCATATGTGAAATTCAAATGCCCTTTATATGATTTTTCCTAAAAAACAGCCATAAGTTGTTCTAACATGCATGAAAATGGTACAGATGGATAGATTGGATTTTTTTGATCATTTTTCATATATAATTTATTTCATATGGAGTTACGGTTGAATTTATATGAATTTTAGAAGTTTTGGGTATTTTCTGTAATTTATAAATCATTTCCTGATTTATTTTAATTCCAGAAATACTTTACTGCGTCAGCATGATGCCTGCGTGATGTCAGCAAGTCAACAGGGTTGACCAGAGTCAAACCTGACGTGTGGGGTTGGTCAACTGCCAAGTCAGCACGGTCAACTCTGGCACGTGGGTCCCGCTGGGTTACTAAACTAGTCTTAACCAGGAAAATTAGCCCGCTGAGTTAAACATGCGGGTCCCACTGTCAGTGACCCTAGGGGGGGTTAGTTAAGTGCTAATGATGGTGCCACGTCACCAGCCACCAGAGTTGGACGCCGGCGACCAAACCCAACGGCGGAGGATCGCCGGAGTTGCTCGGAACGGCGCTAACGAGCACCGTTTAGCGTGGTTTGCCGCTTCTGGCGAAATGGCGGTCTGGCGCATCTAAAGAAGGCAGCGGAGGTGCGAAGTGCGATGTAACAGCCGGCGGCAGGAGCGGGCGGAGTTCGGCGAGTGCGGAACGCGTCAGATGGCCTTCGAGAGAGAGTTGGGGTGTGGGTTGGGTTCCTGGCGAGGTCTGGAGCACGTTCACGTGCCCAGGAGCGATGAACACGGCCTCTGGCCATGGCGGCGGGGAGCTCAGGCGGCGGCGCGAATCGGTCACCGGCGGAACGGTGGCCATGGCGAGAAAAGGAGCACGGGAGCAAGGGGAGAGGAGGCAGGGGCTCACGGCGGGTCGGTTGGAGCAGATGGCGAGCTCGAAGTCGAGCGGCGGCGTGGCGGCAGCGATCTCGGACGGCCGATGATGGGGAAGACGGCGTGGCGGCGTCAGGGGCTCCGGCGTTGTGTAGCTCCATGGAGAGGTCGAGGCGTCGGCGGAGCCTTTGGTCACTCTGGTGGGGTGGAGCAGCGGTGGTACGCTCAAGCTGAGGCGGCGGCGGCGGCGGTTCTCGATCGCGTGGTGAGAGAGCCAGAGAAGAGGGAAGAAGGCACGGGAGAGAGTGAGAGGGCCTAGGGGGCGCGTGGCGATGCCAGAGAAGGCCAGAGAGAAGCGGCAAGCAGGAGGTGGTCGTGCGCGTGCCGGCGGGCGTCGGCCACGTGCGCTCCAGTCCTTCTGGCGTGAGCTGGAAGAAGACAAGAGAGAGATAGGCTGGGCCAACAGTGTTGGGCCAACAGAGTGCAGGCCAGGTAAGCTTTCCTCTCTCTCTTTTATTCTGTTTGTTTCAGTTTTTCTAATTTTGCAATTTGTTTCTGATTTAGTAAAAACACCAAATCATTTCTATAAATCCTGAAATTAATTATGGGCAATAACTGAATTATCTCAGAGGCCCTTAGCTATTTCCAGAATTGTTGGAGCATTTAATAATATTAGTAGCAATTAAATGCCCCAATTCATATTTATGACTTAAATTCAGTGCCCAACTTGTTCCCTAAAAATGTTCATTATTTTTGGTATGGATCAAAACCATTGCCAAAAATATCAAACATCAAAAAAGAGCATTTTGGGTTCTTGAATGCAATTTATTTAAGCAGGACCTATTTGGATTTCAAGGTGCTAGGGTTTAATCATCCCCCATTTCAGGTTTAAGAGAAATTAAACATGATGCAACACATGACTAGCTAGCTCAGAGCATACCAGAACTAGGGATGTGACAACTCACCCCCACTAAACAAGAATCTCATCTCGAGATTCAAGACATAGGGCAAGAAGACAAAGGGGACATAAATCTAGCACGGTCTTCATGATCTAGTTGCTTCGTATTGATCTTGACGTCTTTGCTTTCGAGATCTTCATTCAGCATGATGACAAGAATAAAGGGAAAACTCTAGAAGGATCGATCTCCTCGAAGATCGAACAACTTAGGACCAACTCACGGGGTGAGTCATTGGAATCTCTTGAGCTGAGACACGAACCATACACCTAGAGGGAGGGAGTGAAATGGATGACGAAGGTTCGCTAGGTAGACAACAATTCCACACAAGATGGTGGTGAACAGTTGTCAACATAGCGAGGAATTGAGTTGCCATGATACCATAACGAGACATCTTAGAGGAGGTGACTCGTAGAATCATCCCTTAAGTGGCAAAAAGAATTACCTTTGATTCAAAGATCATTGAAACTCTTTATACCAGCTTAAGGCAAATTACAATCGATCATTTGGAGAAGTTCGAAAGAATGGCATACTCAGTTTCGAAAAGAAACTAGAGTTATAAGACAACTCGACAAACGGAAGGCACATTCCAATCGATATCGGGGATATAACCTAGTGCCTGAGCATGCCCTCAAGAACTTAAGCACTTCCATATTCATCAAGGTTTTACCAACATCCGTGACAAGGATCCTGGCAACACAACATACTACCATGATGATTACCCGTGGAAGATGCAGATGCAAAGGAAGATAACACCTTCTCAGATTTCACCTTGGCGGGGCCAAGGGGACAAAATCTGGATGATCGACCGAGAGACATTTAGCACTCCGCTTCTAATGTTCTCCTTGATGTGCTAGTGTAACCCATTCATAGATATGGTTTGATATCTAGAACATCAAGTAAAAGGTCGGACTTCGGGAAAACCAAAAATCCATAAGGAACAACTACTGGAATAAGTTCTACGAGATCCTTATGGGGAGGTGGCCAACTTCCTCAATCAAGATATTATAACAATAGGTCTTCCGGCAGGGTGTGTTGGCCACGACATCCACTTTACCGATTACGGTGAGACCATTATTATAGTTCTTGGGAAATGTTCCAACCATCATATCTGCCTGAGATTCAGATCTGGTTGGCGTCAGGATATTCCAGACTCATCAAGTCTAGAAAAGAAAGTTTGCAACACAAATCGACGAGATGATGTTGCGAGATTCTCGGGAAAAGAACTACGATAGCAAGCTCCAAAACATGAGCTGGTTCTGCTACAAACATGTGAACACGTTGTCCCAGACAAGCATGACCACGTAGTAGTCTTATAATAAAATACTACCGAGTTCAGGTGGGGAACCATCGTTAATGATATCGGAGTCTCCACGCGTGGAAGTCCAAAGATTTCACCTTAGAACAGACTCCTTTATCCTGAACAAATCAATCAGTGGCTTAGTGTAACGCCCTCGATGCGGCTATATCTCCCACGTGTCGAAGCATGACTTAGAGGCATAACCGCATTGAAAGCAATGTCGCAAGTGAGGTAATCTTCGCACAACACATGTAATACATAAGGGAAAAGATACATAGTTGGCTTACAGTCGCCACTTCACACAATTACATGAATAAAGCATTACATCATCCAGATACAATCAAGGTCCGACTACGGAACCAAAATAAAGAAGAACCCCAAATGCGACAAGGTCCCCGATCGACCCCAACTGGGCTCCACTCTTGATCAACTAGAGCGAAACAACACAAAGGGCAAGATCTTCAACGAGCTCCTCCTTGAGCTTGGTTGCGTCACCGCTTCCGGTAACATAGGCACCTGCAAACTGGTTTTGGAAGTATCTGGTGAGCCACGAGGACTCAGCAATCCCATTACCATGGGTATCAAGACTAGCAAAGCTTAATGGGAAAGGAAGGGGTAAAGTGGAGAGGTTGCAGCAGCGACTAAGCAATGTATGGTGGCTAACCAACGCAAATAAGAGCGAGAAGAGAATCAAAGGAACGGTCGTGAACTAGCAATGATCAAGAGGTGATCCTGAACATCTACTTACGTCAAACATAACCCAGAAACCGTGTTCACTTCCCGGACTCCACCGAGAAGAGACCATCACGGCTACACACGCGGTTGATGCATTTTAATTCGGATCTGGTGCCAAGTTATCTACAACCGGACATTAACAAATTCCCATCTGCCACATAACCGCGGGCACGGCTCTCGAAAGTTTAAACCCTGCAGGGGTGTCCCAACTTAGCCCATGACAAGATCTCACGATCATCGAAGGAATAGACCTTCACCCGAGACACTCCGATCAGACTCGGTATCCCGATACATGAAGACATTTCGACAATGGTAAAACAAGACCAGCAAAGCCGCCCGATGCGCCGACAATCCCGATAGGAGCTGCACATATCTCGTTCTCAGGGCAACACCGGATAAGTCAAGCTACGAGTAAAACCAGCCCTCGAGTTGCCCCGTGGTGGCCCCGCAGGTTGCTCGTTTCGGACCAACACTTAGACAAGCACTGGCCCGGGGGGGCTAAAATAAAGATGACCCTTGGGTTAATTACTCCCAAGGGAAATATAGGTGGTGGTGAGGCAAATGGTAAAACCAAGGTTGGGCCTTGCTGGACAAGTTTTATTCAAAGCGAACTATCAGGGGGGGTCCCATAAATCACCCGACCGCGTTAGGAACGCAAAATCCGGGAACATAACACCGGTATGACGGAAACTAGGGTGGCAAGAGTGGAACAAAACACCAGGCATAAGGCCGAGCCTTCCACCCTTTACCAAGTATATAGATGCATTAATAATATAAGAGATATTGTGATATCCCAACATAAACCCTGTCCACCATGGAGAAATCTTCAACTTCACCTGCAACTAGCAACGCTATAAGAGGGGCTGAGCAAAGCGGTATCATAGCCAAACAACGGTTTGCATAGGAAAGGTGTCAAAGGTTAGAGGTTCATGGCAATATGGGATGGCTTGAAGAGCAAATGATAGGTAACGCAGCATAGCGATAGAACAGAGCAACTAGCATAGCAATGATAGTAGTGAGATCCAGGGTAGCGGTCATCTTGCCTGAAATCCCGCTAGGAAGAATAACAAGTCCATGAAGAAGACGAAGCCACGAAGACGAACCACACGTGAGCGAGCGAATCCTCACGATCATAGCAAGCAGGAACTATCGAGAAGAAGCACACAACATGGTAAACACACCACACATGAACAAGACATGATGCACAACAAGCATGATGCATGGCAAAGCTACATGAAGCTACTCATGGCAAGAGATGATGCAAACAAGAACAACACATCAAGGCAAGTTTAAATGAGGCCGGAAACAACATATATCAATTCCGGTAAGTCCTCATATGCATATTTCGAAATTGGTCCAGAACTGAATAAACCTTATGTTCAAGTTGTTAAACAGCAAGTTAAGATGCACCAAGATGATCTACACGAAATTCTAGTCAAGTTACATATAAAGTTCATTAGATTCAGAGCTACGGGCTAAAAGATATGAGCAAAACAAGTTAAACATGGCATTGATGCAAGATGCAAAATGCACCCAAACATCAAGCAAACACCTCAAAACATGGATGCAACATGATAATATGAAGCTACATGCAAAATCAAGCAAGTTTCATATAGAGCACACTCAAAACGGAGCAACGGTGCAACACACACACACTATACAAGTCATATCAACAATCTGTCCATAACAGCAACTAGGCATATTGCAAGCATCAAAACAACATGCTACAGCACCCCAACATAATAACAAAAGGCATGGTCATGAAGTAGACGTAAAGCATAACAAAACATGAACACTGAGCTATCTCCAGAAACAACTAGAACATGCTCAAAAACACATGGAGATATTGCAAATAACAACAGTTTCAGACTTATCAGGAAATAACATCAGGTTGCAATGTTTAGAGCTATCAAACAACATGTTACAGGAACTTATCATGGCAAACAAAGGCATGGCATGATACTACTAAATGCATAGATCAAAAGACCCTTACTGATCATGAGCCAAAAAGGCATATAAAATATGATGGCACCCATGTAAACATGGCAAGTTATATTACAGATTCACAACATGGCAGGAACAACAATAAGTAGGCATGTTCATGAGCTTGAACCACTCACCACAGAGCAATACATGGCATGGCAAGGCAACCAACAGTAAGAATGCATGTTTATGAAGCTAAGCATGGCAAGAGCAAGGTCATAGGGTACATGGATCACTAGCAAAACACATGGGAACAAGTGAACTTAATGTTAACAGGCTGACAGCAACATTTTCAAGCAACTTTGGAGCAAGATTACAACATGTTCCAGCAAGCTATAATTGCAACCAAGGGCATGAATGGATAGAGCATGACATGTAGATCAAAACATGTTTATAGAACATCTCCAGATTATGCATAGAATGATCAGTAGAAGCATGTTAACATAGCAACAAAATATAACAGAATCTGTCAGGAAAACCGCAACAACAACTACCCTACTTAACAAGCTTGATGCACTCAGCACACAACTCACAAAAATACATGGTTGGCACTCCTGGAAAGATGGCATGGCATAGATCAACATTCATGTAGAACTCATACTCATAGGATGCACACATCAATCATGGCAAAAAAGATAAAACAGTAAGTTATAACAGTTTCAGCAGATTAACATCAACATACACTCTTCCAACAGCATTTCGGACATCAAGATGAACTCAAATGAAAATGATGCAATGGAATGAAATTATCTAATCGTCGAGACGAACAATTTGACATATTACACGCACAAAACGGAGCTACGGATGCAGAGATGTAATGGCATGAACATGGCATGATAATTACTGAAATCTGGGACTTAGTGGTTTTTCACCTCGCGAAAAAACGGACGGGGATATCCCGGGACGGATCGGAGCGGGACGGCGGGGACGCGGGAGCCCGTTTGGTTGGCGGGGCGAGGCGGTACAGGGACGGCGCGGCGCAGATCCGGTGGCGAGCTCCGCGAGCTTCATGGCGGCCGCGAAGCGAGAATGGCCGGAGGAGGCAGGGCCGCCAGATCCGTCCAGCCCTACGGATCTGCGGGCGGGAGGCGGTCTGCGGCGGCGGGACGAGCGGCAACGGCGGCGAAGTCGCGACGGGCGGAGGTCGGCGCCGGCGTGGCGGCGCCGCGGCGAGCCGCGACTTCGGCGCGAGGCTCCTGCAGACGGCGCGGCAGCCTGGAGGCGCGGCTCCGGCGAGGGAGCGACTCGGCGGCGGCGGGGCGCCTGGCCGGCGCGGTGGTGGCAAGCGTCAGCGAAAGCGGCAGCGCCAGCCAGCGGCGGACGGCGACGCAGTCGATGGCGGCGGATGGCGGAGAAGGACAGGCGAAGCGGCGCCGCGCTTTCGGTCGGCCCGGCCCCGATAGGCCAGCGGGCCCAGCAGGCTCGGGCGGGCCGGCGGTGGCGGGAGGAGAGAGAGGCCGGCGGAGGACACGTGGCGGGGCGGGATTGGACCGGGCGTGGCGGCGGACATGTCCGTCGGTGGAAGAAGAAACGTCCGGCGGCGCGAGGGAAATTTCTAGGGTTTGGACTGCGGGGAGGATCACATATATATAGGTAGAGGGAGCTAGGAGAGTCCAAATGAGGAGCGGTTTTCGGCCACGCGATCGTGATCGAACGACCGAGAGCATGGAGGGGAGTTTGCTGGGCTTTGGGCCACTTTGGAAGGGGTGTTGGGCTGCAACTTAAAGAGGGCTTTTGCGGTTACCCGGTTAACCGTTGGAGTATCAAACGACCTCCAAATGGCACGAAACTTGACAGGCGGTCTACAGGTGCTATACCAAGGCCTCTTGGCAAACCTCGGGCCATTCCGAGAAAGTTTAATACCCACTCACAAAAAGAGGGAAGAGAGGGACGCCGGGGGACATAGGAGTGCCGGATTGCAAAACGGACAACGGGGAAAAGGCTCGGATGCATGAGACGGACATGTATGCAAAATGAAATGCACATGATGACATGATATGAAATGCAGAAGATGACATGGAAAAGTGCAACACGCAAGCAAATGACATGGCAATGGCGGCGAATAACTGGCGGACACCTGGCGCATCGGATCCGGGGCGTTACACTTAGCGTGCTAGGAAATATATGTGGAATGGGGGTAGCTAATCTCACAATCCAATTTATACTTCGCACATGCATGACTGACTTGGGATGATTCCAAAGGAAGCAAAAACAATCTTTCTCGGATACACGGCGGCAACTTACACCAAGTGCACGTGAATTAGAGAAAGTCACTTCTTTCATCCGAACATATACCTCATGTATGGAACACGAAGGTAATGTTTACAAAAGTTTCCAACACTAGATGGATGTTCAACATGATCATGGAGAAGATAAGATGCTGTTGATGGGCTCAACAACAAGTCATAGGGATGACCATATAAATGGAATTCCATAATTGTGTGAACAAGTGATAGAATTGGTCAGACCCAAAAGATATAATGGTGTATGCTCGAAGTAACAACCACGAGTAAGACAACATTACGAATATCGTTGGTTCTGATTTGATTTGAGGATAGCCCATACTCAAATCAAAGTTTTGGCAAGACAATAGGTCCAACAACTGGTCACGAGGATCAATCGATGAAGATATCATCTTTCTTCAACACACATACAAGATATCCCTTAAGATGAACTAAATCGTACAAGCTTCCATCTTCCAACTCTCCAAGTTGTTGTTTAGCTTGACCAACCAGCTCAGGGGTATGCAACACAGATTCTTGGAGAAGGGGTGGTTTACAAGAAACCAACTTGATCACGAGCTCAACATAGCAGTCAAGTGACAACCTGGTAATACTTCCAAGAAGATATACGGAAAATCACGAACCACCGATATGTCACTAAGCTCGAGAACAATCTTGCTTTTCAGGGCAAGATGATATGGTGAAATAAGCAAGGAATTGGATAATCCTAACTCATTGATCAGGAGTGCACCAGAAATAAGGACTAGGTAGCATGATCAATCTTAGCATGATGATTCAAAAACCAACACACTAAGAATGAAATTATTGTCCATTAACTACCAAGCAACAAGGTTGTTAGGAGTATTGAATTCACACATCATGATTCACTTGTCGGCATTCCGGTTGCGACAACATGGAACCGAGGGATGAATAATAATGGCGAGAAGTATCACTATGTCAAGAATTCACAAGAGTCGGTGCAATTCTCATGAAAATCCTGACATAAAGACGGTAATACTTCAGGGTAGAACAGAATTAAAAGCTGGGTTGGCATTTTGATCTGCGGAGCACAACTATTTTGACCTAATCCTGGATATGGATGAGGTTCTGGAGTTTGTTTCTAATAGTCATTCCGAACAGAATGACTTGACGGACCACAAGATTAATAAGCATCGATAACACGAATGCACAATTACTCCTGACTATCAATTGATAGACAAGGGCCAGAAAACAAGGAAAGAGGGACAACTCAAAGAACATATAACTTTCTGAGTTGTGGATGCATGGATTAGTATGTCGAACCATGTTCAGCAGGTTTCTTCCGGATAATCCATGCAGAGAGGTAGGTTTGGCAGAATCGTAATATAGAAGGGGGAACTCATCGAGAGCACTCTTGTTGTGATCTTTTGGTTCAAAAGAACTCCTGCCAAGAATGGTTCATGGTATTTGGAAGAACGATATACCACGGACCTCGAGGACTATCGCAAAGGTTACTAATATCCTAAAGGAACTAGCAAACACTATCAACACGAGGTAAGTAGGGTGAATCTCGGGTTCAAAACCCCAGGAATAGAAAGTCTACTAACTAAATGGCATCACGGGATGCTTTCAAGAATGATGGCCAGAATCATCACACTGGGAACACAAAACATGGCTAGATTACCTGGCGATCCTCTAATACATGTAGGGTCATAATACTAGCTCCAACATATATGTCGAGGCAATAGAGTACCTCAACTCACCGATTAGTGTGCTTAATCTGGCCCAAAAGGACATCAGGAACGGGAGGAAGGAATTTGCAAATGCATCAGACTGTTTAGAAACCTGGGATGACTCGGACAGCATAACGGCTGTAAATGCTCGAAAAAGATTTAAGACATCCTGCAAATGGTGGCACAACCACTCGATCATCATAATATCAAGGTTCTGAGATCAACTATGAATACACGGAGATAGTAGAAACTGAACTGAGATTTGAAACTATCAATTCTGTAAGTCTATGGATTAGTAACACGTCATCCTGATAGATAGATGAGAAGGCCTAGTTCCTTAACCCCGTAGAGAAGAAGAGGGTGACTCAGATCAGAAGGACATAAGGTAAAGGAGTAAAAAGAGCCTTACGTTCCATCCCACAATCAATTCCCTTATATATAACTAAAGCATTTCTAGACTCAACTTGGCCGGTTTGGCTTGGTAATCCTCTGAGCGGTCAAGCTCGATACCAAAGCTGTCGGGACCCGACTCAATGCCACATCGATCTAGCATGTAACACCTCATATCACTTTGCGGCCTCACGCATGGTATCCCCACGGTGTCACCTTACCTTTGCCGGGACCGTTTAGCCTTTTGGCTGCGTATATGATAGTGTCGCTAGCATCCATATGATAAGGAGCCCGGCTGACATGGCTAGTTGTAAACCCAAAGTGGCACAAACTTACGAGACGAGCATCCATGACCCGAGATCGAGCGTGTCGGTCATCGGTAGTGAATCGAGTGTAGCTTTGGGCTAGCAGACTCGGTGAACCGGGCTGTAGCGGGCTAACAGAACTCCGGTATTCATCGCGTGACATTTCCCCAAAGGGACAGACACAGGAATGAAGGACACATGCCGGCCAACCTAAGCGTTCCGCAGCAGTAGCAAGCTACCGTGGAAGCACTAGGAGACATTTCCCGGTAAGAGAGGCTACTAAGAATAAACAACTAGATAGTCAGATCCCACACATACCAAACATTTCAATAACATACACACAATATGCTCAATATGTGCAAATACAACATGGCATCACAACATGACTCTACATCTCAAGTATTTTATTCAATAGGATCCGAGGAGCGAGATATTACAAACATGGGTCTCTCGACCCAGCATTCAGCGCATACAAGTCAAAGCACAAGCGGAAGCTTAACATGTCCGATCTGAGACATCTACAAAAGAAAAGGCTGAGAAGCGACTATCTACCGAGATCTGCCGAGGGCACAAGATCGTAGCTGAGGTAACAAGCTAAACGTCGAAGTCCACGTGAAGCTACTAGTGAGACGGAAGTCTCTGCAAAAACGTAAAATAGGCAAACGTGAGTACAAATGTACCCAGCAAGACTTACATCAGAACTAACTACATATGCATCATTTTCAACAAAGGGGATGGTGGAGTTTGACTGCAGCAAGCCAGCTTTGACTCGGTGGCTATCCTGAACTACGATTGCAAGTAACTCTTTTGAGGCGGCGCACACGAGTCCACATATTCACCATATCAATACTCCACTATGGATCCGGTCCCGTCTCCCTACGAGAACGCCATCCATAGCACTCATGCTTATCTTGCGTATTTTAGAGTATCCACTTTCACTTGTCTATGAACTATGCAAGGGGTCCAAGTTTCCATATCCGAGGAATCCGGCTATTTGAATAGATAATTATAACCCTGCAGGGGTGTACTTCTTCACACACGCTCTCGCCACTTATCGCCCTGTACACGTCATGTACCTCGGCAACCTTCAAGCGGAAGCCAGGCGAGGGAGTCGGCCACGACCTGACTAACCACACAAGTCTCTAGTCCAGGTTTATCGCCTATTCGGGTTCCATCCGAAAGGAGATCCGGCCGGGGTGTCGCTCACGGCCCCAAACAATGTGTCTGAGGTTCCCAAGTCCACCATCCGGGTGCCACTTGGTACACCGGCCATTGTGCCTAGTCTGTCCCAAGCCCACATGCAGGTGCCACTTGGTAGACTACTAACACTACCTACAAACACGAAACTAGTTGCAACTCTGGGCGGAGATCGAGGTTGATTAATAAGTCGAGAGAGTCAATTAAGGATCCCAATGTGTGGTAGTAGCTGTTCATGGATCACAAACACAGAACTTCGGTTCGAGGGGACGGCTGCAATGAGACAACCCACCATGTACTCCTACATGGCCTCTCACCGCTACCTTTACCAAATCGTGTTCACACGCTTAGCTCTCAACAGTAGGACATGTTCACACACCTCCAATTCATCCCCGATGAATCAGACCTGACACAACTCTAAGCAATAGCAGGCAGGACAAACAAGCATGAATGAGTAGGCACATCAGGGCTCAAACAACTCCTACTCATGCTAGTGGGTTTCATCTATTTACTATGGCAATGACATGTCATGCAGAGGATAAAGGGGTTCAACTACCACAACAAGTAACAGTTGTATCGTTGTTGTCCTAATGCAGTAAAATAGAGCAGGAGCGAGAGAGTGGGATTGTATCAGAATGAACAAGGGGGTTTTGCTTGCCTGGCACTTCTGAAGATAGTATAGTTCTTCATCGGTGTCATCGATCTCATCGTCGGAACCACGTTTACTGAGAGGGGACAAAACCGGCAAACAAGGAAGAAACACAATCAATGCAATGCAACATTATGATGCATGATTATGACATGGCAACATGCTGGTGTTTTGAGCTAATGCAACTAGCCACAAAGTTAAATGAAGTTGGTTTGAACCCTAAGTTCAATCCAAACTCCATATGTGAAATTCAAATGCCATTTATATGATTTGTCCTAAACAGCAGCCATAAGTTGTTCTAACATGCATGAAAATGGTACAGATGGATAGATTGGATTTTTTTGATAATTTTTCATATATAATTTATTTCATTTGGAGTTACGGTTGAATTTATATGAATTTTAGAAGTTTTGGGTATTTTCTGTAATTTATAAATTATTTCCTGATTTATTTTAATTCCAGAAATACTTTACTGCGTCAGCATGACGCCTGCGTGACGTCCGCAAGTCAACAGGGTTGACCAGAGTCAAACCTGACGTGTGGGGTTGGTCAACTGCCAAGTCAGCACGGTCAACTCTAGCACGTGGGTCCCGCTGGGTTAATAAACTAGTCTTAACCAGGAAAATTAGCCCGCTGAGTTAAACATGCGGGTCCCACTGCCAGTGACCCTAGGGGGGTTAGTTAAGTGCTAATGACGGTGCCACGTCACCAGCCATCAGAGTTGGACGCCGGCGACCAAACCCAACGGCGGAGGATCGCCGGAGTTGCTCGGAACGGCGCTAACGAGCACCGTTTCGCGCGTGGTTTGCGGCTACAGCGAGCTAGCGGTGCGGCGCATCTAAAGGAGGCAGCGGGAGGTGCCAGGGTGGAGTGTAGCGGTGTCAACGATGGGCGGAGTGGTGGCCAGAGTTCGGCCGGGTGCGGGAACGCGGCTGTAGCGCTCGAGAGAGCGAGTTGGGGTGCGGGTTGGGTTCCTGGCGAGGTCTAGAGCATGTTCACGTGCCGGGAGCGGCGAACCACGCCTCACAGCCACGCAGCGGGGAGCTCGGCGGTGGCGCAAATCGGTCACCGGCGGAGCAGTGGCCATGGCGAAAAAAGGAGCACGGAGCAAGGGAGAGGAGGCAGGGGCTCACGGCGGGTCGGTTGGAAGCGAGCGGCGAGCTCGGGAGGTCGGACGGCGGCGTGCGGTGGCGATCTCGGGCGGCGGTGATGGTGAAGATGGCGTGGCGGCGATGCAGGGCTCCGGCGTTGTGTAGCTCCATGGAGAGGTCGAGGCGTCGGCGGAGCCTTTGGTCACTCTGGTGGGGTGGAACGACGGTGGTGGCTACGACTGCGACGAGCTGCGGCGACGGCGGTTCTCGGTCGCGTGAGTGAGAGAGCCAGAGAAGAGGGAAGAAGGCACGAGAGAGAGTGAGAGGGCCTGGGGGGGCATGGCGATGCCAGAGAAGGCCAGAGCGAAGCGGCAAGCAGGAGGTGGCCGTGCGCGTGCCGGCGGTCGTCGTCCACGCGCGCTCCAGTCCTTCTGGCGTGAGCTGGAAGAAGACAAGAGAGAGATGGGCTGGGCCAACAGTGTTGGGCCAACACAGTGTAGGCCAGGTAAGCTTTCCTCTCTCTATTTTATTCTGTTTGTTTCGGTTTTTCTAATTTTGCAATTTGCTTCTGATTTGGTAAAAACACCTAATCATTTCTATAAATCCTGAAATTAATTATGGGCAATAACTGAATTATCTCAAAGGCCCTTAGCTATTTCCAGAATTGTTGGAGCATTTAATAATATTAGTAGCAATTAAATGCCCCAATTCAAATATTTATGACTTAAATTCAGTGCCCAACTTGTTCCCTAAAAATGTTCATTATTGTTGGTATGGATCAAAACCATTGCCAAAAATATCAAACATCAAAAAAGAGCATTTTGGGTTCTTGAATGCAATTTATTTAAGCAGGACCTATTTGGATTTCAAGGTGCTAGGGTTTAATCATCCCCCATTTCAGGTTTAAGAGAAATTAAACATGATGCAACACATGACTAGCTAGCTAAGAGCATACCAGAACTAGGGATGTGACAGTTCGGGACCCCCTATCCGAGATCCGCCGGTTTTGACACCGACACCGAGCTTGGTCATCGTGTCACGGTAGAGGATGTTGATGCTGCTGCCGCCGTTGATGAGGACTCGGGAGAACTTGCATGTGCGTCGCACGACGATGGTTGGGTTGAGGACGAGGGTGTAACCACCCGGGCTCGGCATGACTGCAGGACAATCCGACCAATGCATGAACTCATGTTTGGCCGGGACGACGGTGTTCACCTCCTGACGAAGGAGGCGCTCGCTGCGCTTGTCGTCGCCGAGGCTGGTGAAGACGACGTAGGCCGCGTTCTGGTCCGGGTAGGCGTCGTCGCGTATCGCGCCGCCAACTGGAGGCGGCGGTGGAGGCAGAGACGGCTGTCCCGCGCCTGGAGCCTGAGCCGGAGGAGGCGGGACGTTGCCCCTCATGATGCGCTTGGTGATGGCGCACTGCTGAAGCGTGTGGTGCTTGCAGGGGGCGTCGAGCATCTGCTCGAAGCTCATGGCGGGTTGCCATGCCGTCTTGCCGGTTCACCGGCGCTTCGCCGCCGGGTCCGCAGCGGGCTCGGTGGCCGCGACGAGCCGGTTGTCGTGACGCTGCGCCGGCTGGTCGGCCTTGCGCTTGTTGTTCTGATGATGCTGCTGCCGGCTGCTTTCGCCGGCCGGCTTCGGAGGGGGAACCGGCTTCGCCTTGCCGGCTTCGTCCAGCGCTACCTGGATCTTCATGGTGGAGTTGGCGTTGGCGTACTTGTCAACCGTCACCATGAGTGCGGCCATGGTGGTCGGCTCGAAGCGTAGGAGCTTGTGCTTGAGGAGGGTGACGTCTCGGCACCCGCTGACGAAGTACTGGATCGCGTGGACTTCATGGACGCCCTTGCAGCTGTTCCGGAGCTCGGTCCAGTGTGCGAGGTACTCGCGACCGGTCTCCGTAGGCCCCTGCACGCACATGGCGAGCTGGCTAGGGCGGCCAGGCCGCTTGTAGGTCCCCGTGAAGTTGCGGACGAAGGCTTCCTTGAAGTCTACCCACGTGTTGATGCTGCCCATCGGCAGGCTGTTCAACCACGTGCAGACCGACCCTTGGAGCATGAGCGGTGCGTAGCGCACGGCGAGACGACGATTGACACTGGTGTATTCAGTGAGCCAGTCTTCTGGCTTCACCGTCCCGTTGTACTTGGTGGTGTCGTGGGGGAGCATGCGCCCTTTGGGGAAGGGCTCCACCCGGATGCGCGGGCCGAAGCACGCCGGCCCGATAGCGCCGCTCTCCTCCACTTCCAGGGAGCGAGCGAGCTGATCGAGGCGGTGGCGAGCGTCGGTGAGGGAGTCCTAGACTAGGGGGTGTCCGGACAGCCGGACTATCATCGTCCGCCGGACTCCAAGACTACGAAGATACAAGATTGAAGACTCCGTCCCGTGTCCGGATGGGACTTTCCTTGGCGTGGAAGGCAAGCTTGCAATCTGGATATGTAGATCTCCTACCATTGTAACCGACTGTAACCCTAGCCCTCTCCGGTGTCTATATAAACCGGAGGGCTTTAGTCCGTAGGACATAACCTCCATTACAACAATCATACCATAGGCTAGCTTCTAGGGTTTAGCCTCCTTGATCTCGTGGTAGATCCACTCTTGTAATACACATCATCAATATTAATCAAGCAGGATGTAGGGTTTTACCTCCATCAAGAGGGCCCGAACCTGGGTAAAACATCATGTCCCTTGTCTCCTGTTACCATCCGCCTAGACGCACAGTTCGGGACCCCCTACCCAAGATTCGCCGATTTTGACACCGACATTGGTGCTTTCATTGAGAGTTTCTCTGAGTCGTCACCGATAGGCTCGATGGCTTCTTCAATCAACAATGCCGTCCAGGGTGAGAATTTTCTCCCCGGACAGATCTTCGTATTCGGCGGCTTCGCACTGCGGGCCAACTCACTTGGCCATCTGGAGCAGATCGAAAGCTACGCCCCTGGCCTAAACTTCACGGCCGACATCCGCGGGGACTTGATCTTCGACGGACTCGAGCCACAGCCGAGCGTGCCGCACTGTTACGATGGGAATGATTTGGCTCTGCCACCGGACAGTGCCTTGGTGGCCGCACACGAATCCGCTCCGGCCCTTAGTCCGGAGCCGATCGCCTAGATCGAGGACCGGTGGCTGGACACCGCCTCGGGGGCTGCAACTTCTGCGGCGATGGAGCCGAACTCTGACCTTGTCTCCTATAAAGCTCGTGACACCGAGGTGCCGGACTCCGAACCTCCTGCGCCCCTGCCAATCGAATCCGATTGGGCGCCGATCATGGAGTTCACCGCGGCGGACATCTTTCAGCACTCGCCCTTTGGCGACATCCTAAATTCGCTAAAATATCTCTCGCTATCCGGAGAGCCCTGGCCGGATTATGGCCAGGATGGATGGGATGCGGACGACGAAGAAATTCAAAGCCCACCCACCTCCCACTTTGTAGCCACTGTCGACAATCTAACCGACATGCTAGACTACGACTCCGAAGACATCGACGGTATGGACGACGATGCCGGAGACGAACAGGAACCAGTGCCTACAGGGCACTGGAAGACCACATCGTCATATGACATATACATGGTAGACACCCCAAAAGATGGGGACGGCGAAGAAGTAGCGGAGGCAGATTCCTTAAAGAAACAGCCCAAGCGCCGGCGTCAGCGGCGCCGCTCTAAATCCCGCCACAGCAAGAATGGTGATTCCGGCACAGGAGATAACAACACTCGAGGCGGTGCGAAGACAATCCCCTCGGCAAGATTTAGCGCGGAGGATGCGAAGCTGCGCCCTCGCTGAGAGCGGCGAGCGAAGAGGTCGAGGATGATAATTACTTGCCCCCCTCCGGAGACGAAGCAAGCCTCGGCGACGACGAATTCGTCGTGCCCGAGGATCCCGTCGAACAAGAGCGTTTCAAACGCAGGCTTATGGCCACGGCAAATAGCCTAAAGAAAAAGCAGCAGCAGCTCCAAGCTGATCAAGACCTGCTGGCCGATTGATGGACCGAGGTCCTTGCGGCCGAAGAGTACGAACTCGAACGTCCTTCCAAGAGCTACCCAAGACGCAAGTTGCTCCCCCAATTAGAGGAAGAAGCATACATACCTTCATCACCAGCGCTGTCTGGCCGACCGACCACCCGTGGTCGGGACGAAGGCATCCAGGCCCTCCAACAAGACCGTACCCGCACGCTCCAAAAGCGCGAAGCCAGAGGAATCGCCGGACTTGCGAGATATATTGGAGGACAAAGCAAGACAATCCAGATCCATCTATGATCACGTGGGCGCCCACTACCCAGCGAATACCGTCGCGCGGATACAACAACCCGGCCGGGCGAACACGATGAACAACGCTCACTCGAGCTACGTCGTGATATTGCTCAATATAGGCGCCGCACCCGCTATGCTTCACGATGAAGTAATGGATCATCAAATCCTCAAGGGTTTAAACCCGTAAACATTGAATCCTATGATGGCACAATAGACCCCGCGGTTTGGATTGAAGATTATCTCCTTCACATCCATATGGCCCGCGGCGACGATGTCCACGCCATCAAATACCTCCCACTCAAGCTTAAAGGACCAGCTCGACATTGGCTTAACAGCTTGCCCGCAGAGTCAATTGGGTGTTGGGAAGACCTGGAAGCCGCATTCCTCGACAACTTCCAGGGCACATATGTGCGACCACAAGACGCCGATGACCTAAGCCACATAATTCAGCAGCCAGACGAATCGGCCAGACAGTTCTGGACACGGTTCTTGACAAAGAAAAACCAAATCGTCGACTGTCCGGATGCAGAGGCCCTCGCAGCCTTCAAACATAACATCCGCGACGAGTGGCTAGCCCGACACCTAGGACAGGAAAAGCCGAAATCCATGGCAGCCCTCACATCATTAATGACCCGCTTTTGTTCGGGAGAGGATAGCTGGCTAGCTCGCAGCAACAACCTCAGTAAAAATTCTGGCAGTCCGGATACTAAGGACCGCAATGGCGAGTCACGTCGAAGCAAAATAAGCGCCCGTGATACGGCGGCGACAAGGAGGATACGGTAGTCAACGCCGGATTCCGAGGCTCCAAACCCGGTTAGCGGAAGAAGCCATTCAAAAGAACCACTTCGGGTCCGTCCAATTTGGACCGAATCCTCGACCGCTTATGCCAGATACATGGCACCCCCGAAAAGCCAGCTAACCACGCCAACAGAGACTGTTGGGTATTCAAGCAGGCAGGCAAGTTAATTGCCGAAAACAATGACAAGGGGCTGCATAGCGATGACGAGGAAGAGACCCGGCCGCCGAAAGTAGAGGACAGAAGGGTTTCCCCCCACAAGTGCGGACGGTGAACATGATATCGCAACCCACATACCCAAGAGGGAGCGGAGCGTGCACTAAGGGGCGTATATGCGATGGAGCGATCGCCCTAAGTTCAATCCATGGTCCTCTTGCCCGATCACTTTCGATCGAAGAGACCATCCGACCGATATCCGCCATGGCGGATTCGCGCATTGGTTTTAGACCCAATCATCGATGGATTTCACCTCACGAGAGTCTGATGGGCGGCGGCGGTAACTTGAACCTGCTTTATCGGATACGGTCGCAAGATGGGCATAGACCCTCAAGGATTAAACCTACAAAGACGACATTTAAAGGCGTCATACCGGTGTTGAAGCCAATTATGCAGGCTCGATCCTGCTGGAAGTGGTCTTGGATCCCTGGACAATTTCGGGCGAGAGTTAATCTTGACATAGTCCCGTTCATGGCGGCTATCACGCTCTGCTCGGACGAACCGCGTTTGAAAAGTTCAAGCGGTGCCACATTACGCATTCCTCAAGCTCAAGATGCGAGCCCTCGTGGAGTCATCACGGTCAGCGGAAATACGGGCGCTCCTCCGAGCGGAGGAACATCTGGCAGCTCTCACGGCAGAAGTACAGAGCAGCCTTCTAAGGCAATTTTCGAGTCCGGCCGTAAAACGGTCGGACACGGCCAAACGCGCCTGGAGCAACATCAACCAAGACCAACTGGTGCGTTCCGAGCACGCGTAGCAATGCGGCCCCAATCCCAGCCCTCACATGATTGCAAGACCAACCCTCCGCGTACATCATTACGCTCTGTAGATACCATGGGCCTGGGGGGAGGAGCACGACCACAATAGACCCAGAGTGCGGCTCGACCACACCAGGGGCTCACAAGTGTGTCGCCTTTTTTTATTTTCCTTCTTTGTATACACAGGACTCCGTTCACCAGAGGTTCTGTCCGGCGGCGAACCCGCCAAACTCACGATGCAACAGCCAGGGAGGGAAGAAGGCTGCGACGAACACCCAGGTGGTCTCCATTACGAGCATTAAATTCGATTATATACACCAGTCTGCAGCCCACCCCAGGAGGGGGACATGTTTATTTAGTCCAATCCCTTGCTTACCGCACTATTTGTATCCTTCCGCACTCATAACAGAATTCCTTGAATAAATAATGCAGCATCTTTACACATGTTATTGCATTACTTTACACATATGTTCATTAATGACATCTTGCACCCGTATATTTTGGTACGGCCGAATTCACCAGGGGCTTACGTTCCCCGCATTATGGTGTGATAAGTCCGAACACTTTCACAAGTGCGGCACCCCGAACTTATAGCATTATATGAATCGGCTCCGAATCATGTCTTGGGTCAATAGTTGGGTTTGCCCGGCTCCCACGTTTTGGTGCCTTACGTTCCGTTCTGTCGGCTAAGGTGGCACTGGGAGAACCACTGCGATTGCGCCCCGGTTGAGCTGGCCGAGCGCCTCAGTGGAGAAAGCTAAAACAGACTGGCATGATAAGGCGAGAGACTGGTCGCTGTTCGAGAGGTTTTTTCGGGTCCCTAAAGACTCATGCCGCTTCGAGCGAAGTACCGGATAATGTCCGACGAAGGCGTGGATAGCGCCAATTCGGTCTTCGAATACTAGGGGCTTCGCCGAAATTAAAATTATAGAATTCTATGGCTAAGTGAGAGTGTTCAAGCATTATAAGTCCGGTTGCCTTGTTACGTTGTGTTGGCGCCTCCTAGATGGACCCAAAAATGGGAACAAGAGTGCTCAAGTTATCCCGAACACCCCAGCACTTATGGCTCGGGGCTGAAGCCAACGACTTGCCATCTCTCGATTTTATAAGCGGCCGCACGAAGGTAATATTTTAAATTAAACAAGCGTTGTAAGCGCATATGAACAAAGTTTTCAGCGCACATGATAATACATAGCGATTTTACTCAATAATTACATCTCTAGGGCACTCATCCGCAATATTGCGTGCACCCTTCAGACAGTCTTATAGTACATTTGGGCGTCGATACTCCTTGCCGGGCGGCGGGTCGATAAAAGCCTCTCCGCATCCAGCCTGCCCGGTGCACCTTTGCGCGAGCACGAGCACCTTCAATACAAAGCGGGCGCTTGACGACCTCCACCCAGGGCACGCATCCAGCAGCCGCCGCGAGGCGAAATAGCTCCCGGTATGGCTGTCGAGCCACAACCCAGACTATGAGGCCCTTCATGGCCTCCTCGGCCGCCTTGTGGAGCTCGACCAGCTGCTTCACTGGTCGCTAGGGGCACCGGATGGCGGCCTCAAAGATCTTGAGACCGAAGATCTTCTCCGTTGAGCTCCCCTCCTGGCCACGGTAGAATGCGGCGGCATCGGATACACTGCGCGGCAGATCTACAAACGCCCCTGGAGAGCTCCGAATGCGGGTAAGTGTCAGGTAGTTTACATTAACATGCTTGCTTTGCATGAAAAATGCCTTACCCGCTGCTATCTTCTTCATTTCTTCAACCTCCTGAAGGGCCTTACGGGCCTCGGCCTTGGCGGACTTGGCACTTTCGAGAGCCGAGGCGAGCTCGGACTCTCGAGTCTTGCAGTCGCGCTCCAAACTCTCATGCTTCTCCATGAGAGCCTGGAGCTCTTGCCGCACTTCCGCCACCCGCACCTCCTGCTTCTCTCGCTCGGCCCGTTCCGCGGCCGCATTGCGCTCGGCCGCGGACACAGCCTCCTTCAGGGTTGCCACCTCGTTAGTGGCCCCTGCAGTACCCACATTATCCTTGTCATTTTTATTGCAACCTAAATCCTTTTCTGTAAGGTAAATCTTTAAAGTGGTGTTACTCACCTTCTTTGTCCTCGAGCTGCTTCTTGGCACGACCGAGCTCTTGCTCGGACCGCTCGAGATCCTGCTTCAATGCATTGACCTCCGCAGTCAGTGCGGCAGAGGTCAGCAGCGCAACCTGCAAACCCATATTGACATATTTTTTAGCAACCCTGCGTATATCTTTTTAGATCCTCAGTCCGGCTTTTCTTTCCGAGCGCCAACCGAGCATCGAAACTCTTGTCTATGCGGTATTACATTACATAATTTTAACTTCTTACCTCAAAGCCTGTTAGAAGGCTGCTGCAGGCTTCGGCCAGCCCGCTCTCGGCGAGCTGAACCTTCTGAATCACCGCACTCATGATAGTGCGGTGTTCTTCCTCGATGGAAGCGCCTTTGAGCGCCTCCAACAAGTTGTCCGGGGCCTCCGGTTGGACGGGGGCCGCCGGTGTCACGGTCTTGCCCTTCTTGCGAAGGGGCCGCCTGCCGGACTCTGGAATCACTGCAGGTTCTGGCGTAGAGTCCGGCGCAAAGTCCGGGAGGCTGCCTTGCGGCGCCTCCGGAGCCTCCTCCTGATGGGTCCCTTCCCGGGATCCCACCTCGGCGTCCTCGGCGCGCGAGGGTGGAGGCGATCGGAATGGATTCCACATCCGCGCAGCCAACGACCCGCCGGCGGGCGAGAGATCATCGTCGGCCGGACTGCATGCAGTATGCGGCGTTAGAAGGACACTATGTGATAAAAAGAAATTGCAGATCATTCAGGGATCCGGATACTTACGATCTCGCCTGAGGCCTGGCCCTTGAGGGCCATTCTTCATCGCCAACGTTGGTGTTGGCGGAGCTGTCCGGGGGAATAGTTCTTCCCCTCTTGGACCCTTCGGCCCCCCTGTTGGAGAGGCCTTCCTCTTTCTCTCTCCCTCCTCCGGGAGAGAGTCTTCTTCCTCCTCCTCATGCGGTGCCGGAACCAACAGCCCCGCTAGACGGGCGTCCACTGGGTCTTCTGGCATGGGAGCCGGGCAGACGAGCTGATCGGCCTTCTTCATCCATTCCTGTCAAAGGAGAAGGGAGATTAAAACCCGCTTAGGTCGAACTATTAACAACAAGTGTCCCGTAAAGGGGTAGAATCACTTACCTCGTCAGCTGGACGCTGCGAGTGGAATCCGCGATCTTCCGTCGCGGATGCGGGGGCTTCGGCGCCCTTAAACAGCACCCTCCAAGCGCCTTCGTACGTTGTGTCGTAGAGCCCGCTCAGCGCCTGGTGTTGTTCCGGATCGAACTCCCACAGATTGAATGCCCGTTCTTGGCATGGGAGAATCCGGCGGACGAGCATGACTTTGACCACATTAACCAGCTTGAGCTTCTTGTTCACCAGCTTCTGGATACAGGCTTGGAGTCCCGTCAGCTCCTTCGAATTACCCCACAGCAAGCCCTTCTCTTTCCAGGAGGTGAGCTGCGTGAGGATACCAGATCTGAACTTCGGGGCCGCCACGAGGGTCGCGCGGCTCTATAGAACCACCCGACCGCCACCCCTTGACGGATTCCACGAAGGCCCTTGAACCAAAGGCGTTGGGCATCTTGCCCAACATGGCGTCTCCGCACTCCGCTTGAGTGCCCTTCACTACCTTCGCTTGACATTGAAGGTCTTGAGCCACAAGCCAAAGTGGGGCTGGATGCGAGAGGAAGGCCTCGCACACCACGATAAACGCCGAGATGTTGAGGATGAAGTTGGCGCGGATCATGGAAATCCAGCCGTAGTAGAACATGAGCCCCGGACAAAGGTTTGAAGTGGAAAGCCCAGTCCAGCGGAGGAAGTGGGGAGGAAACGACCCTCTCATGGGGCCGGGGTGGGGATGAGCTGCCCCTCGTCGGGCAGCCGGTCTGTGACGTCGCCGAAAGGTATCCGCGCTGCGCAGCTTTGTGATGTGCTCCTCCTTAGCGGTGGAGGCCAACCATTTACCTCCGCTCTGGACATGGTCGGAGAAGGTCGGCGAGATCTTGCGAACTTGGGCGCTGGAGCTCGAATCTTGTGGAGATGGATAAGCAAAGGAGGAAGAAGGCGTGGGTGAAAAGGTGAATCCTTATCCCTTATATATAGGCGGACGAAGACTATGCGTCCCCACTAGCCTGGTAAAACTCGCTTATCTCCCAAGCGCCACCATCAATGGCGCGGTTGGGTTACCCACGTCCGTATTGATGAGAATCCCGGAATAAGGGGAACACGATCTCTGCTTCGACAAGACGTGCCAAGAAAACCGCTTTGCTAAACGCGCTGAGGTGGTATAATAAAAAACGATTCAAGTAAAGGCTTGGTAGTGGTGTGACATCATGCACGTCAGCAGATTGAACTTGTGTATACATTATTCTCTCTACGGTGGAACGTGGAATTTATTTTGCAGAGCCGGAAACTATCCTGGTGTTCACGATCTTCTCTGTATTATTCAAAGGAGGAACCCACCTTGCAATGCCGAACATTATGCGCGCCGGACTTATCGTCATTGAAGCCAGGTTCGAGGGCTCTTGAGGAGTCTGGACTAGGGGTGTCCGGACAGCGGACTATCATCGTCCGCGGACTCCAAGACTACGAAGATACAAGATTGAAGACTCCGTCCGTGTCCGGATGGGACTTTCCTTGGCGTGGAAGGCAAGCTTGGCAATACGGATATGTAGATCTCCTACCATTGTAACCGACTCAGGTAACCCTAGCCCTCTCCGGTGTCTATATAAACCGAGGGCTTTAGTCCATAGGACATAACCTCCATTACAACAATCATACCATAGGCTAGCTTCTAGGGTTTAGCCTCCTTGATCTCTGGTAGATCCACTCTTGTAATACACATCATCAATATTAATCAAGCAGGGCGTATGGTTTTACCTCCATCAAGAGGGCGAACACTGGTAAAACATCGTGTCCCTTGTCTCCTGTTACCATCCGCCTAGACGCACAGTTCGGGACCCCCTACCCGAGATCCGCTGGTTTTGACACCGATAGTCGGCATCGTCGATGCCGCGCGGGCCGAGTCGACTTGCGGCCAGGCCACGGGGGGCCGGGTCAGTTGGAGCCGGACGCCGGCCGTGCTGGCCGGGTCCATGCTGGATCTCTGGGACGGGCTCGTCGCCCAATCCGCTGGTGACTATAGCGGCCGGGTCGCGCCGAGTCCGGGCTCGGCCGGAGTGTGCCTCCGGGTGGCGAGGAAGCGATGTGCACAAGCTCGCCGGGTCCGCCAAGGCAGGCGGAGCCGGATCCCGCCGGCTTGGCGAGCTGGTTGAGGCGGTCCTTTTGGGTGTTGGCGGCATGGAGGAGTTCACGCATTCGTCCAATGCGCTCTTTCAGCTCCTCACCCATGAGCTGGTCCAAGCCGGCTGCGGCTGCCTGGGCAGCGCGCATGTTCTTCGCTGGGGTCTCGTAGATGGTTGGGATGGCGCCGAGGGCCCGGCCGATCGCGCCTCCCCGACCGCGCACATCAGCGACCTGGCTTGGCTCGGCCCCGGCGGGCGTGAATCCGTAGGCGGCATTGCGCTCCAGCTGAGCGGCATCTAGGCGACACTGAGTGGCGGCGAGCGTCTCGGACAGGTCCAGCATCTGCTGGCGCCTTCCCTCGAGCTGGGTTCGGGCCTCAGCGACGTTGGTGGTGTCGACGTCGGTGCCGATGCTAATGCGGAGGCTCTGCATCATGGCGCGCAACGGATCGGACGGCTTGGTCCGTTCCGCCGCGGCCCTGGCTTCGGCCGCCTTCCTTGTCTTGCTCGACGATGAGGAGGCTCCATCGCCGGTGACGAAGACCTCCACATGGACGTCCATTGCCCCGGCGGAAACGCCGCCACCAAGGGAGAGCGGGGAGTCGGAGTAGTTGAGCACCTCGCTGGGGTACTTTTCGACCGCGAACGCATCGGTGATGCGCAGCGCGGCGAAGGAGGCGGCAAGCGCGCCGACGACGTCGTCCGCCAGCGCGATGGACTCGTCGGTGTAGGAGAAGGGCCCCATCTGAAGCATGCTCCCGGCCAGCTCCTCGAGCTGCCCCACGGTGGGCGCCAACCGTCGTGGTGGGCGTACGGAAGATGCCAAGGGATGGCTAAAGAGAGGAGGAGGCTCGAGGGCGCTGGTGGGCTCCAGAGGCGAGGTTGGCACGAGCGGGCGCGGGACACCGGACATACCCAAGTTCGGGGCTCTCCGGAGAGATAATACCCCTAGTCCTGCCGAGTGTAGTTGGATGATCGATAGTACAATGTTGCTCCTGAAGCTGTATGAGGGAGGAAGGAAGGTGGCTAAGGCTTGGGCTGCTCCTTCTCTCCGGTGTCACTGTTTGATGGCCAGTCCTATGGTTACTTGTTTTTCTCCTGCATCTGTGGCCTGCTTGCCTGTATGATCGTGGGCTCTTGGGGGGTTTTATAGACCAACCCCCCAGGGGTACAATGGTAAGGTTACAGGTTGGTGGGTCCGTATTGTCGGTGTCCGGGGTCCCGGGCTGGCTCCCGCTGAGGACTTGTGGTTCGCCGGGTTCCCCTAGATGCGGGCACCGCATGCCTAGAGAAACTGTGTGCCGTCTTGTCGATCGTCAGGGCGTGGCCGAGTCGAGTCATGTCTGATGCTCTCCGTCAGGGCTGCCGCTTCTTGTCGTCGTGGGAGGGAGAACCACCGTAGCCACGCCGCCCCTCGGTCGGTAGGTAGGTGAGAACCTTGTTGCCACGCTCCGGCTAACCAGAGGCATGGGCGCGGCACTGTTGCCTCGGTCATCGTTGATTGAAGACTCGTCCTATCGTATGGCCTGGATGGGACGGGAGCTGACCCGTGGCCGGATTGCGGTGCACGCTACGGGTGGCGCTGGCTTGTTGAGGAAGCTTTGGTCGTGCCGAGTTCCGCTGACTTGCGCTAGTCGTTGGGGCCGAGTCGACGTGTTTTGCCGGGTCTGAGAGTTCGGCCGGGTTGCGGCGCTTGGCCGGGTCGAGTGACCCGGCCCAGTGCGTGCCGGTTTGAGGGGCGGTGCCAGCCCCGTTGTTTTTGAAGAGGATCCGGGTTCCGTTGCCTGCCCGGGGTCCATCCCCCCGACATAATATTTCTTACGTTGCACAATATTATAAAGGCTTGGATATTGTATGGCTAATGGCGTCTCCCCTAGCCACGTATCCTTCCAAAATCTTATTGTCACCCCGTTGTCAACAAGAAATTTGGTCCTACGAAAGAACAAGTCTTTCATTCTCACAAGCCCCTTCCAGAATGGCGAATCATTCGGCCTCGCGGTGACTTGGGAAGAGTTTTCGGTTGCAGAGTAAGCAAAAGAAGGGATCGTTATTAATAAGGATGACCTTTTGGACCTTTTTTTGTTTAGGAAAACACACTATAATTGAAGTTTTTACATTGTCTAACACACCCTTTATCGATGGATCACTAATATTGAATGATGGTCGTACCTCCTTGGAGGTAATTAAGTTGGAGCATCTTAAAAGAGCTCCAATATATATCTTTGGACTAATGGTGTAATATATTCTATGAATACAATCTCATACAGGAGCCTAGCATTTAATGCATCTGCTTAAGTGTGATTATAAACTGAAGTTTAGTTCACACATGATCGTACGACTGTATTACAAGAAGAGAATCCTAAAAGTAATCAAAATGGGGTCTGGATTAAAAAGTTTCGTTAATATAACCCTAAGGTGTGCATTTTAACCTTGCATCTTGAATACAAAAAATACCATGGCCATTAACCTACTACTAGTTCTGTGCAAAGGTTTTGGTGCCCATAGAGATTGACAAAACTTCATTGAAATACTGAAACATTGTAGCCCAGGGCCAATCCATCAGCTACAACGTGTGACATCATGCATATTTTGTCGATGCTGATATTGGGAGCCATGGTCACCCTCGAGCATTGGAGCGGCCACACCCTACTTAACAGTCGCTCGGGCCTAATGCATCCCGCTCTCGGACCATGTGCACATTAAAGAAAGTGTCTTTGTGCTAAACAACATTGGTGGGAAGTACATCCTAATGATCCATGTCGTCACCATGCCACCGCGTCGCTAGCTTGTTGTCGCACCTGCGTCGTTTGCTATAACATGTGGCCAAACCAATATGGTGATCTAGCGCCTGGGGATGGAGTCGTAGCCGTTGAAGATGATTCGGCCATATGAGCACTAAGACTTGATGTACCACAACGAGTGGTTCTGCATTGCCACCTCAATAGAGGAGCTCTTGTATGAGCACCTCTTCTGATACAAAACCCAATCGACGTCGGCTACCATAAGGTCCTGACGACGCAAAGGAAATGCACCCGATACTATTGCGGCTGCTGTGGCCTCGCAAAGAAGGGACATGTCTGCTCCTTTTCTGGTGGATCATCTTGAACGCAGGTGGTGTGGAGCAGAGAAGAGGTGGCACCATCGATGGACCCTGCTGGCGCCAAGGAGGACGGCATCATTGCCCTACTCAATGACATCGGTGGCACCATTATATCCATGTTCCACATCTATGACGCCACCAACATACAAGCCATATTCCAGGGTGGAAACGCCTCTGGCATGAATCCAACCTGCTCAACCTTGATGACCATGACATCTAGAAAAGCGCGTGGGGAGACAACCTAGTCGACTTCATCTTGACATCGTCAAGGCTCCACGCCAGGTGCACGCTCGTCGTCTTTCTCAGCATGTTATGTTGCCACTCAGGCGACTGAGACCACCACCACATCTTCAACAAATGGTTCTGATCCAAGGTTCTCGATCACCTCAAGGAGTTCGATTTCAGCTACCTGCAGGTGAACAACACCTAACCATCTCTTGATGGCGAGTCGATGCCCTCGCTGTACTTAGCCTTCCACGCTGAAGTTCTTCTCTATGTGTCACATGCTTTGGTTGCTGCCATTTCCCGGAGGAAAACTTGGGCGGCCACACTTTTCCAAATCTTATCGAGCTCACTCTTTGCTGGATCACAAACTCTGAGAACACACTCCATGCCATGATCACCGCATCTCCTAATCTTACCTCCCATCTTTTGAGAAAATGCCTTTCCCACTTTTGTAATAAAAAGTGTTTTGTGCACTCTACAACGATCTAAAAGAACCCTCAAGAACACACATGTGGGACGTGAGTGCATTACTCATTACCCAAGTGAATGAAGTGTGATATACGTTACCCTAGTGAAAAATGTGTGATATACATTACCCGATTTCAGTGGAGTTTTAACGTAATGATTCTAAGGGTCAAATTCAGCGTAAGAAATTTAGCAAGGAAAAGTCTGCAAATTTAGCTGAATCAATCTTTCAGGCAATGCACATATAACAACCTATACGTACGCCGCGTCATACAACTTACATAATACAATGCACATGACATATATCCCACTGAGTCCCTTTGTCTTGTTGAGCATATATATCATCGAACAAAGAAAACAAAATGGAACGATTTATTTAATCTGAGTTTACTGCTTCAATGTGGTTGTTTTCATACCTTCTTCCTTGTTTCTTGGACGCTTGCTGCATAAATGTTGCCATTCAATGCTTGGGATTTACAGGACCTCTTACAATGTACATTTTTTAAGGACTTCATTAAGCAAATTATAACTTAATGTTAAACTCAAATTTCTACTATCCATAAACTCTTGATGGTAGAGAGGACAACATAGTAAGGGCTTCTTCCATGAAGAACATTGAACGTGATTGCTTAAATGAAGAAAGTACGGTGGCTGGAGTAAATCTAGCAGTTAAAATAAACAAGTCAGTTGCTGCTCAGGCTGAATTTTCCGAGGGAAGCTTTGTCATAAATAATTTAGATGATGAAAGGAGGGAGATTCTCACTCGCCGCCGAACTTTGCTCCTTAGGACACCCTTCTTCCTCTCCTCAGCTCTTCCCATGGCCGCCGTCGTCCATTGCTGCTCCAACCATGGCCCTTGGGCGCGTCTCCTCCCAACCCCGTAAGGATCGAGGCAGGGGAACAGGGTGAACGCGGCTTTCACCATCGACTCAAGGCAGGGCTTGGCCAGAGAGGGCATTGCTGGGCGAATCCGGAAATGGCGGCATGATCCGGTCTGGTTCTGGCCGGATCCGGAGTCCGGCGGTAGCAGGAAGACAACATTGCGTCTGGGAAGCTTTGTGGCACCATGGCGTCGATGGAGCTCCAGGAATGAGGCGCGGTCAATGGGGCAGTGACCATGGCTGCTTCAGCGTACCTGTGGGACGAGAGAGAGACAATAGATTGGGAGGGAGTAGGGTGAGGAGAGGGAGAAGGGAGACGCACTGGAGTCCTGCTGGTGACCCAACATGGTCCCCCAAAGCCGGTGAACTCAACCTCCCTGACGGCGCTGTATTTTTATTTTATATTTATCAACCTCTTTGCCGCAAGTCTAAAAAAGTAGTAGGCAGAGAGTTGTCGTTAAACGACATTCTGTGAAGTTGATTTTCTTCATCGCCAGCTACTTTCTCACTGACAGCAAAAGAGGTTTGGCTGACTACAAAGACTTTGCCTTCTGTCAGACTAAAAGCTGACGGCAAATGATCTCTTTGCCGATTTATTCTTTCCGACATTGTTTGCCATCAGCAAGCAGACAACAAAGTTTTTTCCGTCTGTTTTCAAGCCTTTGTCGTCTGTCCTTGGCTGACGGCAAATTTCCCGATTCCTGTAGTGTCTTCTTTCATGAAGAACATTGAACGCTTAAATGAAGAAAGTACAGTGACTGAAGTGGAGCTAGCAGTTAAAACAAACAATTCAGAAGCAGTAAGGCTGAATTTTCTGAAGAAAGCTTTGTCAAAATAATTTATATGATGACAACAGGGAGATGGGCATCAGATACCGTAGAGGCTTCTCAACATGATAGCAACAAGTTTAGATTTCCTCGGGATACATAAACTTTTGAGTAATTTGGTGAAGTTTGTGAAGTCAAGGGTGCCATCTGTTAGTGAAAATGACTCTCGGTCTTAGATTTCATCAGACGAGGGCACTTTTGTTAGTGAAAATGGCTCTCAGTCTCATATTCAGTAGGCAACTCTTGTTACCGAGATGACATGTGTGATGCATTGGGATCTCAACTAGAGAATTCAAGTAAAGAAGCTCCTTGTATAAACAACCTTAAAAACACAAGAAGTTTTCCATGCATGTCAAATCTCGCACCTGAACAACATCATGTAGATGTTCACGAAAGTCATAGGGTTGAAGAGGTTGAACATGCAGAGGCCGAAGAAGAGCCATCAGTTGGAGAGGTAGGCAATTAAGCCACCCGTCGTTGAAGCCAAAGCAGCGCCCACCCAAGGGCATGTCTTGAAGACTGAAGGACCGACACATGGTGAGCGAGGTGGCAACAGTCGTGAAGTGCTACCGATCAAGGGAGCAACAACGAGTTAATGACACAAGCACCCAAAGCCATCCATGCAGACACCCATCACGCCGGTGTAGAACTTGAACTCGTCAGCGCTCTTGCTGACACAATGAACAAGGTCATTTTGTAGATCCACCCAGACATGGCAACCGCCTTGGTTGGATTCATTCTAGAAACGGTGGCCAGACCTAGGTTTTCAGCAAGGATGGAGGCGATCACACGTCTTGGGAATTATCCATTTTTGAACAAGTCATTCTTACCGAGTGAGCTTCATCCCCTCGCCATTGTCTGATTGCACTCGTAAGCCGATAGTCCTTTTCTCGTTGAGATTATGAGACACTTTTGCTTCGCTACCCCCTCCCCATAAACACATTAACGGCTGAGATCTCTCTATACCCCTTCATAATAAAGGGTAGGATAGTCTTTTCACCTGCTCCGATACATGGCTTGCGTACATATACGCGGCGCCCTTTTTTCCTCATGGCATGTTTTTTTCTCTTGGTGCACTAAGTTGTTTTTCACTTTCTTTCCAAAAGATAAAAAGAGTGCAGGTAACATGAATCAAACTCAAGACCTCTTGGTCTATGGATTACCATACTAACCAACTAGGACATCCAAATGGTTGTGCATATTTTTTTCTTCCTTTTCATTTCTTCTATTTGAGTTAGCCAATGGGCTGGCCCATTGTTGAATCGGTCATTTTATCACTATTTCTTTTTTATTTTTCCCAATTTCTTTTCCAAAAAATGCTCACACTTATAAAATTTGGATCAAAATTTAAAAAATGTTCGCTTTTTATTTTTTCATAAAGAACAAATATTCGCGTTTTTAAAAAATTGTACAGATATGTCAAAACTTGTTCGTGTCTTTCAAAATTGCTCAGAATGTCATAACACAAACATATTTTAAAAAGAGTGAACACAATTTTGAACACAAACATTTTTTGGAAAACAGTACGGAATTTTACATTTCAAGTAAAAATCTGAAAATATGAACAAAATTTTGAAATCAAATTATTTTGAATTTCCACAAACAATTTTTTTATTGGTGTAGAAAAAAAAAATGAATACAGGATTCTAAATTCCAAATAAATTTTGAAAGCATGAACATTATTTGAAAATGAAGAATTCTCGAAATCACAATAACTTGGAATGGTGATACAAGGCCCTACAAAATATTTGGTCCGTTTGAACGATGTCGAAAAAAGGTACTCTGAGACGGAACCTTCCGCCCAACCCGAACGCCCTATCTGTACTTTATTCCTTTTAAATTCGTAAACTTTGTTTTCAAATTCATGAATTTTTTCCCATATCCAGGAACTCTTTTCAACTTTTATAAACTTTTGCAAAAGCCCGTAATTTTTTCAAATTCATGAATATTCCTTTTGAAAATTGGTGAACTTTTTTCAAATCGGCGAATGTTTGGGCCGGCCTAACAGGCACCCGACGGAAGCGATGACGTTGCCCGGTTCTGCAAGGCTTGAGCGTATTGTTTTTTCTATTCTATTTTTTCGTTTTTCCTTTTCTGTTAATTTTCTTTTTTCCTTTTTGAAGGTTATTTTTTATTTTAAAAAGAGTTCCAAAATTTGAAATATTTTCGGCATACTAAAAAATGTTTTTGTTTTAAAATATTAAAAATTATAGAATGTTCTTTAATATCAAAAATGTTCCCATTTTTGAATATTTTATTCATAAATTTAATAATTTTATGTTTTAAAATGTCCATAAATTTTATAAAAAGTATGTGGTTTGCAATTTGTGCAGAACATCAATATTTCGGAATTTATTAACAATTTTGGAAAACGTGTTCATGCTTATAAAATTTTCATACACAATTTGAAATTCCAAAATTGTTGACAAATTTCAAGAAATAATTGGGATATTCGAAAATGTTCACATTGATTGATAATGACAGAAATTGCAAATAACAAAAGTCTTGCCCTATCGGCCTACCTGATCTTTCATTTTTTTTTTCCTTTTTTCTATTTTTTCTCATGCATGAAATTTTTATTTTATTTTTAAAAGATTCGTGAATATTTTTTTACAATTTTTTTGAATTTTTTTTCACAATTTCTTTACAAGATCTGTGAAATTTTTGTATAGGTCAAAATGTTTTTACAAAAAGATTCACGAATTTGAGACAGTTTTATGAATAGGTAGATATTTTCTTACAGAATACGGAAAAAAGTCAACACTCTGGAATCTTGGGCCTGCCCAAGAGCCTAGGTATTCGGTATAAACTGACAATTCAGTTTTTAGTATTCGTTTTATTTCTTTGTAAAATCAGTTAGAAAAGCTAAAACCCATAAAAAACAATACACAATAGATAACAAAAAACAATACAGGTGGCCGCAACATCGAATACCGCTCTAGGTAGAGTCCGAAGACCGCACCGACCTACATGTGGCCCGGATATATGTAGCAAAGGCCAGTGTGATGTTAAAATACTCAGGGCACAACCTTGATGTGGCCCCACAAGCTTGGCGAGCTTGTGGTCCCCATGAGCCTCCGTTTGACCTAATTTCACGCCTATATATTCTGTCTTCTCGAGAATATATAAGAGAGAAAGATTTATTGCGTTTTACGATACGGAGCCGCCGCCACCTTATGTTCTTCATCTAGAAGCCTAATATAGAGTCCGTTCGAGTCTCCGGAGAGAGGGATTCATCATTGTCATCATCACCAACCCTTCTCCATCAACAATTGCATGATGCTCACCATCGAGAGTGAGTAATTCCTTTGTAGGCTTGTTGTACGGTGACGGAGATGGATGAATTTTTTTATGTGGTCGAGCTTGTTAGGGCTTGATCCCGAGTGTCCACTATGTTCTGAGGTAAATGTTTCTATGCCGTTGCTATGCTTAATGCTTGTCACTAGGGGCCGAGTGCCATGATTTCAGATCGGGACACATATGCTTTTCATGATTATATTTGAGATGTCAATCTTACCTACAAGCTGTATGCATATGTCATTGTTCTAGATCCCCAAGGTGACAATAATTGGGATATCGACGGGGATGACTTTGACTTGAAGAGTTCATATATTCATTATGTGTTAATGCTTTGTTCCGGTTCTTTATTAAAAGGAGTGTCTTAATTACCTTAGTTTCCATTAGGAACCCGCTGTCACGGGAGGGTACAACAAAATATGTTATGCAAGTTTTTATCACAAGCACGTATAACGATATACGAAATACATACCTACATATGATTATTTTCTGTCGCTCTAGGTTGTGAGTGCTACATATTGAATTTCATCCAAATATCCATCATTGATCCATTACCCACACTTTACTACTATTGTTGTTGCTCAAGTTACTATTACTAATGTCGCTTTGCTTGCGACAAAACGGCTATTTATGTTACTGTTAATGTTACTTTTATTATCACAACTATCATATTATTGTGCCACTAATAAATTGCTGCAAGGAAGTGATTTTTATGTGGTGGTTGAATTGACAACTCAACTGTTAAGGCTTATAAATATTTTTTTTGCTCCCGTTGTGTCGATTCAATAAATTTGGCTAAAATAGTACCCTCGAAGACTGTTATGATCCCCTATACTTTGGGTCATCATTCATCACCAGTCATGGGATTGACGAGTATGTCCATAGTGGAACTGCGGTGATCTTAACATTTCGCAATGAGCAAGTGAGAAACATGCCTGGATGCCCACGCACAGGACATGCAACACGGTCGTTCCACCCTCAACATTTTCCTATCAATACAGGAATCACTGTGGGGAGGCATCGCGGGACTATGTAATCGACATCAACATCTCCGGTAGTCGGCTGCTGGTGGTGGCTCAGAGTGGGGGCATGATATTGCGGGGTTGCTCTGCGTCATGCTGTTGCTGGTGTGGATCTGTCCAGGGCATGGGTGGTGCGGGTTGGCGTGAAGGCAGCGCTTGGAGCTGGGTGTCGGGTCCTCGCCGGCGGCGCCGGTTGCTGGTAGCGGTCCTCCTTCCCGTGCCTTGCCGATAGTGTGGTTGTGAGTTGGCGCTAGTGCTCGGGTGGACCTGGACGTGGCCCGACGCGAGTCGGAGTTCACGCTCCGGGTAGGTGTGATTGGCCTCGGTCCGGGTGGTACCTGTGGGCATTGAGGCTCTCTCCCCGCGGGTACAGTGGGCGTTGGTGGTGGTCGGGGCCTCGCTACACTACTGGGCAGATCGGCGCCAAGGCTACGGACATGGCATCATGTGAGCATGCTCGGCGATGGCCATCGGTAGTCACGGGGTTGTGTTCCCCAAGGTCCACTGGGACCGGCGGGAGATGCAGGTGTCGATGCCTCCTACTGTGGACGCGTCGACCCAAACCCCGTGGTTAATGCCGAGCTAGGAGCGAAAGGAAACACCTTTTACTCCTACCGTGGTGGGTGTGCCGTGACGTGGGCGGTTGGTGGTGACTCGGACATGGATACCTTGGTGTTGATGCTTAATGCCATTCTCCCTCTTGGGGGCATTGTCGTGGAGCTTAGGTGTTATAGGGCATTGCGTGGTGTTGTACTCAGTTTCTCCTGTACTCTCTTTCGGCAGCATAGTCGCGTGCATCCTGCGTGATCCGGTTATCCTGGGATCGGCATTGTTTGAGGGCTACCACATCACCTTGTATCGTTTTGCCGTGTACTTTGTTCGGTTGTTGCTTTATATATATAAAGCGGGGTGAAAGCCTGTTTCGAGAGAGGGAGATAGTCAATGAGTGAAGGCTCTCTAGCCGGGGCAAGGATGCGCGTCAGGTGGTGTTTCCTGTGTAAACCACAAAGGAGACGCTATCTCATGAGAAGAGACGAGCTTGTGTCTTGTCATACCAATCAACTCACTGCTCCCATGTAACTTTGGTTTGAATCTTTCAAGATTACATCCTGATAGATGGAAATACAAATACCATCGGCAAAAAGAAAGGGGGACACACATCTCTCTCTCTCTCTCTCTCTCTCTCTCTCTCTCTCTCTCTCTCTCTCTCTCTCTCTCTCTCGTGTGTGTGTGTGTGTGTGTGTGTGTGTGTGTGTGTGTGTGTGTGTGTGTGTGTGTGTGTGTGTGTGTGTGTTTTCAAATTCACTATTAATTTATTAAAGGTCGGTTATGGACACAAGTATGTATCAACCCTTGGATTGTCACATATACTATGCATACAATATCCTAGGGGAGTTTATTACATCATGCATCATCTTATGTGGGTTATAAAACGATTTTTTTATCAAAAAGAAAAAAGAAGAAGTTTCGGCCACAAATGACGGTTTGACTCTATTATAAGAATCTCTGCATGAGAAGAGGCGAGCTCGTGTCTTGTCATGCCAATCAACTCACAGCTCCCATGTAACTTTGGCTTGAATCTTTCGAGGTTACAGAGCCCCGATAGCTGGAAATACAAATACCATCTGCAAAGAGAAAGGGGGATACACAGGTGTGTGTGTGTGTGTGTGTGTGTGTGTGTGTGTGTGTGTGTGTGTGTGTGTGTGTGTTCAAATTCACTATTAATTTATTAAAGGGCGGTTATTGAGACAAGTAAATATCGACCCTGGGATTGTCACATATTCTATGCGTACAATATCCTGGGGAGTTTATTATGTCATGCATCTTCTTAAGTGGGTTATAAACAAATTTTTTCTCACAAAGAAAAAAGAAGAAGTTTCGGCCACAAATGACGGTTTGGCTCTATAAGAATCTTGCATATCCATTCAAATTTAAAAGTAATCAAAATGTAATATCGTGTAACATGTTTGATATGATATCTCTTTGGATATTGTAAACCGGAGGTGTGTGCATTTTATTCTTGCATTTCGAAAACAAAAACTAACTAGTCATTCACCGAACTGCGGGAGAACCTACTACTATTAGTATCCATTGGATTTGCATCAGAATTATTGCCTTCTTGCCCCCTTTATACTTCCTCTCTCTTTTTTTGAGAATCATACTTCTTTACTATGCTTCAGTACTCCAGCAAGATGTAATGACAGCCAAGCTAGGTAACATTGGCATGCTTCTTTCCTTGTCTAATTAGTTTACCGTTGGAGGTTCGTCATTTGCGGTGGAGTAGTGCTCGCCTAGTCTAGATGGAGTTGTGCATTGTTAAGCCGGACACGTACAAATGACTGAAACCCAAGGAAATTAGTTAACTTATATACACCGGAGAAACAGCCGCATGAGTCATCCTCAATAAAAAAAAAGTTTTCATGCAAGAATCACATGCATTTTTTTTGTCGGAGTTTACAGGCATCTGATACAAATAATACCTTTTTCTATGTGGCATGGGCTGCATTTGTATGTCATATTGTTGATGAGTAAGAAAAAGAAGGGATCTTTGTTAATAAGGATGACCTTTTGGACATTTCTTTGTTTAGGAAAACACACTATACTTGAAGTTTTTACATTGGCTAACACACCCTTTATCGATGGATCACTAATATTGGATGCTGGTCGTACCTCCTTGGAGGTAATTAAGTTGGAGCATCTTAAAGGAGCTCCAATATATATCTTTGGACTAACAGTATTCTATGAATACAATCTCGTACAGGAGCCTAGTATTTAATGCATCTACTTAAGTGTGATTATAAACTGAAGTTTAAGTCACACATGATCATATGAGTTCATTACAAGAAGAGAATCCTCACTTCTCCAAATCTCATCGAGATCACTCTATGCCGGATCATAAACTCTGAGAGAACAAACTGCACGGTATGATTGCCACATCCCCTTATCTTAGGAACCTGGTCCTCAACAAAAACTATCACTTTCGTCGTGTCCACATTATCCTAAACTCTTGTAAGATTCGACATGTTGGTCGACCCTGACATGTCAGTGGTGTTTCCTGTGTAAACCACAGAGGAGATGACCTAACGTGGTCTTGTTTTTTATGTTTTGGGCTTGTTGAGTTGTGCCCTCAGCAGAACCTTGTACTTCTCGTATCTGTCACCCTGTGTGTGTGTGTGTGTGTGTGTGTGTGTGTGTGTGTGTGTGTGTGTGTGTGTGTGTGTGCGTGTGAACCTTGTTAGACTCGTTGGCTGTGGTGGTTTGCTTTATTTAAAAAGCGGGACGAAAGCCTTTTTCGGTAACGTACCACAATGGTGCTTCTGCACGGTGACCTCAGATGGAGAGGAGCTCTTGTAGGAGTAGATCTTCTGGTACAAGCAGGAAATAGGCGATGGAGAAAGCACATTTACTACTCAGATACTTGTCTCCATTTCTATAATCACGAGATGACCCGATCAACACCCGGGGAGATCGTCTCCCGCTACCTCTTGCTGTCAGCCTCCGGCGTGGATCTACTAATAGTGAAGAGAGGTTCGTCCACTTGATGTGTATACGTACACTATGTGTAGGAGCCAAATATAGCAGTTCACGTTGGCTGCGGGCAGCCCATGGCTGTATTTTGTTTTCCATTTTAGGTAGACCTAGGTAATTTTTTTAATCCTAATGAAGATTTAAATTGAGGTTCTGACGGTCCATGATGCTCGGCCAATGGCCATTGCCTTCTTCTAGCATAGTTTCTATTAGCCCATCATTCTAAGGGTAAATCTCTCATTTTCCAAGAAAATGATTTTCCCACTTTCGTAACAAAAAGTGTTTTTTACACTCTACAACGTCTATGAAGCTGACTTAGAAAAAGAACCCTCAAGAGTGCATATGTGCATTATGGCTTTGCTAAAAAAGAAGAAGAGCAGTTCTCATTTCTGTGGAGTATAATTTTGCGGAATTAATACAACATGCAATTATGGCTTTACTAAAAAGAAGAAGAGCAGTTCTCATTCGGGAAAACGGGGAACCTACTTCTGCTTTGGTTTAGCCGATCGAACCAGCGGACTAATCAGTCTCCCCTCAAGCACACGCAGACCCATTTCTATGGATAGCCACCTCGAGCGAGCAACATCAGCATGGCGGTGTCACTCCCCCGGCCCTGGACGACCCATCGTGCCTCCTCCGGGCCTCACTCGTCTCCAAGCCTTGGAGCCACGCCGCCTCCGGCCCGGCCATCCTCTGCCGGCTTCACAAGCTCCAAGGGGCGCCCTCCATGATGGGCTTCCTCCACAACTCAAATAGTCACCGTCTCCCCCGCTTCGTCCCCGCCAACGCGACGCCCTTCTCCTTCCCCGACCCCGACCGCCGCTTCTGGTGGATCCTCGACTAACGCCACGGATGCGCCCTCTTCATCTCCGCGTCAGGGGAAGGAGCTCGGGACCTCCTTTTCGGGAGCAAATCATGGGATACCAACGGGGCGCCCTCGGCGTACATGGTCCACTTCGTGAACGTGGTCGTGCTCTGCATGGCTGACGGGTGCGACCACCGCGCTTGCCATGGAGGGCCCTTCCGTGTGCTCTTCACCTGCATAAACGAGGAGAACCAAACGTCGACCTGCGTGTACTCGTCGCAGACTGATACTTGGGGCGATCCGACCACCATGGAATTTCCCACTTGTACTTCGTGAACAGCCAAGCACCGACTCAACATCTTCCTATCACCGCGGTTGCCGGAGTGGTCGTTGGACAGCAGAATTGTCCTCATGCCGGCGGGGAATGGTGGGCTGGGAGCTGCCATGTCATTTGAGTTGCGTCTCTACCCGTGGGAGCTGGAGGATACCGGCCGCGCGCAATGGGTAAACACCAGGGTCATCGAGTATCGACATGGCCAATTTGCTCCCCGTTGGTGGTATTGAATCTTTGTAAAAATCACCAAATGTAGTGTGTTTCGCCGATGGAGCAAACACCATTTTCGTGAGCACGGTTGTTGGCATCTTCACAATTGACTTCCATTCGCAGCGGGTGTGGAAGGTGTGCGACCATTGTCTTTTCGACCCTTTGATTCCAGTTGTTAGCTTCTATACTCCAGGTTGTAAACGCCAGACACAAGTTGGTTTGGGAGTTGGGGAGGAGAAAGCCCTCGTTGATGCTGTCGACTGCCTCGGCCATGCCCTCAAAATCACGTTAGCCTTCTTCTTCCAAACACCCATGGGACTCCCAGTTGCACTGATTTTTTTTATTGCAATCAGTTCAGTACTCTCTTTAATTTGGAGATAAGCTTAATTATTAGAACTAAACTTTAAGATGGTGAACGGTAATGTGGTCCTGAACCGTGCTGCAGTTTAGGTTTCTCTTGTGTTTGGTGCTGAGCCCAAGCTATATGGTGTTTGTCAATGTTTGAGAGATCAGTGAGTGCAAATAGACCTGCACTACTCTCTTTTCCCTTTTACATGGCATCTCCTCATTTTGCTTGATATTTTTTTTTCGAAAAGGAGGGGACTTCCCGGCCTTTGCATCAGAACGATGCATACGGCCACATTTATTATAAAATAAATAAGTTCAACAAAGTCTTGCAGTCTGTAACAATATGATAAGCTGGCTCATGAAGAGCAGCAGCAACAAAAAAGGGCCCAAAAGCCACAACCGGCTGGCAAAATATAGATAGGTAAACTAATCGCCTATCCTATTACATGACCGCCATCCAAACCGGTTGAAGATATCCCGCGCTACCATCTCCCACCGGAGAGATCCAGTAACCAAACGCTCCCTGGCCTCCATCGGAGTGAGTAAGGACCACATACGGATTAGCGCAGTAGCCCGGAATAAAACCTGCAAAAAATGAATAGTTGATGTTCTGTTAAAAGCCAAATCATTTCTGCAGTTCTAGATTGCCCATAACAATGCACATGCTCCTGCGCGTATTTGTCTAGCTGTTTCGGACTCTATCCCAACAAGCCACGTTCCAAATAACGACCGGACCGAATTCGGAGGAGTAATATTAAAGGCAATTTGCACCGAGCGCCACAGAACCCTCGCCAACGGGCAAACAAAGAAGAGGTGCTTGATAGTTTCATCCCGATCACAGAAACTACACCTAGTAGAGCCTGTCCAGTTGCGCTTAACCAAATTATCTTTCGTTAAGATAACTTGTTTATGTACAAACCACATAAACACTTTGATTTTTAGAGGAACCTTAACTTTCCAAACATGCATGGAACTAGGAATAACACTAGAATTTATTACATCAAGATACATCGACTTGACTGTGAATTCCCCAGAAGTAGTAAGCTTCCAACACAACTGATCGGGCTGATGAGTAAGCTGAACCTCCATCAGTCTACTCACCAGATGATGCCAAGCTTCCCACCGTTCTCCAACAAGCACCCTCCTAAACTGAATATTAAGGGGGATGGACTGCAAAGTCGTGGCAACCAGAGCATCGCGTCGCTGCACAATACGATATAGTTTTGAAAATATTTTTTATTAACAGTATATGTCCTGTGTCATAAAATTCATGCCACTGGAAACTTTGTTGAGATACGAATCTGATGATATAATTTTTGTGAAATATATCACACGTTCAGTTAGTCAAATTAATCGTCGAATTTCATTTTTTAAAGCGTGTGTTACACATGAAATGAAGGACAAAGGGAGTATTTCTATGTAGACAATCTTGGGAGATAGAACCTAGCTAGCATTTATTTTATTGCAATGGAGATCAATCAAAGTGCAACCAGGGATAGTTGTTACCCTATTTTGGAAATCCTATTGCTTTATGCCTCTCCTCTACTTGCTAGCTGCAAGTATTTCATAGCTGTAAAGTTTATTATATGTTACTTCAGAACTGTAGTCTGCTCAAGCATTAGTAGTGCAGTGCTGTCAACATAGCCTTGTTTGCACATAAAAATGGCTAATTTTGTCATGTGATATTCTATCTAAGATTATGTTGCATTTCTTCGGCCTTGTGGTGTAACCGTAACATGAGTTATAACCTTATTAATGATATGCTAACAATTTGCATTTCTCTTGTCATCTGGGGTTTCATGTTTAGTATAGGACGATTTGCTCCAGAGTGTGTTAGCACGTATTAAAAATGTGGATATGCCTTGCTTCGATGTCATTGTTTTTTTACCTTCTTGTATTGGTTTCTTTTACAGTTGCTGCCCAAATGGTGCTATTCAATGCTTGGGATTTACCCGACCTCTCACAATGTACATTTTCTATGGATGTCATTAAGAAAATTATAACTTAATGCTAAACTCAAATTTCTACTGTCCACAAACTGTTGACGGTAGAGAAGACAACATAATAGGAGCTCCTCCCATGAAGAAAATTGAATGGTAGAGAAAACAACATAGTAAGGGCTTCTTCCATGAAGAACATTGAACGTTGGAGCTTAAATTAAGAAACAGTAAAACGGGGCGAGCAACGAGCCACCACAGTGATTTCCTTCGTCAGCCATTGGATCGTTTGACGAGCGGTACGGTATAGATATCCTCGCCTCGCATCTCTGCACGGTAGTTGCAGGCCCATCCTTTCTTGGGCCGCTGCTCCGGAGGCTGACTCAGGAGAGTTGTGGTTAACTGGGCTTACTTTGGGCTGGTAATATGATCTGCTCCGTTCAGCTCGCACAGGGCATAGGTTTCTAAAAAAAGGCAGTAGGCAAAGAGGATTCTTCTCATGCGGCGGCGTGGGCGGTTTTGCTCTGGCAACAGCGGCATACGACGTTCCTCGCAGAGACCAAGGAGAGCAGATGTGACGTGAAGAGATCAAGGACGACCCCGTCGTGCTGCTGCAAACTGCAATGGCGGTACGACATGTCGACAAGCATGTTGTCTCACACGGATTTGCCTCGCGAAGCCTAACGAAGGCAACGATGGCAGTGGCGGAGCTTGACAAGAATCTATGGGGGGGCCGGCGGCGTGTGTGGTGGTGAGCTGCAGCAGCGAGCAGCACCGGGCTTTGACCTTCTCTCACCATGCCTTGCAGTTCTATGTACTTCTGCGGTTGTTTGACGCCGAGATGATTCTGTGACTTTGCTAGGCTGCAGCTGGATTCGTGATTCTCTACTCGCTTGCTCTAATTCCTCTCTGTAATTTCTCTCTGTGACATTACCTACAGCACGACTAGATAGCCAATTTGTTGAATTCATGGATGATTGGCTAGATGCCTAGATGGCAGTATGGCACAAACAAAATCCAGTAGCTATATCGTATGGCGGGCGGCCGCCGATGAGGGGATGACCTGCCGGCCGGCGGACATCGACGATCGACCACCGACCAATGGCGAAGAGCCGAAGACGACCGTGTCTCAGGCGCACTTAGATCAGAGGCGGGTTTCTCCTCGGCGTCGGTGTTGAGGCAGTGCGGCAGCTTGTTTCCTGGATGGAGCAAGCGACTTAGGCTAGCAGCCGTGCCCGTTCAGCGAGCGTGTTTGGGAAAAAGAGAAGGAGCCAAGCCCTGAGCTGGTCGTGTGGCGTTCGTGTGATGGTCTGATGGGTTTGTGGCATTTTGTATGTGGAACATGGGGCTATCGAGAAGCTACAGGCTGATTACTACCTAGTAAAAATAAATTCGCATTTAGGCTGGGGGGGCCATGGCCCCCTCAGTGTTGTACATAGCTCCGCCGTTGAACGATGGTGGAGGATGTCGCTCAGGTACACTCTCCAAAGGGGATGGCAAGACGAGGTTGAATAGCTTGGCGTCGGGGGACGCAAGCTGCAGGCAGCAGGAGCGCGTGGGTGTGGAAGGGTGAGAACGACAATGACTGCTTCTCTCTCGTTGTGATCCATCCTGCGGCTCGCCGGCGACGTCATCCATCCACTGTCGTCCCCCGTCTTTCCTCACACCTCGCCCCTAAATCCTTGATGGACACCACGCAGCAAATCTGCAGATTGCAGCTCCTGTCCGGCTCTCCGTGACATACCTCCTCATCTTGATACATGAAATCAATGGTAGGTACCCCCTCTCCTCACTGTTGCTGTAAAGTTCATGTATCCTATGCATGTGAACCGAAGCATTGCCTAATGGTCCATATGTATCCAGTTTAAAGCCTAACCATACCGAAGATTAATGTAACACTTTCTAAGCACATTTCGTTTTGCAGTGAAGCATGAATTCATAGGCGCACCACAACAAACTAGATTTGAAATCTCCATTTGAACTTTCCATTGTTTTTAGGGATCCCTTGTTTTTATTAGGACTCCGAAAACAAGAACGAGTCAAGTCACTTTTGTGCTAAAGATAGGTCCCAAGTAAAGAAAGAACATGTGAAAGAAAATTGCACCTATCACGTAGAGATATCAAGGTGCTCCATCGGAAAATTTTGTTGTGTTAGCATGTGTGTTTGTTCCGATAATGTGATTGCCAAGTAAGGTTCTACGATCTTTCTCACATTTTCCATAGCTTTATTCACTACCACAATGCTGTCACATTTTTCACAGCTTTATTTACTATCACAATGCTCTGGCAAGAGTTCAACTATCTATGTGTATTTAATATTTTTCAATCTCAAATGTAACAAAACAATAATGAATGTTGAACTTTCAGCAAATTTTAATCCGTCCACATTTCTCATATACTTCTAGCATTCATACCTCAAAACGGATGGGTGTGGCGTCCTCCTTTCTAAACTACAACTATAAACCAATTAATTTCTTATAATCAACAACTTCCCAATGCATGTGTTAAGTAATGAAAATTTAACATTCATGTGTGGTACCTTCGTATATATATTTTCATTTTTATCAAACTATCATAAAAACGGACGGGCGCGGCAACGCGCGTCATCATGGTCTAGTGAAGAAATTACGGTGGCTGGAGTAGAGCTAGCAGCTAAAATAAACAATTCAGTTGCTGCTAACACTGAATTTTCCGAGGAAAGCTTTCTCATAAAGCATTTAGATGAAAGCAGGGACATGGACTTTGAGAAAGCATCAGATACCGCAGGGGCTTCTCAACAAGATAGCAATGAGTTTAGATTTCCTTGGGTTACGTGACACGCTGACTCTGCTGATTGTTTAAGTTTTCCGTTATGTGGTAAAGTTTGCAAAGTCAAGGGCGCCTTCTATTAGTGAATATGGCTCTCGGTCTTAGATTTCATCAGACATGGACGCTTCTGTTAGTGAAAATAGCTCTCAGTCTCATATTCAGCTGACAACTCTTGTTACCAAGCTGACATGTCTGCTGGGTTGGGATCTCAAATGGAGAGTTCAGGTAAAGAGCTCCTTGCATAAACAACCTTAAAACCTCAAGTAGTTTGCATCCATGTCAACTCTCACACCTAAAAGCATCTCCAACAGCGGCGTCAAAATACGCGCGCGGGGTAAACTGTCATTTTTAGCGCGTGCGGGACGTTTTCGCGCGCTCCAACGGAGGCGGGAAACTAACGTGCGGGGGAAACGATTGCACGCGCATGAGAGAAAGCGGGCGGTCGCGCGCTAGATTTGGCGCACCGCTTCCGGCGCGCCTATAAATTGCGACGCTCGCCACGCGGCCACCAATCGCCATCCAGGCTGCCACGCGTGCTCTCGCCGCTTCCTCGCCTCGCCACCACCGCGCCACCATGCCGCCGCGCTGCCGGGGATCTTCGGGCTACCGGGGCGTCCGCGAGCGCCCCTCCGGTGCCTTCTACGCTGAGATCCAGTCTGGCGACGTCCGCCTCGGCATGTTCCAGACCGCGTACGATGCCGCCCGCGCGTACGACGCGGCGGCGTGGCGCCTCCAGAGGTCTCCTGCGCAGATGAACTTCCGCGACGTCCACACGTGCGCGTAGGCGCAGGCCTCGCCCCTCTGCCTCGTCTTATAATAGACCAGGACCATGAGGACCACCGCCGGTGGCAGCGCCGCCTCCTCCTCGCTGAGGAGGACGAGCGCGCCATGGCAGAGTGGCGCCGATGCTACCCGCAGAACGTCGCCGCCGAGAACGCCTTCTGGGCGGAGAGGAGGCAAGGTGCTGCGCGGAGCGGGCGGACACGCGTCGGCGGAAGGCACTGGCCATATCGCAGATCGATCTTGTTAATGCAGGTGGGAGGTCATTCTTCATCTCAGGCGATGATCGTTGGGAAGACGTGTGGCTCAATACCTCAGACAACACCAGCGAGAATGACTCGGAGTAGGGCCATATCGCACCGTAGTTTTTTTATCGTGTTGGACTAGCTTTTTTATCTATCTATCCTATGATGAACTATGTACGCATTGTGAAATATCTATGTATTGTTTTTAATGTATGCATATGTTTTTTTATATTTAGTTCGGAGTGCATATGTTATTTGTGCTGCTCGCGCGCGTTGCATTTGAGAGCGCCTGCTGGAGCTACGCGCGCGCGCTGCATTTTACTGCGGCCACTAGAGCTAGTGTTGGCTGCCGCGCCAAAACAGACGATCGGCACGCTGCAAACGCATTTTTAGCGTACCGAGCGTTGGGCGGCTGTTAGGGATGCTCTAAGTGATGAGTATTGAAGCTTCCTTTTTTTTAAACCGGAAATAGGAACTGCCGGAAGTTGTGTGCGGACATGTGGGGGGCTAGGACACTGTCCGTGCACATATGGGACACCCGCTCGGGTACATTTTGTGCTTGCTCATGCTCCTGTGTGCGTGTGTCCACGCGAGGTTGCTGCCAGCCCGAGCTCAAGCCGTTCGGGCTACCGGGGCTGACCCGGTATGCATCATCGTCGTGCCACCTGGGCGTGCATGTGTTGCAGTGTGGTCTTGCCGTGACGTCGGTGTTGTGCATGCTTTCGTGGTATCGCACACAACGTACTCGTTGAAATGTCTGAAATTGGAAAAGACAGTTTTGGGGGTCTGGTTGTGTGCCTGGACAAATTGGGGTTCAAACCAGTCACGTCCGGACAATGTCTGAATGTGTCCATGGACATATGGAACACCTGGGTGTGCGTGTGCTACTGTGTGTTCTTGTTGTGGGAAATTGGGGATTAAGGTTCAGGACAGGGTCAGAGTTGGGGCAGCCGGGCAGGGATTAGGTTTACCTAGCTTGGGCCTTGGGGGTTGAAGAAACTGCGCCTTTCTTTCAGTTGGGCTGGGCACTGGCTAGCTATTCTCTACCAGAATGCATATTATTTCAAGTTATTCGGGTAGTTTGGATACTGTGACTAGGGACCCGAATTTCTGTGGTGCGTGCGGTTGTGGTTGTGGCGCCCGCCTTAGCCGCATCACTGGGATGGATGGGGCAGCCGGGCAGGGATTAGGTTTACCTAGCTTGGGCCTTGGGCAGTTTGGGTACTATACTTCTACTTGATGTAGTGCTTGGGTTTTTCGGATTCGAGCTTTGGGTATCGGGTTTTATGCCCGGTCTGACTCGTTGTCATGTTTGAAAATGGGGAGGACACTTTTTTGGGTGTGGTTGTGCATCTATATCTATACTTCTATACTACTATTAAAAGACCAAACGTTACTTCCCCTACATCCACACGAAAAAGTGCACACAGGATTACCCAAGACGTCCGATCATACCCACTAACTACCATCCAACTGTCCACGTTTCATCAACCATAATACAAACAGATCGACGGTTGTAACGAAATGTTCTGCCGGCAGACTCCCACGTCCAGGCTCTTGCACATCCCAACGATGACAACTCCATCCAATGAATAATGCCCTATCTCCGCAATCAACGCCACCACGCCATTTAACCTCGCGTCGGCACGCCGTCCCGCCGTCCTCGCTCCGCCGCGCCCGCCCGCCGCCCTTGGCACGCGACCCTCGCCCCGGTCTCCGCGACGTCCTCGACCGCCTTGCAGCCCTAACTCTCCTCGACACGCTGTCGTCCACGACGCCGCCGCGCCCGTGTCGATGACGTCCTCGACCCGGCGACTTGCCTTACCTCCGTGTCATCACCCAGAGCCAGCAACATCTCCAATACATATGACTACTGCCGAACCTGCCAGTGCACAGGTTAGATCAACTGAATTTGCACGTCTTTTGGTCAGACATAAGACAAAAGGAATTGCTCTTTCAATCTGACAACGTGTAATTTTATACTTACAGTACATCATGATTTTCATAGCACACTGAGTTCAGGCAGGGTTCCAGAAGTGTTTCATAACAGGAGCCATTGAGAAGCACACTGAGTTCAGGCAGGGTTCCAGAAGTGTTTCATAACAGGAGCCATTGAGAAGACAGTATGTCCGGATCTCAGCGTAGTAAGGTGCGTACTCCTTTCGAGACTGACGAACAACGACAGTTCAGGTAAATACATATATCACCTACTCTTAGCTACTAAGATCATGTAAGTACCGACTATGTTATTGCCTCGCAGGTCAAAAATCAGATCCAAAAGAACTAAAGAGACAGAGGGAAAGGGAGAGGTATGCACTAAACAGGGATGCAATATTGAAAAAAAGAAAGGAGGCAAGGGATCGTAAGAAAGCTATGCCCGCTATTTTAAATGGAACCAACACTCCATCTAAGCCACCCGTGGCCATGTCGCCTGGTTACTCAATTTTCTCTGTTCTTTATCATACATTCATTAATCACATCTAAAGACCTGTTAATTGAACGTCTCTTTCGACAGGTTTTGACACTGTGGGGATTCCCAGTGCGCAGTCTGGTATCACCCAGCAACGACACACACCAGTTGTGGAAGGTCATGTGTTCTCCTACATCCAGACATACTACCGGCTTTTGTGTGTCAGCAACTGACTTTGGTAATACAATTTTGATGCAGGCATACCTGTTGATGTGGTAATGATTGATCAGACTCCACTTCATGGTCCATGTGAACTACCAACACCAGATACTGTCGTCTCTAACAAGGAAAATGTTAATAATATTAACTCTGCCATTGAGTCCTCCCAACTGACTGTGTTACGACCGCCACTTCAAGCCTACAGATGCAACAGTTCGTATGGTAATCATTTCAGGCTCATATTAACAATCATACATAATGCACACATACATCGTACATAGTATAAACTGTTGGGGAACGTAGTAATTTCAAAAAATTTCCAACGCACACGCAAGATCATGGTGATGTATAGCAACGAGAGGGGAGAGTGTTGTCTACGTACCCTCGTAGACCCGAAGCGGAAGCGATCACAACGTAGAGGAAGTAGTCGACGTTCTCCTCGCGATCCGACCGATCCCGCGCCGTTACTCCGACGCCCGAGTTCTTGACACACGTACAGCTCGATGACGCCCCTCGATCCGATCCAGCCGAGTGTCGAGGGAGAGTTCCACAAGACGACGGCGTGGTGACGATCTTGATGTTTCACCGCGCAGGGCTTCGCTTAAGCTTCGCGACAGTATAACCGAGGTGGAATATGGTGGAGGGGGCACCGCACGGCTAAGGAACGATCTAAAGATCAAACTTGTGTGTTCCAAGGTGCCCCCTGCCCCGTATATAAAGGAGGGAGGGGAGGCCGCCGGCCCCTAGAGGAGGCGCTGCGAGGAGTCCTACTCCTACCGGAGTAGGACTCCCCTCTTCCTAGTTGGAATAGGATTGGGGAGGAAAGAGGAAAGGGCGCCGCCCCCTCCTGTCCTATTCGGACTGGGGGAGAGCGCGCCACCACCTCCTGGCCGGCCCTCCTCTTCTCCTCGAGGCCCACCGAGGCCCATTTACTTCCGGGGGTTCCGGTAACCTCCGGTACTCCAGAAAATTCCGCCGCCGAACCATTCCAACTCCAAACATAGGCTTCCAATATATCAATCTTTATGTCTCGACCATTCCGAGACTCCTCGTCATGTCCGTGATCACATCCGGGACTCAACTTCTTCGGTACATCAAAATACATAAACTCATAATAACCGCCATCGAAACCTTAAGCGTGCGGACCCTACGGTTCGAGAACAATGTAGACATGACCTAGAACTATTCACGGTCAATAACCAACAGCGGGACCTGGATGCCCATATTGGTTCCTACATATTCTACGAAGATCTTTATCGGTCGACCGCATAACAACATACGTTGTTCCTTTGTCATCGGTATGTTACTTGCCCGAGATTCGATCGTCGGTATCCAATACCTAGTTCAATCTCGTTACCGCAAGTCTCTTTACTCGTTCAGTAATACATCATCTCACAACTAACTCATTAGTTGTAGTGCTTGCAAGGCTTCATGATGTGCATTACCGAGAGGGCCCAGAGATACCTCTCCGTCAATCGGAGTGACAAAACCTAATCTCGAAATACGCCAACCCAACATTTGCCTTTAGAGACACCTGTAGTACTCCTTTATAATCACCCAGATTCGCCAGACGCTTGGTAGCACCAAAGTGTTCCTCCGTAAACGGAGTTGCATAATCTCATAGTTACAGAACATGTATAAGTCATGGATAAAAGCAGTAGCAACATACTAAACGATCGTGTGCTAAGCTAAGGGAATGGGTCATGTCAATCGATCATTCTACTAATGATGTGACCTTGTTAATCAAATAACAACTCCTTGTTCATGGTCGGAAACATAACCATCTTTGATTAACAAGCTAGTCTAGTAGAGGCATACTAGTGACATGTTGTTTTGTCTATGCATTCACACATGTATCATGTTTCCGATTAATACAATTCTAGCATGAATGATAAACATTTATCATGAAATGAGGAAATAAATAATAACTTTATTATTGCCTCTAGGGCATATTTCCTTCAGATCTCCCACTTGCACTAGAGTCAATAATCTAGATTACATAGTAATGATTCTCACACCCATGGAGTCTTGGTGCTGATCATGTTTTGCTCGTGGAAGAGGCTTAGTCAACGGTCTCGCAACATTCAGATCCGTGTGTATCTTGCAAATCTCTATGTCTCCCACCGGACTAAGTCCCGGATGGAATTGAAGCGTCTCTTGATGTGCTTGGTCCTCTTGTGAAATCTGGATTCCTTCGCTAAGGCAATTGCTCCAAGATTGTCACGAAGATTTTCATTGGACCCGATGCACTAGGTATGACACCTAGATCGGATATGAACTCCTTCATCCGCACTCCTTCATTAGCTGCTTCCGGCTGCTATGTATTCCGCTTCACATGTAGATCCCGCCACGACGCTTTGTTTAGAACTGCACCAACCGACAGCTCCTCCGCTTAGTGTAAATACGATCCGGTCTGCGATTTAGAATCGTCCGGATCGTGTCAAAACTTGCATCAACGTAACTGCCATTTATGAGCTCTTTGTCACCTCCATATACGAGAAACATATCATTAGTCCTTTTCGTATTTCAGATGTTCTTGACCGCTGTCCAATGATCCACTCTGGATTACTTTGGTACCTCCCGCTAGGCTTATAGCAAGGCACACATCAGGTCCGGTACACAGATTGCATACATGATAGAGCCTATGGCTGAAGCATAGGAACATCTTTCATTTTCTCTCTATCTTCTGCGGTGGTCGGGCATTGAGTCTTACTCAACTTCACACCTTGTAACACAGCAAGAACCCTTTCTTTGCTTGATCCATTTTGAACTTCTTCAAAATTTTGTCAAGGTATGTGCTTTGTGAAAGTCCAATTAGGCGCCTTGATCTATCTCTATAGATCTTAATGCCCAATATGTAAGCAGCTTCACCGAGGTCTTTCATTGAAAAACTCTTATTCAAGTATCCCTTTATGCTATCCAGAATTCTATATCATTTCCGATCAGCAATATGTCATCTACATATAATATCGAAATGCTACAGAGCTCCCACTCACTTTCTTGTAAATACAAAGCTTCTCCAAAAGTCTCAGACAAACCCAAATGCTTTGATCACACTATCAAAGTGTTTATTCCAACTCCGAGATGCTTGCACCAGTCCATAGATGGATCGCTGGAGCTTGCACACTTTGTTAGCTCCCTTTGGATCGATAAAACCTTCGGTTGCATCATATACAACTCTTCTTCCGTAAATCCATTCAGAATGCAGTCTTTACATCCATTTGCCAAATTTCATAATCATAAAATGCGGCAATTGCTAACATGATTCGGACGGACTTAAGCATCGCTACGGTGAGAAGGTCTCATCGTAGTCAATCCCTTGAACTTGCCGAAAACCCTTTGCGATAAGTCGAGCCTTATAGACGATAATATTACCGTCGTCGTCGGTCTTCTTCTTGAAGATCCACTTGTTTTCTATTGCTTGCCGACCTTCGTGCAAGTCAACCAAAGTCCATACTTTGTTTTCATACATGGATCCCATCTCGATTTCATGGCCTCAAGCCATTTTATGAATCTGGGCTCACCATCGCTTCTTCATAGTTCGTGAGGTTCATCATGATCTAGTAGCATGATTTCCGAACAGGATTACCGTACCACTCAGTGCGGATCTTACTCTGGTTGATCTACGAGGTTCTGCGAGAACTTGATCTCAAGTTTCATGATCAACATCATCAACTTCCTCACTACTTGGTGTAGGTGTCTCGTAAACCGTTTTCTGCGATTTAACTACTTTCAAGTAAGGGAGAAGGTACTATTACCTCATCAAGTTCCACTTTCCTCCCACTCACTTCTTTCGAGAGAAAATCCTTCTCTAGAAAGGATCCATTCTTAGCAACGAATGTCTTGCCTTCGGATCTGTGATAGAAGGTGTACCCAACTGTCTCCTTTGGGTATCCTATGAAGACACATTCGATTTGGGTTCGAGCTTATCAGGTTGAAGCTTTTTCACATAAGCATCGCATCCCCAAACTTTAAGAAACGACAACTTTGGTTTCTTGCCAAACCATAGTTCATAAGGTGTCGCCTCAACGGATTTTGACGGTGTTCTATTCAGTGTGAATGCGGCCGCCTCTAGAGCATAACCCCAAAACGATAGCGGTAAATCAGAAGAGACATCATAGATCGTACCATATCTAGTAAAGTACGATTCGACGCTCGACACACCATTACGCTGTGGTGTTCCGGTGGCGTGAGCTGCTAAACTATTCCACATTGTTTCAAATGTAGACCAAACTCAGAACTCAAATATTCACCTCCACGATCGATCGTAGAAATTTAATTTTCTTGTTACGATGATTTTCAACTTCACTCTGAAATTCTTTGAACTTTTCAAACGTTTCAGACTTATGTTTCATTAAGTAGATATACCCATATCTGCTTAAGTCATCTGTGAAGGTGAGAAAATAACGATATCCGCCACGAGCCTCAACATTCATTGGACCACATACATCTCAGTATGTATGATTTCCAACAAATCTGTTGCTCTCTCCATAGTACCGAGAACGGTGTTCTAGTCATCTTGCCCATGAGGCACGGTTCGCAAGTGCCAAGTGATTCATAATCAAGTGACTCCAAAAGTCCATCAAGATGGAGTTTCTTCATGCGCTTTACACCGATATGACCTAAACGGCAAAGTGCCACAAATAAGTTGCACTATCATTATCAACTCTACATCTTTTGGTTTCAACATTATGAATATGTGTATCACTACTATCGAGATTCATCAAAATAGACCATTCCTCAAGGGTGCATGACCATAAAAGATATTACTCACATAAATAGAACAACCATTATTCTCTCGATTTAAATGAATAACCGCCTCGCATCAAACAAGATCCAGATATAATGTTCATGCTCAACGCAGCACCAAATAACAATTATTTAGGTCTAAAACTAATCCCGAAGGTAGATGTAGAGGTAGCGTGCCGACCGCGATCACATCGACTTTGGAACCATTTCCCACGCGCATCGCCACCTCGCCCTTTGCCGAGTTCGCAATCAGTAGTCCCTGCTTCGAGTTGCAAATATTAGCAATGTAACCAGATCAAATACCAGTGCTACTACGAGCTCTAGTAAGGTACACATCAATAACATGTATATCACATATACCTTTGTTCACCTTGCCATCCTTCTTATCCGCCAAATACTTGGGGCAGTTCCGCTTCAAAGGACTATCCGCTTGCAGTAGAAGCACTCGGTTTCAGGTTTAGGGCCGACTTGGGTTTCTTCTCCGAGCAGAACTTGCTTGCTGTTCTTCTTGAGATTCCCTTCTTCTTCCCTTTGCCTTTCTTCTTGAAACTAGTGGTCTTATTGACCATCAACACTTGATGCTCCTTCTGATTTCTACCTCCGCAGCCTTTAGCATTGCGAAGAGCTCGTATAGTCTTTACTAACCCTTGCATATTATAGTTCATCACGAAGCCTTTGTAGCTTGGTGGCGTGATTGAAGAATTCATCAATGACACAATCATCCGGAAGATTAACTCCCAATTGTGTCAAGTGATTGTAGTACCCGACATCTTGAGTATATGCTCACTAATGTAACTGTTCTCCTCCATCTTGCAGCTATAGAACTTATTGGAGACTTCATATCTCTCAATCCGGGCATTCTGTTGGAATATCAACTTCAGCTCTGGAACATCTCATATGCTCCATGACGCTCAAAACGCCGTTGAAGTCCCGGTTCTAAGCCGTAAAGCATGGCACACTGAACTATAGAGTAGTCATCGCTTTGCTCGCCAGACGCTCACAACATCCGGCGTTGCTCCAAAGAAGAAGTTCGTCACCTAGCGGTGCATCCAGACGTAGCTCTTCCGTGCAGCAATGAGGATGATCTCAAATTACGGACCCAATCCGTAAATTGCTACCATCATCTTTCAACTTTGCTTTCTCAAGGAACGCATTAAAATTTAACGGAACAACAAAGACGAGCCATCTATCTACAATCAAACATAAACAAGCAAGATACTATCGGTACTAAGTTCATGATAAATTTAAGTTCAATTAATCATATTACTTAAGAACTCCCACTTAGAAAAACATCTCTAGTCATCTAAGTGATCACGTGATCCAAATCAACTAAACCATAACCGATCATCACGTGAAATGGAGTAGTTTTCAATGGTGAACATCTTATGTTGATCATATCTACTATATGACTCACGCCGACCTTTCGGTCTCCGTGTTCCGAGGCCATATCTGCATATGCTAGGCTCGTCAAGTATAACCCGAGTATTCTGCGTGTGCAAAACTGGCTTGCACCCGTTGTAGATGGACGAGAGCTTATCACACCCGATCATCACGTGGTGTCCGGGCACGATTTAACTTTGGCAACGGTGCATACTCGGGAGAACACTTCTTGATAATTTAGTGAGAGATCATCTTATAATGCTACCGTCAATCAAAGCAAGATAAGATGCATAAAAGGATAAACATCACATGCAAATCAATATAAGTGATATGATATGGTCATCATCATCTTGTGCTTCATGATCTCCATCTTGCAGCACCACCATGATCACCATCGCCACCGCGCGACACCTTGATCTCCATCGTAGCATCGTTGTCGCCTCGCCAAACTTATGCTTCTCGACTATCGCTACCGCTTAGTGATAAAGTAAAGCATTACAGTATGCATTGCATTGCATACAATAAAGCGACAACCATATGGCTCCGCCGTTGCCGATAACTTCGGTTACAAAACATGATCATCTCATACAATAAAATATAGCATCACGCCTTGACCATATCACATCACAACATGCCCCGCAAAAACAAGTTAGACGTCCTCTACTTTGTTGTTGCAAATTTTACGTGGCTGCTACGGGCTTAAGCAAGATCCAGTCTCACCTCGCATCAAAACCACAACGATATTTCGTCAAATAGACTCCGTTTAACCTTCTTCAAGGACCGGCGTAGTCACACTCGGTTCAACTAAAGTGAGAGAGACAGCACCCACCAGTCACCTTTAAGCAACGAGTGCTCGTGGCGGTGAAACCAGTCTCGCGTAAGCGCACGCGTAATGTCGGTCCGGGCCGCTTCATCTCACAATACCGCTGAACCAAAGTATGACATGCTGGTAGGTAGTATGACTTGTATCGCCCACAACTCACTTGTGTTCTACTCGTGCAAAACATCAAACCATAGAAAAACCTAGGCTCGGATGCCATCGTTGGGGAACGAGTAATTTCAAAAATTTCCTACGCACACGCAAGATCATGGTGATGTATAGCAACGAGAGGGGAGAGTGTTGTCTCGCACCAGTGAGACCCGGCGAAGCGATCACAACGTAGAGGAAGTAGTCGACGTTCTCCTCGCGATCCGACCGATCCCGGCGCCGTTACTCCGACGCCCCGAGTTCTTGACACACGACAGCTCGATGACGTCCCTCAGACTCGATCCAGCCGAGTGTCGAGGGAGAGTTCCACAAGACGACGGCGTGGTGGACGATCTTGATGTTTCATCGCGCAGGGCTTCGCTTAAGCTTCGCGACGGTATAACCGAGGTGGAATATGGTGGAGGGGGCACCGACACGGCTAAGGAACGATCTAAAGATCAAACTTGTGTGTTCCAAGGTGCCCCCTGCCCCGTATATAAAGGAGGGAGGGGGAGGCCGGCCGGCCTAGAGGAGGCGCTGCCGAGGAGTCCTACTCCTACCGGAGTAGGACTCCCCTCTTCCTAGTTGGAATAGGATTGGGGAGGGAAAGAGGAAAGGGCGCCGCCCCTCCTGTCCTATTCGGACTGGGGGAGGGCGCGCCACCTCCTGGCCGGCCCCTCCTCTTCTCCTCGAGGCCCACCGAGGCCCATTTACTTCCGGGGGTTCCGTAACCTCCGGTATTCCGATAAATTCCGCTTTACTTGAACCATTCCAACTCCAAACATAGGCTTCCAATATATCAATCTTTATGTCTCGACCATTCCGAGACTCCTCGTCATGTCCGTGATCACATCCGGGACTCAACTTCTTCGGTACATCAAAATACATAAACTCATAATAACATCGCCATCGAAACCTTAAGCGTGCGGACCCTACGGTTCGAGAACAATGTAGACATGACCTAGAACTATTCACGGTCAATAACCAACAGCGGGACCTGGATGCCCATATTGGTTCCTACATATTCTACGAAGATCTTTATCGGTCAGACCGCATAACAACATACGTTGTTCCTTTGTCATCGGTATGTTACTTGCCCGAGATTCGATCGTCGGTATCCAATACCTAGTTCAATCTCGTTACGCAAGTCTCTTTACTCGTTCCGTAATACATCATCTCACAACTAACTCATTAGTTGTAGTGCTTGCAAGGCTTCATGATGTGCATTACCGAGAGGGCCCAGAGATACCTCTCCGTCAATCGGAGTGACAAAACCTAATCTCAAATACGCCAACCCAACATTTGCCTTTAGAGACACCTGTAGTACTCCTTTATAATCACCCGATTACGTTGTGACGCTTTGGTAGCACCAAAGTGTTCCTCCGTAAACGGAGTTGCATAATCTCATAGTTACGTGAACATGTATAAGTCATGGATAAAAGCAGTAGCAACATACTAAACGATCGTGTGCTAAGCTAAGGGAATGGGTCATGTCAATCAGATCATTCTACTAATGATGTGACCTTGTTAATCAAATAACAACTCCTTGTTCATGGTCAGGAAACATAACCATCTTTGATTAACAAGCTAGTCTAGTAGAGGCATACTAGTGACATGTTGTTTTGTCTATGCATTCACACATGTATCATGTTTCCGATTAATACAATTCTAGCATGAATGATAAACATTTATCATGAAATGAGGAAATAAATAATAACTTTATTATTGCCTCTAGGGCATATTTCCTTCATAAACCTATGTTGCTCAAGTTGTCTTGAACATAATTCACACTTACTATACAGAAGAAAAACAAGCACTGAAGAGGCAGAGGGAAAATGCCCGGTATGAGCAACATAAAGAAGAGATATTGCAAGGTCTACGTGACAAACGTCGTGCAACCAAATCTATAGTACTGCTTACAACCGGAGAACAAAACCAACAAAACCAATCTGATACAGGCGATGCCAGCTACATGAAACACTTGTATTTCTTATCTTAGATTTCCTAACCGAGATTCACTCGATGTTTCAGAGCTGATGAAGATTGTGATTGGCTACACACAAATGATATGTACCTGAGACAAACCATTGGAAGGAGGATGAGGCGAGACAACATAGTCAGTGCTTCGTCACGTGGACACAATCAAGTCAACAATTATAATGGTGCTTTCATTGACTACTTCTTGGTTCATACCTTTCATTCAACGCTGATACTTGCCCATTTTGCAACATATGTTGTCAGGTAACGACCACGACGATGATGCATATGGAATACTGGAGCCCGATGGCAACACAACAAATATGGATGGTACACATTAATGCATTTACGGTTCTATGTTTATTTTAGGATATCTTATAACTATTACACACTAATATTTGTCTACTATATAGACTGCTTGGGAGTTGAAAATCTTATTGAAACTGAATATGTTGAGCCTGATGAAGAAGCTAGGATGTTCGCCCACCAAGGTACCATATTGCTATCATGAGTTTCCATATATAGTATAATACTGTCTTTTCTGCAGAACAAAATATTAATTAATCTTCATATTCCAATCCAGATGTTGACTTTGAATCCTACCGAGTTGAACGACGTCACACTGATGGAACACCAACAAATGATCCTCATGATAGGGCTTACATTAACCTTCCCAAAAATCACCACGTCCTTAGAAAAGTTAGGGACTGTCTCCACTATGGAGCATTGCGGTTTCAATACGAGGAACCTGCATTTTGTTGCAGAAAGGGGAAAGTAGATTTATTTACTCCCGAGGTCCCAGACGAGTTGAAACGGTTGTTCACAAGTCCACGTGATGACGATGCTAAACATTTTCGAGACAATATTCGGTATTTCAACTCTCACTTCTCATTCACAAGTCTTGAGTCACCCTTGATCGTCGAGTAAGCACTTTGCAGAACCGCGATATACCTTTCGTGCTTGTGGGGGGTTGTACCACGCTCTTGATGAGCTGGTGCCGGCTGATAATGGCCCTAGGCATTTGCAACTCTATATTTATGATACAGATCATAACTTGGTGCACAGGACTAATAGGTCTCCAGATCTAGATATAGATCTCATACGAAAAATTCTGGAAATACTAGAGCAGAACCCTTATGCACAGGCTTTCAAGAGCCTTGGGTCATTCGAATCTAGATGAGTACAAGATCTCACTAAACACAGATATAAAGTTGGATCAACGTGGGTACAATGCCCCAACGACTTCTCGTGGCAGCGATATGGGTTGAAGGGCGACCCACAAAACTGTTTTGACAGAGTGTTGTCGTGCATGCCAAAAAGGAGACCGACCACTCTATATTAGAGCGCATTATGGGTGCTATGACCCATTGTCATATCCACTGTTTTTCCCACGTGGGGAGACTGGTTGGAATCGTTGGATGCCGTATGTTCAGGCCCCCGATGACACCACCCTATTTCCAGCGCAGAATTCTGGACCGCAAGAAAACCGCACCTCTGATTTACATCCAGGTATGATGTTCATTATTAATTTGTTATCTACTAGCTATCTTTAAGAAGAGTAATAAAAACATTTGACTTCGTTCACCTATCAAACAGATGAAAACTTGATTAATGGAAGGGAACGAGTTGGCACCTTTGTGCCAGATGAAGACCGAGTCACTGGTTTACATGCAGGTATGGTGTTCATTATTAAATTGTTTTATATAGTTGCTATCTTTGTGAATAAAAAATTCAAATGAAACTTATGAATTGGTTCGCCTATCAAATGATGATAATTTAATTAATGAAAGGGAACAAGTTGGCAATTTTATGCCGATGAAGGCCAAGCGATCGATCTACATGCAGTACCAGTCATCATTGCTTATATTCTTAAGCAAATCTTATGTTGTCAGTCATTATGAGTCCAGCCATTCTACTGGTATTTATGTTCAATATTGTAGATGATAATGAGGATATCCAAGATGAGGGTTTTGGTGACAATGAGGTCAATGCAACACATGATGGGGAACGTAGTAATTTCAAAAATTTTCCTACGCACACGCAAGATCATGGTGATGCATAGCAACGAGAGAGGAGAGTGTTGTCCACATACCCTTGTAGACCCGAAGCGGAAGCGATCACAACGTAGAGGAAGTAGTCGTACGTTCTCCTCGCGATCCGACCGATCCCGCGCCGTTACTCGGCGCCCCAGTTCTTGACACACGACAGCTCGATGACGCCCCTCGTACTCGATCCAGCCGAGTGTCGAGGAGAGTTTCGTCGAGACGACGGCGTGGCGACGATCTTGATGTTTCACGGCGCAGAAGCTTCGCTTAAGCTTCGCGACGGTATGACCGAGGTGGAATATGGTGGAGGGGGCACCGACACGGCTAAGGAACGATCCAAAGATCAAACTTGTGTGTTCCAAGGTGCCCCCTGCTCCCGTATATAAGGAGGGAGGGGGAGGCCGGCCGCCCTAGAGGAGGCGCTGCCGAGGAGTCCTACTCCTACCGGGAGTAGGACTCCCCCTCTTCCTAGTTGGAATAGGATTGGGGAGGGAAGAGAGAAAGGCGCCGCCCCCTCCTTGTCCTATTCGGACTGGGGGAAGAGGGCGCGACCACCTCCCTGGCCGGCCCCTCCTCTTCTCCCTCGAGGCCCACCGAGGCCCATTTACTTCCCGGGGGGTTCCGGTAACCTCCCGGTACTCCGGTAAATTCCCGTTTTCGCCCGGAACCATTCCGAACTCCAAACATAGGCTTCCAATATATCAATCTTTATGTCTCGACCATTCCGAGACTCCTCGTCATGTCCGTGATCACATCCGGACTCGAACTTCTTCGGTACATCAAAATACATAAACTCATAATAACCGCCATCGAAACCTTAAGCGCATGGACCCTACGGTTCGAGAACAATGTAGACATGACCTAGAACTATTCACGGTCAATAACCAACAACGGGACCTGGATGCCCATATTGGTTCCTACATATTCTACGAAGATCTTTATCGGTCGGACCGCATAACAACATACGTTGTTCCTTTGTCATCGGTATGTTACTTGCCCGAGATTCGATCGTCGGTATCCAATACCTAGTTCAATCTCGCACGCAAGTCTCTTTACTCGTTCCGTAATACATCATCTCACAACTAACTCATTAGTTGTAGTGCTTGCAAGGCTTCAGTGATGTGCATTACCGAGAGGGCCCAGAGATACCTCTCCGTCAATCGGAGTGACAAAACCTAATCTCGAAATACGCCAACCCAACATTTGCCTTTAGAGACACCTGTAGTACTCCTTTATAATCACCCGATTCGTTGTGACGCTTTGGTAGCACCAAAGTGTTCCTCCGTAAACGGAGTTGCATAATCTCATAGTTACGTGAACATGTATAAGTCATGGATAAAAGCAGTAGCAACATACTAAACGATCGTGTGCTAAGCTAAGGGAATGGGTCATGTCAATCGATCATTCTACTAATGATGTGACCTTGTTAATCAAATAACAACTCCTTGTTCATGGTCGAAACATAACCATCTTTGATTAACAAGCTAGTCTAGTAGAGGCATACTAGTGACATGTTGTTTTGTCTATGCATTCACACATGTATCATGTTTCCGATTAATACAATTCTAGCATGAATGATAAACATTTATCATGAAATGAGGAAATAAATAATAACTTTATTATTGCCTCTAGGGCATATTTCCTTGATCTCCCACTTGCACTAGAGTCAATAATCTAGATTACATAGTAATGATTCTCACACCCATGGAGTCTTGGTGCTGATCATGTTTTGCTCGTGGAAGAGGCTTAGTCAACGGTCTCGCAACATTCAGATCCGTGTGTATCTTGCAAATCTCTATGTCTCCCACCGGACTAAGTCCCGGATGGAATTGAAGCGCCTCTTGATGTGCTTGGTCCTCTTGTGAAATCTGGATTCCTTCGCTAAGGCAATTGCTCCAAAGATTGTCACGAAGATTTTCATTGGACCCGATGCACTAGGTATGACACCTAGATCGGATATGAACTCCTTCATCCGCACTCCTTCATTAGCTGCTTCCGAAGCTGCTATGTATTCCGCTTCACATGTAGATCCCGCTGACGCTTTGTTTAGAACTGCACCAACCGACAGCTCCTCCGCTTAGTGTAAATACGATCCGGTCTGCGATTTAGAATCGTCCGGATCGATGTCAAACTTGCATCAACGTAACTGCCATTTATAAGCTCTTTGTCACCTCCATATACGAGAAACATATCCTTAGTCCTTTTCAGGTATTTCAGGATGTTCTTGACCGCTGTCCAGTGATCCACTCCTGGATTACTTTGGTACCTCCCCGCTAGGCTTATAGCAAGGCACACATCAGGTCTGGTACACAGCATTGCATACATGATAGAGCCTATGGCTGAAGCATAGGGAACATCTTTCATTTTCTCTCTATCTTCTGCAGTGGTCGGGCATTGAGTCTTACTCAACTTCACACCTTGTAACACATGCAAGAACCCTTTCTTTGCTTGATCCATTTTGAACTTCTTCAAAATTTTGTCAAGGTATGTGCTTTGTGAAAGTCCAATTAGGCGTCTTGATCTATCTCTATAGATCTTAATGCCCAATATGTAAGCAGCTTCACCGAGGTCTTTCATTGAAAAACTCTTATTCAAGTATCCCTTTATGCTATCCAGAAATTCTATATCATTTCCGATCAGCAATATGTCATCTACATATAATATCAGAAATGCTACAGAGCTCCCACTCACTTTCTTGTAAATACAGGCTTCTCCAAAAGTCTGTACAAACCCAAATGCTTTGATCACACTATCAAAGTGTTTATTCCAACTCCGAGATGCTTGCACCAGTCCATAGATGGATCGCTGGAGCTTGCACACTTTGTTAGCTCCCTTTGGATCGATAAAACCTTCTGGTTGCATCATATACAACTCTTCTTCCGTAAATCCATTCAGAATGCAGTCTTTACATCCATTTGCCAAATTTCATAATCATAAAATGCGGCAATTGCTAACATGATTCGGACGGACTTAAGCATCGCTACGGGTGAGAAGGTCTCATCGTAGTCAATCCCTTGAACTTGCCGAAACCCTTTGCGACAAGTCGAGCTTTATAGACGATAACATTACCGTCGCCGGTCTTCTTCTTGAAGATCCACTTGTTTTCTATTGCTTGCCGACCTTCGAGCAAGTCAACCAAAGTCCATACTTTGTTTTCATACATGGATCCCATCTCAGATTTCATGGCCTCAAGCCATTTTGTGGAATCTGGGCTCACCATCGCTTCTTCATAGTTCGTGGGTTCATCATGATCTAGTAGCATGACTTCCGAACAGGATTGCCGTACCACTCAGTGCGGATCTTACTCGGTTGATCTACGAGGTTCTCAGAGTAACTTGATCTGAAGTTTCATGATCAACATCATCAACTTCCTCTCTACTTGGTGTAGGTGTCTCGAAACTGGTTTCGCGATTTAACTACTTTCAAGTAAGGGAGAAGGTACAATTACCTCATCAAGTTCCACTTTCCTCCCACTCACTTCTTTCGAGAGAAACTCCTTCTCTAGAAAGGATCCATTCTTAGCAACGAATGTCTTGCCTTCGGATCTGTGATAGAAGGTGTACCCAACTGTCTCCTTTGGGTATCCTATGAAGACACATTTCTCCGATTTGGGTTCGAGCTTATCAGGTTGAAGCTTTTTCACATAAGCATCACATCCCCAAACTTTAAGAAACGACAACTTTGGTTTCTTGCTAAACCATAGTTCATAAGGTGTCGCTTCAACGGATTTTGACGGTGTTCTATTCAGGTGAATGCGGCCGCCTCTAGAGCATAACCCCAAAACGATAGCGGTAAATCAGTAAGAGACATCATAGATCGCACCATATCTAGTAAAGTGCGACATGACGCTCGGACACACCATTACGCTGTGGTGTTCCGGTGGCGTGAGTTGTGAAACTATTCCGCATTGTTTCAAATGTAGACCAAACTCGTAACTCAAATATTCACCTCCACGATCAGATCGTAGAAACTTAATTTTCTTGTTACGATGATTTTCAACTTCACTCTGAAATTCTTTGAACTTTTCAAATGTTTCAGACTTATGTTTCATTAAGTAGATATACCCATATCTGCTTAAGTCATCTATGAAGGTGAGAAAATAACGATATCCGCCACGAGCCTCAACATTCATCGGACCACATACATCTCAGTATGTATGATTTCCAACAAATCTGTTGCTCTCTCCATAGTACCGAGAACGGTGTTCTAGTCATCTTGCCCATGAGGCACGGTTCGCAAGTGCCAAGTGATTCATAATCAAGTGACTCCAAAAGTCCATCAAGATGGAGTTTCTTCATGCGCTTTACATCGATATGACCTAAACGGCAAGTACCACAAATAAGTTGCACTATCATTATTAACTCTGCATCTTTTGGTTTCAACATTATGAATATGTGTATCACTACTATCGAGATTCATCGAAATAGACCACTCCTCAAGGGTGCATGACCATAAAAGATATTACTCATATAAATAGAACAACCATTATTCTCTCGATTTAAATGAATAACCGTCTCGCATCAAACAAGATCCAGATATAATGTTCATGCTCAACGCAGCACCAAATAACAATTATTTAGGTCTAAAACTAATCCCAAGGTAGATGTAGAGGTAGCGTGCCGACCGCGATCACATCGACTTTGGAACCATTTCCCACGCGCATCGTCACCTCGTCCTTTCCGGTGTTCGCTAATCCGTAGTCCCTGCTTCGAGTTGCAAATATTAGCAATGTAACCAGATCAAATACCAGTGCTCTGCGAGCTCTAGTAAGGTACACATCAATAACATGTATATCACATATACCTTTGTTCACCTGCCATCCTTCTTATCCGCCAAATACTTGGGGCAGTTCCGCTCCGGTGTCGATCGCTTGCGGAGAAGCACTCGGTTTCAGTGCTTAGGTCCGACTTGGGTTTCTTCTCCCGAGCAGCAACTTGCTTGCTGTTCTTCTTGAAGTTCCTTTCTTCTTTCCTTTGCCTTTCTTCTTGAAACTAGTGGTCTTATTGACCATCAACACTTGATGCTCCTTTTTGATTTCTACCTCCGCAGCCTTTAGCATTGCGAAGAGCTCGGTATAGTCTTTACTAACCCTTGCATATTATAGTTCATCACGAAGCCTTTGTAGCTTGGTGGCGTGATTGAGAATTCATCAATGACACAATCATCCGGAAGATGAACTTCCAATTGTGTCAAGTGATTGTAGTACCCGGACATTCTCGAGTATATGCTCACTAATGTAACTGTTCTCCTCCATCTTGCAGCTATAGAACTTATTGGAGACTTCATATCTCTCAATCCGGGCATTCTGTTGGAATATTAACTTCAACTCCTGGAACATCTCATATGCTCCATGACGCTCAAAACGTCGTTGAAGTCCCGGTTCTAAGCCGTAAAGCATGGCACATCGAACTATAGAGTAGTCATCAGCTTTGCTCGCCAGACGCTCACAACATCCGGTGTTGCTCCAGCAAGAGTTCTGTCACCTAGCGGTGCATCCAGACGTAACTCTTCTCAGCAGCAATGAGGATGATCTCAAATTACGGACCCATCCGTGTAATTGCTACCATCATCTTTCAACTTCGCTTTCTCAAGGAACGCATTAAAATTTAACGGAACAACAGCGACGAGCCATCTATCTACAATCAAACATAAACAAGCAAGATACTATCAGTACTAAGTTCATGATAAATTTAAGTTCAATTAATCATATTACTTAAGAACTCCCACTTAGAAAAACATCTCTCTAGTCATCTAAGTGATCACGTGATCCAAATCAACTAAACCATAACCGATCATCACGTGAAATGGAGTAGTTTTCAATGGTGAACATCTTATGTTGATCATATCTACTATATGACTCACGCCGACCTTTCGGTCTCCGTGTTCCGAGGCCATATCTGCATATGCTAGGCTCGTCAAGTATAACCCGAGTATTCTGCGTGTGCAAAACTGGCTTGCACCCGTTGTAGATGGACGAGAGCTTATCACACCCGATCATCACGTGGTGTCCGGGCACGATTTAACTTTGGCAACGGTGCATACTGGGAGAACACTTCTTGATAATTTAGTGAGAGATCATCTTATAATGCTACCGTCAATCAAAGCAAGATAAGATGCATAAAAGGATAAACATCACATGCAAATCAATATAAGTGATATGATATGGTCATCATCATCTTGTGCTTCATGATCTCCATCTTGCAGCACCACCATGATCACCATTGTCACCGGCGCGACACCTTGATCTCCATCGTAGCATCGTTGTCGTCTCGCCAAACTTATGCTTCTACGACTATCGCTACCGCTTAGTGATAAAGTAAAGCATTACAGGGCGATTGCATTGCATACAATAAAGCGACAACCATATGGCTCCTGCCGGTTGCCGATAACTTCGGTTACAAAACATGATCATCTCATACAATAAAATATAGCATCACGTCTTGACCATATCACATCACAACATGCCCTGCAAAAACAAGTTAGACGTCCTCTACTTTGTTGTTGCAAATTTTACGTGGCTGCTACGGGCTTAAGCAAGATCCAGTCTCACCCACGCATCAAAACCACAACGATATTTCGTCAAATAGACTCCGTTTAACCTTCTTCAAGGACCGGGCGAGTCACACTCGGTTCAACTAAAGTGAGAGAGACAGCACCCACCAGTCACCTTTAAGCAACGAGTGCTCGTGGCGGTGAAACCAGTCTCGCGTAAGCGTACGCGTAATGTCGGTCTGGGCCGCTTCATCTCACAATACCGCTGAACCAAAGTATGACATGCTGGTAGGTAGTATGACTTGTATCGCCCACAACTCACTTGTGTTCTACTCGTGCAAAACATCAAACCATAGAAAAACCTAGGCTCGGATGCCACCGATGGGGAACGAGTAATTTCAAAAATTTTCCTACGCACACGCAAGATCATGGTGATGCATAGCAACGAGAGAGAGAGTGTTGTCCACATACCCTTGTAGACCCGGCGAAGCGATCACAACGTAGAGGAAGTAGTCGACGCTCTCCTCGCGATCCGACCGATCCCGCGCCACATTCGGCGCCCCGAGTTCTTGACACACGACAGCTCGATGACGCCCCTCAGACTCCGATCCAGCCGAGTGTCGAGGAGAGTTTCACAAGACGACGGCGTGGCGACGATCTTGATGTTTCACCGGCGCAGAGCTTCGCCTAAGCTTCGCGACGGTATGACCGAGGTGGAATATGGTGGAGGGGGGCACCGCACACGGCTAAGGAACGATCCAAAGATCAAACTTGTGTGTTCCAAGGTGCCCCCCTGCTCCCGTATATAAAGGAGGGAGGGGGGAGGCCGGCCGGCCTAGAGGAGGCGCGCCGGGAGGAGTCCTACTCCTACCGGGAGTAGGACTCCCCCCCTCTTCCTAGTTGGAATAGGATTGGGGGAGGGGAAAGAGGAAAGGGGGCGCCGCCCCCCCCCCTCCCTGTCCTATTCGGACTGGGGGGGAAGAGGGCGCGCGGCCACCTCCTGGCCGGCCCCTCCTCTTCTCCCTCGAGGCCCACCGAGGCCCATTTACTTCCCGGGGGGTTCCGGTAACCTCCCGGTACTCCGGTAAATTCCCGTTTTCGCCCGGAACCATTCCGAACTCCAAACATAGGCTTCCAATATATCAATCTTTATGTCTCGACCATTCCGAGACTCCTCGTCATGTCCGTGATCACATCCGGGACTCCGAACTTCTTCGGTACATCAAAATACATAAACTCATAATAACTGTCATCGAAACCTTGCTGCGTGCGGACCCTACGGTTCGAGAACAATGTAGACATGACCTAGAACTATTCACGGTCAATAACCAACAGCGGGACCTGGATGCCCATATTGGTTCCTACATATTCTACGAAGATCTTTATCGGTCAGACCGCATAACAACATACGTTGTTCCCTTTGTCATCGGTATGTTACTTGCCCGAGATTCGATCGTCGGTATCCAATACCTAGTTCAATCTCGTTACCGGCAAGTCTCTTTACTCGTTCCGTAATACATCATCTCACAACTAACTCATTAGTTGTAGTGCTTGCAAGGCTTCAGTGATGTGCATTACCGAGAGGGCCCAGAGATACCTCTCCGTCAATCGGAGTGACAAAACCTAATCTCGAAATACGCCAACCCAACATTTGCCTTTAGAGACACCTGTAGTACTCCTTTATAATCACCCAGTTACGTTGTGACGTTTGGTAGCACCCAAAGTGTTCCTCCGGTAAACGGGAGTTGCATAATCTCATAGTTACATGAACATGTATAAGTCATGGATAAAAGCAGTAGCAACATACTAAACGATCGTGTGCTAAGCTAAGGGAATGGGTCATGTCAATCAGATCATTCTACTAATGATGTGACCTTGTTAATCAAATAACAACTCCTTGTTCATGGTCAGGAAACATAACCATCTTTGATTAACAAGCTAGTCTAGTAGAGGCATACTAGTGACATGTTGTTTTGTCTATGCATTCACACATGTATCATGTTTCCGATTAATACAATTCTAGCATGAATGATAAACATTTATCATGAAATGAGGAAATAAATAATAACTTTATTATTGCCTCTAGGGCATATTTCCTTCAACACAATCCAGGAAATTTGTTAGTGCAAGGGAGTACTACTGCTTCAAGCTACAGGTCAGGAAGAAGCTTTTTAACATCATCTTGTTTGGTGGCCGCCTTTTCCAACAGTGGGCGGTTGATATGTATATCAAGATTGAGACTATGAGGCTGGACTGGTACTCAAAGCCAGAAAATCAAAAAGTTATACGAGCTGATCTCTACCAGGTATGCTGCTTTTGTTTATTCCAATACATTGTAATACAAGAACATTTTGAAAATCATGCCTTTTCCATAACCTTGTATACTCTTACAGGGTCTTGTTGACACCATCGTTGCCGGCGAGTCACGCGGTGATCGAATTGGTAAGAGAATCGTGCTTCCACGTCGCTTTCCTGGTGGTGATCGCGACATGCAGCGGAGGTTGCTGGATGCGATGGCAATAGTCCAACGGTGGGGTAAACCGGATTATTTTATCACGATGACTTGCAATCCCTATTGGGAGGAGATAACCCATAATCGATGCCCGGACAACGCCACAAGACCGCCCGCACCTTGTGGCAAGAGTATACAAGGCTAAACAACGAGATATGATGGACTTGCTAACTAAGGGTAAGCATTTCGAGAAGTCGCAGCTTATGTACATGTCACGGAGTTTCAGAAACGAGGCCTTCCTCATGAGCATATACTTTTAATCATGAAAACAAAAAGCAAGTTAGCATCCCCAGATGACTATGATCGGGTGATATCCGCAGAGATACCTGACAAAGAGAAACACCCCGTTCTGCATGACCTGGTCGTCAAACACATGCTGCACGGACCCTGTGGTGAGTTGAAAAAAGTTGTCCTTGCATGATTGAGGGACAGTGTAGGTTTCATTATCCGCGAGATTTTTGTGATGCCACACAACAAGGGAAAGACTCTTATCCCATCTATCGGAGGAGGGACGATGGGCGTGGAGTTAGGATCAGAGGAGCAAATTTGGACAATAGATGGGTGGTCCCTTACAACCCTTCTTTGCTTATGCGATACAACTGCCACATTAATGTGGAAGCATGCTCGAGCATCAAGGCAGTCAAGTATTTGTTCAAGTACATCTATAAAGGCCACGATCGGACGTCCTTTGCATTCGAAAGGACATAATCAATGATGGTGGAATCATCAATGAAATCCGACAATATAGGGATGCACGCCACGCTTTCTCCTCCGAGGCTATTTACAGGATTTTGGTTTCAAAATGTTTGGTGTCATCCATCAGTGCTGCAGCTCCAGCTTCATTTGCGAACATGCATACAATTGCATTTAAAGCTGGTGAAAATCTTGAAGATGTTGTCGCCGACCATCTTCATCCAGTCCATGCTTACCGAGTACTTTGAGATGAACCGGAGGAATCCATAAGCACGTAAATTGTTGTACAGAGAGTTTCCAGAGCATTATAGATGGATAGCTGGAAAAAGAAGTGGCAGAAGGGAAGAAATAACAGATCACAGATTGGAAGACTTGTGTATGCACACCCTGCTGAAGGAGAGAGGTACTACTTGCGTGTGCTGCTAAGTCATGTTCGAGGTGCCACTTCTTTTGATGATTTAAAAACAGTAAATGGCAACCTATGCACTTCCTTCAGAGAGGCATGTGAGCACTTAGGCCTCATTGAGCACGACAAGACTCTTGATGACTGCATGACAGAGGCAGCCACATTTCAGATGCCTTCTGCCCTAAGACGGTTGTTTGCAACTATATTGGTATTTTGCGAGGCAACAGAAATCCGACAATTGTGGGATAAACATCTACCATCAATGTGTGAGGACTACAGTCGTAATGAATCCAATGAGTCGGTACTTGAGCAGATGGTCCTTCGAGATATTAGGGATATGTTGCAATCCATGGGGAAGGATATTAAGAGCTATGGACTTCCGGATCTGGGTGAGACCGATGGTTCTTATGATGATAAGTACAAAGAGGTAACAGAGGAGAGGCAAATCACCGCGGACAAAGATTTGCTTGATCTATTTAGCAGTTTGAACAATGAGCAGCTAGCTGGTTTCAATGACATAATGGATCATGTGATGAACAAAAAAGCCAAATATTCTTTGTTGATGGTCCAGAGGAACGGGAAGACGACTTGTACAAGGCATTGCTAGCAAAGGTGCGTTCCATGGGCGAAATCGCGATCGCAATCGCTACATCTGGTATTGCAGATCGATAATGCTCGGAGGACGACAAAGACACTCCCGTTCAAAATTCCAATCAAGCTCATCGACAACAGTATGTGCAGTTTCACAAAACAGTGGTACAATGGAGTTGCTTAGACAAAGCGTCCCCGATAATTTGGGACGAAGTCGCTATGACAAAACGACAAGCGCTTGAGACGCTTGATAGATCACTACAGGATATAATGGAATGTTCTGTGCCGTTTGGAGGAAAGGTTGTTGTCTTTGGTGGTGATTTCAGGCAGGTCCTACCCGTTGTGACACGTGGGACAAGAGCACAAATAACGGATGCTACACTTCTGAGATCCTATCTTTGGGAGAAGACCCGCAAGATACGTCTCACGCGCAATATGCGGGCACAGGCTGATCCTTGGTTCTCAGAATACCTACTAAGGATAGGCAATGGAACTGAAGAGACAATTGGCGACGATTATGTCCGTCTCCCTGAGGACATTGTCATTGGCTATACCGAGGATGAAAAAGCTATTAACATGCTCATCGAAAATGTCTTCCCATCTTTGCAGGCCAATGCTAGATCGAGAGAGTACATGAGTGCACGTGCTATTCTTTCAACCAAGAACCATCATGTCGATGACCTGAATGACAAAATGATCTCCATGTTTCCAGGCAAAGAAAAGTTATACCATAGTTTTGACTCAATTGAGGATGACTTGCGGAATAATTACACAATTGATTTTTTGAACTCAATCACACCAAATGGCTTGCCCCCGCATGTTTTGAAATTAAAGGTCAACTGTCCAGTCATTCTACTCCGGAACCTCGACCCTCATAATGGTCTATGCAATGGAACACGGCTTATGATCAGAGCCTTTCAGGATAATGCAATCGATGCGGAGATTGTTGGTGGTCAGCATGCTGGAAAGAGGGTGTTTATACCTAGGATCCCTATGTCACCCTCAGAGGACATCTCACTTCCTTTCAAACTTAAGAGAAAACAGTTCCCCATCCGCCTGAGTTTTGCCATGACAATTAACAAGGCACAGGGTCAGACCATCCCAAATGTCGGCATTTACCTTCCCGAGCCAGTATTCTCACATGGCCAGCTATATGTTGCATTGTCAAGAGGAGTGTCGAGAGAGACGACACGGATTTTGGCCAAGCCAAACAAGGATGTTGATAAATCCGGGAAAAGCACCAAAAACATTGTCTATAGAGATGTTTTGGAGAGATGAGGCAGGTGCATTATTCCATTATTTCTTTTCACATACTATGTTCGCTTTCAAAACCAGCTTATGAAAGTAGCTCCTTACAAGCTTATCATTTTTGTAGCCGTATCTCATGTCATGCACTAATCACTTCACATTTTTTGTTGATCAGGTTTGAGAAATATTCTTGTTCAGGAGAATTGATGCTTTGCTGTGGTTACTGGTCTCCACATGTGCAACTTGTAAACCTATTTAGAAGAGAAGAACATGGTCGAATGATGCTACGAGATGGTGTCAGATCATACATAATAAGGAACGCTTTGTGCTGTATCCTGTACTATCTACATTTTCCTTCAAATTACTTTCATTAAACATGTTCTTGAATGCCCAAGTGAGATGCTCTATGATATATTTGTAACGAAAACTGCAAAAGACTGAGATTCCTGGAATATATTCTTGAATGCCTATGTGAGATGTTATATAATCTATTTGTAACGAAAACTGCAAAAGACTGAGATTCCTGGAATATATTGAAGTTAAAAGGCGTTTTTACTACTATGTTGCAAATAGGCCGTTCCCAGATCTATAGCACACGAGCTCACATGATATCTTTTTTTTAGAAACAATCAAAAGAATAATGCATACAATATTCATAAAAGAATATAAGTCATGTAACAGACTAAACTGGTGGATAACCACAGTGGGCGAGAATACCTCTTCCAACATGCATCAAACCAGTTGAAGATATGCCTCCTATTCCGTGCAATATTTTCTACTTCACCTCTTCACTGATCTAGCACTTGGCTGGCTTGAAGGATCACGTGATGAACCAAAAAAATGTGTAAGAACAAGTCGTGATCTCCCGCAGTCGCAAGCTCATGTACAAGAAGGCAACCACCATACAACAGCTGAATTTCAAATGAAACAGAAAAAAAATAGTTTCTCAAATATTAAAAGGGTTTGCCTTTTCTGAATTAAGCCCACGATTACAGAAGGAAGGTGGGCCAATCACAATATTTATGCATATAAAATGTACCACGAAAATAACTCCAATAATTTTGTGTGAGTATAAAAAAAGCACAAGATAAGATTATGGGGCCTCAGAAAAATCCGGGGATGATAACAATCAGGAGTCCCCAATTATCGCGATAGTAGTTTCCTTTCTCTCACGATTCTGCCTTATATTGCTCGATACCATTACTTCCACCTCTCCTCCATCCTCCTCGCGATCTCTCATCCGCATCCCAACCTACCTCCACAACAAGTCTCTCCACTTAGCCGCACACATCTGCCCTTGGTGAAGCACCGTCATCGTCCATGTCTCGCCTCCGTCACGGTGCCCCATGCGAGTCAATCTCCAACCAGATCTGGTACTACTGTCCATGCTATCGAGATGGTAAAGACATATTATATCTCTGTTCTTTCTATGCAAGGTTTCAGATCTAAAAGTGTCATACTTGGGTTGTTAGGATGGCATCAACAATGTAGCAAAGGATGAGGATATAGATAATATGCAGGTTGAAGAGGTCATAAAGAAGGACGAGGATACAAACTATGAGTCGGCACAGGTGATACAAGAAGACTCTACTATGGAGGATACAGAGAATATGAAAATTGATGAGGTGATAACCGTACAGGAGGATACATATCCCGAGTCCACAGAGGCAAGTTTTCTTTCCACATGTCATTACTATTCTAATTCTAACACCAAAGAGCACTTTGTAATTTTTTACTACAATATCATATCAAAAGATATTCTATATGTTATAATATTATACTACCATGTGTTTTAGCTACCGAGAGATGATGAATCAAGTGAAGTACTCAACAATAATGAAGTGGAGGAAAATAATTGCACGGAGAGCTCAGAATATACACCTATTCTTGAAGAAAACATAGCATACAGAGAGGCCAAAGATTCTGAACATACAAATGTGACTTTCCTTTTCCAACTATTTTTTCCAAAACTATTATAATTATATTATATCCTACATACGGGTAATTCTTTTAATATTGTTTTCAGAAATCCCACAACGAAACAAGTCAACAAATGGTGGCAACTGAGGACGAGAAATTGGCACAAACACCCGGCACGGAAGGGCTTCAAACTATAGAGGACGAGCTAACAATGCCCGTGCATATAAAGAAAAATATACGACGACATAACAAGCCTAAGAAAGCACAAGACTATGTTGTTTCTCCACAAGGCACAGAACAAAACCTGGAGATGTCCTTGTACTGCTATATTATTGTTTTTGTGTTCATTATCATTAAATGTTATTATGGCCATCGTGACAGATTATGCCTGCACTGGCGATGATTGGTCCGTTATAGAAAAAATCAGATCCGAACCAAGTAAAGAAAGAAATTTAGTGAGCATCGGCGACGCATTTCTGAAAAAAAGACATTTAGTATCTCTTCTATCTCCCAAAGAATGGGTTGGCGACGAAGTAAGTATATTAGGACATGAAGATGCTATTTGATTATAAGTATGTGTCATCTAATATACTATGTATACTTTTAATTGTAGGTCATAAATACGTACATAAATTGCATGATTTTTACGGAGCATCTACAAGTAAGGTCAGGTGGAAGTGTGTTCTTAGAGAATGCATGCATCTCTAAGATGATGAAGATCGGTAGCTATCTACCCTCAGATGACATGGATGCTGCACCAGCATGGGTATTAAACAGAGCCAAAGCGTATTTGGAAAACGATATGGTTAGTCCTACTTTTCTACATATTTCTATGAATTACAGCAAGAACGACCGATTCGTCCACATACTTCTACAGCTAAAATAATCATTTTCTTCAGATATACTTACCAATAAACATGGACGACATTCACTGGTATTTATGTGTTATAAATGCCAGAAAAAAATGTGTTCAAGTGCTCGACTCGCTAGGCCCATACATGAGCCGCAAGGACCTCACTGATACGGTTAGTACTTAGTCCTACTCCCCCATCTTTTCTAAGAACCTTCTTTTTCTTATTTCTCACTTGTGATGCTTATACTTTTTCCATTTGTTGGTACAACAGCTTGAAGGACTAGAGGATTTATTCAAATATGCATCCAAGCACATGGAATTAAAATCCGATAAGTGGATTGATCTAGATGTTACAACATGGAAAAGAGAAGAATATATTAAGAGCAGACTTCAGACGGATGGGTACGCCTCCTACTATAACTCATCGCATTTATGCTTAACAGGGCACATTTGGTATGTTATTATGTTTATTTTATCACTCATAGCATTCCTGAATCACATTTGTTCAAGACATTTGGTATGCCAATGCAATTATTTACCTTATTGTATGCCAATGCAATTTTCACAACACATCTCATGAGATCTAGCCTAAATAATGGAGCTCAAGGCGATACACTTCATTGGGCTGCATATAAAAAACGCGTTACGATTTTCAATCTACTTTTATTCACTCATAGGGCTAAATAGAGTAAGCAGTCACGCATTAACTTGTACTATCAGCTATGCTAGCAATATTACAGGAGAAGTATCAGCTATGCTAGCAATATTACAGGAGAAGAAGCAGAGCGTCTTCTGTTATACTATTAGGCAATTGAGCATAGATCAAGTGTTTCTTTCCGCACCTGCATAAATTATTTGGGTATAGCTCCAGGCATTATTTTTTTCTCCATTTGTACCATCCTGCAATTGGAAGAAGCAATGTTAAAAATAACATCCTCTATACAGGAGATCAAGAACAAGAACTGAAATTGCTATTACCATTACCTGTGATATAAATGGTGTGAACTTTGAATCAACCACTTTGTGGTACCTGGAAGAGTTATTGTCCATCATTGGGTCAGTAAGTGTGTTCTACTAAGTGTACAAACTGAAGCTGCCTGAAAAGCAGAGGAATGGAGACAAGGCCTACTTGAGGATAGATGAACTGACCTCTGGAAATAGTCTGGTCTATTGCAAGCCAACAACAGCAGCGACAGAGAGATTAGGCTGATCCTGTAGAGCACGTACGCAAGCTGCGAACTCCTTGCCAGAGCGACTTGATGACGCACTGGATCTCGATCCAATTCCATTGCCTGCTCCCGAAATGTGTCGACCAGCTCACATCTCGATATCCTCTGGGGCAGTAGGATGGAGGCGGCAGAGTCGATCCAGGGAAGATCCGCGGGGTTGGCGGCGAGGCAAGGCCGCAGTGGTGAGAGGAGGGGGCGGGGCGAGGCCATGCTGGGGAAAAGGGCCGACGGGGCGAGGCCCTAGAGGGGATAGCAGGAGACGGGGCGAGGCCCTGGAGGGGATAGGAGGAGACGGGGCAAGGCCGTGGTGGTGGTGGGGGGGCGCCGACGTCGTGCCGGGAGAGGATGTGGCGTGCTGGATAGTAGGCACCGTGCTACAGAGGAGGCGGCTGGGGGAGGAAGAAGCGAGGAGTGGATAAAGCAAAGTGATTAAGTACTGGAGACTGGAGAGATCGAGATAGTGATAGTGCGACGGACGGCTTCCTGTTGCTCTTTTTTTATTTTATACTTTTCACCGGCTGCTCCTTATTAGTGTTTCTTTGGTTGCTTTTTTTCTCTTTTGCAGTCTGACCTCTGGTTGCTTTTCTATCACATAATTACGCCACACAGATTAAATAGTACATCGACCAAATGGATCATCGGCCGTGTCTCTTTTGTTTGATTTTTGTATCTATGATCGACAACCCATTCGGTGAAGTAATAATTATATGGGTTCCTCTCAAAATAATTATGCATTCACAAATTAATTTTTTTATTGATAACCATTTTGTTCATTTGATTTATATATAAAAAATATATGGGTTAGAAATTTAGCTATTTTAATGATAGCCCTTTTGGTCATTTGATTTATATTAGCGGCAAATGTTATTTAGTTCTTTTTTTACGAGCGTATCTGGTATGATAGTGTGGTTCGGTCATCATCATTTTGTGATACTATTTTTTTATTAATATTTTTGTTATTAAGCATAACAAAAATTCTTTATCATCAAGGTGGTCTTGTGGTCTCTGGATGTTAAATTACATGGAGTACTTCACGGGAGATGGTTTGTCCGACACTCCTGAACAGGTATATTTTGCATCGTATCATGATACTAATTATTTTGTGTTGTATCATTATTTGAAAACTAAGTCTTATTACTACTTCACTTTAGGTTCACATGACAGATTTTAGAACAAAATTAGCTGTCATTTTAGTCGACTCGGAATTCAATGATGACGATATAAGAAACCGAGACTTGGATGATGATGAAATCAACACGGATCCCACTGATTGTATAATTGTCGAAAGACCTCCTAACAAACCTAAAGCATCCAACTCATCGTCACAAGTTGAGCTCATCTCGCAATCATTTATCCTTTCGCCGTCTGTCACTCCAACAAACCATTTACTTAATAGATGAACTTTGCTTGTTCATCACCATGGTTGATGATGTCCCGATGCTAGAGTAAGACACATTTTTGCAATTCATTTTTGTTCCTATTACTCTTGTATAATGACAGAATTCCCATTTCACAGGAGCGAATGGATGAAAAGCTCTCAGCCTTACCCTATTAGTTTAAACTTGAGACAATTAAAGAACATATTAAAAGATGATGAGTACATGGATGCTGATTGTTTTAACATGGCTGTGAGGATACTAGCGTGCCACGACGTCCAGCTTGCTAGAGACGTCCCAGTACACTATATGGATCTACGATTCTGTGTAAGTTATTTTAATCACATTTTACATTTTGCCTCATTCTACTAATATTTTCTTACAATATTGTAGTCCATGTCCCACTATGCACGAGTCCCAAGTCAACGTGACGGTATGGACATCGCTATGTTGGCACAATTGTTTGATAGCTGGCCTGACAGCAATGAGTATCATATCTCAGAATGTGATACGGTAAGATTTAAATTCAAATTTATTGTTTATTTGGTCTTATGAATGATAATAATTGATGTATTTCTAAATGCATGTATGTATCATTGTAGATTTTATTGCCTCGTGATATTCTTGGGTTATTTTTATTGTTTGTCTTGGACCAACATAAAAAAGTTGTCTCTATTTTGGACCCGCTTTCAATACCCACTTTCGGAAAGCATATACTTGAAACTATGGCCAACAATCTAAACCTTGCACTCCAAGCTGCAAACCCTGCCTTCAAGGACGACATTTTGATATGGGGATGCAAAGTTCCTGCTGTTCCCACAAACTCATACGGGTATGAATCTTGTCAATACATCACAATCTTAATTGATTCATTCAGCTAATTGCATGTAACATTTTATACATGCAGTCCCCTGTCTGGTTATTTGGTTTTCAATTTAATGCACTCATGGCACGATGGGACGCTACATTTTCCAGTACCCAAGGTAAGTATTGACACCATGCTCATTTCTACACACATTACACATTTTTTTTAATAACAATGTTATATAATGCATATGTAGGATGATTTTGAACTGAGGAAGCGATTTTTGGTTCATATTTTGAAATATGAAGAGAATGAAGTTTTAAACAATATCCCGGTCTTAGAACGAAGCATCATAGACGGGATCAAAAGATGGACCTTCCAGAGAGGATCAACATCAAATAGCGATTACTAGATAATGTTCCTTAGTTGTTATTTTTAAGTATTTTTGTAATAAGTAACAATTACAATATATTTATGTCATCGTTATTTTATGTGAAGACACGTGTATTGGTCGTGTGTTACATGCGCGGGTTTTTTCATTTTGTTTTTGGAATTTTGGGATCACAACATTTCAACAATGGAAGTCTTTCACCGGTCAAACAAGACTTATGACTTAATCTAAAATAAACTATTGCATTCAAATCATTGTGCATGACACACATTTAAATGTTCTGCTAAAACAGAGATGAAAGTTCATGTTTTTACTGTATTTTATTAGGATACGTGCGTTGCACGCACGCTACTAGTCCACACAAATGGTGATTCGGTGCGGACACTTTCAAACTCTATGTGGGCGTGTCCGTGGACATATGAGGGCACAAACACAACCTAGACTTGTATGTGAAAACTGACCGTGATCATATATGAGACACCACGGACAATGTCTCCGTGAACTATTACTATTGGACTAATCACGTAATCAAAATTTTAAAATAAAGCAATACTGTAGTAGGCGGAAATAAACAAAGACTAGGATAAGCATGGGCTAATAATTAACTAATTAACGCATGGATCGTGTCATGATATCCTAACCGAGACGACACGAGCCGATCGATTAGTCTAATCACACAATTCCTCTATTCAGGTGCTCCGCTTCCAAAGTGTTTCTACCACAACGCTCCTAATAATAATGTAAAAAGTGCTTCCAAAGTGTTTCTACCACGCATACAGACGATACAAAGAGGGTAAAATGTGGCCTGCATAAAATGTGGCAGCGATATGGGTTGAAGGGAGCGACCCACAAAACTGTTTTGACAGGAGTGTTGTCGTGCATGCCAAAAAAGGAGACCGACCACTCTATATTAGAGCGTACTATGGGTGCTATGACCCATTGTCATATCCACTGTTTTTCCCACGTGGGGAGACTGGTTGGAATCGTTGGATGCCGTATGTTCAGGCCCCCGATGACACCACCCAATTTCCAGCGCAGAATTCTGGACCGCAAGAAAACCATGGAAGGGAACGAGTTGGCACCTTTGTGCCAGATGAAGACCGAATCACTGGTTTACATGCAGGTATGGTGTTCATTATTAAATTGTTTTTATATAGTTGCTATCTTTGTGAATAAAAAATTCAAATGAAACTTATGAATTGGTTCGCCTATCAAACAGATGATAATTTAATTAATGAAAGGGAACAAGTTGGCAATTTTATGCCAGATGAAGGCCAAGCGACTGATCTACATGCAGGTACCAGTCATCATTGCTTATATTCTTAAGCAAATCTTATGTTGTCAGTCATTATGAGTCCAGCCATTCTACTGGTATTTATGTTCAATATTGTAGATGATAATGAGGATATCCAAGATGAGGATTTTGGTGACAATGAGGTCAATGCAACACAATCCAGGAAATTTGTTAGTGCAAGGGAGTACTACTGCTTCAAGCTACAGGTCAGGAAGAAGCTTTTTAACATCATCTTGTTTGGTGGGCGCCTTTTCCAACAGTGGGCGGTTGATATGTATATCAAGATTGAGACTATGAGGCTGGACTGGTACTCAAAGCCAGAAAATCAAAAAGTTATACGAGCTGATCTCTACCAGGTATGCTGCTTTTGTTTATTCCAATACATTGTAATACAAGAAAATTTTGAAAATCATGCCTTTTCCATAACCTTGTATACTCTTACAGGGTCTTGTTGACACCATCGTTGCCGGCGAGTCACGCGGTGATCGAATTGGTAAGAGAATCGTGCTTCCACGTACGTTTCCTGGTGGTGATCGCGACATGCAGCGGAGGTTGCTGGATGCGATGGCAATAGTCCAACGGTGGGGTAAACCGGATTATTTTATCACGATGACTTGCAATCCCTATTGGGAGGAGATAACCCATAATCTGATGCCTGGACAACTGCCACAAGACCGTCCAGACCTTGTGGCAAGAGTATACAAGGCTAAACAACGAGATATGATGGACTTGCTAACTAAGGGTAAGCATTTCGGAGAAGTCGCAGCTTATGTACATGTCACGGAGTTTCAGAAACGAGGCCTTCCTCATGAGCATATACTTTTAATCATGAAAACAAAAAGCAAGTTAGCATCCCCAGATGACTATGATCGGGTGATATCCGCAGAGATACCTGACAAAGAGAAACACCCCGTTCTGCATGACCTGGTCGTCAAACACATGCTGCACGGACCCTGTGGTGAGTTGAAAAAAAGTTGTCCTTGCATGATTGAGGGACAGTGTAGGTTTCATTATCCGCGAGATTTTTGTGATGCCACACAACAAGGGAAAGACTCTTATCCCATCTATCGGAGGAGGGACGATGGGCGTGGAGTTAGGATCAGAGGAGCAAATTTGGACAATAGATGGGTGGTCCCTTACAACCCTTCTTTGCTTATGCGATACAACTGCCACATTAATGTGGAAGCATGCTCGAGCATCAAGGCAGTCAAGTATTTGTTCAAGTACATCTATAAAGGCCACGATCGGACGTCCTTTGCATTCGAGCAGGACATAATCAATGATGGTGGAATCATCAATGAAATCCGACAATATAGGGATGCACGCTACGTTTCTCCTCCAGAGGCTATTTACAGGATTTTTGGTTTCAAAATGTTTGGTGTCAGTCCATCAGTGCTGCAGCTCCAGCTTCATTTGCCGAACATGCATACAATTGCATTTAAAGCTGGTGAAAATCTTGAAGATGTTGTCGCTCGACCATCTTCATCCAGGTCCATGCTTACCGAGTACTTTGAGATGAACCGGAGGAATCCGCAAGCACAGAAATTGTTGTACAGAGAGTTTCCAGAGCATTATAGATGGATAGCTGGAAAAAAAAGTGGCAGAAGAGAAGAAATAACAGATCACAGATTGGAAGACTTGTGTATGCACACCCTGCTGAAGGAGAGAGGTACTACTTGCGTGTGCTGCTAAGTCATGTTCGAGGTGCCACTTCTTTTGATGATTTAAAAACAGTAAATGGCAACCTATGCACTTCCTTCAGAGAGGCATGTGAGCACTTAGGCCTCATTGAGCACGACAAGACTCTTGATGACTGCATGACAGAGGCAGCCACATTTCAGATGCCTTCTGCCCTAAGACGGTTGTTTGCAACTATATTGGTATTTTGCGAGGCAACAGAAATCCGACAATTGTGGGATAAACATCCACCATCAATGTGTGAGGACTACAGTCGTAATGAATCCAATGAGTCGGTACTTGAGCAGATGGTCCTTCGAGATATTAGGGATATGTTGCAATCCATGGGGAAGGATATTAAGAGCTATGGACTTCCGGATCTGGGTGAGACCGATGGTTCTTATGACAGTAAGTACAAAGAGGTAACAGAGGAGAGGCAAATCACCGCGGACAAAGATTTGCTTGATCTATTTAGCAGTTTGAACAATGAGCAGCTAGCTGGTTTCAATGACATAATGGATCATGTGATGAACAAAAAAAGCCAAATATTCTTTGTTGATGGTCCAGGAGGAACTGGGAAGACGTACTTGTACAAGGCATTGCTAGCAAAGGTGCGTTCCATGGGCGAAATCGCGATCGCAACTGCTACATCTGGTATTGCAGCATCGATAATGCCTGGAGGACGCACAGCACACTCCCGGTTCAAAATTCCAATCAAGCTCACTGACAACAGTATGTGCAGTTTCACAAAACAGAGTGGTACAGCGGAGTTGCTTAGACAGGCGTCCCTGATAATTTGGGACGAAGTCGCTATGACAAAACGACAAGCAGTTGAGACGCTTGATAGATCACTACAGGATATAATGGAATGTTCTGTGCCGTTTGGAGGAAAGGTTGTTGTCTTTGGTGGTGATTTCAGGCAGGTCCTACCCGTTGTGACACGTGGGACAAGAGCACAAATAACGGATGCTACACTTCTGAGATCCTATCTTTGGGAGAAGACCCGCAAGATACATCTCACGCGCAATATGCGGGCACAGGCTGATCCTTGGTTCTCAGAATACCTACTAAGGATAGGCAATGGAACTGAAGAGACAATTGGCGACGATTATGTCCGTCTCCCTGAGGACATTGTCATTGGCTATACCGAGGATGAAAAAGCTATTAACATGCTCATCGAAAATGTCTTCCCATCTTTGCAGGCCAATGCTAGATCGAGAGAGTACATGAGTGCACGTGCTATTCTTTCAACCAAGAACCATCATGTCGATGACCTGAATGACAAAATGATCTCCATGTTTCCAGGCGAAGAAAAGTTATACCATAGTTTTGACTCAATTGAGGATGACTTGCAGAATAATTACACAATTGATTTTTTGAACTCAATCACACCAAATGGCTTGCCCCCGCATGTTTTGAAATTAAAGGTCAACTGTCCAGTCATTCTACTCCGGAACCTCGACCCTCATAATGGTCTATGCAATGGAACACGGCTTATGATCAGAGCCTTTCAGGATAATGCAATCGATGCGGAGATTGTTGGTGGTCAGCATGCTGGAAAGAGGGTGTTTATACCTAGGATCCCTATGTCACCCTCAGAGGACATCTCACTTCCTTTCAAACTTAAGAGAAAACAGTTCCCCATCCGCCTGAGTTTTGCCATGACAATTAACAAGGCACAGGGTCAGACCATCCCAAATGTCGGCATTTACCTTCCCGAGCCAGTATTCTCACATGGCCAGCTATATGTTGCATTGTCAAGAGGAGTGTCGAGAGAGACGACACAGATTTTGGCCAAGCCAAACAAGGATGTTGATAAATCCGGGAAAAGCACCAAAAACATTGTCTATAGAGATGTTTTGGAGAGATGAGGCAGGTGCATTATTCCATTATTTCTTTTCACATACTATGTTCGCTTTCAAAACCAGCTTATGAAAGTAGCTCCTTACAAGCTTATCATTTTTGTAGCCGTATCTCATGTCATGCACTAATCACTTCACATTTTTTGTTGATCAGGTTTGAGAAATATTCTTGTTTAGGAGAATTGATGCTTTGCTGTGGTTACTGGTCTCCACATGTGCAACTTGTAAACCTATTTAGAAGAGAAGAACATGGTCGAATGATGCTACGAGATGGTGTCAGATCATACATAATAAGGAACGCTTTGTGCTGTATCCTGTACTATCTACATTTTCCCTTCGAAATTACTTTCTGTTAAACATGTTCTTGAATGCCCAAGTGAGATGCTCTATGATATATTTGTAACGAAAACTGCAAAAGACTGAGATTCCTGGAATATATTCTTGAATGCCTATGTGAGATGTTATATAATCTATTTGTAACGAAAACTGCAAAAGACTGAGATTCCTGGAATATATTGAAGTTAAAAGGCGTTTTTACTACTATGTTGCAAATAGGCCGTTCCCAGATCTATAGCACACGAGCTCACATGATTTCTTTTTTTTAGAAACAATCAAAAGAATAATGCATACAATATTCATAAAAGAATATAAGTCATGTAACAGACTAAACTGGTGGATAACCACAGTGGGCGAGAATACCTCTTCCAACATGCATCAAACCAGTTGAAGATATGCCTCCTATTCCGTGCAATATTTTCTACTTCACCTCTTCACTGATCTAGCACTTGGCTGGCTTGAAGGATCATGTGATGAACCAAAAAAATGTGTAAGAACAAGTCGTGATCTCCCGCAGTCGCAAGCTCATGTACAAGAAGACAACCACCATACAACAGCTGAATTTCAAATGAAACAGAAAAAAAATAGTTTCTCAAATATTAAAAGGGTTTGCCTTTTCTGAATTAAGCCCACGATTACAGAAGGAAGGTGGGCCAATCACAATATTTATGCATATAAAATGTACCACGAAAATAACTCCAATAATTTTGTATGAGTATAAAAAAAGCACAAGATAAGATTATGGGGCCTCAGAAAAATCCGGGGATGATAACAATCAGGAGTCCCCAATTATCGCGATAGTAGTTTCCTTTCTCTCACGATTCTGCCTTATATTGCCTGATACCATTACTTCCACCTCTCCTCCATCCTCCCTCGCGATCTCTCATCCGCATCCCAACCTACCTCCACAACAAGTCTCTCCACTTAGCCGCACACATCTGCCCTTGGTGAAGCACCGTCATCGTCCATGTCTACGCCTCCGTCACCGGTGCCCCATGCGAGTCAATCTCCAACCAGATCTGGTACTACTGTCCATGCTATCGAGATGGTAAAGACATATTATATCTCTGTTCTTTCTATGCAAGGTTTCGTATCTAAAAGTGTCATACTTGGGTTGTTAGGATGGCATCAACAATGTAGCAAAGGATGAGGATATAGATAATATGCAGGTTGAAGAGGTCATAAAGAAGGACGAGGATACAAACTATGAGTCGGCACAGGTGATACAAGAAGACTCTACTATGGAGGATACAGAGAATATGAAAATTGATGAGGTGATAACCGTACAGGAGGATACATATCCCGAGTCCACAGAGGCAAGTTTTCTTTCCACATGTCATTACTATTCTAATTCTAACACCAAAGAGCACTTTGTAATTTTTTTACTACAATATCATATCAAAAAGATATTCTATATGTTATAATATTATACTACCATGTGTTTTAGCTACCGAGAGATGATGAATCAAGTGAAGTACTCAACAATAATGAAGTGGAGGAAAATAATTGCACGGAGAGCTCAGAATATACACCTATTCTTGAAGAAAACATAGCATACAGAGAGGCCAAAGATTCTGAACATACAAATGTGACTTTCCTTTTCCAACTATTTTTTCCAAAACTATTATAATTATATTATATCCTACATACGGGTAATTCTTTTAATATTGTTTTCAGAAATCCCACAACGAAACAAGTCAACAAATGGTGGCAACTGAGGACGAGAAATTGGCACAAACACCCGGCACGGAAGGGCTTCAAACTATAGAGGACGAGCTAACAATGCCCGTGCATATAAAGAATGTTGGCGCCGCCTCCTCGCAGCGCCGCTCCTTCTTCTACCTCGAGCTCCCTCACAAAACTCTCTTGTGGTTTCTCTCTATCTTCTTCTCTCAAGAACACAAGAACACACACGTACACATGAAACTCCACACACACACACACCTCACCGTGGAGGAACCAGCTTTGCTTTGTTCTCCCGGTGAGACACACATATGCTACATCTTTTTTCCTTCAGCCCTCACGGCCTCGTACTTTTCTCATTCATCTGATCACTTTATATACACACGCAGCTCAGCAACAAGCTGACCCACAACTCACGCTACTAATCCATCCATGCACTAACCCACTAGCACGTTCAGTGGCCACAAGCACGTACACACGCATGACCCGGCCATCACAACCGGCCACTAACAAACTCACCCATGAAGCTAGCTAACCACTTGCATGCATCTAACTACTTGATCAACGCACTAAACTACTTGCCGGCTCACCCAACTCAACCTGATTGTGCAGCCCGGCCATCACGCTCCAGCTTCTCTTGCGCTTGCCGTATCACACGGCTGGGCCGCATCTCACAGCAACATCGACATCTCGTCGTGCTCGCCGCGTCGCACGGCAGCCCGACATCTCACCTCCTTCGCGCCCATAGCTGAAGATTCACCGGACACATGATATCCTAGACTAAACTACATGCAAAACTCAAACATGCTAATACATGAAATCAAGATTAAGGCTAACATTCACCCCCCTAATCTTGATTCTCCAATCTTCAATGCGGATCACCCGCAGCCACTTGACGACGCCATCACGGCGCTGCACACCTTGCCGTGGACCGACGCCATCGCAGCGCCGGCGTCCATCACCATGTACTCTTGCCGCACGCGGCGGCCACCTCTTGACGTGGACGACGCTGTCGCAACGCCGATCACCACGCGGTCTTGCCACAACATCACGCTGCAGCTTTTGTTGGCTTCACACCAACTCTTCATGATGGCGATGGCATCGCACCACCGCCGTCGGCATCACACCGACTCTCCTTGAGATGATGGCATCGCACCACCATCGTCTCGTCTCAACGGGATCGCACCGTCGTCTTCTTGCAGCAGCTTCGCGCTACCATCTCCACCTAGTGGCACCGCATGGCCACCATCCTCCTTCTCGCGTCGTCGGCCTCCTTCTCGCATGGCCTCCATCGCACCACAGCCGACGCCCTCGCAACGCCGGCCACCTTGGACCATCTTGTCGTGGGACGTCCTCGCGACGCCGACCACCACACCACCATCATCTTGCGGCATCCCACCGCAGCGTCCCACCGGCGGTATTGCGCTGCCGCCGGCCATCACCTAGCGCCGGTGTCCTCCACCTCACATGGAGTCCACTGTGTCACCGCCGTCACAGCTGTTGCCTCCGCCACCGCCACGACGGCCACCATAGCCGCCGACACCACCGTCGTCGCCGCCACGGATCAACAAGGCTCTGATGCCAATTGTTGGCGCCGCCTCCTCGCAGCGCCGCTCCTTCTTCTACCTCGAGCTCCCTCACAAAACTCTCTTGTGGTTTCTCTCTATCTTCTTCTCTCAAGAACACAAGAACACACACGTACACATGAAACTCCACACACACACACACCTCACCGTGGAGGAACCAGCTTTGCTTTGTTCTCCCGGTGAGACACACATATGCTACATCTTTTTTCCTTCAGCCCTCACGGCCTCGTACTTTTCTCATTCATCTGATCACTTTATATACACACGCAGCTCAGCAACAAGCTGACCCACAACTCACGCTACTAATCCATCCATGCACTAACCCACTAGCACGTTCAGTGGCCACAAGCACGTACACACGCATGACCCGGCCATCACAACCGGCCACTAACAAACTCACCCATGAAGCTAGCTAACCACTTGCATGCATCTAACTACTTGATCAACGCACTAAACTACTTGCCGGCTCACCCAACTCAACCTGATTGTGCAGCCCGGCCATCACGCTCCAGCTTCTCTTGCGCTTGCCGTATCACACGGCTGGGCCGCATCTCACAGCAACATCGACATCTCGTCGTGCTCGCCAAGGCCGCACGGCAGCCCGACATCTCACCTCCTTCGCGCCCATAGCTGAAGATTCACCGGACACATGATATCCTAGACTAAACTACATGCAAAACTCAAACATGCTAATACATGAAATCAAGATTAAGGCTAACAAAGAAAAATATACGACGACATAACAAGCCTAAGAAAGCACAAGACTATGTTGTTTCTCCACAAGGCACAGAACAAAACCTGGAGATGTCCTTGTACTGCTATATTATTGTTTTTGTGTTCATTATCATTAAATGTTATTATGGCCATCGTGACAGATTATGCCTGCACTGGCGATGATTGGTCCGTTATAGAAAAAATCAGATCCGAACCAAGTAAAGAAAGAAATTTAGTGAGCATCGTCGACGCATTTCTGAAAAAAAGACATTTAGTATCTCTTCTATCTCCCAAAGAATGGGTTGGCGACGAAGTAAGTATATTAGGACATGAAGATGCTATTTGATTATAAGTATGTGTCATCTAATATACTATGTATACTTTTAATTGTAGGTCATAAATACGTACATAAATTGCATGATTTTTACGGAGCATCTACAAGTAAGGTCAGGTGGAAGTGTGTTCTTAGAGAATGCATGCATCTCTAAGATGATGAAGATCGGTAGCTATCTACCCTCAGATGACATGGATGCTGCACCAGCATGGGTATTAAACAGAGCCAAAGCGTATTTGGAAAACGATATGGTTAGTCCTACTTTTCTACATATTTCTATGAATTACAGCAAGAACGACCGATTCGTCCACATACTTCTACAGCTAAAATAATCATTTTCTTCAGATATACTTACCAATAAACATGGACGACATTCACTGGTATTTATGTGTTATAAATGCCAGAAAAAAATGTGTTCAAGTGCTCGACTCGCTAGGCCCATACATGAGCCGCAAGGACCTCACTGATACGGTTAGTACTTAGTCCTACTCCCCATCTTTTCTAAGAACCTTCTTTTCTTATTTCTCACTTGTGATGCTTATACTTTTTCCATTTGTTGGTACAACAGCTTGAAGGACTAGAGGATTTATTCAAATATGCATCCAAGCACATGGAATTAAAATCCGATAAGTGGATTGATCTAGATGTTACAACATGGAAAAGAGAAGAATATATTAAGAGCAGACTTCAGACGGATGGGTACGCCTCCTACTATAACTCATCGCATTTATGCTTAACAGGGCACATTTGGTATGTTATTATGTTTATTTTATCACTCATAGCATTCCTGAATCACATTTGTTCAAGACATTTGGTATGCCAATGCAATTATTTACCTTATTGTATGCCAATGCAATTTTCACAACACATCTCATGAGATCTAGCCTAAATAATGGAGCTCAAGGCGATACACTTCATTGGGCTGCATATAAAAAAGCGCTTACGATTTTCAATCTACTTTTATTCACTCATAGGGCTAAATAGAGTAAGCAGTCACGCATTAACTTGTACTATCAGCTATGCTAGCAATATTACAGGAGAAGTATCAGCTATGCTAGCAATATTACAGGAGAAGAAGCAGAGCGTCTTCTGTTATACTATTAGGCAATTGAGCATAGATCAAGTGTTTCTTTCCGCACCTGCATAAATTATTTGGGTATAGCTCCAGGCATTATTTTTTTCTCCATTTGTACCATCCTGCAATTGGAAGAAGCAATGTTAAAAATAACATCCTCTATACAGGAGATCAAGAACAAGAACTGAAATTGCTATTACCATTACCTGTGATATAAATGGTGTGAACTTTGAATCAACCACTTTGTGGTACCTGGAAGAGTTATTGTCCATCATTGGGTCAGTAAGTGTGTTCTACTAAGTGTACAAACTGAAGCTGCCTGAAAAGCAGAGGAATGGAGACAAGGCCTACTTGAGGATAGATGAACTGACCTCTGGAAATAGTCTGGTCTATTGCAAGCCAACAACAGCAGCGACAGAGAGATTAGGCTGATCCTGTAGAGCACGTACGCAAGCTGCGAACTCCTTGCCAGAGCGACTTGATGACGCACTGGATCTCGATCCAATTCCATTGCCTACTCCCGAAATGTGTCGACCAGCTCACATCTCGATATCCTCTGGGGCAGTAGGATGGAGGCGGCAGAGTCGATCCAGGGAAGATCCGCGGGGTTGGCGGCGAGGCAAGGCCGCAGTGGTGAGAGGAGGGGGCGGGGCGAGGCCATGCTGGGGAAAAGGGCCGATGGGGCGAGGCCCTAGAGGGGATAGCAGGAGACGGGGCGAGGCCCTGGAGGGGATAGGAGGAGACGGGGCAAGGCCGTGGTGGTGGTGGGGGGGGGGGCGCGGCCGACGTCGTGCCGGGAGAGGATGTGGCGTGCTGGATAGTAGGCACCGTGCTACAGAGGAGGCGGCTGGGGGAGGAAGAAGCGAGGAGTGGATAAAGCAAAGTGATTAAGTACTGGAGACTGGAGAGATCGAGATAGTGATAGTGCGACGGACGGCTTCCTGTTGCTCTTTTTTTATTTTATACTTTTCACCGGCTGCTCCTTATTAGTGTTTCTTTGGTTGCTTTTTTTCTCTTTTGCAGTCTGACCTCTGGTTGCTTTTCTATCACATAATTACGCCACACAGATTAAATAGTACATCGACCAAATGGATCATCGGTCGTGTCTCTTTTGTTTGATTTTTGTATCTATGATCGACAACCCATTCGGTGAAGTAATAATTATATGGGTTCCTCTCAAAATAATTATGCATTCACAAATTAATTTTTTTATTGATAACCATTTTGTTCATTTGATTTATATATAAAAAATATATGGGTTAGAAATTTAGCTATTTTAATGATAGCCCTTTTGGTCATTTGATTTATATTAGCGGCAAATGTTATTTAGTTCTTTTTTACTTGTTATCTGGTATGATAGTGTGGTTCGGTCATCATCATTTTGTGATACTATTTTTTATTAATATTTTTGTTATTAAGCATAACAAAATTCTTTATCATCAAGGTGGTCTTGTGGTCTCTGGATGTTAAATTACATGGAGTACTTCACGGAGATGGTTTGTCCGACACTCTGAACAGGTATATTTTGCATCGTATCATGATACTAATTATTTTGTGTTGTATCATTATTTGAAAACTAAGTCTTATTACTACTTCACTTTAGGTTCACATGACAGATTTTAGAACAAAATTAGCTGTCATTTTAGTCGACTCGGAATTCAATGATGACGATATAAGAAACCGAGACTTGGATGATGATGAAATCAACACGGATCCCACTGATTGTATAATTGTCGAAAGACCTCCTAACAAACCTAAAGCATCCAACTCATCGTCACAAGTTGAGCTCATCTCGCAATCATTTATCCTTTCGCCGTCTGTCACTCCAACAAACGACGACTTAATAGATGAACTTTGCTTGTTCATCACCATGGTTGATGATGTCCCGATGCTAGAGTAAGACACATTTTTGCAATTCATTTTTGTTCCTATTACTCTTGTATAATGACAGAATTCCCATTTCACAGGAGCGAATGGATGAAAAGCTCTCAGCCTTACCCTATTAGTTTAAACTTGAGACAATTAAAGAACATATTAAAAAATGATGAGTACATGGATGCTGATTGTTTTAACATGGCTGTGAGGATACTAGCGTGCCACGACGTCCAGCTTGCTAGAGACGTCCCAGTACACTATATGGATCTACGATTCTGTGTAAGTTATTTTAATCACATTTTACATTTTGCCTCATTCTACTAATATTTTCTTACAATATTGTAGTCCATGTCCCACTATGCACGAGTCCCAAGTCAACGTGACGGTATGGACATCGCTATGTTGGCACAATTGTTTGATAGCTGGCCTGACAGCAATGAGTATCATATCTCAGAATGTGATACGGTAAGATTTAAATTCAAATTTATTGTTTATTTGGTCTTATGAATGATAATAATTGATGTATTTCTAAATGCATGTATGTATCATTGTAGATTTTATTGCCTCGTGATATTCTTGGGTTATTTTTATTGTTTGTCTTGGACCAACATAAAAAAGTTGTCTCTATTTTGGACCCGCTTTCAATACCCACTTTCGGAAAGCATATACTTGAAACTATGGCCAACAATCTAAACCTTGCACTCCAAGCTGCAAACCCTGCCTTCAAGGACGACATTTTGATATGGGGATGCAAAGTTCCTGCTGTTCCCACAAACTCATACGGGTATGAATCTTGTCAATACATCACAATCTTAATTGATTCATTCAGCTTGCATGTAACATTTTATACATGCAGTCCCCTGTCTGGTTATTTGGTTTTCAATTTAATGCACTCATGGCACGATGGGACGCTACATTTTCCAGTACCCAAGGTAAGTATTGACACCATGCTCATTTCTACACACATTACACATTTTTTTTAATAACAATGTTATATAATGCATATGTAGGATGATTTTGAACTGAGGAAGCGATTTTTGGTTCATATTTTGAAATATGAAGAGAATGAAGTTTTAAACAATATCCCGGTCTTAGAACGAAGCATCATAGACGGGATCAAAAGATGGACCTTCCAGAGAGGATCAACATCAAATAGCGATTACTAGATAATGTTCCTTAGTTGTTATTTTTAAGTATTTTTGTAATAAGTAACAATTACAATATATTTATGTCGTCGTTATTTTATGTGAAGACACGTGTATTGGTCGTGTGTTACATGCGCGGGTTTTTTCATTTTGTTTTTGGAATTTTGGGATCACAACATTTCAACAATGGAAGTCTTTCACCGGTCAAACAAGACTTATGACTTAATCTAAAATAAACTATTGCATTCAAATCATTGTGCATGACACACATTTAAATGTTCTGCTAAAAACAGAGATGAAAGTTCATGTTTTTACTGTATTTTATTAGGATACGTGCGTTGCACGTGCACGCTTACTAGTCCACACAAATGGTGATTCGATGCGGACACTTTCAAACTCTATGTGGACGTGTCCGTGGACATATGAGGGCACAAACACAACCTAGACTTGTATGTGAAAACTGACCGTGATCATATATGAGACACCACGGACAATGTCTCCGTGAACTATTACTATTGGACTAATCACGTAATCAAAATTTTAAAATAAAGCAATACTGTAGTAGGCGGAAATAAACAAAGACTAGGATAAGCATGGGCTAATAATTAACTAATTAACGCATGGATCGTGTCATGATATCCTAACCGAGACGACACGAGCCGATCGATTAGTCTAATCACACAATTCCTCTATTCAGGTGCTCCGCTTCCAAAGTGTTTCTACCACAACGCTCCTAATAATAATGTAAAAAGTGCTTCCAAAGTGTTTCTACCACGCATACAGACGATACAAAGAGGGTAAAATGTGGCCTGCACTTGCGCCAGTAAAAGGGGGTGCTAAGAGCATCTCCAGCCGCTCCCCCAACAGGCCCTCCCCAGGCGTTTTTGCCGCGCCGGCGCCGAAAAAACGGCCCAGTCGCTCCCCAAGAAGCCCGTTTTTCGCCGGCTCGGGCTGAATTTGGTGCCGGCGAACCCAGGCAGAACCCGGCGCCCTGGGGGGCACCTGGGGCGCCGGCACAAGCGAAAAGGCGCGCGTGGGTCCGCTCTGTCGGCGAGCCGAGCGCCTCTTCCCGCCGTTTCTCCCCGCTTTTCCCCCAGTTCCCTCCCATTTTCTCCTATCCTCCCGCCATTCTCTTTCCCGCTCGCCTCCAAGCCGGCCGCCATGCCACCGAAGAAGTACGTCGTTCCCCGCGCCACGGCAACCGCGACCGCCTCCGTCCCCCAGTCGAAGCAGAGGAAGCCGAGGGCGCCGCAATCAAAGCCGCCGGGCATGACAAACGCTGATTGGAGGGTAGAAGTACAGCGACGGGAGGCCGTCACCGCCGACCGGCGGAACAGAGCCCTCGCCAAGAAGGCCCGCGACAATGCGGCGCGCGCGGCCGCCGCTGCCGCTTCTGTGGACCAGGCCGAGGCCGAGGTGGCACGCGCGGGGATGATGAATCCCCCCCCGGCAACCACGCGCAGTACGCGCCATGGGGCCATCAAGGTGTCGGGTCTCCAACGCCGCAGCCATGGGGATCGCCGGGCTACGCCGACGGGGACGTGCACGGTGGGTTCAACCCAAATGTCACGTTTCCCCATGGACACCCGGCCCAGCGCACGCCCTCGCCCGCCTTCACCGGCGTGCAGTACCCTCTATACAACTACTCGCCGCCCGCGTACGCATCCTCCCCAACGCCTCCTCTCCGCCGTTGCACACTGCCCTTCTCGCACCTCGGCGACGCCGACGAGACCGAGGCCGACATGGACGACATCATCGCGGAGGGATCGGCCGCGGCCGCCGCGTCTCCCGGGTTCACTGCGGATGAGGCGGTGGATCTCAGTGGCGGCATGGACGGCAAGCTCGGCTACGTCTACGGCGACGAGGAGCAGGAGGAGCAGGAGGAAGAGGACGAGGAGGAGGACGAGGACGAGCCGACGAGGAGGCGCAAGAAGAAGAAACGGACGGCCAGGTCAGCCGAGCCGCGCATCAAGTGGGCGTCCAAGGAGGAGGAATGCCTCGCCGAGGCATGGAAAGTCGTCAGCCTGGACTCGACCACCGGCGCGAACCAGAGCATCGAGACGTACTGGGCGCGCATCAAGGCCGAGTTCGACGAGCGCAAGCTCGTCGACCCCTACTTCAAAGGCGTCGTCGAGGGGGTGGCCGCTCGCCCGGAGAGCGGCGCCAGCATTGAGGATTAGGTATGTCACGCCGATCTTCCGTCTCTCTTCGCCGTGTGCGCGCGCCCGCCAACTGTTTGTTTGTCCCTGCGGAGTTGTTGCGCATGTTCGGCCTGCATAGGCAGAGCAACAACGATGCCGAGTTCAAATACCTCCACGTCTACAAGCGCATTGACAAGTGCGACAAGTGGGCGGAAGTCCGGCGCAACCTCAAGAAGGCCAAGGAGACATACAAGCCGGACGCGCCGGCTCCGGGCGCGTCAGAAGGGCGGCCCGACGGCAACAAAGGCGCCAAGAAGGGGAAGCACGCCGACGCGGCCACCGCTCGTGTCTAGGAATCCATCCAGCCTGCCTCGCCGATGCACAGGCCCGGGCCGTCCTTCGTGAAGAGAAGACCGAGGCACGGTGGTCGGCGTTGATGTTGACAAGCGCCGTCAAGCTCGACCTACTCCGGACCAATGTCGCCGCGAAGAAGAGGAACACCGACCTGGCTTTCCTGCTGGGCGGGGCGGACATGCTCCAGAGCACCGACGAGGCAGTCAAGGCGTGGTACAGGGCGCATGTCGGCTTCATCCTGGACCAGCTTCCCTCGACGATGCCGCCAACACCCACGCCCACGCCCACGCCCACGACGACGCCGCCCACGCCCACGCACACGCTGACGCTGCCGCCAAGCCCGACCGACAATGCCGCCGAGACTGCCCGCAGCGCAGAAACCACGCCGCCAAGCACAGAGGATCCGTCAAGCCCGCGCACGCCGACACCGCCGACGCTGGAGGCCGACCTCTCCGTCTGAGGCGCGCTTCCGTTCTGACTTTTGTACACCGAACTTTTCATCGATCGCCGATCACCGCTTGATCGCCGGATTGTGGCGTTTATTTTTGGGCGCGGGAATGAACTACGTTTGAATTTGCCAAGGCTTGGGGCGGGCGCCTGGGGGCGTGGCTGGGTGCTAGGCCGCCCCCAGGGGCCGAACTAGCGCCGGCTCGCCCCCAGGGCGCAGTTTTTCGGTGCCCTGGGGGGCCGAACGGCTGGAGATGCTCTAACTAGTGACAACCGAAGCTTTTGCGGGAACTAGGAACTGTTATTTTGATAACTGAAAGTAGGAATAGTAAAGCTAGCGGGTCTGACTTCGAATAGGAATTTCAAGTTAAACTATGATGATATGACTGTAGGATTAATCACTCCTAATTTATAGTTTGTTGTGACTTCTACCATTAGACCAACTATTTGAAGTATTCATCCATGTTTTCTTACAAAAATCCCCATTTTTTATTTGAATATAATTCTACTTGCTTATTTCCAATCTTTCTCAGAAAAATCTATTCCTGTTTTATTATCAAGATTTGAAGTGTTCATCCATGTTTCCTTATGAAAAGCCCCTTTATTTTATTTTGAATATAATTCTACTTACTTTATTTTTCAAAAAACTTCAAAAAATACCTTCCTACATTTTTTATCCATTAAAACAGCGATTTAAGTATTCATCCATGTTTTCTTAAGAAAACCCCATTTTGAATATACTACTTGCTTTTATTCAATATTTTTAAAAATATGTTCGCGTCATGCATGCAGATGTTCGCGTCGGTCGTGGGTTTGAAGAGGTTGAACATGCAGACGCTGGGGAAGGGCCAACAGCTGGAGAGGCAGGCGAGTCACCCGTTGTTGAAACCAAAGTAGCGCCTGCCCGAAGTGGCCTCGAGACGTAAGGAATAGCCCATAGGGAGCGAGGCGGCAGCAGCCGCGTAGTGCTGCCAGGTGAGGAAACAACAACGTGACAGCGACACAAGCGTCTGAAGCCATCCATGCAGGCACCCCTCGTGTTGGCGTAGCACTTGAATTCATTGATGCTCTTGCCGACGCAACGAAAGAGGTCATTCTGTAAATCCTCCCAGCACGGCATGGTGTATGCCTTGGTTGGATTCATTCTACCAACGGTGGCCAGGCCTAGGTTTTCATTAGGGATGGAGGTGATCGCACGACTGAGGGATTATACATTATTTTAACAAGCCGTTCTTTGAGCTTCATCCCCTTACTTGGAGAGAAGTCCTGTCCACGACCAAAAGGTCACGTCCCAAGTCGGTCCCGAGGGCGACTGCAGGGCGAACCCTTGCGCCGCTGCAAGAGGATCAAGATCCACATGGGTCCCCTGCCGCCGTTCATCGCTGCCGTTCATGGTGGCTTAAAGAATGAGACGTGTGTGGTTGCCCTTCTCTAGTCTGCTCGCGGCATGGTGAAGGAAGCCTGGTTGAGGACCTAGTGGTGGCCTCCTTGTCAGCACGATGGGAGGTCAAGCGTGACTAACCATGGGACGGTGCGCAAGGGATTCGGGCCCTAGTGCTCGGATAAGGAGAACGCGGCAGCGGTTGCCGTTGTATGGTCGATGTCATCGACTGGCACGGCGGTGTGTGCTCAATGTAGCGCCTGGAATCGGGGCGGCGGCCCCTCTTCTTTCGATGGTGGACGACTCCGTGGTCATGTGGGCGACCCAGAGACATGATCTCGAGGTGGTCACGGCCTTTCTGAGGCTGGCGGCGGTACGGGATGTCCGCTCCATCAACAGATCGGGTTCTATGCTGATCAGCAGGTGACACATGCGCCTCTTCCATAGAGGTCGAGCAATGCCTGTCTATACGAGGTGAAGCCACCGGCGGATGCTACACACGACGTCTTATGGGGAGGTGTCAAGTAGGAACATGGATGATCTGCATAGCAAATGGATGGTGTGGGTGCTCAAACTTGATATAGTGGATATTTGACAAGATTTACAACTCCAGACATTATTTAAGAAAAATTGGAGAAAATTCCATGTGTAAAAGTTGCAAACCCTAGAAATGGGCAGAACTGAATTTTGTAGATATAGCCAAATATTTGGACATGGCCATGGGTTGAAACTCATATATATGGAAACTATATGTCTCTTGAGCTTCCCTAAATTTTCTCAAATCCTTTTGAAACATTAAATTAATTTTCCTATTGAAGACCATTTCTGGCCTTTAGAAAAAGCCTTTAAAGAAATAATTTAATATTTTTTTAAATAATATTTTGTAGTTTTTGGATCAAAATACAATTTTGCAAATTTTTATTCCACTTAAATAAATGCCTTGTAGTTCAATCCATGACCCCAGGGTTTTTGAAAACGTGAATTTGGACAATAGCTTTTGGCCAAAATAATTTGTAAAATAATTATTTTTATGACCTATTCCCATGTCATGATGAGTGGAAGAAGGCTTGGATTTAGTACAATGATCATAAGAGTTTTCCTAAGTCACAAAGAACTTTTATCAAAATGAAAAAAAAACATTCATAAAAATTCAAACAAAGCGAGAAGCACTTAAAAAATCAGGATTCAACTCATCATTCGCTGACTAGATTCAAGGTTAGAATTGTCATAGTGTCACAAGAACTTGGCTCAAGGCCATCCCAAATATGGCGAGCTATTTTGGTGGGTAGAGAAGTCTTGGGACAGGGTCTGATATGCCGAATAGGAGATGGCCAAACGACACATGTGTGGAATGTTAACAGCTGGTTTCCGTGGGAGCCACTGATGAGACCAATCCCACAAGCACCGAATGGACTGACTTTTGTTGCTGAGTTAGTCAATCATGTAAACCGATGATGGACAGAAGAGGCTCTAGGAAACAACTTCTTAAAGTGGGACGAGGAGGAGGTGGTTAGGAAGATTGCAATCCTATCAAGATCATATCCATATTGCTGGGCATGGAGTAAAGGGAAGTCAGGGAGCTTCTCGATACGATCAGCCTACTGCATGCTGTTAAACATGAGCAATCAAAGGGAGGCATGGCTTGAAGGCACGTCAGGTAACTCAGATCCCAGTAAAGAATCATATGGATGGAGTAAATCGTGGAAGCATGAGATACCGCCCAAACTGAGAATTTTTGCTTGGAGACTAGCTAGGCAAAGCCTTCCAACATCTGAAGTTGCATATTGCAGGTATATTGCGGATGAGGCCACATGTCTGATATGTGGTTTTGCAGAAGATTCTTGGTGACATTCACTCGTGGAATGTGGAATGGCTCGCGCATTTGTGTTCTATTGGATGATAACTCTGTGCGGTCAGATCAGAGAATGCAAAAGGTCGAATGCAAGAAAATGGTTATTTGAGCTGCAAGAAATTTTATCAAGTGAAGTTTACATGGACATGATGAAGAATTTATGGGCAATCTGAAAGGATCATAGAGATGTCATTCATGATAACATATTTAGGTCGTCGTTTGTGACTTTTGGCTTTATTACAAGGTTCATTCAAGAACTTGAGGTGGACGCCATAAGGGTTGGAGCCAGAGCACCTCAGTCGCGTGCTGACCAGAAAAGTATCATTGGTATGTCCTATTGCAGGGAGGCACTTTGCTTAGCCAGAGATGCAGGCTTCAGATCAATGATTATTGCCTCGGACTATGCTAGTGTGGTTCAAGGTATTCATGAAGGGTCTCCAGGTGAGAAAAATGCTATGATACTTAAAGAAATTAGAGACATGAAACTTTCTTTAGACAAAGTTGTTTTTGAATTTGAGGGCAGATAAGATAATGGAGATTCCCATAGCATAGCTAGAATGTCTCTTGATTTAGCTCCAGGTAGACATATTTGGTTCTTGGAGCCTCCAGGCTTTGTAAAATTTTCGGTCACTGATTAGTAATCTTGGAGTGTTGCTAAAAAAAGACCAGCAAAGTCCTTGATACGTCTCCAACATATCTATAATTTTTTATTATTCCATGCTATTATATTACCCGTTTTGGATGTTCATGGGCTTTACTTTACACTTTTATATCATTTTTGGGACTAACCTACTAACTGGAGGCCCAACCCGAATTGCCGTTTTTTGCCTATTTCAGTGTTTCGCAGAAAAGGAATATGAAACGGAGTCCAAACGGAATGAAACCTTCGGGAGCGATCTTTTTGGAACAAACGCAATCCACGGAAATTGGAGTGGACGTCAAGCAATGAACGAGGCGGCCACGAGGGTGCCCGGTGCGCCCCCTGGGGGTGGGCGCGCCCCTACCCTTGTGGGCCCCTTGTTGCTCCACCGACCTACTTCTTCCTCCTATATATATATATATATATATATATATATATATATATATATATATATATATATATATATATATATATATATATCTACGCACTCAAAAACATCCAGAGCACCACGAAAAACTATTTCCACCACCGCAACCTTCTCAGATCCGTGAGATCCCATCTTGGGGCCTTCACGGCGCTCACGGAGGGGAATCGACCATGGGGGCTCTACATCATCTCCAAGGCCTCTCGATAAGTTGTGAGTAGTTTACCACAGACCTTCGGGTCCATAGTTATTCGCTAGATGGCTTCTTCTCTCTCTTTGAATCTCAATACAAAGTTCTCCTCGATCTTCTTGGAGATCTATTCGATGTAACTCTTTTTGCGGTGTGTTTGTCGAGATCCGATGAATTGTGAGTTTATGATCAAGTTTATCTATGAGAAATATTTGAATCTCCTCTGAATTCTTTTATGTGTGATTAAGTTATCTTTGCAAGTCTCTTCGGATTATCAGTTTGGTTTGGCCTACTAGATTGATCTTCCTTGCAATTGGAGAAGTGCTTATTTTGGGTTCAATCTTGCGGTGTCCCAGTGACAGCAGGGGCAGCAAGGCACGTATTCTATTTTTGCCATCGAGGATAAAAAGATGCGGTTTATATCATATTGCATGTGTTTATCCCTCTACATCATGTCATCTTTCTTAATGCATTACTCTGTTCTTTATGAACTTAATACTCTAGATGCAGGCAGGAGTCGGTTGATGTGTGGAGTAATAGTAGTAGATGCAGGCGGGAGTCGTTCTACTTGTCACGGATGTGATGCCTATATACATGATCATGCCTAGATAATCTCATAACTATGCGCTTTTCTATCAATTGCTCGACAGTAATTTGTTCACCCACCGTAATACTTATGCTATCTTGAGAGATGCCACTAGTGAAACCTATGGTCCCCGGGTCTATCTTTTATCATATAAGTTTACCATCTACTTTTATTTGCATCTTTACCTTTCCAATCTATATCATAAAAATACCAAAAATAGTTATTTTATCATATTATCTCTATCAAATCTCACTTTCGCAATTGGCCGTGAAGGGATTGACAACCCCTTTATTGCGTTGGTTGCGAGGTCCTTGTTTGTTTGTGTAGGTGCGTGGGACTTCTGAGGAGCCTCCTACTGGATTGATACCTTGGTTCTCAAAAACTGAGGGAAATACTTACGCTACTTTGCCGCATCATCCTTTCCTCTTCAAGGAAGACCAATGCAAGCTCAAGACGTAGCAAGAAAGATTTCTGGCGCCGTTGCCGGGGAGTTCTTCGCTCAAGTCAAGACATACCAAGTACTCATCACAAACTCATCTCCCTTGCATTACATTATTTGCCATTTGCCTCTCATTTTCCTCTTCCCCACTTCACCCTTGCCGTTTTATTCGCCCTCTCTCCCCCATTCTCCTCTCTCTCTTTCGCTTGTTTTCTTGTGTGCCTGTTTGCCCTTATGGCTTTGCCTAAGAACACGGACCTTCATCTTAGAAGGTTGGAAGAGATTGAATTGAACACTAGAAGTTTTATGACTTTACAATTTGAGCATAATAGTTTCTTTAGAAAAGAGCTTAAAGAACAAAAAAAGCTTTATGGAGTATATGAACAAAGAGCTTGATGACATGTCTAAGGAATTTTATGGTTTGAACTCTCAAATTACTCGTCTTGAAAAATCAATAGCCCAAATTTCTGATAAGCAAGCCACCTTGGTCAATAAGATGGCTGCCAAACGAGAAGGGTTAGGGGAAAATAATGATGAAGATCTAAAAGTTATTAATGTGTCCCCTATTAAATCCTTGTTTTGCAATGTGAATGTTAATAATGATGGGACTGGAGATGAGTCAACTTTAGTTAAAAGGCGTCCCAATAATTCGGAGTTGTTAGGTCTTGATGCTAAATTTGGTAAAAGTGGGATTGGAGAGGTCAAGACTTTAAATAGCATTGAACCCACTATCTTGGATTTCAAGGAATTTAATTATGATAATTATTCTTTAATAGATTGTATTTCCTTGTTGCAATCCGTGTTGAATTCTCCTCATGCTTATAGTCAAAATAATGCTTTTACCAAACATATCGTTGATGCCTTGATGCAATCTTATGATGAAAACTTAATTTGGAAATTTCTATACCTAGAAAACTTTATGATGAGTGGGAACCTACTATAAATATTATGAGTGCTATGCTTTGTGTGATTTGGGTGCTAGTGTTTCCACGATTCCGAAAACTTTATGTGATATTCTAGGTTTCCATGATTTTGATGATTGCTCTTTAAACTTGCACCTTGCAGATTCCACCATTAAGAAACCTATGGGAAGGATCAATGATGTTCTTATTGTTGCAAATAGGAATTATGTCCCATAGATTTTATCATTCTTGATATAGATTGCAATCTTTCATGTCCTATTATTCTTGGCAGACCTTTCATTAGAACGATTGGTGCAATTATTGATATGAAGGAAGGGAATATTAGATTCCAATTTCCATTAAGGAAAGGCATGGAAAACTTTCCAAGAAAGAAAGTTAAATTACCTTATGAATCTATCATGCGAGCTACTTATGAATTGAGTGCCAAAGATGACACTACTTAGATCTATCCTCGCTTTTATGCCTAGCTAGGGGCGTTAAACGATAGCGCTAGTTGGGAGGCAACCCAATTTTATTTTTGTTTTTTCTTTTTGCTTCTGTTTAGTAATAAATATTTCATCTAGCTTCTGTTTAGATGTGTTTTCATGTTTTAATTAGTGTTTGTGCCAAGTAGAACCTATAGGATAACCTACGGTGATAGTTAATTTGATCCTGCTGAAAAACAGAAAATTGTACACGCACGAAAATAATTTTAGTAATTCATAGAAACGAGATTTTGTGTTGATTCTTTTTTCTGTATATCAATAGACAAATTTCCCAGGACTTCCTATTTCTTTAGGATTTTTAGAGTTCCATAAGTATTCGAGAGTTATAGATTTCTACAGACTGTTCTGTTTTTGACAGATTCTGTTTTTCGTGTGTTGTTTGCTTATTTTGATGCATCTATGGCTAGTATCGGTGGGTATGAACCATAGAGAAGTTGGAATACAGTAGGTTTAACACCAATATAAATAAAGAATGAGTTCATTACAGTACCTTATGTGGTGGTTTTTCTTTCTTGCACTAACGGAGCTTATGAGATTTCCTGTTGAGTTTTGTGTTGTGAAGTTTTCAAGTTTGGGGTAAAGATTTGATGGACTATGGAATAAGGAGTGGCAAGATCCTAAACTTGGGGATGCCCATGGCACCCCAAGATATTCAAGGATAACCAAAAGCCTAAGCTTGGGGATGCCCCGGAAGGCATCCCCTCTTTCGTCTTCGTTTATCGGTAACTTTACTTGGAGCTATATTTTTATTCGCCACATGATATGTGTTTTGCTTGGAGCGTCATGTATTATATGAGTCTTTGCTTTTTATTTTACCTCAATCATCCTTGCTGTACACACCTTTTGGGAGAAACCCACTTGATTGGAATTTATTAGAATACTCTATGTGCTTCACTTATATCTTTTGAGCTAGATAGTTTTGCTCTAGTGCTTCACTTATATCTTTTAGAGCACAACGGTAGATTAATTTTGTAGAAATTGTTGATCTCTCATGCTTCACTTATATTATTTTGAGAGTCTCTTAGAACAGCATGGTATTTACTATGGTTATAAAATTGGTCCTGGAATGATGAGCATCCAAGTTGGGTATAATAAAAACTATCATAGGAAGTGAATCGGATGCTATGATCAATTTGATACTTGATAATTGTTTTGAGATATGGAGGTGGTGATATTAGAGTCATGCTAGTTGGGTGATTATGAATTTAAAGAATACTTGTGTTGAAGTTGGCAAGTCCCGTAGCATGCACGTATGGTAAAAGTTGTGTAACAAATTTATTGCATGGAGTGCTCTTTTGATTGCCTTCCCTTGAGTGGAGGTCGGGGGCGCGCGATGGTTAACTCCTACCAACCTCCCCCCTAGGAGCATGCGTAGTAGTAATTTGGTTCGAGGGCTAATAAAACTTTTGCAATAAGTATATGAGTTCTTTATGACTAATGTGAGTCCACTTTTACCTTTCCATCATTGCTAGCCTCTTCAGTACCGTGCATTGCCCATTCTCACCTTGAGAGTTGGTGCAAACTTCGCTGGTGCATCCAAACCCCGTGATACGATACGCTCTATCACACATAAACCTCCTTATATCTTCCTCAAAACAGCCACCATACCTACCTATTATGGCATTTCCATAGCCATTCCGAGATATATTGCCATGCAACTTTCCACCGTTCCGTTCATCATGACACGCATCATCATTGTCATATTGCCTTGCATGATCATGTAGTTGGCATTATTTGTGGCAAAGCCACCATGCATAATTTTCATACATGTAACTCTTGATTCATTGCCCATCCCGGTACACCGCCGGAGGCATTCATATAGAGTCATATTTTGTTCTAGTTTTGAGTTATTAGAGCATTGTCCTCAAATAAAAAAAGGAAAAAAAGAAAGGCCAAAAAAGGCCCAAAAGAAAAAAAAGAAAAAGAAAGAAAATAAAAAAGGGGGCAATGTGAAAGCACAAGTGCTCCCTAGGTGGTTTTGGTAATTAATGTCAACATATCTCTTGTTGGACTAACACTTTTATCTAGTATGTTTCAGATAAGTTCAACAATTGAGTGGCATGGACTAAAGGATGTGGGAACTCCTTCAAGATGCTAAGGACAAAGGATTGGCTCAAGCTTCAAGCTCAAGACTCTTCATTTTATATTTTAGTGATCCAAGATCACCTTGAGTCTATAGGAAAAGCCAATACTATCAAGAAGGGATGATGTGTTGCTTAATGAGTTTCTTGCTCCACAGTGCTTAGTGATATGCTCCAAAACCCTCAACTACTTTCCCACTCCCACACATATGACCTAAACCTAAAGTCAAACTCGGCCACACCGATTCTTTCTATCTGGCGCCACCGAGTTCAAATGTCTCAACCACTACCACAAACCCTAGGCAAATTGGTCTCACCGATAGGGATCTCGGTCTCACCGAGATGGGATTGTAATCTCTCTGTGTATGTACATTACCAAAATCGGTCTAACCGAGTTTGAGCAATCGGTACTACCGAGATTACAATGCAAACTTCCTGGTTGACTCATTACCAAAATCGGTCTTACCGAGTTTGTGTAATCGGTCCAACCGAGTTTGCCTGACCAACTCTCTGGAAAGCTTATTACCAAAATCGGTCTAACCGAGTTTGATTAATCGGTCTTACCGAGATTACGTTATGCCCTAACCCTAACCATATCGGTCCTACCGAGTTGCATGTCGGTCCCACCGAAAATCCTAACGGTCACTAGGTTTACTAAATCGGTCTGACCGAGTTTGTTGATTCGGTCTCACCGAGTTTGGTAGATTGTGTGTAATGGTTAGATTTTGTGTGGAGGCTATATATACCCCTCCACCTCCTCTTCATTCGAAGAAAGAGCCATCAGACTGAACTACACTTCCAGCATACATTTTCTGAGAGAGAACTACCTACTCATGTGTTGAGGCCAAGATATTCCATTCCTACCATATGAATCTTGATCTCTAGTCTTCCCCAAGTTTCTTTCCACTCAAATCTTCTTTCCACCAGATCCAAATCCTATGAGAGAGAGTTGAGTGTTGGGGAGACTATCATTTGAAGCACAAGAGCAAGGAGTTCATCATCAACACATCATTAGTTACTTCTTGGAGAGTGGTGTCTCCTAGATTGGCTAGGTGTCACTTGGGAGCCTCCGACAAGATTTTGGAGTTGAACCAAGGAGTTTGTAAGGGCAAGGAGATCGCCTACTTCGTGAAGATCTACCGCTAGTGAGGCAAGTCCTTTGTGGGCGACAGCCATGGTGGGATAGGCAAGGTTGCTTCTTCGTGGACCCTTCGTGGGTGGAGCCCTCCATGGACTCGCGCAACCGTTACCCTTCGTGGGTTGAAGTCTCCATCAATGTGGATGTACGATAGCACCACCTATCGGAACCACGCCAAAAACATCCGTGTCTCCAATTGCATTTGAATCCTCCAAAACCCTTCCCTTTACATTTTTGCAAGTTGCATGCTTTACTTTCCGCTGCTCATATACTCTTTGCATGCCTGCTTGATATGTATTGTGAGTGTTAAATTTGTGCCTAAACTCCACCTAAACTTTAAGAACTTAAAAACTGCAACTTTGGTACTTAGTGTCTAATCACCCCCCCTCTAGACACCTCTTCTCAAGGTCCTAAAAGTGGTATCAGAGCATTGGTCTCCATTGCCTTGGTTTAATCACCATTGGACGAAGATGGATGAGTCTACTTTGGGGAGTCTTAGACATAGAGTGCCTATACTTGATGGAGAGTATTTTCATGAGAGGAAAAATGAGATGCTTGTAACTTTCAATCAATATCATTTGAACAAGTACATTGCAAGCCCTTGTGCACCTCATGTTGACTCTATGCATCCTACCCTTGATGAGTCAATTGACATGATTAGGAATCTTAGAACTGCCGAACTTATCATTAGAGGATTGCCTAGAAACTTGATTGGATGTTTGTCGACTCTTAAGTGTGCCTACACCATATGGAAATTTCTCGAGGAACGCTTTCCAAATTATTCCTTGAAAAATCTTGACGAAATTCTCCATAAGTCTATTGCTTTGAGTAAGATGAATACTATTTGAGCTTACTAACCTTATGCGTGCCAAAGGAGATGTTGGAATTATTAGTGATATTATTTCCGAAGCTATAAAAATTCATAAGCAAGATCATTGTCAAACTCACTCTAACGAATCACCCTCTCTAGGATTTTATTCACCACATGACGATGTTGAACATGGATACTATGATGAGGATAATGATAGTGACTTTGATCTCGACGATGCAATGAGACATTTTGGTCGTATGGCAAATCTTCGGGGATATATGTCAGGAGGAAAGGAATGGGTTCTTGATAGTGGATGTACCGATCACATGACTGGAGATAAAGACATGTTTTGTGAGCTTGCTGAAAATAATAGTCCTCGAAAGTATGTCACTTTCGGTGACAACTCAAATGGTAAGGTGGTTGGCCTCAGTAAGGTGGCCATATCACATGATAGCTCCATACAAAATTTCATGCTCATTGAATCTCTTGGATACAACTTACTTTCAGTATCTAGACTTGCTGATTTTGGTTTAAATGTCCTATTTACTGAAGTAGATTGCCAAGTGTTTCGTCGAGATAATCATAAAATGGTCTTTACCGGTGTGCGTAGAGGTGATCTATACATTGTTGATTTCACTAAAAAGGCTCAACCTAAAACTTGGTTCATCGCTAAATCCTCAAAAGGTTGGTTATGGCATAGACGACTAGGTCATGTTGGCATGCGAAACCTTGACAAGCTCATTAAAGGAAATCATATCCTTGGAGTTAACGACGTCATATTTGATAAGGATAGACTTTGCAGCGCTTGTCAGGCAGGTAAACAGGTTGGAGGAAGGCATCCCGTGAAGAACATCATGACCACAAGGAGGCCACTCCAGCTACTTCACATGGATCTTTTTGGTCCCAACTCTTACAAGAGTCTCGGTGGAAATTCTTTTGGTCTAGTTATAGTTGATGATTTTTCAAGATTTACGTGGGTGTTCTTTCTCGATGATAAATCGCAGGTCCAAAAGATCTTCAAAAACTTCGCTAGGAAGGCCCAAAATCAATTTGAAGTGAAGATCAAGAAGGTTCGCAGCGGCAACGGAACGGAGTTCAAGAACGCAAATGTGGATACCTTTCTTGACGAAGAAGGGATTTCACACGAGTTCTCGGCTACGTACACACCTCAACAAAATGGAGTTGTTGAGAGGAAGAACCGGACGCTCATCGAAATGGCGAGAACAATGCTTGATGAGTACAAGACACCAAGCACTTTTTAAGCGTAAGCGGTTGAGACAGCTTGTCATGCAACAAATCGCTTGTATCTTCACAAGCTACTCGGCAAGACAACATACGAGCTCCTCACCGGTAACAAACCCCAAGTTGGATACTTTCGAGTATTTGGCTCAAAGTGCTACATTCTTGATAAGCATCGTCGTTCTAAATTTGCTCCTAAGTCTCATGAAGGTTTCCTACTAGGTTGTGGCTCAAACTCTCACACTTACCGTGTCTACAACAATTTTATCCGAAAGGTTGAAGAGACGGTAGATGTGAAGTTTGATGAATCTAACGGCTCGCAAGTAGAGTGAGGGAGTCCTGGACTAGGGGGTGTCCGGACAGCCGGACTATCATTATCCGCCGGACTCCAAGACTACGAAGATTGAAGACTCCGGCTCGTGTCCGGATGGTACTTTCCTTGGCGTGGAAGGCAAGCTTGGCAATACGGATATGTAGATTTCCTACCATTGTAACCGACTCTGTGTAACCCTAGTCTCCTCCGGTGTCTATATAAACCGGAGGGCTTTAGTCCATAGGACAACATACATTACAACAATCATACCATAGGCTAGCTTCTAGGGTTTAGCCTCCTTGATCTCGTGGTAGATCCACTCTTGTACTACCCATATCATCAATATTAATCAAGCAGGACGTAGGGTTTTACCTCCATCAAGAGGGCCCCGAACCTGGGTAAAAACTTCGTGTCCCTCGTCTCCTGTTACCATCCGCCAAGACGCACAGTTCGGGACCCCCTACCCGAGATCCGCCGGTTTTGACACCGACATTGGTACTTTCATTCAGAGTTCCTCTGTGTCGTCACCGATAGGCTTGATGGCATCTTCAACCAACAAGGCCGTCCAGGGTGAGACTTTTCTCCCCGGATAGATCTTCGTATTCGGCGGCTTCGCACTGCGGGCCAATTCACTTGGCCATCTGGAGCAGATCGAAAGCTACGCCCCGGCCTTCGTGTCGATTCGAAGCTTGAACTTCACGGCCGATGTCCGCAGAGACTTGATCTTCGACGGACTCGAGCCACAGCCAAGCGCGCCGCACTGTGACGATGGGCCTGATCTAGCTCTGCCACCGAACAGTGCCCTGGTGGCCGCACCCGGATCAGCTTCGGCAATTAGCCCGGAGCCGATCGCCCAGATCAAGGGCCGGTGGATAGACGCCACCCTAGGGGCTTCAACATCCACGGTGATGGAGCCAAACACTGATCTTGTCCCCTGCGAAACTCGTGATTCCGAGACGCCGGACTCCTCGCCGGACTCCGAACCTCCCGCGCCCCTACCAATCGATCCGGATTGGGTGCCGGTTATGGAATTCACCGCCGCGGACATCTTTCAATACTTTCCTTTTGGCGATATCCTGAATTCACTAAAGCATCTCTCGTTATCGGGAGAGTCCTGGCCGGACTATGGCCAGGATGGTTGGAGTACGGACGACGGAGAAATTTAGAGCCCACCCACCACCCACTTTGTAGCCACTGTCGATGATCTAACCGACATGCTAGACTACGACTCCGACGACATCGACGCTATGGACGACGATGCCGGAGACGAACAGGAACCAGCGCCTACAGGGCACTGGAAGACTACCTCGTCACATGACATATATATGGTGAACACCCCAAAGGAGAGCGATAACTAGGACCAACGGGCCGCGGCAGAAGATGACCCCGCCGATAAACGACCAAAACGATTGCGTAGACGCCGCCCTAAGTCCCGCCTCGACGACAACAACGCTCCCACGGAGCCCGCAATAAGGCAGGACTCACAAGTGGACGACGAGCAGCCGTCCGAACATGACGAGTCAGATAATCAGTCCAAGCCCGGCGAGGATAACAGTCCGGACGACCCTATGCCGGACACGCCGCCGGAGAGCAAGAACCTTCGGAAAAGACTCGTCAGCACTGCAAGAAGCCTGAAGAAAGAAGAACGGAAGCTCAAAACAGCGGAAGACACACTCATAATGAGATGGAGCAAAGTGCTCAAAACCGCAGATAAGTACGGCAATGGCCACCAATCAAAGAGCTACCCGAAGCGCAAGCTGCTACCGGAATTCGACGAGGAGGCCATAGAGCCTCCACCGTCCAAAAATAAAGGTGCCGCCTGGTTGGATAGACGGCCAGATGACAGGCCAAATTATGATAGCGGCACACATAAATACAGGGGCGCCGCACACCCAATATGTTTCACCGATGAGGTGCTGGACCATGAATTCCTAGCGGGATTTAAACCCATCAACATAGAGGCCTACGATGGAACAACAGACCCTGGAGTCTGGATAGAAGATTATATACTACATATACATATGGCCAGAGGAGACGATCTCCACGCCATAAAATACCTACCCCTCAAGCTAAAAGGGCCAGCCCGTCATTGGCTTAAAAGCCTCCCAGAAAACACTGTTGGAAGTTGGGAAGAGCTCGAGGATGCGTTTAGAGCAAATTTTCAAGGGACTTATGTCCGTCCTCCGGATGCAGATGATCTAAGTCACGTAACTCAACAGCCCGGAGAGTCAGCGCGGAAATTCTGGAACAGGTTCCTTACCAAAAAGAACCAAATAGTCGACTGTCCGGACGCCGAAGCCTTAGCAGCTTTCAGGCACAATGTCCGAGACGAATGGCTCGCCAGGCACCTCGGTCAAGAGAAACCGAGGATAATGTCCGCACTAACAAGCCTCATGACCCGCTTCTGTGCGGGAGAGGATAGTTGGTTAGCAAGATGCAGCATCAGCGACCCAAGTACATCCGAGATAAGAGATGGAAACGGAAAATCACGGCGCAGAAAAGAGCAGCGCCGAAATAAAGAGAAAAGCCCAAAGAGCACGGCAGTCAACGCCGGATTCAAAAGCTCGCGGCCCAATAATAAAACACAGCCTCTAATGGATGACAGTGACGAATTGTCCAATTTAAACAAGATTTTGGGTCAGATATGCCAAATCCACAGACTTTAAGGCTCGCAAATCACACCCACAGGGATTGTTGGGTTTTTAAACAGTCCGACCGACTAAATGCCCAACACAAGGGGCTCGACGCGTCAAGCAAAGAAGATAAACCCCACCAGCAGAGCACCGAAAAACAAAAGACTTTCCCACAAGGGGTCAAAGCAGTAAACTCACTTCATGTGACAATACGGAAAAATAGTGCGGCACTTTCTAAAAAGAGCTTCGCGTGGTCCAACCCAGCAGACCGTAGAGATTGGATATCAAAACCAATCACTTTCGACCACCTGGACTATTCCAGAAGCGTTCGAAATGCGGGACGGATTCCCCTGATATTGAATCCCATAATAGACGGATTACAATTTACTAATGTCCTAATGGACGGAGGCAGTGACTTAAACCTGCTGTATTCAAAAACAATCCGTAGGATGGGGATAAACCCTGCTAGAATCCGACACAGCCGCACTTCCTTCAAAGGAGTGACGCCAGGCCCTTACGCCAAGTGCAGAGGCTCCATATTGCTAGAAGTCGTGTTCGGATCGCCGAACAATTTTTGACGAGAAAAATTAATTTTTCACATCGTCCCATTTAAAAGTGAATATCAAGCACTCTTGGGACGAAAGGCTTTTGTCCGCTTCAACGCTATACCGCATTACGCGTCTATTACACTCAAGATGCCCGGTCCGTGTGGCGTCATTTCAGTGCGAGGGTCACTTAAAGACCCCGGACTCGGATAGACGAATCCGGCTTCAGCAGGCTAGGGGCTCCCTAGCCGCATACCCCATCACAGGGGGCTGCGCGCACAAACAACCGCGGGTTTATACAAGACCTGCTTTAATTATTTATATTACTTATTTCACACATATTTTTTTCGCACGAATTGTTTTTAAAACTAAACGTTCCTCTCTTTCTACAGATGAACAACGTGCATACCCGTCCAGGATAACGGCGCAACGGAGACACAAAGCGCATACGCGAGAGGGACCCGTTGTGACGATTCTTTTCGATTAAGACCCTCGTAAACCTTTTTATCGTCTCTTGTTGTTATCCTCCTTGGTTTCTTCTTATAACCAAAGCGAGCTCGACGCTTTGGCATCGGCGCGCCGAAGACCATGCCCGCACTCGGACACTAGGGCTTAGGGCATCGTTCGCCCATTATTATAAAGACCGAACACCTTAGGGAGTGTTCGGCGGTCGAGTTAGGCATTATATGCATCAGCTCCAATCATGTCTTTGGTCAAATGTTGGGTTTGCCCGGCTCCGTGTTTTGCTGCCTTACGCTCAGTATCATCGGCTAACGCGGCACCGGGAGAACTATCGCGATTGTGCCCCAGTTAATTTGGCGGGCGAGCACCTCAAGAGAGAAAGCCAAAACCGATCGCTATGATACAAATGAGAGACCGGTCAACCACTCGATCGACTATCGGAATGTTTAGAATTTCGCTGACGAAGGACCGCTTTCCGGTCAGGCACATACGCGCTCCGACTTCGGAGAAGGGCGATGCCACCAGGGGCTATATCGTAGCCCCACCCTCGAGCTCCACTGGCTAAGTGAAAGTGATAAAGCATTATAGTACGGATTGCCTCGTTCGCTATGCTACCACCTCCTTATAACAGGACCGAGACAACGGATTAAAGTGTGAAAACGCGCTATTTTTGCGAACACCCCCGCACCTTGTGCGTGGGGGCTGAAGCCGAAGACTGCCATCTTTCAAGTTATACAAAAGTATACATAAACGGCCGCACAGGAGAAGTTTTACTACTTGGGACGCACTAGTATAAAAAGCAGTTATAACATAATCATCGATTTACAAGCTAATACGTTCATTTGAACGTGATATTTTTCGAGCACTGCGACTCTATTACACGAGCGCCACGCATAACTTCCCCGAAGTAGTGCTCGGCAGGGAGCCGGCTTTCATCCGAACCCTGGGCGGCAACAGCGGTGGCATCCATCTCCGGACAATGCGCCTTTACACGGGCAAGAGCCATCCGCGCGCTCTCAATGCAGGCCGACCGCTTCATCTCCTTTATATGCGGCACCGCTCCAAGGAATTGCTGCAGTAAGCCGAAGTAGCTCGTCGCCTTGGACCTCTCTGGCCATACATGGGCCACGATGTCAGTCATGGCAAGTCCGGACAATCTATTTAGCTCGGCCCATTCGGCCAACCAGTTTGTCAACGGAAGTGAGCGATCCGGACTGTGGAATTGAGACCAATATAGCTCTTCCGTCTCGTGATCCTCCTGGCTCCGGAAGTGCTTAATGGCATCGGTCGCACTTGCAGCTAAGTCCATATACGGATCCTTCGGACTCCACAGCCGCTCAAATTGAGCATACTTTCCATCCATAAACCGGCGACGCAGCAGAAAAGGCTTGCCAGCCACGATATCTCCGGCCTGGCGCAGTTCCTCCTTCATAGCCCGCATTGCAGAGCGGGCATCCTTGGCTTCGGCGGTGGCCTTCTTTAGGTCTTCCCGCTCCAATAAGTGCTCCTTTTCAAGAGCCTCATTGCGGTCGGCAGCATCCTTTACTTTCATGGCCAATTCGCCACCTCGCCTCGCTTAGACAAAGGCGCAGCCCTTTCGCTTTCAACTCCTCGGCCGCCTCAAGGCAGCGCGTCACTCCTTCGGGCTTGCTCCTTAGCTCGAGCAAGTTCGCCCAAGGCTCTCCACAGCAGTAGCACCGTCTCGTACAACAGCATATAATTTATCGAGGAGGGCTTCACCCCTTAATAAAGCGATCGCGGAGAACTCTTTTACCTTGCGACTCGTCAAGTCGCTTTGCTGACAAGTGCGATGTCCGTGATCGCCAAGTCAAGTTGCCGATTTAATTCGGCAAACTCACTAGTCCGGCTAGCCCTCGACCATCCGCCACCTGCATAGGAACGACGGAATTCATTACTTTAGATTTCGATCCTCGATGCGCTGTCGCTTCCGACAACCCATCGAGTCTCAGGGCTACTATCTATACAGGCGATTTTTATGTGCGAAACTGTTAAAGACAAAAGGTGCGCATTCTCAAGATACCTCAAATCCCGCCAAAGAAACTCATGGCGGCATTATAATCCGCCTCGGCGGACGAAATCCATCCAATCACCCCACGATCAACGCACGGTGATCTTCAAACGGACGCCCTCTCAAGCAGATTTTTCAGTTCCCCCGTCCGGGTACTAGTGGGTGCCGAACTCTCTGGCCCCTCCGGACTCGGGGATACCCTCCGTGACGACACTTCTCTCGCTCGCTTGCCTCATCTGGCGGCGCTGCAGACGGAGGCGATCGCTCTCCATCATCTCCGAAGAAGGTCCCCAAGAAGAACTCATTTGAGAAGGTGTAGATCCGAACTGCAATATAAATATTTCGGTTACCCACAGAAACACGAATGAAGGTATTTCCTTACTAATTAACTCCCTCTTTCATACTCACGGCTCGCTGGAGGGCCGGATTGTGCGTCCGGATTCTCTTCAGACGCCGGACGCCCCGGTGAAGATCTCTTCCCATGCTTAGGGGCTTTGGCCTCCGGATCTTCGGCGGCGGTCCTCTTCTCCCTCAAGGAGGGATTCTTGGTTCCTCGCTTTTCACGCCTTTGGGCTAAATATTAGCTCCTCTATTTTCCCTGCCGCCTTTCGTGGGCGCGACCTCCAACATTCTGACCAGCACGGGCTCCAGTGCGGTCTCAGGGAGGGGGGCCGGACACCTTATCAGCCTTGATCGTGCCACCCATTCCTGTAAAGAACAAGGGGTCAGGAGGCGAACTCTAGAAAGGCATATAAACAGAATGTCCGGACTCTGAGCTGTTTACCTGAGTATCCGGGTGATCGCGGCTTAGTCCTGCGTCCTCGGCTAAATTCGGACACGCCACCTACGGTCCGAAGAACAACTTGTATATCTCCACGGGTGTCGCACCCATAAAGTGTTGGAGAATCCGAGGTCCCTCCGGGTTGAACTCCCATAGACGGAGAGGACGGCATTTGCCGGGCAGAAGATGCCTGATTAGCATAACCTGCATCACCTTGATCAGGTCGATCTCCCTCGCTTGGAGGTCTCGAATCCGGCCCTGCAGTGAGGGCACGTCTTCGGACGGCCCCCAATTGAGCCCTTGGTTGACCCACGAAATTAGCTGGCGTGGAGGTCCCGGGCGGAATGAAGGCGGCGGCTTTTGCTGCGCCTTCGAGCGTGATATAGAACCACTCCTGCTGCCACAACCCGAGTTCCTCGTGGAAGGAACCCTCGGCCACGGGCATCGGCCTTTTGCTTATGGTCGCCCGCCAAGATTTCGCTGACGCCCGATCATCTTCGGTTCCACCTTGAAGGTCTTCAGCCATAGGCCGAAGTGGGGAGTGACGCGGAGGAAGGCTTCGCAGACGATAATGAATGCGGAGATATGGAGGATGGACTCCAGAGCCAAGTCATGAAAGTCTAGCCCGTAGTAGAACAGGAACCCTCTCACGAAGGGATCCGTCGGGAAGCCTAAACCCCGACGGAGGTGGGATACGAAGACGACGTATTCACCGGGCTCGGGGGGCGGGCACGGCCTGCCCTTGGGTAGGCAACCTGTGCGAAACCTCGTAGGCCAGGTACTTGGCTTCACGTAACTTCAATATGTCCTCATCCGTGACGGAGGAGGGCATCCACCGGCCCTGGAGGTCGGAGCCGGACATGATTGAGGATCCGAAGCGCTCGAGTCTGAAGCTCTGGGTGTTGGAACTGGGAGCGGGGAAGAGATTCGATGCGGGATTGAAGAACAAGGGCGAGCCTTGGTCCTCTTATAAAGGGGAAGAAATACCAAGGGCCGTCTCCGTGACCGTTCGAGATTCACCTTCGATAGAGGAGGTGTGGCGACGGGAACGGTTGGGTTACCCACGCACGTATTGATGAGAATCCCGGGATAAGGGGGACACGATCTCTGCTTCGACGAGACGTGCCAAGGAAACCGCTTCGCTAAACGTGCTGAGGTGGTATGGTAAAAAACGATTCAAACAAAGGCTTGGAAGCGGTGTGATGTCATGCCGCATAATACGTCAGCAGATTGAGCTAGTGTATATTTTATTCTCTCTACGGTGGAATGTGGAATTTATTTTGCAGAGCCGGACACTATCCTGGTGTTCATGATCTTCTCTGGATTATACAAGGGAGGAACCAGCCTTGCAATGCCGAACATTATGCGCGCCGGACTTATCGTCATTGAAGACTGGTTCAGGGGCTACTGAGGGAGTCCTAGACTAGGGGGTGTCCGGACAGTCGGACTATCATTATCCGCCGGACTCCAAGACTACGAAGATTGAAGACTCCGGCTCGTGTCCGGATGGTACTTTCCTTGGCGTGGAAGGCAAGCTTGGCAATACGGATATGTAGATTTCCTACCATTGTAACCGACTCTGTGTAACCCTAGCCTCCTCCGGTGTCTATATAAACCGGAGGGCTTTAGTCCATAGGACAACATACATTACAACAATCATACCATAGGCTAGCTTCTAGGGTTTAGCCTCCTTGATCTCGTGGTAGATCCACTCTTGTACTACCCATATCATCAATATTAATCAAGCAGGACGTAGGGTTTTACCTCCATCAAGAGGGCCCGAACCTGGGTAAAAACTTCGTGTCCCTCGTCTCCTGTTACCATCCGCCTAGACGCACAGTTCGGGACCCCCTACCCGAGATCCGCCGGTTTTGACACCGACATAGAGCAATTGCCAATTGATGTAGGAGACAAAGATCCTTCAGAAGCAATCCAAGACTTGTCTATTGGCAAGGTTCGTCCAACGGAGGTGAAGGAGAGTACCTCATCTGTCCAAGTAGAAGCTTCTACTTCACGACAAGGTGAACCAAGAGTTGATACGGAAGCATCCACAAGTGGGACACACCAAGATGAAGAAAATGAGGAAGTGCATCAAGATGAACGTCAACAACCTCCTTCTCCACCACGACAAGAGAACGACAACGCCAACAATGAAGAAGGCCAAGAAGAAGAACAAGATGAAGAAGAAGTTCAACCAAGAAACAAGCAAAAGCTTTCACGAGTTCGAGCAAGATTTTCTAAAGACCATCCCGTCGAGCAAATCTACAATGATATTCAAACCGGGAGAATCACTCACTCTAAAACTCGTTTAGCTAACTTTTGTGAAAACTATTCTTTCATCTCTAGCATTGAACCTATGAAGGTTGAAGAAGCATTGGAAGATCCGGATTGGATAAATGCTATGCATGAAGAGCTACACAACTTTGAGAGGAATCAAGTTTGGACATTAGTTGAGAAGCCCGACAACAACCACAACATCATCGGTACCAAATGGGTGTTTCGCAACAAGCAAGATGAAGATGGAAAAGTAGTTCGCAACAAAGCACGTCTCGTCACCCAAGGCTACACACAAGTCGAAGGTATGGACTATGGTGAGACTTATGCTCCCGTTGCTAGACTTGAGTCCATTCACATCTTACTTGCCTATGCTAATCATCATGATATCACCTTGTACCAAATGGACATTAAAAGTGCTTTTCTAAATGGTGAAATAGAGGAGGAAGTTTATGTTAAGCAACCTCCCGGCTTTGTCAATCCTAAGAAACCAAATCATGTTTACAAACTTCACAAAGCTCTTTATGGTCTTAAACAAGCTCCTAGAGCGTGGTATAAATGCTTGACCAAGTTCCTTATTGAAAAAGGCTTTGAAATTGGAAAAGTTGATTCAACTCTTTTTACTAAAAGGGTTAATGGAGAACTATTTGTGTGCCAAATCTATGTTGATGATATTATATTTGGTTCAACTAACCCTCATTTTAGTGAAAAGTTTGGGAAGCTAATGTCGGAGAAGTTTGAGATGTCTATGATGAGTGAACTCAAATTCTTTCTTGGATTGCAAATCAAGCAAACTAAGGAAGGTACTTTTGTTTCTCAAACGAAGTACACCAAGGACTTATTCAAGAAGTTCAATATGCAAGAATGCAAAGGTATGTCTACACCCATGCCTACTAGTGGACATCTTGACTTGACCAAAGATGGTGAACTGGTTGATCAAAAGGTTTATCGCTCTATGATTGGTTCATTGTTATATCTATGTGCTTCTTGTCCCGATATTATGCCAAGTGTGTGCATGTGTGCACGATATCAAGCTGCTCCTAAAGAATGTCATCTTAAGGCTGTGAAAAGGATAGTGAGATACCTAATCCATACACCAAATTTTGGCATTTGGTATCCTAAGAGGGCCTCTTTCGATCTTGTTGGCTACTCCGACTCGGACTATGCCGGAGAAAAGGTTGATAGAAAGTCCACTTTGGGTACTTGTCAATTTCTTGGTAGATCTCTTGTGTCCTGGTCCTCCAAGAAACAAAACTCGGTATCATTATCCACCGCCGAAGCGGAGTACATTGCCGCTGGTTCATGTTGTGCTCAATTACTTTGGATGACCCAAACTCTTAAAGATTATGGGATATATGTGAGACATGTTCCATTGCTTTGTGACAATGAAAGTCTATCAAAATTGGTCATAATCCCGTACAGCATTCTCGAACTAAGCATATAGAAGTTCGTCATCATTTCATTCGAGATCATGTTGCTAAGGGTGACATTGATCTTAAGCATGTTTGCACCGAAAAGCAATTAGCAGATATATTCACTAAACCTCTTGATGAGAAAGTGTTTTGCAGGTTAAGAGGAGAATTGAACATCATTGATGCTTCAAACTTGGAGTAGAAACTCCATTGGATACATGCAAGACATGAGCTTATGACTAATCCTTGATATTTTTCTCTTATGATGAAAATCTTATGTCTTGGATATATTTGCATCTTGCATGTTATCTAACCCATGTAGGTACTTGGTTGAATCAAATTCCATGAGATTGTAATCTTGACCAATCTCTACATCACCAAGTCTCTACACCATGGAGGTTGAAGACAATGAAGCACGAAACCATTCAAACATATCCTCTGACAAATTCTATGTTGAGCTTCATGATTGTCATTTTTGGATACACAAGTGCTCTTCCTTGCAAGAACTAACCAATGTAGGTAGATGGACTCAAATTCCAAGTGGTGCTCCCAATTCTTGATGAGCTACATCAACCTTGAGCAACCCACACAAGTTCAACTACATGGACAACACCACCAACCAAGGTATGTTATTCCATCTTAGAGAAGCTTTACTCCAAGACATGAGCTAAAGCAACTCGACAAGATGTGAATACATCAAAATGCTTGAACGAAAAATGGCGACCCCATTTTGAGCGTAAACAATGAGTATGACCTATGATCAAGTGATCTCACTTGACTCCTAAGTCAATATACTCTAACATAGGTGACTTTGTCGCCGACCATCTCTAGATGAAGTTCTCTTGTGTTCTGTTCTGTGTTTTTGCATTTGTCTCATGCATATTTGTTTCCCCTTTCAAAAAAAACTTCATCTGGATTTCTTTCTGTTTGCTCTGCATTTTCTGCATCCAATTCCTGGCATATCATTCAGTAAATTCCTTGCAAATCTTTGTGAGATCTTACTAGTCTAGTGAGCTGAGGTGACAAGTGTTTTCACTGCGATGAACTCGGTTTCACCGATTTGTTGTTTTCGGTCGAACCGAATACCTTCGGTATAACCGAAGCATACCACTCGGTGCCACCAATTTCACAACAGGAGAAACAGTTTGCCACTTATTCTGTGTTTCTTCTGATCCCGCTCCACTCAACGAATCTTGTCCTCTACAAGCATCACATTTTTAACATTGCTTTGTGTTGTGACTCAAGGACCAAACCCATTCATGACAACTTCCAGAAGGCCCTTCTTGGAAATTGATGTCAAAGAGGGAGAGAAAGATCACATCAAAGCTTATCATTTGGAGGGATCACATCAGAGAAAGAGAATATCACCTCCTCAGGGGGAGAAAGAGATCTCCAGGGGGAGAGAATACTCAAGTAGGAAGTATTTCTCAAGGATCCCAGATGCTTGGTGTTCAAGAGGAGAGATGCCACATGTCTTCTTGAGGGGAAAGACATGTTCATATGTGCTTATTTGCATTAGCTTGCATTAGCTCTGTTCATTCATATCTTTCAGCTCTGTTTCTCTGTTCCCAATCTTCTCCCAGTATCCCATGCTAGATTCAGGGGGAGCAAGACATCTAAGGGAAAGAAATCATTTAAATTCATTGCATATCTTTACTCTTGGGGACATGTCTAATCCAATGTGGTACTTAGTACTCACTCTCTACATGTGATCCCAGTCTTGATATTCTTGTGGTTTCTTTTGTTTGCTCTGGCTAGTAGGTGCATCTGTGTTATCTAACCTTGTTTACGCAGGTTCATTCCATCCTAAGCCAACTCAAGACTACAAGGTAAGTATATGCATCACAATCATGTGTATGAGGAATTCTTGCTGGTGTACATACTGTTTGCAAGAAGGACTCATGGGCATGAAGGTATTTTCTTTAATATTCTTTGCTCTAATGCATATGGCCAAGATACATGTAACACATTGCCTACTCTATCATGGTTATGCTCTCACATGCTTTTATATTCCATATTCACATGATTGCATACATGTAAGGGGAGCCTATGCTTGTTACATGTCCTTCCAAAGCTTTACTTGCTATTATCTATATCTCTATCTAAAGCTTTGATGTATGTTGTCATCAATTAACAAAAGGGGGGAGATTGAAAGCACAAGTGCTCCCTAGGTGGTTTTGGTAATTAATGTCAACATATCTCTTGTTGGACTAACACTTTTATCCAGTATGTTTCAGATAAGTTCAACAATTGAGTGGCATGGACTAAAGGATGTGGGAACTCCTTCAAGATGCTAAGGACAAAGGATTGGCTCAAGCTTCAAGCTCAAGACTCTTCATTTTATATTTTAGTGATCCAATATCACATTGAGTCTATAGGAAAAGCCAATACTATCAAGAAGGGATGAGGTGTTGCTTAATGAGTTTCTTGCTCCACAGTGCTTAGTGATATGCTCCAAAACCCTCAACTACTTTCCCACTCCCACACATATGACCTAAACCTAAAGTCAAACTCGGCCACACCGATTCTTTCTATCCAGCGCCACCGAGTTCAAATGTCTCAGCCACTGCCACAAACCCTAGGCAAATCGGTCTCACCGATAGGGATCTCGGTCTCACCGAGATGGGATTGTAATGTCTCTGTGTGTGTCCATTACCAAAATCGGTCTAACCGAGTTCGAGCAATCGGTACTACCGAGATTACAATGCAAACTTCCTGGTTGACTCATTACCAAAATCGGTCTTACCGAGTTTGTGTAATCGGTCCAACCGAGTTTGCCTGACCAACTCTCTGGAAAGCTTATTACCAAAATCGGTCTAACCAAGTTTGAGTAATCGGTCTTATCGAGATTACGTTATGCCCTAACCCTAACCATATCGGTCCTACCGAGTTGCATGTCGGTCCCACCGAAAATCCTAACGGTCACTAGGTTTACTAAATCGGTATGACCGAGTTTGTTGATTCGGTCTCACCGAGTTTGGTAGATTGTGTGTAATGGTTAGCTTTTGTGTGGAGGCTATATATACCCCTCCACCTCCTCTTCATTCGAAGAGAGAGCCATCAGACTGAACCTACACTTCCAGCATACATTTTCTGAGAGAGAACTACCTACTCATGTGTTGAGGCCAAGATATTCCATTCCTACCATATGAATCTTGTTCTCTAGCCTTCCCCAAGTTGCTTTCCACTCAAATCTTCTTTCCACCAGATCCAAATCCTATGAGAGAGAGTTGAGTGTTGGGGAGACTATCATTTGAAGCATAAGAGCAAGGAGTTCATCATCAACGCACCATTTGTTACTTCTTGGAGAGTGGTGTCTCCTAGATTGGCTAGGTGTCACTTGGGAGCCTCCAACAATATTGTGGAGTTGAACCAAGGAGTTTGTAAGGGCAAGGAGATCGCCTACTTTGTGAAGATCTACCGCTAGTGAGGCAAGTCCTTCGTGGGCGACGGCCATGGTGGGATAGACAAGGTTGCTTCTTCGTGGACCCTTCGTGGGTGGATCCTCCGTGGACTCAAAGAATCGCTACCCTTCGTGGGTCGAAGTCTCCATCAACGTGGATGTACGATAGCACCACCTATCGTAACCACGCCAAAAACATCCGTGTTCCAATTGCGTTTGAATCCTCCAAAACCCTTCCCTTTACATTCTTGCAAGTTGCATGCTTTACTTTCCGCTGCTCATATACTCTTTGCATGCCTGCTTGATATGTATTGTGAGTGTTAAATTTGTGCCTAAACTCCACCTAAACTTTAAGAACTTAAAAACTGCAACTTTGGTACTTAGTGTCTAATCACCCCCCCCCCTCTAGACACCTCTTCTCAAGGTCCTACACAATGTTACTATCCTTTTCCACACTTGTGCTTCAAAGTAGCACCATGTTCTTCATATAGAAAGTCTTTTATGTTGTCACTTTCATATACTAGTGGGAATTTTTCATTATAGAACTTGGCTTGTATATTCCTACGATGGGCTTCCTCAAAATGCCTTAGGTCTTCGTGAGAAAGCAAGTTGGATGCACACCCACTTAGTTTCTTTTGTTGAGCTTTCATATATTTATAACTCTAGTGCATCCGTTGCATGGCAATCCCTACTCCTCATGTTGACATCAATTGATGGGCATCTCCATAGCCCGTTGATCAGCCTCGTCAATATGAGACTTTTTCCCTTTTTGTCTTCTCCACACAACCTCCATCATCATATTCTATTCCACCCATAGTGCTATATCCATGGCTCACGCTCATGTATTGCGTGAGAGTTGAAAAAGGCTGAAGTGCGTTAGAAAGTATGAACCAATTGCTTGGCTGAAACCGGGGTTGTTCTTCATGGGAGTATTTTGTGTGATGAAAATGAAACATAGCCTAACTATATGATTTTATAGGGATGAACCTTCTAATGCCATGTTATTTTGAGAAGACATGATTGCTTAGTTAGTATGCTTGAAGTATTATTATTTCTTATGTCAATATGAACTTTTATTTTGAATCATTTGGATCTGAAAATACATGCCACAATAAAGAAAATTACATTGAGAATTATGCTAGGTAGCATTCCACATCAAAAATTCTGTTTTTATCATTTACCTACTCGAGGACGAGCAGGAATTAAGCTTGGGGATGCTTGATACGTCTCCAACATATCTATAATTTTGATTGTTCCATGCTATTATATTACCCGTTTTGGATGTTTATGGGCTTTACTTTACACTTTTATATCATTTTTGGGGCTAACCTACTAACCGGAGGCCCAGCCCGAATTGCTGTTTTTTGCCTATTTCAGTGTTTCGCAGAAAAGGAATATCAAACGGAGTCCAAACGAAATGAAACCTTCAGGAGTGATGTTTTTGGAACAAACGCAATCCACAGAACTTGGAGTGGACGTCAAGCAATGAACGAGGCGGCCACGAGGGTGCCCGGTGCGCCCCCTGGGGGTGGGCGTGCCCCCCACCCTCGTGGGCCCCTCATTGCTCCACCGACCTACTTCTTCCTCCTATATATATCCACGTACCACGAAAACATCCTGGAGCAACACGAAAAAGTATTTCCACCGCCGCAACCTTCTGTGTCCACGAGATCCCATCTTGGAGCCTAGGTCGGCGCTCCGCCGGAGGGGGAATCAACCACGGAGTGCCTCTACATCATCTCCAAGGCCTCTCCGATGAGTTGTGAGTAGTTTACCACAGACCTTCGGGTCCATAGTTATTAGCTAGATGGCTTATTCTCTCTCTCTCTCTTTGAATCTCAATACAAAGTTCTCCTCGATCTTCTTGGAGATCTATTCGATGTAACTCTTTTTGCGGTGTGTTTGTCGAGATCCGATGAATTGTGGGTTTATGGTCAAGTTTATCTATGAGAAATATTTGAATCTCCTCTGAATTCTTTTATGTGTGATTAAGTTATCTTTGCAAGTCTCTTCGAATTATTAGTTTGGTTTGGCCTACTGGATTGATCTTTCTTGCAATTGGAGAAGTGCTTACTTTGGGTTCAATCTTGCGGTGTCCTTTCCCAGTGATAGCAGGGGAAGCAAGGCACGTATTGTATTGTTGCCATCGAGGATAAAAAGATGGGGTTTATATCATATTGCATGAGTTTATCCCTCTACATCATGTCATCTTTCTTAATGCATTACTCTGTTCTTTATGAACTTAATACTCTAGTTGCAGGCAGGAGTCGGTCGATGTGTGGAGTAATAGTAGTAGATGTAGGCAGGAGTCGGTCTACTTGTCACGGACGTGATGCCTATATACATGATCATGCCTAGATAATCTCATAACTATGCACTTTTCTATCAATTGCTCGACAGTAATTTGTTCACCCACTGTAATACTTATGCCATCTTGAGAGAAGCCACTAGTGAAACCTATGGCCCCCGGGTCTATCTTTTATCATATAAGTTTACCATCTACTTTTATTTGCATCTTTACCTTTACAATCTATATCATAAAAATACCAAAAATACTTATCTTATCATATTATCTCTATCAGATCTCACTTTCGCAAGTGGCCGTGAAGGGATTGACAACCCCTTTATTGCGTTGGTTGCGAGGTTCTTGTTTGTTTGTGTAGGTGCGTGGGACTTCTGAGGAGCCTCCTACTGGATTGATACATTGGTTCTCAAAAACTGAGGGAAATACTTACGCTACTTTGCTGCATCACCCTTTCCTCTTCAAGGAAAACCAACGCAAGCTCAAGACGTAGCAGTTCTCCATTGTGTAGCGATGCAGATCTCCCAAGAGGGCAGCATGTCCAGATTCTGGGATTGATCGACATGTGGCTAACGAAGGTAGAGGTATAACCTGAGGTTTTACCTACTTTTATATAAAGATGATTTACACACATCTACAACTATTTGGGTGAAATTTCAAGCTGACTACAAAATAAGCCTTGGGAGTGTGCCACATGGTCTCATTGTTTACAAGCTACCCAGGATCAAAATGCAATGAAGTGGTATCCCACATTTTAGAAATCTATTGCATCGGAGCGACCATGTGGCTACTAGGTCTAGTGGTTCTCAAAAATGTCCTTGTTGTCATAGACGACCACAGCTGTAAAGGCTAGATATCGAATTTTGATTAAATGGAAGTTCATCTGGCTCCCGTTGGTCATGGTCAATTAAGTTTCCCTGGTCGGGGCGTTAGGTGGCTTTTCATTCATAATTGTCATCATCGACAAGCAGGGCCCCACTGACTTGGGATTAAAATGTGCCATTGCACTCCGGGGAACCGCACTCAAATGTGGACGTTTCTCTACCCCCACCCCCACCCCCACCCTGAAAAGATGATCTAGGTAAAACTGCCTTTTCATCCAAGGAAGTTCAACTTAACAACCACCGTCTGGTCATAATCATGAGTCGATGACCCTTTCTCCCTAATATGATGAGACGCTTGCGCGTTATCTGTTATCCAAGTGAAAAATATTTGTGGATATACATTGTCCTATGCTTCAATAAATCTGTGTGATATCCATTGTTTTATGCTTTGGTGGGTAGCCCATGTGGAGATCTGAAATTATCCTAATCTGCATAAGAAATGCAGCAAAGAAAAATAATACCCGCATTTGCAAATTTGGCTGAACAATCTCCAGGTAATGCATATATAATGACACGTAGGTACGAAAAAAATCACAATTTTGTGTCGTGGTACATGATGCATACTACTAAATACTACTTACATGATATATCCAGTTGAGTCATGTTGTCCTGTCTAGCACACATTTCCTTGAATGGAGAAAAGAAAAAAACAATTACACCGCAAGGGAATACCAGCTGCATTTGAGGGCCAAACAAGTTTTTCACTTGCCTGAGGATACAATTCAGATGTCTAAGGAGACAAAGTTACTTTCAACCTTCCTTTAAAAGGCAATGAATGTTCTGACCTCTGATATTAGCAATCCACTAGTGGACAGATACTGACCACCTCTAGTTGTCTGTTTCTTGTAAACTAGCTTGTTATGGGATAGGTCAAGGTCTTAGGTGTCGGTGACTTGACGGTCGTGCCCATTTTGGGCGGGACAACAAGCTAGTCTCTTCCAATCTCGGCAATGAGCAATGGGAGATAGTCAGTGAGTGAAGGCTCTCTGGCCGAGGAAAGGATACACGTCAGGTGGTGTTTCTTGTGTAAACCACAAAGGAGACGCTATCTCTGCATGAGAAGAGACGAGCTCGTGCCTTGTCATACCAATCAACTCATCGCCCATGTAGCTTTAGTTGGAATATTTTGAGGTTACAACCCGATAGCTGGAAATACAAATACCATCGGCAAAGAGAAAGGGGAAACACATCTCTCTCTCTCTCTCTCTCTCTCTCTCTCTCTCTGTGTGTGTGTGTGTGCGCGCGCGCGCTCAAATTCACTATTAATTTATTAAAGGCCGGGTATGGACACAAGTATATATCCACCCTTGGATTGTCACAAATTATATGCATGCAATATCCCGGGGGAGTTTATAACATCATGCATCATCTTAAGTGGGTTATAAAACGAATTTTTCTCAAAAAGAAAAAAGAAGAAGTTTCGGCCACAAATGATTATTTGACTCTATTATAAGAATTTGTCATATCCATTCAAATTAAAGTAATAAAAATGGGATCTTGTGTAACAAGCTTGGATATGAGATCTCTTTGGATATTGTAAACCGCATGTGTGTGCATTTTATTCTTGCATTTCGAAAAGTTTGCAAGCGAGAATCACATGCATTTTTTTGTGTGAGTTTATAGGCATCAGATACAAATAATACCTTTTTCTATATGGCATGGGCTGCATTTGTCTGTCATATTGTTAATGAGTAAGCAAAAGAAGGGGTCGTTGTTAATAAGGATGACCTTTTGGACATTTCTTTGTTTACGAAAACACACTATACTTGAAGTTTTTACATTGTCTAACACACTATTTATTGATGGATCACTAATATTGAATGTTGGTCGTACCTCCTTGGAGGTAATTAAGTCGGAGCATCTTAAAATAGCTCCAATATATATCTTTGGACTAACAAAGTAATCTATTCTATGAATACAGTCTCCTACATGAGCCTATTATTTAATGCATCTTCTTAAGTGTGATTATAAACTAAAGTTTAGTTCACACATGATCGTATGAATGTATTACAAGAAGAGAATCCTAAAAGTAATGAAAATGGGGTATTGATTAAAACATTTCGTTATTATAACCCTAAGGTGTGCATTTTATACTTGCATCTTGAAAACAAAAAAAATACCATTGTCATTAACCTATTACTAGTCTGTGCAAAGGCTTTGGTGCCCATAGAGATTGACAGAACTTCATTGAAATACTGAAGCATTGTAGCCCAGGGCTAATCCATCAGTTACAATGTGTGACATCATGCATATTTTGTCGATGCTGATATTTGGAGCCATGGTCACCCTTGATCATTGGAGCGGCCACACCCTGCTTAACATTCGCTTGGGCCTGTGCATCCCACTCTTGGACCGTGCGCACGTTAAATAAAGTGTCTTCGTGCTAAACAAGATTGGTGGGAAGTACATCCTAATGATCCATGTTGTCACAATGTCTCCCCTGTGTCATTTGCTATAACCTGTGGCTAAACCAATATGGTGATCTAGCGCCTGGGTATGGAGTCGTAGCCGTTGAAGACGATTCGGTTGTATGAGCACTAAGACTTGACGTACCACAACAGGTGGTTCTGCATTGCCACCTCAATTGAGGAGGTCTTGTACGGGTGCCTCTTTTGATACAATACCTGAACCATGTTAGCTACCGTAAGGTCCTGACGACGCAAAGGAAATGCGCCTGATACTATTACGGCCGTTGTGGCCTCCCAAAGAAGGGACATGTCTACTCCTTTGCTGGTAGATCGTCTTCAGCGCAGGTGGTGCAGGGTGGAGAAGAAGTGGCACCACCAATGGACCCTGCTGGTGCCAAGGAAGACAGCATACTGTCCTACCCAATGACATCAGCGGCACCATCATCTCCCTGTTCCACATCTATGAGGCCACCAACATACAAGCCATATCACAGGGTGGAAATGCCTTTGGCACGAATCCACCCCGCTCAGCCTTGATGACCATGACCTCCAAAAAGGGCAAGGGGAGACAACCTAGTCGACCTCATCTCGGACATCCTCAAGGCTCCATGCTAGGTGCATGCTTGTCGCCTTTCTCACCATGTTATGTCGCCACTCCGGCGACTGAGACCGCTACCACATCTTCAACAAATGGTTCTGATCCAAGGTCCTCGATCACCTCAAGGAGTTCGATTTCAGCTACCTGTAGGTGAACAACACCTAACCACTTTAGGAAGGCGAGTCGATGCCATTGCTATAGGTGGCCTTCCACGCTGAAGTTATCCTCTCTCTGTGTCACATGCTTTGGCTGCTGCCATTTCCCCGAGGATCTCTTGAGCAGGCACACTTTTCCAAATCTTATCGAGCTCACTCTCTGCTGGATTACAAACTCTGAGAACACACTCCATGCCATGATCGCCTCATCTCCTAATCTTCGGAACCTGGTCCTCAACAGAAACTATCACTTCCATCACGTCCACACTTGTACAGTTCGACATGTGTTTTCGACTTTAGGTACACCTATGTAATTTTTTTATCCTAGTGAAGATGTAAATTATAGTTTGAACCGTCCATGACTCCATGCCCTATCTCGGCCATCGTATTTTTCTATCATAGTTTGCATTAGCCCATTTATAAAGAAAATGCCTTTCCCACTTTCATAATAAAAGGTCTTTTGTGCACTCTACAACGTCTAAAAGAACCCTCAAGAATGCACATGTGGGACGTGAGCGCATAACTCATTACCCAAGTGAAGAAAGTGTGATATACATTACCCTAGTGAAAAAAGTGTGATATACATTACTCAATTTCAGTGGAGTTTTAAGATAATCATTCTAAGGGTCTAATTCAGCGTAAGAAATATAGCAAGGAGAAGTCCGCAAATTTAGCTGAATCAATCTTCCAGGCAATGCACATATAACAACCCATACGTATGCCACGTCATACAGCTTACATAATATCATGCACATGATATATATCCCACTGAGTCCCTTTGTCTTGTCGAACATATATAACATCGAACAAAGAAAACAAAATGGAACGGTTTGTTTAATCTGAGTTTAGTGCTTCCATGTGGTTGTTTTCATACCTTCTTCCTTGTTTCTTGGACGGTTGCTGCACAAATGTTGCCATTCAATGCTTGGGATTTACACGACCTCTGACAACGTACATTTTTTAAGTACTTCATTAAGTAAATTATAACTTAATGCTAAACTCAAATTTCTACTGTCCATAAACTCTTGATGGTAGAGAAGACAACATAGTAAGGGCTTCTCCCATGAAGAACATTGACTGGTAGAGAAGAAAACATAATAAGGGCTTCTTCCATGAAGAACATTGAACGTTATTGCTTAAACGAAGAAAGCACGATGGCTGGAGTAGATCTAGCAGTTAAAATAAACAAGTCAGTTGCAATTAAGGCTGAATTTTCCGAGGAAAACCTTGTCATAAAGAATTTAGATGATGAAAGAAGGTACATGGCCACTCGCCGCCGACCTTTGCTCCTCAGGCCGCCCTTCTTCCTCTCCTCAGCTCTTCCCATGGCTCCGTTGTTTCTCCAACCATGGCACTTGCACATGTCTCCTCCCAACCCGTATGGATCCAGGCAGGGGAACATGGCGAACGCGGCTCTCGGTGTCGGCCTGAGGCAGGGCTTGGGCAAAGAGGACTTGGATAGGCAAATCCGAACGTTGTGGCATGATCTGGTCTATTTCTGGCCGGATCCATAGTCCGGTGGTAGCGGGAAGACAACATCGCGTCTGGGAAGCTTTGTGGCACCATGGCGTCGATTGAGCTCCAGGAATGGTGGCGCGGTCAATGGGGCGGTGGCCATGGCTGCTTTGGCGTACCTGTGGGACGAGAGAGAGACGAGAGATTGAGAGGGAGTAGGGAGAGGAGAGGGACAAGGGGGATGCGCTGGAGTCCTGCTGGTAAACATGGTCCCTCGACGCCGGTGAACTCAACCTCCCTGACGGTGCTTTGTTTTTTTATCAACCTCTTTGTCGCAAGTCTTAAAAAATAGTAGGCAAAGTGTTATGGTTAAACGATATTCTTTGAAGTTGACTTTCTTTGCCGCCAGTTACGTTCTCACTAATGGCAAAGCGGTTGGCTGACGACAAAGACTTTGCCTTCTGTCCCACTAAAAGCTGACGGCAAATGATCTCTTTGTCGACATTGTTTGCCGTCAGCAAGCTGACGACAAAGTCCTTGCAGTCTATTTTCAAGACTTTGTCCTCTATCATTGGCTGACGGTAAATTTCCTGATTCCTGTAGTGGCTTCTTCCATGAAGAACATTGAGCGCTTAAATGAAGCAAGTACGGTGACTAAACTGGAGCTAGCAGTTAAAACAAACAAATTCAGTTGCTGCTAAGGCTAAGTTTTCTAAGGAAAGCTTTGTCATAAAGAATCTAGATGATGACAGCAGGGAGATGGCTTTTGAGAAGGTATCAGATACCACAGAGGCTTCTCAACATGATAGCAACGAGTTTAGATTTCCTCGGGGGTCGGGATAAATAAACTTTTGAGTCATTTGGTAAAGTTTGTGAAGTCAAGGGCGCCATATGTTAGTGAAAATGACTCTCGATCTTAGATTTCATCAGACAAGGGCGCTTTTGTTAATGAAAATGGCTCTTGGTCTCACATTCAGCATCTTGTTACTGAGCTGAGATGTGTGATGGGTTGGGATCTCAACTGGAGAACTCAAGTAAAGAAGCTCCTTGTATAAACAACCTTAAAAACTCAAGAAGTTTGCCATGCATGTCAACTCTCGCACCTAAGCAACATCATGCAGATGTTCATGACAGTCGTAGGGATGAAGAGGTTGAACATGCAGAGACCAGGGAAGAGCCATCAGTTGGAGAGGTAGGCAATTAAGCCACCCATCGTTGAAGCCAAAGCAGCGCCCACCCAAAGGCATGTCCTAGAGACCGAAGGAGCGACACATGGGGAGCAAGGCGACAACAGCCGTGAAGTGCTGCCGGCAGAGGGAGCAACAACGAGATAGCGACACGAGCACCCAAAGCTATCCATGCAGACGCCCATCACGTTGGTGTGGAACTTCAAGTCGTCAGCGCACTTGCCGACGCAATGAACGAGGTCATTCTGTAGATCCTCCCAGACATGGCAACCGCCTTGGTTGGATTCATTCTAGAAATGGTAGCCAGGCCTAGGATTTCAGCAAGGATGGAGGCGCTCACACATCTTGGGGATTATCATTTTTGAGCAAGTCGTTCTTACTGAGTGAGCTTTATCCCCTCACATGGAACAAGGGGAGCGTGGCCTAGCACTGCAATCCGCATTCCACTTGTCAATTTTAGTCAAGGCGGGGACTCAAGTCTGGATTTGTGATTGGATTGGTAGGGCTAGGACATGGTGGAGTGTCTTCCATGTGTTGTGTGCTATTTTGAAGTTAGGCTGGATTGGGTGATCGATGTGTGTTCTTTCTGGCTACCTCGTAGACTAGATGGCTTTTCCATTTGGAAATTCCATACAATTCTCTGTTGATATGCTTTGTGTCCTTAAAATCTTAGAAGTATCAGATCGTTGTAGAACTGTGTTGTTTCATACATCTGAACTTCTTAGGAAATTGTTTACAGTTTTACACACTTTTAATATAAAGATGGTTTACACACATCTACAACTATCTGGGTAGAAAATGTAAAGATGTCTTCTAAATAACCCTCGGGAGTGTGCCACTTGGTCTCTAGGTCAAAATGCACTAAAGTGATGTGCCCACTTCTCATAATCATCTACCACATCTAAGCCATCATGTGGCCACCGGATCCGATAGTTCCGAACATATCCTTGCCCTCATAAAAGAGCACTACCGCATTGGCTGGCTGCTACTGAATCTTGACTACTTAGAAGTTCATTGGGCTCCCTTTGGCCGCTCTTTGGCGTGTGGAGATGCTATCAGTTCCAATGCTAGTAGGCAGGGACCCAACGATCTTGGTAAAAAGAAATATTGCTCCCGAGGTAACTACACTCAACTGCCGATGTTACATCAATTTCCCTTGAAGATGATATGGGTAAAACTGTTGTTGCGCCTAGAGAAGCTGGCCTCAACTGCCACTGTCTGATTACACTCGTTAGCCAGTAGTCCTTTTCTCCTCGAGAATATGAGACACTTTTGCTTCAGCACACTGACAGCTGAGATCTCTCTATACCCCTTCATAATAAAGGGTAGGATAGTCTTTCATCCGCTCCGATACGTGGCCGGCGTACACATATGCGGCGCCCTTTTTTTTCCTCGCGACATGTTTTTTTCTCTCGGCACCCTCAGCTGTTCTTCACTTTCTTTTTAAAAGATAAAAAGGGTGCATGTAACATGAATAACACTCAAGACCTCTTGGTCTAAGGATGACCACACTAACCAACTAGGACATCCTAATGGTTGTGCATATTTACTTCTTCGTTTTCTTTTCTTCTACTTCTTCGTGGGTGGGCCGGCCGATTGTTGAATCGGTCATTTTATCACTATTTCTTTTTCATTTTTTTTTTCTGTTTTTCTGTTTTTCTTTTCCAAAAAATATTCACACTTATAAAGTTTGTTCAAAATTTTAAAAAATATTTATGTTTGTGCTATGACCTTTTTTTGCAAAACGCCACAAAATTTGACATTTCAAGTAAAAAACAGAAAATATTAATAAATTTTTTAAACCCATTTATTTTGAATTTCTCCAAAGATTTTTTTGTATTTGTGTAGAAAAAAAATCGAATACAGCATTCTAAATTCCAAATAAATTTTGAAAGCAGAAACATTATTTCAAAATGCAGAATTCTTGAAATCATAAAAACTTCGCATAGTGCCTTGGAATGGTGATACAAGGCCCTACAAACAAAATTGGTCCATTTGAACGATGTCGAAAAAAGATACTCTGGGACGGAACCTTTCGCCCAATACAAACTTTTTTCCATTTAAGTGCATGAACATTTTTTAAATTCGTAAACTTTGTTTCCAAAATCATGAACACTTTTCCATATCCAGGAACTCTTTCAACTTTTACAAACGTTTATAAAAGCACACAATTTTTTAGAATTCATAATCTTTTTCAAGATTGATGAACTTTTTTCAAATATGCGAATGTCTGGGCAGGCCTAACAGACGCCCGCTGGCAGCGATGCCATCGCCCGGTTCTGCGAGGCCTGAGCGTATTTTTTTATTCTACTTTGTTTTTAAGTTTTTCGTGAATTAATTTTTCCCTTTTTAAAGTTTATTATTCATTTAAAACCAGCTCTCAAATTTTAAATATTTTTTGAATACTAAAAATGTTATTGTTTTCAAACATTAAAAATTATAAAAAGTTCTACAATTTAAAATATTGTTCCCATTTTAAATTTTTTGTTCATAAATTTCATAAATGTTTCTTTTTTAAAAATGTAGATAAATTATTGAAAAAGTATGTGGTTTGCAATTTCTGTACAACATAAATATTTGGGAATTTATTAACAATTTTGGAAAATGTGTTCATGTGTTATAAAATTTTCATACACAATTTGAAATTCCAAAATTGTTGACAATATTCAAGAAATAATTGGGATATAAGAAAATGTTCATGTTGATTGATAATATATCAAATTGCATATAACAAAAGCCTTGCCCTATCAGCCTAACCGAATTTTCATTTTTCTCTTTCCTTTATTTCTATTTTTCTCATGCATGAACTTTTTAAAATTACAAAAACAAATTCGTGAATGTTTTTGCAAAATTTGTGGATTTTTTTACAATTTCTTTATAGGATCTATGATTTTTGTATAGGTCGAAATATTTTTACAAAAAGATTCATGAATTTGAATTTTTTTACGAATACGTAGATTTTATTTTTACTGAATAGACAAGAAAAGTCAACTCTATAAACGCTTTTTTCTCTCGCCGTCCTCAACAGTTTTTCACTTTCTTTTTAAAACATAAAAAGAGTGCTGATAACATGAATCAAACTCAAGACCTCTTTGGTCTAAGGATGACCACACTAACCAACTAGGACATCCTAATGATTGTGCATACTGACTTCTTCTTTTTCTTTTCTTTTTCTACTTCAGTTCCCAAGTGGGCCGGCCCATTGTTGAATCGGTCATTTTATAACTATCACTTTTTCATTTTTTTCTACTCGATTTTTCATTTTCTTTTCCAAAAAATGCTCACACTTATAAAATTTGGTTCAAATTATTAAAAAAAAATTTGGATTTTTAGAATTTTGTTCATAAAGTACAAAATTCATATTTTTTAAAAAATTGTACAGCTGTGTCAAAAAATTGTTCATGTCTTTGAAAATTGCTCAGAATGTCATAACACAAACATATTTTAAAAAGAGCTAACAAAGTTTTGAACACAAACATTTTTTGAAAAACACTACAAAATTTGACATTTCAAGTAAAAATCATAAAATATTAACAAAATTTTGAAACCCATTTATTTTGAATTTCTGCGAACATTTTTTTGTATTTCTGTAGAAAAAAATTGAATACAGGATTCTAAATTCCAAATAAATTTTGGAAGCATGAAAATTATTTGACTATGCAGAATTGTCTAAATCACAAAATTTTGGCATGGTGCCTAGGAATGGTGATACAAGGCCCTACAAAATATTTAGTCCATTTGAACGATGGACAAAAAAGTTACTCTGAGATGGAACCTTTCGCCCAGCCTGAACACCCTACTCGAACTTTTTTCATTGAAATTCGTGGACATTTTTTAAGTTCATAAACTTTGTTTTCAAAATCATGAACTTTTTTCCTTATCCAGGAACTCTTTTCAACTTTTACAAATGTTTATAAAAGCCTGTAATTTTTTTTGAATTGATGAACATTCTTTTTAAAATTGATGAACTTTTCACAAATCGGCGAATGTTTGGGCAGGCCGAACAGGTTTCCGACGGAAGCAATGCCGTCACCGAGTTCTGCAAGGCCTGAGTATTTTTTTTCTATTCTATTATTTTCGTTTTTACGTTTCCCTTGAATTTTTATTTTATTTCCTTTTTGAAGTTTATTATCCAATTTAAAACGAGTTCTAAAATTTGAAATATTTATGGAATACTTAAAAATGTTATTTTTTCAAATATTAAAAATTATAAAAATATTCTAGAATTTCAAAAATTGTTCCCATTTTGATTTTTTTTTCATAAATTCAATAAATTTTATGTTTTAAAAATGTCAATAAATTTCATAAAAACTATGTGGTTTGAAATTTGTGTACAACATCATTATTTGGGAGTTTATTAGCAATTTTGGAAAACGTGTTCATGTTTTATAAAATTTTCATAGACAATTTGAAATTCCAAATTGTTGAAAAATTTAAAGAAATAATTGGGATATAAGAAAATGTTCATATTGATTGATAATAACATAAAATGCAAATAACAAAAGCCTTGCCCTATCGGCCTATCTGAGTTTTCATTTTTATCTTTCCTTTTTTTCTATTTTTTTCTCATGCATGAACTTTGTAAAATTACAAAAGCAAATTCTTTAATGATATTTTACAAAATTTGTGAATCTTTTTTTACAATGTCTTTACAAGATCTTTGAAATTTTTGTATAGGTCGAAATGTTTGTACAAAAAGATTCCCGAATTTGAGAATTTTTACGAATAGGTACTTTTTTTTACACAATAGACAAGAAAAGTCAACTCTGTGAATGCTTGGGCCTGCCCAAGAGGCTAGGCATTCGTTATAAACCGACAATTCAATTTTTAGTATTGGGTCTTTTTGTAAAATCAGTTAGAAAAGCTAAAAATTATTAAAATAAATAATAAAAAATAGATAACACAAAACAATATAGGTGGCCGCAGCATCGAAAACCGCTCCAAGGAGAGTCCAAAGATCACATCAGCCTGCTTGTGGCCCGGATAGGATATGTGTAGCAAAGGCCGGTGTGATTTTAAAATGCCCAGTGCACAACCTTGATGTGCCCCATGAGCTTGGCGAGGTTGTGGTCCCCACGGGCCTCTGTTTGACCTAATTCCAAGCCTATATATTCCGTCTTCCCGAGAAAAATATAAGAGAGAAAGTTTTATTGCGTTTTACGCTGCGGAGCCGCCGCCAACTTCCGTTCTTCATTAGGAACGCTAATCTAGAGTCCGTTCCAATCTCTGGAGAGATGGATTCGTCGTTGTCATGACCAACCCTTCTCCATCAACAATTCCATGATATTCACCACAAAGAGTGAGTAATTCATTTGTAGGCTTGTTGAACGGTGACGGGGTGGATGAGATTTCTTATGTAGTCGAGTCAATTTGTTAGTGCTTGATCCCTAGTGTCCACTATGTTCTGGGATTGATATTTCTATGACTTTGCTATGCTTAATGCTTGTCATTAGGGCCTGAGTGCCATGATTTCAGATTGGGACACATATGCCTTTCATGATTATATATTTGAAATGTTGATCTTACCTACAAGTTGTATGCACATGTCATTGCTCTAGACCCCCAAGGTGACAATAATAGGGATATCGACGGGATGACTTTGAGTTGAAGAGTTCATGTATGTGATAACCTACAAGTATAGGGGATCGCAACAGTTTTCGAGGGTAGAGTATTCAACCCAAATTTATTGATTCGACACAAGGGGAGCCAAAGAATATTCTCAAGTATTAGCGGCTGAGTTGTCAATTCAACCACACCTGGAAACTTAGTATCTGCAGCAAAGTGTTTAGTAGCAAAGTAATATGATAGTGGTGGTAACGGTAACAAAAGTAAAGACAGCAAAAGTAATGATTTTGGTATTTTGTAGTGATTGTAACAGTAGCAATGGAAAAGTAAATAAGCGAGAACCAGTATATGGAAAACTCGTAGGCACCGGATTAGCGATGGATAATTATGCCGGATGCGGTTCGTCATGTAACAGTCATAACATAGGGTGACACAGAACTAGCTCCAGTTCATCAATGTAACGTAGGCATGTATTCCGTATATAGTCATACGTGCTTACGGAAAAGAAGTTGCATGACATCTTTTGTCCTACCCTCCCGTGGCAGCGGGGTCCTATTGGAAACTAAGGGATATTAAGTCCTCCTTTTAATAGAGAACTGAAATAAAGCATTACCACATAGTGAATACATGAACTCCTCAAACCATGGTCATCACCGGGAGTGGTCCCGATTATAGTCACTTCGGGGTTGCCAGATCATAACACATAGTAGGTGACTATAGACTTGCAAGATAAGATCAAGAACACTTAAAAACTTAAAAACTGGATCTTATCTTGCAAGTCTATATACACACAATCTACCAAACTCGGTGGGACCGAACCGTTAAACTCGGTCAAACCGATTTAGCAAATAATGTGACCGTTCGGATTTTTGGTGGGACCGAAATGCAACTCGGTGAGACCGATTCGGTTAGGGTTAGGGCATAACGTAATCTCAGTAAGACCGATTACACAAACTCGGTGAGACCGATTTTGGTAATAAGCTTTCCAGAGAGTTGGTCAGGCAAACTCGGTGGGACCGATTACTCAAACTCGGTGGGACCGATTTTGGTAATAAGTTATCTAGAGAGTTTGCATTGTAATCTCGGTAGTACCGATTGCTCAAACTCGGTGAGACCGATTTTGATAATGGACATACACAGAGAGATTACAATCCCATCTCGGTGAAACCGAGATCCCTATCGGTAGAACCGATTTGCTTAGGGTTTGCGGCAGTGGCTATGACCTTTGGTGGCGCCGGATAGGAAGAATCAGTGTGACCGATTTTGGCTTTAGGTTTCGGTCATTTGTGGAAGTGGGAAAGTAGTTGAGGGTTTTGGAGCATATCACTAAGCACATGAAGCAAGAGGCTCATTAAGCAACACCTCATCCCTCCTTGATAGTATTGGCTTTTCCTATAGACTCAATGTGATCTTGGATCACTAAAATATAAAATGAAGAGTCTTGAGCTTGAAGCTTGAGCCAATCCTTTGTCCTTCGCATCTTGAAGGGGTTCCCACATCCTTTAGTCCATGCCACTCCATTGTTGAACTTATCTGAAACATACTAGATAAAAGTGTTAGTCCAACAAGAGATATGTTGACATTAATTACCAAAACCACCTAGGGTGCACTTGTGCTTTCAATCTCCCCCTTTTTGGTAATTGATGACAACATACATCAAAGCTTTAGATAAAGATATAAGGAAAAGCAAGTAAAGCTTTGGAAAGACATGTAACAAACATAGGCTCCCCCTACATGTATTCAATCATGTGAATATGGAATATAGAAGCATGTGAGAGCATAAATATGATAGAGCAGGCAATGTGTTACATGTATCTTGGCCATATGCATCAGAGCAAAGAATATTAAAGAAAATACCTTCATGCTCATGAGTCTTTCTTACAAACAGTATGTACATCAGCAAGAATTCCTCATACACATGATTGTGATGCATATACTTACCTTGTAGTCTTGAGTTGGCTTGGGATGGGATGAACCTGCGTAAACAAGGTTAGATAACACAGATACATCTACTAGCCAGAGCAAACAGAAGAAACCACAAGAATACCAAGACTGGGATGACATGTAGAGAGTGAGTACTAAGTACCACATTGGATTAGACATGTCCCCAAGAGTAAAAATATTCAATGAATTTAAATTTATTTCTTTCCCTTAGATGTCTTGCTCCCCCTGAATCTAGCATGGGATACTGGAAGAAGATAGGGAGTAGAAAATCAGAGCTGAAAAATCAGAGCTGAAAGATATGAATGATGATCAGAGGTAATGTATGCTAATGCAAATAAGCACAAAAGAATCATAGGAACATGTCTCTCCCCTCAAGAAGACATGTGAGCATCTCTCCTCTTGAACACCAAGCATCTGGGATCCTTGAGAAATACTTTCTACTTAAGTATTCTCTCCCCCTGGAGATCTCTCTCTCCCCTTTGAGGGTCTCTCTCCCCCTTGAGGATCTCTCTCTAAATGATAGGCTTTGATGTTCTCTCTCTCCCCCTTTGACATCAATTTCCAAGAAGGTCTTCTGGAATCTGTCTAATGGGTTTGGTCCTTGAGACACAGCACAAAGCAATGATAAAAATGTGATGCTTGTAGAGGACAAGATTCATTGAGTGGAGCTGGATCAGTAGAAACATAGAATATGTGGCAAACTGTTTTCCTGATGTGAAATCGGTGGCACCGAGTGGTATGCTTCGGTTGTACCGAAAGGATTCGGTTGGGCCGAAAATAACAAATCGGTGAAACCGAGTTCATCTCAGAGAAAACACTTGTCACCTCAGCTCACTTAGACTAGTAAGAATTCACAAAGATTTGCAAGGAATTTACTGAAAGATGTGCAATGAACGTGATGCAGAAAATGCAGAGCAAACAGAAAGAAAGCTAGATGAAGTTTTTTTGAAAGGGGAAGCAAATATGCATGTGACAAATGCAAAAACACAGAAAAGAACACAAGAGAACTTCATCTAGAGATGGTCGGCGACAAAGTCTCCTATGTTAGAGTATATTGACTTAGGAGTCAAGTGAGATCACTTGATCATAGGTCATACTCATCGTTTAAGCTCAAAATGGGGTTGCCATTTTTCGTTTAAGCATCTTGATGTATTCACATCTTGTCGAGTTGCTTTAGCTCATGTCTTGGAGTAAAGCTTCTCAAAGATGGAATAACATACCTTGGTTGGTGGTGTTGTCCATGTAGTTGAACTTGTGTGGGTTGCTCAAAGGTTGATGTAGCTCATCAAGAATTTGGAGCACCACTTGGAATTTGAGTCCATCTACCTACATGGGTTAGTTCTTGCAAGGAACATCACTTGTGTATCCAAAAATGGCAATCATGAAGCTCAATAGAGAATTTGTCAAAGGATGTGTTTGAGTGGTTCTGTGCTTCCTTCTCTTCAACCACCATAGTGTAGAGACTTGGTGATGTAGAGATTGCTCAAGATGTGAGTAGATTACAATCTCATGGAATTTGATTCCACCAAGTACTTACATGGGTTAGATAACATGCAAGATACAAATATATCCAAGACATAAGATTTTCATCATAAGAGAAATATCAAGGATTAGTCATAGGCTCGTGTCTTGCATGTATCCAATGGAATTTCTACTCCAAGTTTGAAGCATCAATGATGTTCAATTCTCCTCTTAACCTGCAAAACACTTTCTCATCAAGAGGTTTAGTGAATATATCCGCTAATTGCTTTTCGGTCCGAACATGCTTAAGATCAATGTCACCCTTAGCAACATGATCTCGAATGAAATGATGACGAACTTCAATATGCTTAGTTTGAGAATGTTGCACAGGATTATGACCAATTTTGATAGCACTTTCATTGTCACAAAGCAATGGAACATGTCTCACATATATCCCATAATCTTTAAGAGCTTGGGTCATCCAAAGTAATTGAGCACAACATGAACCAGCGGCAATATATTCCGCTTCGGCAGTGGATAAGGATACCGAGTTTTGTTTCTTGGAGGACCAAGACTCAAGAGATCTACCAAGAAATTTACAAGTACCCGAAGTGGACTTTCTATCAACCTTGTGTGCGGCATAGTCCGAGTCGGAATAGCCAACAAGATCGAAAGAGGCCCTCTTAGGATACCAAATGCCAAAATTTGGTGTATGGATTAAGTATCTCACTATCCTTTTCACGGCCTTAAGATGACATTCCTTAGGAGCAGCTTGATATCGTGCACATATGCACACACTTAGCATGATATCGGGGCGTGAAGCACATAGATACAACAATGAACCAATCATAGAGCGATAAACCTTTTGATCAACCGGTTCACTGTCTTTGCTCAAATCAAGATGTACACTAGTAGGCATGGGTGTAGACATACCTTTGCATTCTTGCATATTGAACTTCTTGAATAAGTCCTTGGTGTACTTCGTTTGAGAAACAAAGGTACCTTCCTTAGTTTGCTTGATTGCAACCCAAGAAAGAATTTGAGCTCACTCATCATAGACATCTCAAACTTTTCTGACATTAGCTTCCCAAACTTTTCACTAAAATGAGGGTTAGTTGAACCAAATATAATATCATCAACATAGATTTGGCACACAAATAGTTCTCCATTAACCCTTTTAGTAAAAAGAGTAGAATCAATTTTCCCAATTTCAAAGCCTTTTTCAATAAGGAACTTGGTCAAGCATTTATACCATGCTCTAGGAGCTTGTTTAAGACCATAAAGAGCTTTGTGAAGTTTGTAAACATGATTGGGTTTCTTAGGATTGACAAAGCCGAGAGGTTGCTTAACATAAACTTCCTCCTCTATTTCACCATTTAGAAAAGCACTTTTAATGTCCATTTGGTACAAGATGATATCATGATGATTAGCATAGGCAAGATGCGAATGGACTCAAGTCTAGCAACGGGAGCATAAGTCTCACCATAGTCCATACCTTCGACTTGTGTGTAGCCTTGGGCGATGAGACGTGCTTTGTTGCGAACTACTTGTCCATCTTCATCTTGCTTGTTGCGGAACACCCATTTGGTACCGATGACGTTTTGGTTGTTATCGGGCTTCTCAACCAATGTCCAAACTTGGTTCCTCTCAAAGTTATGTATCTCTTCATGCATAGCATTTATCCAATCCGGATCTTCCAATGCTTCTTCAACCTTCATAGGTTCAATGCTAGAGATGAAAGAATAGTTTTCACAAAAGTTAGCTAAACGAGTTTTAGAGCGAGTGATTCTCCCGGTTTGAATGTCATTGTAGATTTGCTCGACGGGATGATCTTTAGCAATTCTTGCTCGAACTCATGAAAGCTTTTGCTTGGGTCTTTGTTGAACATCTTCTTCATCTTGTTCTTCTTCTTGGCCTTCTTCATTGTTGGCATTGTCATTCTCTTGTCGTGGTGGAGAAGGAGGTTGTTGATGTTCATCTTGATGCACTTCCTCGTTTTCTTCATCTTGGTGTGTCCCACTTGTGGATGCTTCTGTGTCAACTCTTGGTTCACCTTGTCGTGGAGTAGAAGCTTCCACTTGGACGGACGAGGTACTCTCCTTCACCTCCGTTGGACGAACCTTGCCAATAGACAAGTCTTGGATTGCTTCCGAAGGATCTTTGTCTCCTACATAAATTGGCAATTGCTCTACTTACGAGCCGTTAGATTCATCAAACTTCACATCTATCGTCTCTTCAACCTTTCGGGTGAAATTGTTGTAGACACGGTAAGTGTGAGAGTTTGAGCCATAACCTAGTAGGAAACCTTCATGAGATTTAGGAGCAAATTTAGAGTGACGATCCTTATCAAGAATGTTACACTTTGAGCCGAATACTCGAAAGTATCCAACTTGGGGTTTGTTACCGGTGAGGAGCTCGTATGCCGTCTTGCCGAGTAGCTTGTGAAGATACAAGCGATTTGTCGCATGACAAGCTGTCTCAACCGCTTCTGCCCAAAAGTGCTTCGGTGTCTTGTACTCATCAAGCATCATTCTCGCCATTTCGATGAGCGTCCGGTTCTTCCTCTCAACAACTCCGTTTTGTTGAGGTGTGTACGTAGCCGAGAACTCGTGTGAAATCCCTTCTTCGTCAAGAAAGGTGTCCACATTTGCGTTCTTGAACTCCGTTCCGTTGTCGCTGCGAACCTTCTTGATCTTCACTTCAAATTGATTTTGGGCCTTCCTAGCGAAGTTTTTGAAGATCTTTTGGACCTGCGATTTATCATCGAGAAAGAACACCCACGTAAATCTTGAAAAATCATCAACTATAACTAGACCAAAAGAATTTCCACCGAGACTCTTGTAAGAGTTGGGACCAAAGAGATCCATGTGTTGTAGCTCCAGTGGCCTCCTTGTGGTCATGATGTTATTCACGGGATGTCTTCCTCCAACCTGTTTACCTGCTTGACAAGCACTGCAAAGTCTATCCTTATCAAATATGACATCGTTAACTCCAAGGATATGATTTCCTTTAATAAGCTTGTCAAGGTTTCGCATACCAACATGACCTAGTCGTCTAGGCCATAACCAACCTTTTGAGGATTTAGCAATGAAGCAAGTTTTAGGTTGAGCCTTTTTAGTGAAATCAACAATGTATAGATCACCTCTACGCACACCGGTAAAGACCATTCTATGGTTGTCTCGACAAAACACTTGGCAATCTACTACAGTAAATAGAACATTGAAACCGAAATCAGCAAGTCTAGATACTGAAAGTAAGTTGTATCCAAGAGATTCAACGAGCATAACATTTTGTATGGAGCTATCATGTGATATGGACACCTTACCGAGGCCAACCACCTTACCCTTTGAGTTGTCACCGAAAGTGACATACTTTCAAGGACTATCATTATCTGCAAGCTCACGAAACATGTCTTTATCTCCGGTCATGTGATCGGTACATCCACTATCAAGAACCCATTTCTTTCCTCCTGACATATATCCCCAAAGATTTGCCATAAGACCAAAGTGTCTCATTGCATCATCAAGATAGAAGTCACCATCATCATCCTCATCATAGTATCCATGTTCAACATTGTCATGTGGTGGATCAAGTCCTAGAGAGGGTGATTCATTAGAGTGAGTTTGACAATGATCTTGCTTATGTATTTTTATAGCTTCGGAAATAATATCACTAATAATACCAACATTTCCTTTGGCACGCATAAGGTTTGTAAGCTCAAATAGACGATCACCAAACATAGGATCACTAGTATTCATCTTACTCAAAGCAATAGACTTATGGAGAATTTCATCAAGATTTTTCAAGGAATAATCTGGAAAACATTACTCAAGAAATTGCCATATAGTATAGGCACACTTGAAAGTAGGCAAGCATACAATCAAGTTTCTAGGCAATCCTCTAATGATAAGTTCGGCAGTTCTAAGATTCCTGATCATGTCAATTGACTCATCATGGGTAGGATGCATAGGATCAACATAAGGTGCACAAGGGCTAACAATGTACTTGTTCAAATGATATTGATTGAAAATAACAAGCATCTCATTTTTCCACTCATGAAAATACTCTCCATCAAGAATAGGCACTCTATGTCTAAGACTCCCAATAGTAGACTCATCCATCTTCCTCCAATGGTGATTAAACCAAAGCAATGGAGACCAAAGCTCTGATACCACTTGTAGGACCTTGAGAAGAGGTGTCTAGAGGGGGGGTGATTAGGCACTAAGTACCAAAGTTGCAGTTTTTAAGTTTTCTTAAGTTTAAGTGGAGATTAGGCACAAGTTTAACATTCACAATACATATCAAGCAAGCATGCAAGAGTATATGAGCAGAGGAAAGTAAAGCATGCAACTTGCAAGAAAGTAAAGGGAAGGGTTTGGAGGATTCAAACGCAATTGGAGACACGGATATTTTTGGCGTGGTTCCGATAGGTGGTGCTATCGTACATCCACGTTGATGGAGACTTCAACCCACGAAGGGTAACGGTTGCGCGAGTCCACGGAGGGATCCACCCACGAAGGGTCCACGAAGAAGCAACCTTGTCTATCCCACCATGGCCGTCGCCCACGAAGGACTTGCCTCACTAGCGGTAGATCTTCACGAAGTAGGCGATCTCCTTGCCCTTACAAACTCCTTGGTTCAACTCCACAATCTTGTCGGAGGCTCCCAAGTGACACCTAGGCAATCTAGGAGACACCACTCTCCAAGAAGTAACAAATGGTGCGTTGATGATGAACTCCTTGCTCTTGTGCTTCAAATGATAGTCTCCCCAACACTCAACTCTCTCTCATAGGTTTTGGATCTGGTGGAAAGAAGATTTGAGTGGAAAGCAACTTGGGGAAGGCTAGATATCAAGATTCATATGGTAGGGATGGAATATCTTGGCCTCAACACATGAGTAGGTAGTTCTCTCTCAGAAATGGTAAGCTGGAAGTGTAGGTTCAGTCTGATGGCTCTCTCCACGAATGAAGAGGAGGTGGAGGGGTATATATAGCCTCCACACAAAATTTAACCATTACACACAATCTACCAAAACTCGGTGGGACCGAATAGTTAAACTGGGTCAGACCGATTTAGCAAATAATGTGACCGTTAGGATTTTTGGTGGGACCGAAATGCAACTCGGTGATACCGATTCGGTTAGGCTTAGGGCATAACATAATCTCGGTAAGACCGATTACACAAACTCGGTGAGACCGATTTTGGTAATAAGCTTTCCAGAGAGTTGGTCAGGCAAACTCGGTGGGACTGATTACTCAAACTCGGTGGGACCGATTTTGGTAATAAGTTATCCAGAGAGTTTGCATTGTAATCTCGATAGTACCGATTGCTCAAACTCGGTGAGACCGATTTTGGTAATGGACATAAACAGAGAGATTACAATCCCATCTCGGTGAAACCGAGATCCCTATCAGTAGAACCGATTTGCTTAGGGTTTGCGGCAGTGGCTATGACCTTTGGTGGCGCCGGATAGGAAGAATCGGTGTGACCGATTTTGGCTTTAGGTTTAGGTCATTTGTGGAAGTGGGAAAGTAGTTGAGGGTTTTGGAGCATATCACTAAGCACATGAAGCAAGAGGCTCATTAAGCAACACCTCATCCCTCCTTGATAGTATTGGCTTTTCCTATAGACTCAATGTGATCTTGGATCACTAAAATATGAAATGAAGAGTCTTGAGCTTGAAGCTTGAGCCAATCCTTTGTCCTTAGCATCTTGAAGGGGTTCCCACATCCTTTAGTCCATGCCACTCCATTGTTGAACTTATCTGAAACATACTAGATAAAAGTGTTAGTCCAACAAGAGATATGTTGACATTATTTAGCAAAACCACCTAGGGAGCAATTATGCTTTCAGGCGATGAGCATCATGAAATTGGTGATGGAGGATGGTTGATGATGACGACGGCGACGAATCCCCCTCTCCGGAGCCCCGAACGGACTCCAAATCAGCCCTCCCGAGAGAGATTAGGGCTTGGCGGCGGCTCCATATCGTAAAACGCGATGATTTCTTCTCTCTGATTTTTTTCTCCCCGAAAGCCAATATATGGAGTTGGAGTTGGCATCGGAGGACCACCAGGGGGCCCACGAGGTAGGGGGCGTGCCCAGGGGGGAGGGCGCGCCCCCCACCCTCGTGAGCAGGGTGTGGGCCCCCTGGTCTTCATCTTTGGTGAGGATTTTTTATATTTTTTTCTAAGGTGTTCCGTGGAGTTTCAGGTCATTCCGAGAACTTTTATTTTCTACACATAAAACAACACCATGGCAATTCTGCTGAAAACAGCGTCGGTCCGGGTTAGTTCCATTCAAATCATACAAGTTAGAGTCCAAAAAAAGGGCAAAAGTGTTTGGAAAAGTAGATACGACGGAGACGTATCAACTCCCCAAGCTTAAACCTTTGCTTGTCCTCAAGCAATTCAGTTGACAAACCGAAAGAGAAAAGAGAACTTTACAAACTCTGTTTTCTCTTGTTGTTGTAAACATGAAAAGCCAAAGATTCAAGTTTCAAAGAAATATTATGAACTAACCATACTCACAATAACACGTAGGTCTCACAATTACTCATATCAATAACATAATCAGCTAGCGAGCTATAATAATAAAACTCGGATGACAACACTTTCTCAAAATAATCATAACATGATATAACAGAATGGTATCTCGCTAGCCCTTTCTGAGACCGCAAAACGTAAATGCAGAGCACCTTTAAAGATCAAGGACCGACTAAACATTGTAATTCATGGTAAAGAGATCCAAATAAGTCATACCCAATATAAACCAATAATAATGAATGCAAACGACAAGCAGTTTCTCAAATGGTGCTTTTAATAAGGGTGATGACTCAACATAAAAGTAGATGGATAGGCCCTTCGCAGAGGGAAGGTGGATTTGTAGAGGTGCCGAGCTCGGTTTTGAAATAGAGATAAATTGTATTTTGAGCGCATACTTTCATTGTCAACATAACAACTAAGAGACGCGATATCTTCCATGCTAAACAGATTATAGGCGGTTCCTAAACGTAATGGTAAAGTTTATACTCCCTTCCTCCACAAGCATCAATCCATGGCTTGCTCGAAACAACGAGTGCCTCCAACATTCAACAGTCCCAAGGGAGTTTTGTTTGCGCTATTTTGATTTAGTTTGCATAAAGTTGTTGGGGAACGAGTAATTTCAAAAAATTCCTACGCACACGCAAGATCATGGTGATGCATAGCAACGAGAGGGAGAGTGTTGTCTACGCACTCGTGAGACCGGCGAAGCGATCACAACGTAGAGGAAGTAGTCGACGCTCTCCTCGCGATCCGACCGATCCCGGCGCCAGCATTCGCGCCCCGAGTTCTTGACACACGTACAACTCGATGACGCTCCTCGGCTCCAATCCAAGAGAGCTTCGAGGGGAGAGTTTCACAAGACGACGGCGTGGTGACGATCTTGATGTACTACATGCGCAGGCTTCGCCTAAGCTTTGCGACGATATGACCGAGGTGGAATATGGTGGAGGGGGCACCGCACACGGCTAAGGAACGATCCGTAGATCAAACTTGTGTGTTCTAGGGTGCCCCCGCCTCAGATATAAAGGATCAAGGGGGTGCGGCCGGCCCTTGGAGGAGGCGGAGGAGTCCTACTCCCACCGAGTAGGACTCCCCCTTCCTAGTTGGAGTAGGATTGGGGAGGGAAGAGGGAAGGGCGCCGCCTCTCCTTGTCCTATTCGGACTAGGGGAGGGGCGCCCTGCCCCGGCCGGCCCTTCCTCTTCTCCCTCGTGGCCCACTAAGGCCCAATAGCCTCCGGAGGGTTCCAGAACCCCTGTTCCTAAGAAAATCCCGATTTCACCCTAACCATTCCAACTCCAAATATAGGCTTCCAATATATCAATCTTTATGTCTCGACCATTTCGAGGCTCCTCGTCATGTCCGTGATCACATCCGGACTCAACTTCTTCGGTACATCAAAATACATAAACTCATAATATAACCGCCATCGAAACCTTAAGCGTGCGGACCCTACGGTTCGAGAACAATGTAGACATGACCGAGACACGCCTCCGGTCAATAACCAATAGCGGGACATGGATGCCCATATTGGCTCCTACATATTCTTCAAGATCTTTATCGGTCAGACCGCATAACAACATACGTTGTTCCCTTTGTCATCGGTATGTTACTTGCCCGAGATTCGATCGTCGGTATCCAATACCTAGTTCAATCTCGCTACCGCAAGTCTCTTTACTCGCTCCGTAATACATCATCTCACAGCTAACTCATTAGTTGTAATGCTTGCAAGGCTTCAATGATGTGTATTACCGAGAGGGCCCAGAGATACCTCTCCGACAATCGGAGTGACAAAACCTAATCTCAAATACGCCAACCCAACATCCGCCTTTGGAGACACCGTAGTACTCCTTTATAATCACCCGCATCGCTTGTGACGCTTGGTAGCACCCAAAGTGTTCCTCCGTAAACGGAGTTGCATAATCTCATAGTTATAGGAACATGTATAAGTCATGGATAAAAGCAGAGCAACATACTAAACGATCGTGTGCTAAGCTAATGGAATGGGTCATGTCAATCAGATCATTCTACTAATGATGTGACCTTGTTAATCAAATAACAACTCTTTTGTTCATGGTTAGGAAACATAACCATCTTTGATTAACAAGCTAGTCAAGTAGAGGCATACTAGTGACACTCTGTTTGTCTATATATTCACACATGTATTATGTTTCCGGTTAATACAATTCTAGCATGAATAATAAACATTTATCATGATATAAGGAAATAAATAATAACTTTATTATTGCCTCTAGGGCATATTTCCTTCAGTCTCCCACTTGCACTAGAGTCAATAATCTAGATTACATAGTAATGATTCTAACACCCATGGAGTCTTGGTGTTGATCATGTTTTGCTCGTGGAAGAGGCTTAGTCAATGGGTCTGCTACATTCAGATCCGTATGTATCTTGCAAATCTCTATGTCTCCCACCTGGACTAAATCCCGGATGGAATTGAAGCGTCTTTTGATGTGCTTTGTCCTCTTGTGAAATCTGGATTCCTTCGCTAAGGCAATTGCTCCAGTATTGTCACAGAAGATTTTCATTGGACCCGATGCACTAGGTATGACACCTAGATCGGATATGAACTCCTTCATCCAGACTCCTTCATTAGCTACTTCCGAAGCTGCTATGTACTCCGCTTCACATGTAGATCCCGCTACGACGCTTTGTTTAGAACTGCACCAACTGACAGCTCCTCCGTTTAGTGTAAATACGTATCCGGTCTGCGATTTAGAATCGTCCGGATCTATGTCAAAGCTTGCATCAACTTAACCGTTTACGTTGAGCTCTTTGTCACCTCCATATACGAGAAACATATCCTTAGTCCTTTTCAGGTATTTCAGATGTTCTTGACCGCTGTCCAAGGATCCACTCGATTACTTTGGTACCTCCTCGCTAAGCTTATAGCAAGGCACACATCAGTCCGTACACAAGATTGCATACATGATAGAGCCTATGGTCAAGCATAGGAACATCTTTCATTTTCTCTCTATCTTCTGCTGTGGTCGGGCATTGAGTCTTACTCAACTTCACACCTTGTAACACGTGCAAGAACCCTTTCTTTGCTTGATCCATTTTGAACTTCTTCAAAATTTTGTCAAGGTATGTGCTTTGTGAAAGTCCAATTAAGCGCCTTGATCTATCTCTATAGATCTTAATGCCCAATATGTAAGCAGCTTCACCGAGGTCTTTCATTGAAAAACTCTTATTCAAGTATCCCTTTATGCTATCCAGAATTCTATATCATTTCCGATCAGCAATATGTCATCTACATATAATATCGTAAATGCTACAGAGCTCCCACTCACTTTCTTGTAAATACAGCTTCTCCAAAAGTCTCAGATGAACCCAAATGCTTTGATCACACTATCAAAGCGTTTATTCCAACTCCGAGATGCTTGCACCAGTCCATAAATGGATCGCTGGAGCTTGCACACTTTGTTAGCTCCCTTTGGATCGATAAAACCCTCTGGTTGCATCATATACAACTCTTCTTCCAGAAATCCATTCAGAATGCAGTCTTTACATCCATTTGCCAAATTTCATAATCATAAAATGCGCAATCGCTAACATGATTCGGACAGACTTAAGCATCGCTACGGGTGAGAAGGTCTCATCGTAGTCAATCCCTTGAACTTGTCGAAAACCCTTTGCAACAAGTCGAGCTTTGTAGACAAGAATATTACCGTCGGCCACGGTCTTCTTCTTGAAGATCCACTTGTTTTCTATTGCTTGCCTACCCTCGGGCAAGTCAACCAAAGTCCATACTTTGTTTTCATACATGGATCCCATCTCGATTTCATGGCCTCAAGCCATTTTATGGAATCTGGGCTCACCATCGCTTCTTCATAGTTCGTAGGTTCATCATGATCTAGTAGCATGATTTCCGAACAGGATTACCGCATCACTCAGTGCGGATCTTACTCGTTGATCTACGAGGTTCTCAGTAACTTGATCTCAAGTTTCATGATCAACATCATCAACTTCCTCACTACTTGGTGTAGATGTCTCAGAAACCGGTTTCTGCGACAAATTACTTTCAAGTAAGGGAGAAGGTACAATTACCTCATCAAGTTCTACTTTCCTCCCACTCACTTCTTTCGAGAGAAACTCCTTCTCTAGAAAGGATCCATTCTTGGCAACAAATGTCTTGCCTTCGGATCTGTGATAGAAGGTGTACCCAACTGTCTCCTTTGGGTATCCTATGAAGACACATTCTCCGATTTGGGTTTGAGTTTATCAGTTGAAGCTTTTTCACATAAGCATCGCATCCCCAAACTTTAAGAAATGACAACTTTGGTTTCTTGCTAAACCATAGTTCATAAGGTGTCGCCTCAACGGATTTTGACGGTGTTCTATTCAGTGTGAATGCGGCCGCCTCTAGAGCATAACCCCAAAACGATAGCGGTAAATCTGTAAGAGACATCATAGATCGCACCATATCTAGTAAAGTGCGACACGACGCTCGACACACCATTACGCTGTGGTGTTCCGGTGGCGTGAGTTGCGAAACTATTCCGCATTGTTTCAAATGTAGACCAAACTCGTAACTCAAATATTCTCCTCCACGATCAGATCGTAGAAACTTTATTTTCTTATTACGATGATTTTCAACTTCACTCTGAAATTCTTTGAACTTTTCAAATGTTTCAGACTTATGTTTCATTAAGTAGATATACCCATATCTGCTTAAGTCATCTGTGAAGGTGAGGAAATAACGATATCCGCCACGAGCCTCAACATTCATCGGACCACATACATCCAGATGTATGATTTCCAACAAATCTGTCGCTCTCTCCATAGTACCGAGAACGGGTTCTAGTCATCTTGCCCATGAGGCACGGTTCGAAGTGCCAAGTGATTCATAATCAAGTGACTCCAAAAGTCCATCAAGATGGAGTTTCTTCATGCGCTTTACACCGATATGACCTAAACGGCAATGCCACAAATAAGTTGCACTATCATTGTCAACTCTGCATCTTTTGGTTTCAACATTATGAATATGTGTATCACTACTATCGAGATTCATCAAAATAGACCACTCTTCAAGGGTGCATGACCATAAAAGATATTACTCATATAAATAGAACAACCATTATTCTCTGATTTAAATGAATAACCGCCTCGCATCAAACAAGATCCAGATATAATGTTCATGCTCAACGCAGCACCAAATAACAATTATTTAGGTCTAAAACTAATCCCAAGGTAGATGTAGAGGTAGCGTGTCGATCGCGATCACATCGACTTTGGAACCATTTCCCACGCCGCATCGTCACCTCGCCCTTTGCCGTGTTCGCTAATCCGTAGTCCCTGCTTCGAGTTGCAAATATTAGCAATGTAACCAAGATCAAATACCCAGTGCTATCATGAGCTCTAGTAAGGTATACATCAATAACATGTATATCACATATACCTTTGTTCACCTTGCCATCCTTCTTATCCGCCAAATACTTGGGGCAGTTCCGCTTCAAAGACTAGTCTCGCTTGCAGAGAAGCACTCGGGCCAGTGTTTGGGTCCGGACTTGGGTTTTTCTCCGAGCAAAGAACTTGCTTGCTGTTCTTCTTGAAGTTCCTTCTTCTTCCCTTTGCCTTTCTTCTTGAAACTAGTGGTCTTATTGACCATCAACACTTGATGCTCCTTTTGATTTCTACCTCCGCAGCCTTTAGCATTGCGAAGAGCTCGTATAGTCTTTACTAACCCTTGCATATTATAGTTCATCACGAAGCCTTTGTAGCTTGGTGGCGTTGATTGAAGAATTCATCAATGACACAATCATCCGGAAGATTAACTCCCAATTGTGTCAAGTGATTGTAGTACCCGACATTCCGAGTATGTGCTCACTAATGTAACTATTCTCCTCCATCTTGCAGCTATAGAACTTATTGGAGACTTCATATCTCTCAATCCGGCATTCTGTTGGAATATCAACTTCAACTCTGGAACATCTCATATGCTCCATGACGCTCAAAACGCCGTTGAAGTCCCGGTTCTAAGCCGTAAAGCATGGCACATCGAACTATAGAGTAGTCATCAGCTTTGCTCGCCAGACGTTCTTAACGCCGCTGGTTGCATCAGCAGAGAGCACGCACCTAGCGGTGCATCCAGACGTAACTCTTCTCGGCAGCAATGAGGATAATCCTCAAGTTACGGACCCAATCCGTGTAATTGCTACCATCATCTTTCAACTTTGCTTTCTCAAGGAACGCATTAAAATTCAACGGAACAACAAAGACGAGCCATCTATCTACAATCAAACATAAACAAGCAAGATACTATCAGTACTAAGTTCATGATAAATTTAAGTTCAATTAATCATATTACTTAAGAACTCCCACTTAGATGACATCTCTCTAGTCATCTAAGTGATCACGTGATCCAAATCAACTAAACCATAACCGATCATCACGTGAGATGGAGTAGTTTTCAATGGTGAACATCTTATGTTGATCATATCTACTATATGATTCACGCCGACCTTTCGGTCTCCGTGTTCCGAGGCCATATCTGCATATGCTAGGCTCGTCAAGTATAACTCGAGTATTCTCGTGTGCAAAACTGGCTTGCACCCGTTGTAGATGGACGTAGAGCTTATCACACCCGATCATCACGTGGTGTCTGGGCACGACGAACTTTGGCAACGGTGCATACTCAGGGAGAACACTTCTTGATAATTTTTAGTGAGAGATCATCTTAAAATGCTACCGTCAATCAAAGCAAGATAAGATGCATAAAAGATAAACATCACATGCAAATCAATATAAGTGATATGATATGGTCATCATCATCTTGTGCTTCGTGATCTCCATCTCTGCAGCACCACCATGATTACCATCGTCACCGGCGCGACACCTTGATCTCCATCGTAGCATCGTTGTCGTCTACGCCACCTATTGCTTCTACGACTATCGCTACCGCTTAGTGATAAAGTAAAGCAATTACAGTATGCTTGCATTTCATACAATAAAGCGACAACCATATGGCTCCTGCCATTGTCGATAACTTCGTTACAAAACATGATCATCTCATACAATATAGCATCACGCCTTGACCATATCACATCACAACATGCCCTGCAAAAACAAGTTAGACGCCCTCTACTTTGTTGTTGCAAATTTTACGTGGCTGCTACGGGCTTAAGCAAGAACCAATCTCACCCACGATCAAAACCACAACGATATTCGTCAAATAGACTCGTTTTAACCTTCTCAAGGACCGGGCGAGCCACACTCGGTTCAACTAAAGTGAGAGAGACAGACACCCGCCAATCACCTTTAAGCAACGAGTGCTCGAAGCGGTGAAACCAGTCTCGCGAAGCGCACGCTGTAATGTCGGTCCGGGCGCTTCATCTCACAATACCGCTGAACCAAAGTATGACATGCTGGTAGGTAGTATGACTTGTATCGCCCACAACTCACTTGTGTTCTACTCGTGCAAAACATCAAACCATAAAACCTAGGCTCGGATGCCACCGTTGGGGAACGAGTAATTTCAAAAATTTCCTACGCACACGCAAGATCATGGTGATGCATAGCAACGAGAGGGAGAGTGTTGTCTACGCACTCGTGAGACCAAGCGAAGCGATCACAACGTAGAGGAAGTAGTCGACGCTCTCCTCGCGATCCGACCGATCCCGCGCCACATCCGGCGCCCCGAGTTCTTGACACACGACAGCTCGATGACGCTCCTCGTGCTCCAATCCAAGAGAGCTTCGGGAGGGAGAGTTTCACAAGACGACGGCGCAGGACGATCTTGATGTACTATCGGCGCAGGCTTCGCTTAAGCTTCATGACGACGATATGACCGAGGTGGAATATGGTGGAGGGGGCACCGCACACGCTAAGGAACGATCCGTAGATCAAACTTGTGTGTTCTAGGGTGCCCCCTGCCTCAGATATAAAGGAGCAAGGGGTGCGGCCGCCCTTGAGGAGGCGGCGGAGGAGTCCTACTCCCACCGAGTAGGACTCCCCTTCCTAGTTGGAGAGGATTGGGGAGGGAAGAGGGAAGGGGCCGCCTCTCCTTGTCCTATTCGGACTAGGGGAGGCGCGCGGCCTGCCCCGGCCGGCCCTTCCTCTTCTCCTCGTGGCCCACTAAGGCCCAATAGCCTCCGGAGGGTTCCAGTAACCCCGGTGTTCCTAAGAAAATCCCGATTTCACCCTAACCATTCCAACTCCAAATATAGGCTTCCAATATATCAATCTTTATGTCTCGACCATTTCGAGACTCCTCGTCATGTCCGTGATCACATCCGGACTCAACTTCTTCGGTACATCAAAATACATAAACTCATAATATAACCGCCATCGAAACCTTAAGCGTGCGGACCCTACGGTTCGAGAACAATGTAGACATGACGGAGACACGCCTCCGTCAATAACCAATAGCGGGACCTGGATGCCCATATTGGCTCCTACATATTCTTCAAGATCTTTATCGGTCGATCCGCATAACAACATACGTTGTTCCCTTTGTCATCGGTATGTTACTTGCCCGAGATTCGATCGTCGGTATCCAATACCTAGTTCAATCTCGCTACGCAAGTCTCTTTACTCGCTCCGTAATACATCATCTCATAGCTAACTCATTAGTTGTAATGCTTGCAAGGCTTCAGTGATGTGTATTACCGAGAGGGCCCAGAGATACCTCTCCGACAATCGGAGTGACAAAACCTAATCTCGAAATACGCCAACCCAACATCCGCCTTTGGAGACACCTGTAGTACTCCTTTATAATCACCCGATTCGTTGTGACGCTTGGTAGCACCCAAAGTGTTCCTCCGTAAACGGAGTTGCATAATCTCATAGTTATAGGAACATGTATAAGTCATGGATAAAAGCAGTAGCAACATACTAAACGATCGTGTGCTAAGCTAATGGAATGGGTCATGTCAATCAGATCATTCTACTAATGATGTGACCTTGTTAATCAAATAACAACTCTTTTGTTCATGGTTAGGAAACATAACCATCTTTGATTAACAAGCTAGTCAAGTAGAGGCATACTAGTGACACTCTGTTTGTCTATATATTCACACATGTATTATGTTTCCGGTTAATACAATTCTAGCATGAATAATAAACATTTATCATGATATAAGGAAATAAATAATAACTTTATTATTGCCTCTAGGGCATATTTCCTTCAAAAGCATGGGACTGGGCATCCCGATTACCAGCCGTTTTCTCGTGAATGAGGAGCGGAGTCCACTCCTCTTGAGAATAACCCGCCTAACACGGAAGATAAGGGCAGCTCTAGTTGACATACGAGCTATTCGAGCATGCAAAACAAAATGTTTATTTGAAGGTTTAGAGTTTGGCACATACAAATTTACATGGAACAGCAGGTAAATATTGCATATAGGAAGGTATAGTGGACTCATATGGAATAACTTTGGGGTTTAAGGAGTTTGGATGCACAAGCAGTATTCCCGCTTAGTACATGTGAAGGCTAGCAAAAGACTGGGAAGCAACCGACTGAGAGAGCGACAACAGTCGTAAACATGCATTAAAATTAATTTACACCGAATACGAGCATGAGTAGGATATAATCTACCATGAACATAAATATCATGAAGGCTATGTTGATTTGATTCAACTACATGCGTGAACATGTGCCAAGTCGAGTCACACAATTCATTTAAAGAAGGATACCATCCCATCATACCACATCATAATCATTCTAATAGCATGTTGGCACGCAAGGTAAACCATTATAACTCATAGCTAATCAAGCATGGCACAAGCAACTATAATCTCTAAATGTCATTACAAATATGTTTACTTCATAATAGCTGACTCAGGAACGATGAATCATCATATTTACAAAAACAAGAGAGGTTGAGTTCATACCATCTTTTCTCATCCCAATAAGTCCATCATATATCCTCATTATTGCCTTTCACTTGCATGACCGAACGGTGTGTATAATAAGAGTGCACGTGCATTGGACTAAGTTGGAATCTGCAAGCATTCAACTCAAGAGAGAAGACAAGTAGTATGGGCTCTAAGTTAAATAAACAATCATGCATATAAGAGCCACTAAGCATTTTCAATATGGTCTTCTCAACCCCCAAAGAAAGGAAAAGAAATAAAAACTATTTACAGGGAAAGCTCCCAACAAGCAAAAGAAGAACTAGAAATATTTTTGGGTTTTCTTTTTTAATTACTACAGCAAAGAAATAAACTACTACTAAATTATTTTTCTTATGGTTTATCAAACACACAAGAAGAAAGCAGGAAAAAGAAATTTAAACTAACATGGATATTACAGTGAAAGAGTATGAGCACCGACAGCTAGCAATGAGTGTGTGTGAACATGAATGTAATGTTGGTGGGAAATACATACTCCCCCAAGCTTAGGCTTTTGGCCTAAGTTGGTCTATTGCCAGGGATAGCCTGGCGGATACCCGTAGGTGAAGCTGGGGTCATACTGCGATGAAGAAGGCTCCGGCTGCCACTGGCTGGCAGCCTCCTCTGGATCCCAAGAATAAACAGATAGTCGTGGAGGCTCATCTTATGGCTCCGATTCTGGGGCTGGTGCAGGATTCCGATAGGCTTGAACAACCGACCACGGAACGATGTGAGGACCTGCAGATAAGTTAAACAAAGAAGGAGCAGGCAAAGTAATAGTCTCAGGGTGATGTTTATCAAAATATAATTTGTATTTGAGCTCCCCTTTGCGACCCTTAACAAGAAAGTCATGTGCTATCATACTCTTATAATCTAAATAAACACGGGGAAGCGCTGTTTCTTCTTCCTCTTCATGCCTAATAGGTATTTCAAAATGTTCAGCTAGGCGTGAAGCATAAATGCCTCCAAAGATGGGGCCCTTAGTACGGTTCAGACTTAACCGTCTAGCAACAATGCCACCCATACTAACAGAGTTATTGCGGTATAAACCATGGAACAAAATAATAATATCAGGAATACTAAGGTTCCCACAGTTTCCGCGTCCAATGAAGCAATGACTAGCAAATAAGGCAAAGTAGCGTAAAACAGGAAAATGTATGCTAGTAATCCTTGCATCAGAAACCTTCCTGGTTCTCACACAGTGATAGTGTTAATAAAAGCTTCTACTTCATTATGGTGGGGTTCATCTAAGGTGCCCTCAAAGGGTATTCTGCAAACCTCGCAGAATTCAGCTAATGTCATCTCTTTAACAACGTCATATAAATGAAACTCTACTGTTGGAGGTGATTTCTTAGGGAAAAAGTAGAAGTTTTGCACAAAAGTGTTTGTGAGTAAGAGATACTCATGACGTTGGTCGTGGAGGAAGTTGGTGAGGCCAGCATTCTCAATCAATAAATAGAAATCCTCATAAATCCTGGCTCTCCTCAAGAAGTCATCGGAAGGCCATTCACACGGCTCGACCTCCATGATCTTGCGAGGCAAATTAAATTTGGGCTTCTGCTCTTCTTCCTTTTGTTTTTCCTTCGAGCTTCGGCTCGACGAGCCCCTCAAAAGTCTCTTCATTATTTTCTGAAACAATCTGAAATTTTTAGTAACTTCAAAATAAAAGTGAACCAACTTCAATAAAATTGATAGCAACAACTCCCATAAGTGCCTAGGGCCTATATAAAGCATTAGAACTACTTGGAACCATATAAATTTGACATGCAAGCTCAAGAACATGGTCACCTATGCAGCACAAATTTGCAATGAATAAAGCACTAGAACAAAAACTAATTGGACCAATGGAGGAGTCACATACCAAGGAACAATCTCCCCAAGCAGTTTTATGAGAGGTGCTTTGAGCAAGGAGATCAAAAATCACAAAGAACGGGCCGGAACTCGTGCTTGAGTTGGTTTTTCGTGTTTGCGTGAGGCAGAGGAAGGAGATGGGTGCAGGATAAGTGGAGGAGGGCCACCGTGGGCCCACGAGGCAGGGGCGCGCTTAGGGGTAGGGTGCGCCCACCTCGTGGCCAGTGGCAGCTCCCATGTAATTTTTGCATAGTAAATCCTCAAATATTCTAAAAAATTATATTAAATTGGCATGGCATTCGAGGACTTTTATTTTCGGATATTTTTAAATTGCATGGATAAGTCAGAAATGACAAAAAATACTATTTTACTTTATTTCTACTAAATAACAGAAAATATAAAGAGGGTACGTAAGGTTGTGCTTCTAGTTTCATCCATCTCGTGATCATCAAAATGAACCCACTAACAAGGTTGATCAAGTCTTGTTAACAAACTCATTCCGAATAATCACGGAACCGGAGAAATTTCGAATGACACTAAGTTACCTCAACGGGGATATGAAAATCCCCAACAATAAGAATATCATACTTTTTCTTGATAGTAGGGAAAGGAAATTCAAAACCTCCGAATATAATTGATGGAATTTTTCCAATAGAGTTGATACTATAAACTTGAGGTTGTTTCCTCAGAAAATGTACCGTGTGCTCATTGTTGTTAACATGAAAAGTGACATTGCCTTTGGTGCAATCAATAACAGCCCCTGCAGTATTAAGAAAAGGTCTTCCAAGAATAATATACATACTATCATCCTCAGAAATATCAAGAATAACAAAGTCCGTTAAAATAGTAACGTTTGCAACTACAACAGGCACATCCTCACAAATACCGACAGGTATAGCAGTTGATTTATCAGCCATTTGCAAAGATATTTCAGTAGGTGTCAACTTATTCAAGTCAAGTCTACGATATAAAGAGAGAGGCATAACACTGACACCAGCTCCAAGATCACATAAAGCAGTTTTAACATAATTTCTCTTAATGGAGCATGGTATAGTAGGTACTCCTGGATCTCCAAGTTTCTTTGGTATTCCACCCTTAAAAGTATAATTAGCAAGCATGTTGGAAATTTCAGCTTCAGGTATCTTTCTTTTATTAGTAATAATATCCTTCATGTACTTAGCATAAGGATTTGTTTTGAGCACATCAGTTAATGGCATACGCAAAAAGATGGGTCTAATCATTTCAGCAAAGTGCTCAAAATCCTCATTATCCTTCTTGGATGGTTTCAGAGGAAAAGGCATGGGTTTCTGAACCCATGGTTCCCTTTCTTTACCATGTTTCCTAGCAACAAAATCTCTTTTATCATAACGTTGATTCTTTGATTGTGGGTTATCAAGATCAACTACAGGTTCAACTTCTACATCATTATCATTACTAGGTTGAGCATCAACATGAACATTACATTAACATTATCACTAGGCTCATGTTCATCACCTGATTTTGTTTCAGCATCAGAAATAGAGATATCATTTGGATTCTCAGGTGGTTCAACAATAGGTTCACTAGAAGTTTGCAAAGTCCTATCATTTTTCTTTTTCTTCCTCTTGGAAGAACTAGGTACATCAATATTGTTTCTCTAAGAATCTTGCTCGATTCTCTTAGGGTGGCCTTCAGGATACAAAGGTTCCTGAGTCATTCTACCAGTTCTAGTAGCCACTCTAACATCATAATCATTTTTCTTACTATTCATTTCATCAAGCGCTTCTTTCTGAGCTTTAAGTACTTGTTCTACTTGAGTGGTAACCATAGAAGCATGTTTGCTAACAAGTTTAAGTTCACCTCTAATATCAGCCATATAATCATCCAAGCGTTTAATCATAAAGGTATTCTGTTTTAATTGTCTACCAAAATAAGCATTAAAGTCATCTTGCTTAAACATAAAGTCATCAAACTCATCCAAGCAATCGACTAGCAATTTTAGTAGGAGCGACTTCACTTTATCATATCTATAGAGAGAATTTACCTTTACTACCTGTGTCGGGATATCGGGAGGTTCTTCAGTAAATAAGTAATTGAGATCATATACTTCTTCAACATGCGATAAATTAAGACCATGTATTTCTTCAATAGGAGGTAAATTCTTAACATCTTCAGCTTTAATACCTTTTTCTTTCATAGATTTCTTTGCCTCTTGTATATCTTTGGGACTGAGAAATAGAACACCTCTCTTCTTCGGAGTTGGTTTTGGAATAGGCTCAGTAATTGGCTCTGGAACTGGCTCAGGAGGTGCCCAATTATTTTCATTTGCCAACATATTATTCAATAGAATTTCAGCCTCATCCGGTGTTCTTTCCTTGAAAAGAGAACCAGCACAACTATCCGTAATCTCTGGAAGCATCGCTAGGTTATTATAAAAGATATCAAATATTTCAGGTTTCTTAAGAGGATGATCGTGCAAAGCATTATAGTTGAGAAGCCTCCCCAAGCTTGTGGGAGACTCTCTTCTTCAATTTGCACAAAGTTGTATATTTCCCTCAAGGCAGCTTGTTTCTTATGAGCAGGGAAATATTTAGCAGAGAAGTAATAAATCATATCCTGGGGACTTTGCACACAACCAGGATCAAGAGAATTAAACCATATCTTAGCATCACCCTAATATTTTGAGTAAATAAAGGTAGCGCAATCTCTCATTATTAGTAAACAGGGCAGCTATATCATTTAACTTAGTAAGATGTGCCACAATAGTTTCAGATTCATAGCCATAAAAAGGACCAGATTCAACCAAAGTAATTATATCTGGATCAACAGAAAAATCATAATAATCCTTGTCAGAACACAAATAGGTGAAGTCGCAAAGCAGTGGTCGGGTCTCACTCTATCTCTAAAAGATTCTTTACTCCATTTAACTAGCAACCTCTTAAGTTCATATCTATTCGCAAGCAAAAATAGGTGCGTAAGATTCTCGCATCAAAAGATAACCCTCGTGAATAGCAGGCATATTTTCATCATCACTATCATCATCATATTCAGATTCAATAATTTCTCTTTCTCTAGACCTAGCAATTTGCTCATCAAGAAATTCACCAAGGCACAGATTATCAAGCATAGAAGTAGTTTCATCATAAGTATCATGCATAGCGTATGGCATCATCAATAACATGCGACATATCGTAATTCATAGCAAGAGTAGGGTTAGGTGTCGCAAGCTTACTTATAATGTAAGGAGAATCTAGTGCAAGGCTAGATGGCGCTTCCTTACCTCCCTCGTAGTTGAGGGCAAAATAGTAGTTCGATCATCTTTCAAGTTCTTCATAGTGTCCAGCAGATATAAATCCCAAGTGACTCAAATAATAGAGCTATGCTCCCCGGCAACGGCGCCAAAAAAGGTCTTGATAACCCACAAGTATAGGGGATCGCAACAGTTTTCGAGGGTAGAGTATTCAGCCCAAATTTATTGATTCGACACAAGGGGAGCCAAAGAATATTCTCAAGTATTAGTAGCTGAGTTGTCAATTCAACCACACCTGGAAAGTTAGTATCTGCAACAAAGTGTTTAGTAGCAAAGTAATATGATAGTGGTGGTAACGGTAACAAAAGTAAAGACAGCAAAAGTAATGTTTTTGGTATTTTGTAGTGATAGTAACAGTAGCAATGGAAAAGTAAATAAGCGAGAACGAGTATATGGAAAACTCGTAGGCACCGGATTAGAGATGGATAATTATGCCGGATGCGGTTCGTCATGTAACAGTCATAACATAGGGTGACACAGAACTAGCTCCAGTTCATCAATGTAATGTAGGCATGTATTCCGTATATAGTCATACTTGCTTATGGAAAAGAACTTGCATGACATCTTTTGTCCTACTCTCCCGTGGCAGTGGGGTCCTATTGGAAACTAAGGGATATTAAGGCCTCCTTTTAATAGAGAACCGGAACAAAGCATTAGCACATAGTGAATACATGAACTCCTCAAACCATGGTCATCACCGGAGTGGTCCCGATTATTGTCACTTGTGGTTGCGGATCATAACACATAGTAGGTGACTATAGACTTGCAAGATAGGATCAAGAACACACATATATTCATGAAAACATAATAGGTGCATATCTGAAATCATGGCACTCGGGCCCTAGTGACAAGCATTAAGCATAGCAAAGTCATGGCAACATCAATCTCAGAACATAATGGATACTAGGGATCAAACCCTAACAAAACTAACTCGATTACATGATAAATCTCATCCAACCCTCACCGTCCCAAAGAAGCCTTCACGATGGAATTACTCACGCACGGCGGTGAGCATCATGAAATTGGTGATGGAGGATGGTTGATGATGACGACAGCGACGAATCCCCTCTCCGAGCCCCGAACGGACTCCAGATCAGCCTCCCAAGAGAGATTAGGGCTTGGCGGCGGTTCCAGATCGTAAAACGCGATGATTTCTTCTCTCGATTTTTTCTCCCAAAGCCAATATATGGAGTTGGAGTTGGCGCGGAGGGCCACTAGGGGCCCACGAGGTAGGGGCGCGCCTGGGAGGGCGCGCCCACCTCGTGAGCAGGTGTGGGCCCCGGTCTTCATCTTTGGCGAGGATTTTTATTGTTTTTCTAAGGTGTTCCGTGGAGTTTCAGGTCATTCAGAGAACTTTTATTTTCTGCACATAAAACAACACCATGGCAATTCTGCTGAAAACAGCGTCAGTCCGGGTTAGTTCCATTCAAATCATACAAGTTAGAGTCCAAAACAAGGGCAAAAGTGTTTGGAAAAGTAGATACGACGGAGACGTACCAGTATGCATTATGTGTTAATGCTTTGTTCTGTTTAAAAGGAGTGTGTTAATTACCCTTAGTTTCCATTAGGACTAGGCTACCACAAGAGGGTAGGACAAAATATGTTATGCAAATTTATTGCAAGCTCGTATAACTATATACATAATACATGACTACATGTGATTGATGAATTGAAACTATTGTGTGTCGCTTTAGGTTGTGACTGTTACATATTGAGTTCCATAAAAACATCAATCGTTGCTCCATTGCCCACGCTTTACTACTATTGTTATTGCTTAAATTACTATGGCTAATGTCGCTCTACTTGCGCATAAAACTGCTATTTCTATTATCATTAACATTACTTTTATTATCACTATCGTCATATTATTGTGCAACTAATAAATTGCTATAAGGAAGTGATTCTCGTGGTGGTTGAATTGATAACTCAACTGCTAAGGCTTATAAATATTCTTTCACTCCCTTGTGTTGAATCAATAAATTTGGATGAAATACAACCTCAAAGACTATTATGCGGTCACCTATACTTGTGGGTCATCATCATCACCGGTCCCAAGATTGACGAGTATGTCCACAATGGAACTGTGGTGATCCTAAGACTTCACAATGAGCAAGGAGAAACATGCCCGATGCCCACACACGTGCCATGCAACTTGGTCGCTCCACCCGCAACATTGTCCGATCAATATGGCAATCACCGTGGGAGGCATCGTGGGACTATGTAATCGGCATCAAGATTGCCATCGCTCATCGAGGATGATGGCTCGCAATCGCATTCACATATGTCTATCGCCTCGCCATGCCATCGGCAACATCTCTCCACTAGGAGGAACAACAAGGAATATCTCCTCCGATTCCCATCGGCGCATGTAAACCCACCGCCATTCCTCATCGGAGCGCCTATATCCTATTGGGCTTCTTATGATGACACCGATCGGTTCCACCAAGACAACCATCATCCATGTCGGTGCCATAACATCGGATCCCTACCACAATCGACTACTTTCAACACGCGATTTAATCGTCATGTAGCTAAGCTAACCAAGACCAAACATAAACCCACCGCAAAGAATTGAGACAAATGTGCAACACACTATGCCAGAACAACCGTGGGTGAAAGTACAAAAGAAGAAGACGCAAAAGGATGCAAATACAAAGAAGAGAGACGAGGTACGGCGAGCGACAACAATAGATCAAGAAAAAGCAAGATTGAAGTAAGGTATGAACATTGGTTAGCTACAGAAACCAACATCATTGACACCAGCGAAGCCAACAAGAGCAGACGACATGTAGCAACAATAAGCTAGAGGAAGCCCGCATAATAAACGGATGTAAGAAGCCCATGCCGCGTAAAGCGTTTGGGTGCAATGCGAGACGACGGATGCAAACAGAATGCATTGGTAATAAGAAGACGAAGAAGCTCGTTGGACAACACCCTATGCACAAAACAAACCGACTTAAAGAGATAACTACAAAAAAATACTCAAAACGGCACCAACAAGACACTCATTGACCGGACCAGAAACAGGGACAGCCACAAGACCAAAGAGAAATGCCACGGTGAGCAAACCAATGTATGGTTCGAGCAGACAAAGTCTTAAAGTCTGGGCATACACAAACAAACCTAGCCAACCAAGCCCCTGACAACCCTAGACGTCAACACCGAACACGGTACACCCCATGTCGGGCGCTCTTGTGTGCCTGGCATGCTCGAGAGAAAGAGACCATCATGGAGTAAATCGCAGTAGCCGCCAACTAGCTAGTGAAGAAAATATGCCCTAGAGGTTGCCTTCCGCCCCCCAATGGTCGGGTCTGACCTGCGGGAAGCAAGGGCAGTCGCAGCCAGCGCAGCAGCAGTGGGCGGCGGTGCCAAAGAATCCGCAGTCGCAAGCTCGGGGGAGAGCGAGTGTGGCGGCGACGGACGCGGGATTTGTGGCGCAGATTGTTGGAGCAGGGCCGGTGCTGTCGCCGGGACGACGTTGCCAACGGCAGTCGCGTGGACGCACGGAAGAGACTGTGGCGTGGACTCCAGTTCCAGAATGGATGCTTCACTTGATGGAATGCTGCTGGAGAAGCCGAACGGGGTCGAACCACCGGGGACGACGGCGGGCAGCGGCCGCAGCTTCACCACGAGCTTGGAGGTGGCTGGAGGGGCGGCGTCCGACGGGGCCGCAGGGGCCGTTGCCGGCGCGGGGGAGCCGCCTGGTCGCGGGCATCGGCTTGGCCAAGGAAGCATCCTCTGCCCATTGGTATCCGCGCCCAGCGCGGCCGGAGCAGCAGCCGGCGCCGATGACGACGGGGTGCGGAGCATGGTGGAGCGCAGGAGGCCGAGAGGGAGGCGGACGGGGCTGGGGAGGCCAGGCTGCCGCCGCCGACGGTGGCGCTGAAGCCGGCTTCGAGCGTGGAGGAGGAGCCATAGCGGAGGGAGCCACCGCGGGAGAACAGCAGCCGCCGAGAGAGGACGTCGAGGGGATCCCGGATCTGGTCGCAGCTGCTGAAGGGGAGGTCGGAGAAGGGAGATCGGGGCAGCGCCGCCGCGCGCTCACCCGTCTTCCGCGAGGTCGCCCGCCATTTGCTCTCGCTTCCCAGGACTTTCTTGCACTCCCGAGGTCAGATACGCCGCGACTTCTCGGCTGGCCGTGGCAGAAGCGAAGATGGATATGGCCGCGACGGCGACCGGCCGGAGACTTGGGCTGGGAGGGAAACTGGATGTGGGATTAATTGCACATAGTCAAACTCTCAGATTGCAAGACAACTGGTCACAAACGAGCAGAAGAAGTGTTTACTCAGGTTCCACTTGAGGCCAGGGGTTGTAGTGCTTGTAGATGGTGCTTCAATTTATACTACTATTAAACAAGCAAATATATTCATCGCTATGTGTATTCTAATCCTCAGGCAAATGTGCGTTTAGCAATTTGTCGCGGACGAAAACTCTGCCGCTTCCGTAATCCAACGATGAAACGTCACTGCACCGCGTCCTGTTCCTATAAACTAGGAAACAAACATCGTGTGAAGAATAAATAACACCGCTCAAAAGGAAAAGTAAATGGAAGTAAATAACAACCATGCATGCGGAGGAGCACACGATAAAATCGGGGCGATTCACGACGATGGTTAAATCAAGCCGCACATGCGTATGAGCGAAACATCACAGGACGCTGGATTTACCTATCGTGCACACGTCGGGCACCAGTGTCGTCCATGGAGCAGTTTCGATCGGTGAAAGCATGCATCAGATTAGGTAGTTACTGCTCCCGCTAATCAAGGTAGAAAACGAAGAAAATTAAAGAAAATCATCTTGGATATTCCTCCCAAAAATCCTTTCCACAAATACGACGCCTTATACGAACAAAGGCCTAGCCCAGCGGCTCATCAGTTGCTCACCAAGATAGCGAACGATTGCCGCCGACGCCCACGCCGTCAGGCGGGAGCCCAGCCGCTGGCTATCGCACGGCTTCGACATGGACTGGGCTTCCACGGCCGACGCCGTCAAAAGCGGCATCTTCATCCAATCGGACAACAACCTCCAACCCCTACGCCGCCGCCGAGGGCGCTCTTCAAGCCGCCACCATACGGCGATACCTTCTCCTCCGCCCTACGCCGCCGCCGCCAGCCTCCCATCATGATTGGTTCCAATCGCAGACTCAAGATCCGGATGCCACTGTGTTCGAGGCGCCGCCGTCTGTCCGGTGAAAAGAATAGTAGGTGTCGGCCAGCGCGCATGCAGAGTAACTTGGATGGTCAGACGACTTGGACCATCACCGGAATCACCATAAAGCGTACGTGAGTACGGATCCTTCGAGGGCACGCGGAATTTTTCCCGAGGCGGAGGTCACTGTGTCGGCGGCGGGCACGCGCAAGATCGTCATTAAGATCGATATGCACCTTCAGTTGTACTCTTCGTGTCTTCATCTTCACCTTCAGGTTGGAATGCTAGCGAGCTGCAAATCACGTGTCCCCAGGGGCCCTGCCTCCATGTCCGGCCGGTGAGAAGAATCCCTACAATATGCATGCATCTTGTCAATCCCCTCTTATAAGTATTATTTCAAATCTCAGCCACATAGCCAGGTTTGAGGCAGAAACTTCAATTACTTGTAGCCAGTGAGATCTATGATGCGAGGAACGGACATGCCATAGGGCACAGGTGAGTCCACTGGGTGCTCTTTGTATTACTATTCTTGTTTTTATGTTGGTTCTAATCTTCTTGATCCTTTTCCCATGATAGTTCCCTGCATGCTTGTGCTACTTCATGTTTCTTTTTGCACATCATGTTTCTGTGTTTTGTGTTTTTGTCGAAACTGCAATGACCAATAAAAGGTAATAAAATGTTTCAATTTCAGGGGAGTGGTGTGCTACTATGATGTTGCGTAGGAGAATAGGCTATGCAAGTGGAATTGATACTCTGGTACTCCCTCCATTTTTATTTACTCCGCATATTAGTTTTGGTCAAAGTCAAGCTTTGTAAACTTTGACTAAATTTATAGACAAAAATATATTTTTTGATACAATAACAATTCAATACCATTAGATTCATTATTGGATGTACTTTCACATCATATAAATATTTTGTGATATCTATTTATATTCGTTTCTGTAAACTTGGTCAAACTTTAAGAAGTTTGACTTCACTCAACTCTAATATGCAGAGTAAATAAAAACGGAGGGAGTATTTTGTTAGTTGGTATATGGCAGCCTTGATACTTCATATAGCTTTTTTTTACAAAACATAAACAATAGTATAGACTATATTTTTCGTTTCATCCTGATATTGTAGGAATATAATCTGAGCTAAACTAATCTCATTTGAATATATGCCATCCATTTCATAGATTTCTACTCACTTTATTGTTCGGCGTAGTTGAATTGTCCGTGTCCAAAATGCATATGATTTTATTTTGTACGCTCACCCGATGCCACCACACAATTACAACTTATAATAACCAGTTCTTTTTAAATTAATTAAATATAAGTGTATACTGATTTCAGCATTAGGGAAATGTTTGATAGATTCCTCTTCAATTTGAATCACATGAAATGGAGAGCTCACCGAGTGTCCGTTGGAGAAATCTACATGCCATCACGAAGAAAGAGGGAACAACCCGGTATGCGAAGAGTGTAAATTGTAGTTCTATTTTCTTCTTCATACAAATCTTTATTTTGGGACCAATTCATGTTGTATACTGAAATCATATTCTGTACTATAATCATGTTGTTCTAAGAAGTATCAAGCTAGAATTAGCTTGTCCAGTGATTCGATATGTTTAACAATGTGGTTTCGAAGATTAATTAGTAGATTTAAGCACAGTGACTCGATATGTTTAACAATGGGGGTTTGGAGGATTAATTAGTAGAGTAATTAGTAGATTTAAGCACAGTGACTCGATATGTTTAACAATGTATGCTCGGTTTACCTAAAATACAAACTAAATGATATCACAAACATTATATATATTTAAAATATATAATAAAATAGACGCATGTCGTCACGCATAAGCTTACTAGTAGGAAAAATTCCACAATGTGGTCCTTCTACAGACGACTCAATATAGATCTCATGGTGATGCGTTTTGGGAAGAAGTTGGATCAATCAATCATCTGACACAAGGACAATCTGCATGTCCGAGAACACATAGAGAACATTGATGTTTGCAGCCTCATGATCAAACCTTCCACCGAGTGCTCCAGTAACGAGAACACAAAGCTACATAGAACCCCCAAAAAGTAAGTTAAATAGTAGAATTAGAACCAAATATACCTGAACATCACATAACTTTGTGTTTTGATATTGATAAACATATTAGCCGGTAAAAGATAGCAATGACACAAAGTACCAAATAAGAAAGTACAACCACTACTTACATTAGGCTTTTCATGATTGGGTGTGCGATGGCGGATACTGGAAATACACTTGTGCAGATCTGCTGTCTCCTGGTTATGTGATTTATCAGAAATTTTGGATCCCTGTGTAAAGAACAATTTAACAAAACAATGGGGCAATGACATCCTGATCACATTTTTAATACAGTTAGTTCACCAGTGCAAAATTCATTATCTATCTATCTACCTTCTAATAAACCAGTTATTGCTTTTGGTCGTCCGTCGTGGTTGTTTTGCAAAAAGGCCCCTAAGTTTACAGGAAATCAACCCGCAGTCTCTGTTTTAGTGGCATCCAGAGAAAACGTTTCGATTTTGCAAAAAGGACCCTATAGTTTGATATATTCAACCCACGATACATATGTCCATATGTCCAAGGACCAGGTCAACGTGAGCACACGGCGGCTCGAGCGACGCTGTCGCGGCGGCTCGATGCAGAACGGCGGCGGCGGCGATTAGAGCTTGCAGGGGCTAGATTCGTGCGTGGGAGGGGCTGGGGAGGCGGATACGGAGGTTGGCGGTGAGGCGGGTACGGAGGTTGGCGATGAGGTGCGCCGGCGACACCCACAAATCCAGATCCAGAGAGCTAGAGAAGGTTGTTCTCAACCGGACGGCGAGATGGAGAACGCGGTGGGCGCGCTGTCGGGCATGGTGGAGGCGCTGCCAGGCAAGCTGGGCGAGCTGCTGCAGCAGGAGTACGAGCCGCTCTCCGGTGCCCGCGGGGACGTCACCTTCTTCTAGGCCGAGCTGAGCACCATGCACGCCGTCGTCCTCCGGTGCGAAGCCCTCGAGGAGCCCGATGTCCAGGCCACCAGCTGGATCGCCCAGGTCCGCGACCTCGCCTACGACATCGAGGAATGGGTCGACCTCTTCGCCCACCGCGTCGACGCCGGTACCAACAACGCCGACGCCGGCACCTCCCACCGGTTCTCCCGCTGGATCCGCCGGCTCACCACCATCCCCGACCGCCACATCTTCGCCACCGAGCTGAAGGTGCTCCGAGCGCGCGTCGTCGCGGTGAGCAAGCTGCGGAAGCGCTACAGTCTCGACCCGCAGATGTTGTCTCATCACGCGCCCGCCGTCGACCCCCGGCTCTTCGCGCTCTACGCCGACAGTGCCGGCCTGCGGCATGGACGGGCCGCGGGACGAGGTGGCGGGGATGGTGACCAGAGCGGGCTCGGACGGGCCGCGGGACGAGGTGGCGGGGATGGTGACCAGAGCGGGCTCGGACGGGCCGCGGGACGAGGTGGCGGGATGGTGACCAGAGCAGGCTCGGACGGCCTCAAGGTCGTGTTCATCGTCGGGATGGCTGGCTCCGGGAAGACGACGCTTTCTAGGGAGGTGTATAGGTTGCTCAACACGGGGTTCAAGTGCCGCGCGTCGGTTTCAGTCGGGCGGAGCTAGGACGTCGCCAAGGTGCTCGGCACTATGCTATCCCAAGTGGACAGCGAGTACAGCAGAGGAGGAGGTGATGCGGGCGATGTGGCTCAATCGATTGGGAGGCTGAAGCAGCATCTGCAATATAAGAGGTACTCTATTTGCTGATTCCATCAATCCATTTCAATTGTTACTGACAAGAGTTTTAACCAAAACAGTTAGTTCCACCATTTTTGCTGAAAATTTTATTTTGCTCAACAAGCCTGTTATTCTGTCGACCATCATTTATACTGAAAATTTGTCTTCAATATACTGTCTTTCTGTGCCATATTGTGTCTCACTTGCTACACATATCCTCGACCATCATTTATACTGAAAAATTGTCTTCAGTACACTGTCTTTCTGTGCCATATTGTGTGCCACTTGCTACACATATCTTCGATAAAACTCAGTCCCGCTCCCTCTTGGTTGAGATAAATGATACATGTATACGCTCTGACTCATTTCCCTCTTGTCATCAAATAGATATCTTGTTACGATTTCATCATTTGCAAGTCCATGGAAGACAACTTTGTTGCTCTGGTACACGCTCAACAGCAAGATGTCCACCTATCAATGGCACTGTACAACGGCTATCTTTGCTGAATAGTGGTAAGCCGGATCAGGCTGCTGCACAAATCGACGGCACACAAAAGTATCTCGTGCTCGCTCTTTTGCCGTATTTTCTCACACTGGTCGCACGCCTCGTCTGAATGACCTCAGTGTACTGCAGTTTCTTGACCTCGAAGGCTGTCAAGGTCCATTGTGCCTTGATGGTCTCTACAAATTGCTGCTTTTGAGGTACTTGAACCTCAAGGGAACAGATGTTAGCGAGCTCCCAGAACAGATTGGACAGCTAAGATGCCTGGAGACACTGGACGTGAGATCCACAAAGGTGAAAGATCTACCTCCTAGAATTGTCAAGCTGGAAAAGTCAATGCATTTACTCGCCGGGAATGCCAAGTTGCCGAGTGGGATAACCAAGATGAATTCATTGTTGATACTTTCGTGCAGCAATATCGGGAAGAGCGCTGAGGCGAACATCATTCAAGAGCTCAGTGAAATGGTAAGCTTGAGCGAACTGAAAATATTTTTGTAATGTTACTCAGACATCTGGGAATAAGAATCAATTCGCATTTTCGAGCGATGGATTTCGTAGTATTAAGAAGCTTTTGATAAGGTGCAGCTTGCCATCAGTGACCTTTGTAACCAGCGGTTTATCGAAGGTTGAAGTGCTTGAGCTAAAGTTTGAAGAAGGCCTTTCAGAGGAGTCGAGTGGTGTGTCTGGCAGAGAGCATCTGTCTGGCCTGAAGCATATGATCGTCGAGTTTTCACAGCATTATGTGGGTACTGCAGCAAAATAAATGATGCCCCTAGAACTCGGCATTATCATTCCACAAACTAAATGTATGATGTTTTCTGCCATTATCTTCAGAAACTTTATTTTGCCTTCAGTTTCAGTCCAAACTAAACTTGCAGACTGACCCTATATGGAGTTCATGTGAATACAGAATACCTTTGTTTTGTAAATGTCTGTATTCTGTATCCATTAATCAGTATTTCCAAATCCAGCTATTTATAGATTCTACATGGATTTCATGTGAATAGTTTTGTATACAAATGATTTTTTTTTGTATCCACGCCATATGGATATCTGACCAATATCATATATATTCAAAATTTAGCCATTTATATATTTAACATGGATTCACAAAAAAAAGATTTAACATGGAGTTCGTATAGAACAAATTGCTAATTTCTATACTGGGCAGAGAAATAAGGAATAAAGAGAGAGGAATAAGGAAGAAAAGGAATTATCCTAAAAACAAATAAGAGGCTCGTGGGAATCGAGACAGAGATATTAACTTTTTAAGCCTTTCTTTGTGATTAAACTTTTACAGTTAAAGATATCAACTGTGCGGACATAAAAGGTATTGGATGAAGCAAAACATTGTAGTTAGAGATAAGAGGCCGGACCAGAGATGGAGGCCAGCTTTCTCGATCTTGGCTTTGTGAAGTTAGGATGATGCGCGACCGGCTTGAGAGGAGTTGGAGTGCCACCAAACAACACTTAAGTCGGTGATGTCTCCATAGTATTTCTACACATATTGTCACTGGTTTCCATCACTTTTCTTTCCCATAAGGACACCAAATTCCATAGGCATCATGATGATCATTAGAAAATGACTACTATGTAGTACATATTAAATCTACATGCAATTAATGCCCTGTTTAATCACAAAATCAAGGGTTTGGACTAATGTTTACTAGCAATGCCTGCGCGGCGGCACGCCGCGCCAGTTGATACGTTATGTGAGAAATTCTGTGTATGGTGATATTAAACTTTACCTGATACTTATTTGATTCATTATTCACCTTCTGTATGTTCACTTCATTTTTATGTTATGGTGTATGTACAAAAATCATATTGGTACGGATGCTGAAATATTTCATATACAAAAACTTTATTTAATGAAAAGATTCTGTACAATGTAGACAGAGAGAATACATATTGATATTGCATGAAAAAAATTCAATTGTTGTATCCTTGTTCGACCACCTGCTGGATGTGTGTGCCGGTGATGAAATGATACAAAGCTCTGTTGATACTTAATGTTCAAATTATATACACTTGTGTGCTTGTGTGTCAGTTTTCTGACTATTTGATTGGTTGTTAGTTTGGACATCATTTCTTCAATCTGGCGTTCGAGAATCATTAATCTATAAAAGAAGATCAACCCAAAATTATCTGGAGTACATGTTCAAGGGCAATGATGTTGCTCTAGCACATAATAGATGATTTGTATTATTAGGGAAAAAACTTCTTGCATTCAATCTCAGCCCAAACTAAGACCATCCATGCATAGCTCGTTGAATTCATTTTGGAGTCATCTCTGTGGAATTCTGGATTATATTTCTGAAAGTATTACCTACAGTTCTAACTTGAAGCTTTTCAAGACATGGAAATTGAAGAGACAACATGTACAAACTAAACTTAACTTCCACTTGTTTTTCACACCATATAACTAATTTTTCGCCTTAAATATGTGAAGCATCTAGCTAGTTCCGCATCTCTTCTATTATTCATGGTGAAGACAGCAAAAAAGAAATCTACCTGAATGCCATGATAACATAACTACCTCTGATAGATCACATGATACAGACTTGTTCAAAACTGATTTCATGGACTGAATATACTGTAAATTATGTCCAAAGGTACCATCTTGACCAAGTGAAATTGTTTAAAAGTTATTGGTTGTTAGGAATGTAAATAATTGTATATAATAGTGATGATTCTGTTCCAGATCAAAAATAATAATGGGGTAATTAAACCCAACATTTCATGCACATTTCTGAGCAAAAAATCTCAGGTATGCACCGACTTCACATATGTACTCGTGTCAACCTCCATGATCTCATCCTCGGCTCTTCTTGAGTAATTGTAGACGGACACATGGCTAAAATAAAAAAATACTGGAGCTTTCAAATGGGGAATAAAGGCTAATTACCGAAACAAATTATCTGAAGGAACTGAAGCTGAGTATTGCATCTTGGACCTGAAGCATTTCCCGTCCTTGATATTAACGCTCAACTGGCAGGGGACTTGAGCACGCAAATTAAAAGAAACACTGATGAGCCACAATTGATCAACAAAGCCCCTTTCTTCACATGGAAAACGAACAAAGATTACATGCAAGATCAAGAAGAAGCTAATGAGTAATGTATCACACAAAGAAGGAAAATTACTTTCTGAGTTCTGATGCATTAATTTTGCAATTAAGAATAAACAAGATAGAGATGCACTGCCACTGATATAGAGCAAACAAACATAATTATTCCGGGTCGGTTAATTATTTTATGCTCATTGGCTTACTGGTGAGGATAATTAATAAGGTGATGAGTTAATAGTCAGTTAATCATCATGGGGACACATACACTATCTCACATAATCCATTTGAGATGTAAAAACACCTCAAATAATTAGTCGCTCTGCATTCTTCCGCTTCACATCTCTACTATTCAAGTCCTACTATTGACTAATCCCAGTTTTGAAATACCAACTCAATACCTGATGGGTATTGTGTCATGATTGAGAAACTAAAACAACCTTGCCTTATACTAACCTCCTGAATGAAGACCCAGTCTCGATCTTCCTGGCATGCACTTAGTCTGCATGACCATGCTCATGTCCACTGCATCATATGGAAGGGGGTCAATGTCAGCTACTCCATGAACCATCGGACTCAAGAAGCAACAGCGATCCAAAACGATCAATCAGTGCAAACATATTGTTGACTTGTACACTGGCTGCAGCAGAACACATATTATCAGTCAGGAAGCCGAACACAAAATAGAAAAACAATAGACCAAACCTATAACATGTATACCTACCTGATTAGAACTTTTCTTGTATAGTAACCAAATTTCAGCAAGACAATATATTGACATAATGCTTAGGAGTTTGCCAAATTTCGCAGTCTGGTGTACAACATTCAAGTTCTGAAACTTGCAACCTCTGGGTTGCCCTTTATATCGAAAAGGCAGCAATTTTACAGTGGTTATACACGGTTTATATAGTTAAGACTTTCTAGGTGCAAACATTACAATAATCTGAACAGTGACTAAGCAAGATTGTAAATCATAGAAGTGAGTGGTAGGATAAGCTTTCATCCTGGTCGTTCCTTCTTTCCCTTCTCTGTTTTGCTCTGTTCTGAATATTCTGAATTTTGAACATTTGCAAGCTTCTGAACCGAACTTCTTGCAGGTAGCTTCATGTTTCAGGCATCAGGTCAGACTTGGGGTTACGCTGGTCCTCAAATTTGATGCAAACACATCGGGCGTGCACACAAACCTAGAACAAAGCACCCACACACGCACAAAGGTACACATCACACATGCTGCAGCGGCAGCACGCGATCCATGCACACACACGACGCAGCAGGAGGCCCCCCAAAGGCAGAAGCACGCAACGCAGCGTGGACGACAGGGCAGTCGACGTAGAGAGAACAAGAGGAAGCCATCGTGTAATCGCCATCCTGCAGTTGACACCGAGGCGGAGGGGCAAGGAGCAGGGTCATGCACGCGAGCGCACCGATAGAGCCCGCACCGATCAAAAAGAACCGCAACCTCCGGAAGCAACGTCTACAGCGGCAGCGATAGCACAGTGTACAGACAGGGACAGAGGTCTGCTCCTCTCTGACAAAGATCAACGACACCGCACACTTGCCAATCCTGTCAGACCTCAACAATAGTGCGGATAGCGACAGCACGAATTGACCAACAGCGGCTCGACACAATCAGCGCAAACACCGACGCCAGAACTGACCCGGCATGGATACAAACAACATCCAATGGCCAATAGAAATAGAAGGAAGCACATAAGAAGAACACCCATGTCAGCCGGCCCCACGTCCAATCAAAAATGCTAAAGGAACCAAACGAACCGCCACACCAGTTCAAAAATTTCAATGAAATAAATGAATCCACAAAGCAATTCTACACCGCCAGGTACCAAAATAATACCACGTGCCCCATTCAAATTTACCCATACGTCCCTTTCATCCAAGTGGGTGAATAATGGAGCGAAAACCTCCCCTGGAATAGAGGCTTGGGTATTCAAAGTGTTTATGTATCATTCAATATAATTTATTGTTTTAAAATAAATTTATTGAGCTAGAGACATGAGAAGCTTTTTTTTCACCCGTTGCAACGCACGAGCCTTTTTGCTAGTATTATATACATATATTCAGATCAACAAGAATGTGCACTCTACTACTCCCTCCGTTCCAAAATAGATGACCCAACTTTATACTAAAGTTAGTACAAAGTTGAGTCATCTATTTTGGAACCGAGGGAGTAGATCTCAAAACTCAGACTTAAAATAGTGTTAGTTAATACAGTGTTATTGATACCATCTTCAACTTAAGGTTCGGCCAGTTACTCTGTTATCAAAATAATTTCGCAAAATTTCCGAAGGATGGAAACAACAGAGTACAAGATAAATCGAGGAACCACAGACCAATTAAAATCGGGGATCCCTGCCTATTCCCCTGGCTGAGAAACCAGAGACCAATTAAAATCGGGGATTCCGCCCTTTCCCTGGAGGAGACTTCCACGCCCACACTTCGGCGACGACTGCATGACCTCCGTCCAGCACTTCGGCCTCCGCCGACCACCGCTCCCGCCTCCTCCGCCCTCCAACGCTCCGCCCCTCCGGCTGGGGCGACGGACCGGGGTCGTCATCCTCCTCCTTCCCGGATCTTGCCTCCGCCTCCAAGATTCACTTACCTCCCGTGAGGACGACCATGAGATCATCCTCCTCTTTCACCAAGGTCATCCCATCCTCCTCTTACCACCCACCGTTTTTGCTTCTCCACGACGATGCCTTCCCTGCTACTCCCTCCGTTCCGATTTACTCGTCGTGGTTTTAGTTCAAATTTGAACTAAAACCACGGCGAGTAAATCGGAACAGAGGGAGTACATGCAAACGAGCGCCTGTACAGATTCAAAAGAATGATTCACACCTGGATGGCACGTTTCTGTATTGCATGACAGTAAAGTTTAAGTTTGGTACTCTGCTAGATAAGAAAAACCAGATCTCTCGTTATCCAAACAACCACGTACGTTGTATTGGGCCCAAACGAGAATAGCCTATAGTCACGGAAAACAGGCAAATAATCCAAGCCGACTCCAATTACCATCGGCGCGTGCGTATCCGTTTCCAAAACCAAACGCGATTGCAGGTCGAGATCCTACAGGTTAGTTACATCTGATCTCCTGGATCGCATCCATGGCGGCCACCCATCACCCTAGCCAGCGCAGGTGAAAGCGCGGGCGTGCCCAATGCACTCTCCGACCATGTCCGACGCGTTCTTAAGCGCCGCCGAGACCGCGCTCGCCGCCTTCCGTGGCCGCGGTCGCCGCAGCGGCCCGCTAAACCGCGGCACACGCTTCAAGAGGCTCACGTTCAGGCTAGACCAGGATGCCTACCGCCGCGCCAAACCCTACTGGATACCCAAGGACGACGACTTCAATGGCGACCAGGAGCCTGACGGCGACAGGGTCGACGGCCTCGCCCTCGCCCACCCCGCCGCGTCCCAACTCGAAGTGCTCCACCTCGAGTGCCGGAGTTACGGATACCAACACCGCCCGCGGCTCGAGTCCCTGCCGTGCGCCGCCACGCTCCGCCTGCTGGAGCTCACCCACTGCAAGCTCGACCCGCCGTCGGCATGGCCGGCGCGGTCCGCGGTCCTGGCCCTCCCGCGCCTGACCACTCTGCAGCTGCGCGACTGCGTCCTCTCTGAGGGGTACCTCCAGGTCGTGCTTCATGCCGCTCCGGCGCTCACGAACCTCGTGCTGGTGAACATCGAACGCAGGACAGCGGAGAAGGCCGATCCCGACGACAGTTTCGGGCGGCCCTTCCGTCTCCGGTGCCCGACGCTCACCGCTTTGGAGCTCGACACCAGCGGCCTCCACTACATCGACTCCAAGGAGGAGGTCAAGGCTCTGGCCGACAGCGGCATCGAGCTCGACATGCTGAGCCTGCGCTCCTTCTACTACCGGGGATCCACCATCAAGCTCTCGCTCACATCGCCCGCACCAGGACTTGCGCGCGTCGAACTCGATATCGTCTATCGCTATGGCCAAGCGCACGAGCCCCCGTCACGTATGCTCACAAGCTTCTCCACCACGAGGGCCCTGAAGTTGCGCCTGGGCTGCATCGAGGAAATTGTCGCCGGCGAGGAGGAAGAAGGCGGCCCCATCCTGCCCACGTTCCCAAACCTGGAGCTCCTCGAAGTACAAGGAAGCTACCAGTACAAGAACCACGACACGGCGGCATTGGCAATGGCGAGGCTGATCGGCTCATGCCCGATGATGTCCGAGCTTAGTCTTAGGCTGACACACTACAAGGCGTGGAAGAAGGATCCAGCTGGAGCGTCCTTCACCGCGACCGTGGATCGATTCAACAAACTCACGGCCTCCATGGCTTTGGTCTCCGTGCAAGGTGGCGATAGCGTCGGAGATACCAGCCACATCTCAGAGCTCCCCGCCTTGAGCGGCTGCGCGCTCAGCTGCTTGCGGAAGGTGACTCTTAAGTTCAACTCGCCAGAGGAGCTCAACTGCTTGGAGGTCCAGCTCGCCAAGTTCCTCGTGGAGAACACCATGGCTCTCGAGGAGATGCACGTCGACCACGGGAAGCAGTTCTGGGCAGACCACCTCTGCAACAATGTTGCAAGATGGAGAGCGGATTCGTTCCGGAGGAAGAACCTCCCAGACACAGGAGTCTTTCGGGTCACAAGTCACAGTTAGGTAGACTACCATGTGCCGAAATGTGCCTAAGAAAGTAAGCGTATTAGCTAAGCTCGAGCTCATATGAGCTCAAATAAATAATTGAATTCAGAAATTTTGAAAAAGAAAATCAAAACATCTGATTTTTTTTAGCAAATATTGACCTATGTTTTGATTGCTTGTAAATTATCATTATGAAACTACATTCACGGAAGATGTGGCAAAAAAATGATGCTCCAAAAAAGTTAATTTCAAAAGCATTTTGGAGTGCTTTTTTTTTTTGCCACTGTTTTCACGAATGTCGTTCCACTATGAATCTCTCTTAAATACCAAATGATACTCAACTTGAGGTATAATGATTCAATGCTAGTAAGGGTAAATAACCAATCTTCCCTTCTATCATCTCCTTCATCCTCTCTGTGCTCCATGCTTTTCCACTGCCCATTCCTACGCCAATAATAAATTCAAATTATCTTAGAACGTCAGCATTACAAAAAGTTGAAATCCCAAACAAAAATTTCAGCTCAAACCATGACCTTACCATTCGACGTGTCATCTAGTCACCATAAAACGAAAAAGAAATCAACAATTACAATTTTTTCTACAGATGCAGGGCCGACCTTTGACTCAATTTCAACACAAAAAACGTACTATTGGACACCATTATGATAATATGGCAGGTCTCCATCTATCTGATAACAGAGGTTTCAACCACGAGCCACAAGATATCCTTTATATTTATCAGATACAAAACAACTTATGAGCACAAACACAGCTGCACTGTACAAGAGCTGAGCTGATAGCATACAAGATCAACAAAGATTTTACAAAAACGGAAACACGGCAGACGATTCCAATCAAGTGGATGCTCTTCAGGTCAGATTTCGAAGAGAAATTGTCCACAGAAGATCTGCATCGGACTGCACAGTTACTTTATCTGAATCCACGATGTTGGATGTGCTTATCATGCTCCCAAATCTCATCTCTGCATCACCTGGAAGCACAAAAGGTTTGCACAAAATTAGCCCATGCTAGGAGTAGCAAGGCCATCGCATTTGAAATGGAATGGAAAACCACATTGCTTTCTTCTAAATATAAGCCCTTTTAGAGGTTTCAATACGAACTACATACAGATGTATATAGACATATTTTAGAATGTGATTTCACTCATTTTGCTCCGTATGTAGCCCATATTGGAATCTCTAAAAAGGCTTATATTAGGAACGGAGGGAGTATATATGTTAATGATGGCAAAAAAAGGGTTTAACTTGCAGTCGCGCTATATTCGTTTTTGATCAAAAGGATCCACCTGTCCACTTCTTTAATTTGACAGGGTTTATATGTTTTTGGTCCAGCCATTAATTTTACTGGCAGTTGCTTCAATGATTTCATTGGAAAATAGGGTAATCTTCAGCATCAAAGAAGGGTCTCATTTAGCCCGCATACAACAACACGGACCACATTCACCTACTGCACATCACTTGTGCAAATTAGCGCTAGAAAGGTTGAAAGGCAAGACCAAAAGAAAACCATAGTGGTAACACATACTCCCTCCATTCACAAATATAAGATGTTTTGATTATTTCAATATGGACTACATACGGACTGAAATGAGTGAACAAACACACTAAAACGTGTCTATATACATCTTGACAAAAAAGGTTAGAACATCTTATATTTGTGAACGGAGGTAGTAGTTTGAAACTCACATGCATATAGCATCAACTGTATACTAGGGATATACTAGGTGGAAGATGTGGTCGACAGCGATAGAACCTCTGTTTGGAGAGACTTTATCCCACACTTGGCATTCCTTAGGATGATATTGTGCACAAAGTTGGTACACTAGTAGACTTGAATATTGGTAGCTCCCCATTAGTACACACAGCTACAGCATGTCGAACCTGGCAGACACTGGCTGCAAGGCTCGACCTGATTACACTTTTGCTGTTAATGGGCAGAGACACAGTAGTGCAGCCTGAATGGCATGGGTCATCCAGCCAGACAAACTACATTACGTATGAGATACAACTGAGCCCGGCCCATGTTCAGCAGGCCCTATGGATCGAAGCCGATGGACAAACTCATCCTATTTATCAAACCAAGGAAACGCATGAAGAACCACTAGGTGCTAGGCCCAACCAATACCTCAAGCCACACAAATGAGCCCAATTAGAAATTTTGCTGGACGATTTTTTAGTGCATATAGTCAAACTCTCAAATCGCAAGACAACTGGTAAAACAAGCAGAAGAAATTTACTCAGGTTCCACTTGAGGCCAGTGGTTGTAGTGCTTGTAGATGGTGCTCCAATAGGAAAAATTCCACAATGCGGTCCTTCTACAGACGACTCAATATATATCTCATGGTGATGCGTTTTGGGAAGAAGTTGGATCAAGCAATCATCTGACAGAAGGACAATTCGCATGTCCGAGAACACATAGAGAACATTGATATTTGCAGCCTCATGATCAAACCTTCCACCAAGTGCTCCAGTAACAAGAACACAAAGCTACATAGAACCAAAAAAAGACTTAACTTTGTGTTTTGATATTGATAGATCATATTAGCCGGTAGAAGATAGCAATAAAACCAAGTAGCAAATTAGACAGTACAGCCGCTACTTACATTAGCCTTTTCCTGATCAGGTGTGCGATGGCGGATACTGGAAATACACTTGTGCAAATCTGTTGTCTCTTGGTTATGTGATTTATCAGAAATTTTGGATCCCTGCGTAGAGAACAGTTTAACAAAACGATGAGCCAATGACATCCTGATCACATTTGCAATATGACTAGTGCATCAGTGCAAAATTCATTATGTTACATTCAGATCAACAAAAACGTGCACTCCACTTGATCTCAAAAATCAGATTTAAATTAGTGTTATCCTTTATAGCAAGTTTTAGACAGAACTACCAAATAGTTACGGTTTTATTCAAAATCACAAAGACGGCACCATTGCTAACCATAATCGTCCAGTATGCCAAATAGAACTGCAGGAGAACTTCTTACTCTTGGATACAGGCATAAAACCGACCAAGCTTATACCAACAAAGTCAACTTTTTATAACACATGCAATCCTGCATGCTAAAACACAACTAACTGCTGGATGTGAAATTGATCAATGTTATCTAAAGGAAAAATAGAATACTATGGCAACAAAGTACTACCTTCGTTCCAAAATCTGTATCCTGTAGTATTATCGTTAGGATAAACCCCCTTTTGCTGTTTCAGTCTTCCAACTACTGCTTTCAGTTTCAACTGGTAGAATTTCTTTCTTCTGGACATTAACTAACTAGTGACTGCATTGTTAACATTAGAAACCTGAACCTAAACTCATCAAATAGTGCGATTGGACTCTGTTGTAAAACTGTCTAGTGGAAAGATGCATGTAATTTTTTTTCCCATCACTTTGGCGTTTTGCAGCAGGGCTTTTCATATTTGAACCATCCATGAACTTTACTAACTTCTGCAAAACAACCATACATCTCATACATAAGTTATGCATGGGGTGGATGTCTACTATGCATTATATTAGCAGCAAGACAGCATCAGGATATTTTCGAACAACACTTCAGCAGTTAATCTGAACAATATCAAAATGTCCAGATAATGTGAACTAGGGAAGAGGGAGCAAGCAAAGAACCTGACTAGAGTAAAATCTTTTTACATCTGGCCTTATAGAATCCATATCCCCTTCAATGATTTCTGGAATATACCTGGATAACAGCAATTAATTGAGAGATGTATGCAAGAAAAGATTCTTCAGAAACCCTGTTGGTCTGATCATAAGGGCAGAACAGGGCATAAACACATATAAGCAGTTCGGTACAACAAAAGTGATTTTGGTCTGAAATGCAAAATGCCATTGAGAAGTAAAAAACTATGATGTCTCCTAGACTTCAAAATAGAACCATTCTCACAATCATAAATAAGTTTTAGTGGTCTTAGCCTCTTTGGAACTGACAGTCATGTAGGATATTGTATGTCTGGTCAGGCACAGCAAAACAAATAGAGATGTTAACATATGGATGGAACAAACTAGGTAACTACCACCATGAGAATGGCCGGACGCCACAGAGTAGAGGATTGGGTAGTAGACCATAGGTTACATAAGCATTCCCTTAAGAGGACTGACTTGACGCGTAAGTTATAATCCAAAGAATACAGATTCGTTCTGCATCTCAAATCCTATCTCTTTCCTATCTAAATAACTGTAAAGGGTGTAACAAGTGCTGAAAGCTCCCACACAAGGTGGGGTCTGGGGAAGGGAATTTCTAGACAGCCTTACCCTTGAATAACAATTCTGCAAGGAGGCTGGTTACAGCCCAGGACCTTCAGGCCACAAGTGGAGGGACTCTACCACTGCGCAGGCCCCACCCTTCTACCTCCACTTAGGCACTTAAACAGCAGCTGGCCTGTGCAGCTTTGCACTGTTGCTGTGTTTTGGGTTCTTTCCTTTTGCCGTGTTCTTAGTTCTTTATTTTGCTTTATTTTGGTTTCTGCTTTGACGAGTTGTACATTTTCTGCCGCTTCCGCGCCTTCTTCTAATTCAAAACAATTTTTTTGCTCAAGTTTGCAGTGTACTAATGAAGAAGCCCATCCTATTTATTGTTGAGCAATAAACCACCAGTACTGTCAGTAGCCAATGAAACAGCAGCATACTAGATTATGCTATTCAAAATTTCAGATAATAAAAAGCACATAAAAGGGTATCCCTTTGTTCTAAATATGAAATTGCATAGCATAAATGGAATCCACGTAGCTGATGTTATGGCGACTTTAGTAACACTCGAAGTACACAGAACACGAGAGAGAAAATAGTGCCTCGTTCGCAATCCAAACCCAAAGAACTACAACCGGCTGCTACAGAGCCATTTGGACAAACTCTACCTCCAGCTTGAAAGTACCATTTACCTCTCATTTCAAGTGAGAAATAAAAAAATAAAATATATAGAAATGCAGCTACTGTAGGTGTTGGCAGTCATTCAACTCCTTAGCATTTGTGATTCACATCTATAACCAACTAATTCAAACCATGGCTGGAATTGCATGAAAATGTTTCACAGTAGTTATGACTTCAATACAAAAGGAGGAAAGAAAGTAGTTAACCTATTCTTGTCCAGGTCATTTGTCATTTGAGACATCTCGTCAAAAATACGATTGGCTCCACCATCAGCACATATTCTCATCTTTGCTGCTCTAAATTGAATTCGAAGAAAGAATTTTAAAGCTGCATACCATGAGCAAAATATACAAAGAAGAAATAAGCTAGAGCTAGTTACCTTGAGCCCAGAGGCGAGGCATGAACCGTGGAAGCTGCTGGTTAAGAACAACTAGAGTATAGTTGTTTGCTGGAGTTTTGGCAGGCTGATGCAATTTCGGAAGAAGGAAACTAGAAGAATGCGCCATCACCTCCATACTGCGAATTGTGCGCCACAGCATCTTGTCCTCTTGAAGGTGATTCTGTGAAGACAGTCCAAAACGAAAAGCAGTTCAGCAACTAAAATCAGTGATGAGATCAAAAGGGCGTTCATTTGTTCAGAACCATTAGTTGTTCTGTCACCCATCTAGCAAACCACAAGTTTGTCGAAGTTGTTCAAGCTTAGTATAACTTTGTATTAAAATTAGTACAAAGCTAAGACACTTATTTTGGGACGGAGGGAGTATGAATTAAGAGCTCATTTCTCATCTTTCTTTTATAATAGACTTTTCTAACATTTATCCTCCTCCTACCCCCACCCCTTCCCCAAAAATACCTGGGAACCTTTCAATAAAAATGTTCTGTTGCATTCCCATTCCTGCCTAAATCTTATCCGCTGGGATCGACCATCAGCTTGCAGCCCACCCAAAAACACTAGGAAAAGAACTTCCGCCTTGGAAACCGAACAAGAAAATCATCCGAAATTCAGCCTCGGGCAGACAAATTCCGGCGGATTTCAGAGAAAATCCTGGAAACTCAACGGATCTGCCCAAGCGGAATTTCGGATGGCCCCCTCGTCCGTTCTTGACCCAGAAATCCACTGAACTCCTGGGCCAGATTGATCTGCCTAACATCTATCAACATTCCCGTCGGCCGACCCAGCAACTACCACAAGATTTACTTACTTGGGGCCGACCGGGAACCAAACCAAGCGGGCCAAATGGCGAGGCGAACGCGGAACCGGATGAAGAACTCACCTCGGATTACGCGCGCGTCGAGGGGGAAGGATGGATGCCAATTCGCCCGCCTCGTCGCAAGGGAAAGAACAGAGGCCTTAAAATAGGAAATACCGCTTATTATCGTATTCCAAGGAATGTGCCAAAGCCATTTTTTCCAGCTAAAAAAGGAATACGCCAACGCATGTAGTGTCGGCGTCACCAGCCGCAACTGGTTATTATAGTCGCTGGATGTGCGGTGGTGGTTCACCTGGGCTCTGCTCATGGACCCGCGCAAAAGATATACTCGCACTCTTCATAATATGTTCTACTATTTTATTTCTAAAACGGATGTATGTAGACATGTTTGACTGTATCTTGGGGAGGCAGTTTTACTCCCGGGAGCATTTGCTCCTGTGTGAACAGTAGGCAAAAATATGTGTTAAATGTTTTACAAAAACTGATTTTTTTTATGTTTACATTAGTGTTCGCAAACGTCTTTGACAATTTTCATGCAAAATAGAGCAGTGTTTTGTCGGTGAACAAATACTTAAATTTAGGATGACATGAGGGGTAATATTTAGTGTTCATTTTTTTTTCTTTTTTGCACATGCCAAAATGAACATTTAGATGCAACTATGAACACGAAGATTTTTTGTTTGATTTTTTTGACGCTTCAAAAATAATTTTAGCGCGCAGGAGCACGCGCACCCTGTTGAAATATATTGTCCGTCTCCCTCCATTAGTTCGGACTTTTGGATGAGTTGGTCGGTGCATGAATTTAATATGGTATCCGAGCCAAGAGGTCTTGAGTTCAAGACCCTGCCAACGCAGTATTAAATAAAATGATTCTGCGGCCTACATCGATCCCACGTCTAAGGACTAAAATAGCTTAGACGTGAGGGGGAGTGTTGAAATATATTGCCCGTCTCCCTCCATCAGTTCGGACTTTTGGATGAGTTGGTCGGTGCATGAATTCAATACACCTTGGAGCCAAATTTGATTTCCGGTCTCTACACTCATTTCAGACTATGCGTAGTATGTATTAAAATATCCAAATATTATTAGGAAAATGAACGGAGGGATTATCATGTTCCACTGAGAGTAATTTACAAAAAAAGAGACACCACTCGTGGGGCTTAATTACGAGACATGCATTATTTGGTCAATTCCTGTTAACTCAAATTAAAAAATAAATAGACTTGCGAAGAAAAAGGATACTCCCTCCGGATATCGAAAGACGTCAAAAGGCGTCTTATATTATGATACAGATGGATATAATTTACGGAGACACGTTGGTTTACCCGGTTTTAGGCATTTCCATGGTAATAGTCCTACGTGTTGGTTATAAAAGTATATTAGCAAACATCCTTGTGCGTTGCAACGAGAAAGAAAAAGTCATCCCTCATGAATTCAATACACCCTGGAGCCAAATTTGATTTCCGGTCTCTACACTCATTTCAGACTATGCGTAGTATGTATTAAAATATCCAAATATTATTAGGAAAATGAACGGAGGGATTATCATGTTCCACTGAGAGTAATTTACAAAAAAAGAGACACCACTCGTGGGGCTTAATTACGAGACATGCATTATTTGGTCAATTCCTGTTAACTCAAATTAAAAAATAAACAGACTTGCGAAGAAAAAGGATACTCCCTCCGGATATCGAAAGACGTCAAAAGGCGTCTTATATTTTGATACAGATGGATATAATTTACGGAGACACGTTGGTTTACCCGGTTTTAGGCATTTCCATGGTAATAGTCCTACGTGTTGGTTATAAAAGTATATTAGCAAACATCCTTGTGCGTTGCAACGAGAAAGAAAAAGTCATCCCTCATGCACACACCCGACGCACTCGACGACATTAGCAAATTCTTTTAAATCTTTCATAGTACTACACGACAAACAGCATGATAAACGGTGTTGTGCAGCAAAATAAGTATGAGATGTTTTTTTTTGGAGTGTGCTCAAGTTGTTTTCAATTTATTAGACAAAAGAAATATCTATCTAGTTGCCGCTACCTGTTTATGCCTTTTTTGTCATACTCCTCCGTGATGCCCAACAAATATTACATTAAGATGAAAAGAGCAAAGTACATTTTTCAAATTCACGAACACTTTCTATAAATTCATGAACAATTTTGTAAGTTGGCCTTACAAATTCATGAACAATTTTTGAACCGACAAACTTTTTTTTGAATCAACGAAAATATTTTGAGTCCGCAAACATTTTTTGAATTGATAAAAAAAATATTATGAACCATCCAGGTTTTTGAATCGATGAACACTTTTGGAATTAGTGAACATTTTTTGGAAATGCATGATCATTTTCCGAATTCATGAACATTCTTAATCAATAACTTCTTTTGTAATTCATGATCATTTTTTGGGTTTTTTGAACATTTTTAGAAAATCATGAAAAACATTGAATGCATGAACATTTGGTTCAAATTCACAAACATTTTTAGATTAGTTTTTCAGAATCATGAACATTTTTTAATCCACACACATTTTATGATTTCTGGAATATTGTTTCCATAAATTCACAAAAAAAATTATACTTGGATTCTTTTTGGAAATCCTGAATTATTTCCAATAAGAAAATATAAGAACAGAAAAGAAAGAACAAATAGCAAATAACAAAAATAACTGGAATAAAGAACAAAGGGCGTCCAGACTCGCTCAGCCCAATAGGGCGCGCTGGCTCTTCGGTGTGCACGATTTATAAAAGAGAAAAGGAAGCTAGGTGGGATCAAACCTGCGTCTCTCTGATGGAAGAGGGAACCTCTAGCTAGTGCGCTACTTGCCAACTTGTGATTTCTAACGGGATTGCGACTAAATGAATCAACGAAAAGCACCTTCATAGGGGGAAAATGGTTTTTTTTTTCTCACTTATGGATGGCATGGTGGATAATTTGTGCTAACTTTAGGGGCAACTTCGAAGCGGACGACCAGAAGTACTAATCACTTTATTATTTGGTATAGGTCGATAAATAAAGGATGTAGATTACAGATTGGATCTATCTACTAGGTCTTACGATAGTAGCTTCAGAAAATGGTTTGAATCTTCGGTAAGGGTATGCGGGGCTTATATATAGATTGACCTTCTTTGGCGAGTACTCCTCTCTCTTCAGTATGATACTATATGATCCAATCTCTTACAAGTACGAGGAATATACCGCTCACAACAAAAGTTCCTGAATTTGCCATGTCCACTCTTATCTCCTTTAAGTGTCTGCCTTCAAACGACTTGGCCCGAACCCGGAGAGTCCTTAGAAACTCCTGTCAATCCGGGCTATCCACGCCCTTGGTGTACAGTCCCCTACTATAGTGTACCACATGCTTACACAAAAGAAAGGTTGAGATCTCAAGATAAAGAATTTGTGATGTAAGTATCTTCCGACCAACATCTTCTTCAATTACCATCTGACTATCCTAAGACCATCAGATCTAGTAATTAGTTCAGGGCCACTATTTTGGGCACAAGGGACACACTTTGTGAGATTACTAATGGCATGTACAAGGCATATGGATACAAATGCCCCATGACAAAAAATAGCTTCAAACATCTATATTGATTTTTTTTCTTCCCAATACAAGCTACTACTAGTGGACCGCAGCAATGAATAGAAAATAAAAACTAACACTACACATGTTTCTCTACTTTTCACTTCAAGAGGATTCTGCTTCATCGAAACTATTTTTTCTGACATCAGATCCTACATGGCATACGAGGCATAGGGCTATGCATGCATTGTGCATGACCTATATCGACACTGCCAGTGAGATACCCCAAATCTAGAATTTGAATTGTACAACATCCTTCGTGAGGAACAATTGAACGTGGCCCTTTACAAGTAATGTGGGAGATGCTTGCCATATTTTTTGGGTGGGGGTGTGTTCTCTCGGCGAGGGTCAGCCAGATAAGATTTCTGTAAAAAGAAAAAAAACTGGGTTATTTCGCTAACCATCTTCCCAGAGCACCTAGGATTGTACAAAGACTTAAATGCTACCCTCCCAATATCCGGGTTTTTCTGAATTAGATGGATTAGAGCTGCTGTACGAACATTTGTGTTGGGCTTGGTGGGTTCTAGGCTTAGCTGAGAAGAGGCCCAAATGTTTTTCCGGCTGGGTTCTGATTATGTGCATGTGGTCTGTTTTAGAAAAAGAAAATAGTGCCTGTAACCTAGAGGTGATACCGTGAAGCAACTTGGAGGGCATTAGGGCATCTCCAGCCGCGGCCCAAGAAGGCCTCCCCAGGCGATTTTATCGCGCCGGCGCTGAAAAAACGGCCCAGTCGCGCCCCCAGGAGCCCGATTTTCGCCGGCTTGGGCCGAAAACAGCGCCGGCGGACCCAGCCGAACCAGGCGCTTGAGGCGCTGGCGCCAGGCGAACTTTTTGGCGAAGAAACGCGGCCCGACGCGTCACGACCGGGTTACTTCTCGCCCTTCGTCGTCCTCATCGCCTCGTTTCCGCGGTGAATCAATGCCAAAGCTGCCGCTGCCGCGCGGTCACCTGCGCCATTGATGCTTCACGGCGGCGCAGATGAAGGCCGGACGACGCGCGTCCCCCTCGCCTCGCCTCGCCACGCCAGACGACGGTGCCACGCGTGTGGGCGCGCGTCGGCCTATATATGCGCGCCCGGCGCACTCGGTCGTCACACTTCCCCTCTGCGTCCTCCTTCCCCTCCCGCCGCTCCTTCCTCCTCTCTCTCCTCCTTTTCGCCGCCTTCCAATGGCCGAACGCTTCCCGGCGACAGCGCTGGCGGCGAACGGCTTCGGCCGCCGCCATCTCCATGAAGACGAGGCTCGCCTCCTTTACGAGGCCGAGTACTCGGTCCCGCCGGACATGCGGGTGCCCGGGGCGTGGAGGATCTGCGTGGGCGGCGTGCCGGTGCCCCCGGTACCCTCCGGCGTGGTGCGGCGCGCGGAAATCGCCCGCATCCGCTCGAACCTGCCGCCTCCAGCGAGGCGCCACAATCGCCCGACAGCCAGCCGTGGGATCCCTACTTCGCCGCCGTCACGCCCGGCAGCTCGAGGCCACCAACGGCGTTGTGCCCTCGGCAGTAAAACTCCGCCGGCGGCGTCGATGGTGGGCGTGCGTGGCGCCGCTGACGCTGTCCTCGAGTACATCGAGGGCGGTAACACGCCGCGCCTCGACTACCCCTCCCCTTCCTTTTCACGCCGGGAAGCTCCACGACCCGAGGCGCATGGAGACCGGGGTCCTCCTCTTCGTCCGACGGCTCGCCACGCCTCGCCCGTCAGCCGGAGCCCCAGACACGCCAGGTGGCAAGCGCACCGACAAAGGTTGCGGGCCTCGAGAGATCGCCGCCGCAAGCGCCTGGTGCGAGGACGAGCACGGCGTCGTGATCTCGACAATGACGACGACGACGCCCGGACCTTCCAACCCGCCGCGCCAACCGGGAAGGGTGCAGCGAGGACGGCGGAGGTTTAGGCGGGCGGCAGCGGCGCATTTACGACGACGGCGGCGGCGGCGATTACATCGCGGTTCTACAGCCTCCTCGGCATGTAGACGCGGCGAGGCGGGCGGCGAGGGAGACGGCGGGAGTAGCCCGCCGTTTTTTTTTTGTAAAATATGTTTAAGTTTGAACGAACTCGCCGAAGTTTGCTATGAATTTGCGCCGTGTTTGTGACGTGTTTAAATTTTTTAAAATACCGTGGGCGCCGCGACTGGGGGGCATCACGCCCCCAGTGCGCCGTTTAGCGCCGGTGCGCCACCAGGGGGCGATTTTTTGCCCCTCCTGGAAGGCCAACGGCTGGAGATGCCCTTAAACAGCAACAATACACGGCCGCTAATTGACGCTTGCCAAAAAGAAAAACAAAATCACAGATCTAAAATCACAAAAGTAATACTCGTAAACATGATCAAATATTAACATTGCCAGGCAATGAATCGAATTGTGATTCTTAAGCGTACAGCCAGGCAATCAAATCAATCCATGACCATTTAAATGATACCAATTATGACAAACAACACCATCGGCAGTATCTAAAATCCTGGCATAATCTTCGGAACGGACGAATATTGCCGAGAGGTATTCGCGGCCAGCCTGAACTGAACTAATACTTGGGAGGGTCGGAGAAGAAGTTGTTGATCGCCGGCATGATCTCGGGGCGCTGGCGGTCGATGAACTTCCTGAAGCCGTGCTGCGAGTAGCGCTTCCCCTCGTCGAAGTTCTCCTGGATCCCCGCCGCCCTGTTCTCCTTCGTCACCCTGCACAGATCGACAGCGACAGCGAACGGCGGCGCGGTTTCAGATTTGGAAAACGGTTTCTTCGGCCATCGGCGGTTGAAGTCAGATCGGTGTCTCCGCCGCAAGACATGCATGGGTGATGGGTCGGTACCTGACTTCCGGGTTGGTGGTGATGTTGCGGATGAGCTGCATGGCGCAGATGGAGACGGCCACGCCGGTCGCCGCGAAGATCGGGTACACCTGCACCGTGCCAGCGCGTGATTCATCGCGAGAAAAACAGATCAAATCTTCCGCCGAAAACTCAGCGAGATCACGGAACACGAAGAGAAAAACGCATGGCTAGTTCGTTTCATCGATCACGGAAATTTCCGATCTACGGGCCGAGGAGGAACGAGAGGGAGGAGCGGGGGATTTGAATTCGCGCGTACCTCAGGGCGGAGCCAGCGCTTCCACGCGGCGGAGGAACCAGCGGCCGCCATTGGTGTTTCTTCCTTTCTTTCTTCTCGCCCAAGGATTGATCTGCGGGAGTAGTTCGGTTGCCGGTTGCCGACTAGCACGGGAGGGGTTTGGCTTTGTGTCAACCCGGGTCGCTATATAGCGGGAGAGGCGCGTTTGGTTGACGCGGTGGGGACGTGGAGTTTGCGAAGACCGGAGGAGTGAGGATTCGCCAGCGTGCGGTGACCAAATGCGCTGCTTGGCAACGCGTACGACACGTCAACTGGTCACGCCCGCGCCGTCATGGTACCGTGTGAGCAAAAACACGAAACGTGACGCAACGAACATGTTGCATACAAATTTGAAGTAACCCCTCT